>OZ007589.1:24475810-25675810 GCA_963931845.1 Maratus michaelseni | reverse complement strand
TGGAATGCTATATTTTATTGAATGAAATTTCTGGTGTAAGTCTATTTTTGTTCCAAATCCTTATAATCATAGAATTCAGTAGGGATAGTGACTAAAGGATTGATTTTACTATGAATTTACAGAAAATGGAGTATGGAATAATGAGCTTTACATTAAATATAACAGAAATTTAATTATAAATTCTAGTTTTATATGCGTTACAGTAACCATCTAAGTTATTTTTAATAAATTTTAATTACTTATTTTCACAAATTTAAATATTATGTTGTTACTTTTGCACAATATTAGTGGTTTTTCTACTGGCCAGGGATTAATTGCTAATTTTCAGGAACTGACAGTATATTTATGTGTGTTGTTTGATGGTTTAAAGGAATGGTTTTGGAATGACATGCAGGGATGTCTGTTGATTTCATGATTTATTGTGTTTAAGGGTGCATCATTAATAACTTTATTATTTATTCTTATGAATATCTGTTCCTTTTTGGTCTTAGCCATCATGGTATGATCAATTACCTATAACAACTTACTGTAATTTCTTCTTTTGGCAATTTACTATTTACCACTTTCTTAGGCAGTTAAGTTAAATTAAATTAATTTACTATTTAGTATTGTTATTTAACTATGTAAATAAAATTAATTCAATTATTAAACTAAATTTGAATTAACTTAAATTACCACTAAAAAACCTTGAGTATAAATTGTAAATATGTAAATATAACTTAAAATATTTTAATATATTATTTATGTTGTTTATTTTGAATTAAATGTTAGGAAAAATGATGCATTTACCAATTTATTTTAATACTTAATATAAGGAGTTAGAGATTTGTTGATGGTGATAATTATTTAACAAAATGCTAGATGAGGTAGAAGTTAATTTACTGAGACATGATGGAGAAATTAGCATTATGTTACTGTAGTAAATTGTTCTATTAGGTAACTTTGAGTTTTAATAAATCTTAGGCTGACCAATGGGGATTACACCTCATTTTGTCTATAGCTTTGGTAAAAATAAACTCATTAAGTGCCAAGATCCTTAGCATAATAAATTAACTAGAATTGAGTACTCAAACTAAATATGATGTAATGATTAAATATGTGATGATGAGGAGGAATTGAAGGGAAGAGAAAGATGATAATAAAATAAAAAGTATTAAAGGTGAAGTTGAAATTTTTAGGTAAAAGTGCATTCAAAAAGTTTGTGATATTATGTAAATAAATTTTGATGTTGTTGTTGTTGTTATTTATTCTTTCTATTGATGATACTATTATTATTGTTGTTGTCTTTGTTACTATGATGAAAAAGTTATAAGATAATCAGCGCAATATACTAATTTTTAAGATAGTAAATACAATTTAATAGATTCTTATGTATTTTATTAGATAAGATTTCTGGTTGAGGTAAAAACTTTGGTTCTTATCAACATTTCTTATAACATTTTGATTCAGTAAGGAAAGATAAAGAATTATGAATTGCTTTGCCAGATATTATTGATAAAATATAATTTAAAATTTGTTCCTAGGGTTTTAGTTATATAATTTAAACTTATTCTTTAGACTCTTTCTCTTATAGAATTTTCTCAATAATCATGTAATAGATATCAATTTAATAGCTTAATTAAAAAAATATAATAGCCAGAAAACTAATTAAATTTAATAAATTAAACTATGTTTAACTAATCAATTCTCTTCTGTATAACCGTGGTGTTCTTGATTGTGCACCCGAGAGTGTCACTGTTGAAGTTTCCACTTGAGTTAACTTGTTATGCAGGCGTAATTTAGTTGATTTAAATTAGGAGTTCTAATACTGAATTGAATTAGATTAGAATAGTAAATTAAACAGTATTAACTAAATTAATAAAATAAATGGGATTAAATTATATATTAAATAATCAAATATGATATCTTAATAATAATTGAGAATTGTCCAACCTTTCTTAATATGCTACAAGGTCCCATTTTTTCATTTCACAACTTATGTTTTCTTGTTTGACTGAAAGCAAGATAGTTACATAATCATCATCTACAAAATAATGATTGTTTTCACGAATTTTTCTTATTTATTCCTTATTTTATAATATGTATTTTATTTGAGTATATTTCATGTCTCATTCACTACTATATGGATGAGATATCAATTATATACTTAAGAAAGTAATTAAAGAAAGTGTGTGATATTTTGAATTATATTGCTTGCTATTGCTGAACTTATTGTTGAATATTATTATTAGTTATACTATTATAATTGATGTTGAGAGAGAATATAATGAAGAACACTAGTGATTACTATGATAAACAAGATGAATTAATTGATACTGATGATAATTGAGATTTAATATTACTTGAGTTTAAATATGTGAGATATATAATTTACTTCTAGAGGTAAACAAGTAATAAAGTAGTAAAGGTAACGGAAGTTATAAAGGTAATAATGGTAATAGTAATTTTGATGTTGAGTAAAAAGCTCTTATACTGCTTACATTACCTACTTGCCTTTTTAGATTAATTAATATTTGTCAGACAAACTATACCACGATAAAAAAACTCATTTCTCTTAAGTTTTTCCGAGCATTCCATTCAGGAACGAGTTTTTCAGACAGACATAAGTTTAATATTTGAAATTAACTTATGATTATTGTTTTTGTTAAGTATTATTATTTTAAATTTTATTGTTGAGATTATTCTTGCTATTATTATTATTATTGTATTATTTTATTTATTATGTTTTATTGTTGTTAATATTAGTCTTAGTACTATTTTCGAGTTGTTGCTAGTAAAGATAAAGCAATCAGATGAACTTTAATTTCTGAAAATAGACTTTCATAAGGAAGATCAGTAAGGTCTAAAGTTTGAAAAAAATTTTCTTTTTCAATTTGTGAATTGTTCAGTTTGTGAGGTATGCAAATAACTTTTTTGGAAGGACTATCACTCAGGAGAGAACTGAACAACAAATTAAGCAACAATTCTATAAGCAATTTGCAACAATTTTTGTAAGATGATATTCTTGAAGTATCTTGTGTATTATTTTTAATTTTGCAATGGTTTTCTTATTTGTTTAATATTTCTAAAGCTTTTTATGTCATTGTAATTGTATTTTTATTAACAACTCCACCAATTCCACGTTATAGTTATTAAATTTAATGTTATTTGGCATTAATGAATAATTTTTGGAAATTTACTTATTTTGACTCTCTCCAGTTGACAAATTGTAATCCAAGTTCGTGTAACATTTCCCTTCAATGAACTTGCAGATCATCTGACCTACCTGTGCATTCGTCTTTTTGGGGGGGATATGTAATAATAAAAATTTTTCGCCATTTTTCCTTAGTTAAATTATTCCAAATTCTTACAATTCTAAATTTTCCCTCTCTTTTAAAATATCTCTTAAATCTATTTTATATTTTATTCCATAACTTAATCAAAATATTCTTTTATTTATCATTCTAAAAATCTTAATCTGTTAAAAGCTATACGTATTATTTAAAACCTTATTCTCTTAAATTGCAACACTGCCTCTAAAACGCACGTGCCTAATTTCTTCTTTTGAGACATTGAATTTTATTCTTTGGAACATTTTTGTAATACCATTTTTATTTCTATTTAATTATCATTCGGCATCCCAGGATTCCTGGCTTTTTCGCGCCCAAAAGCTTTTTTTTTTACCTTTTTAAATTGCCGCTTCTGATAAAGAGTTTTGGTCATACGTCAGAGACACACCCTCGTGGCCTCATTTTTTCAACCATTAGCGAGAAGGCCCGCCTTTTCTGCCCCACTTGTTACCCGCCGAACATGGCTGTCAGTGGACTAGCATTTCGCGCGTTTGTAACTTTGAGCAGAAATCTCGGAATATTTATACTGTTACATTGGCTTCGGACACGGATTTTTGTACGTTTTTCTTCTGTCAACTAGGCCCTGTCACTAGGGGGTCAAAATACGTATTCATCGGTAGAGAGTCTTAAAAAAACATAGCTTTGTGCTGTCATCTAATGTATTAAATATCTTCGAGTTTTTGATGATATTTAGTGGAGTTGTTACATCATCTAATAAACAGTTGTCTCGTCAATACCATGTGTCTTTCTTGAGTGGGAAACTGCATGGATTCATTTACTTAGCCTGTTCTCCGGTTCATGCGACTGCCTCTAAGAAGTATAATTCGTCATCATATAGCATGGAACAGCGTTAGTAATTTGTGGCGGTGGAATAATAGTGCTGTGATCTGGTGTAAATTTATAGAGATCGTGGATGGCCTGTCAACGGTTGCTGTATCTAGAAATTTGTATATCATATATATATATATATATATATATATATATATATTGGACATCAATAAATTACTTTATATTTTATATGTAATAATGAATCTTTTACAAATACCGATACAGTTAATATATTATTTTTTGTTTTTGAATAGCATTAACCCTTTCCGGCGGGGAATAAATCTGTTTGTAAAATAATGAAATAATGGACTGACCTCTGTTTACAATGTATCGAAACGTGCTGAAAATCATTTACGTGGTCATTTAGAAAATCACAAACTTTAGTTTATTATTTTAAAAAGTAAATTTATTAAAACGTTATAAATTTGAGTAAATGCATATTATGAGAAATTTTATTATATGACTCTTCTATACATATTAGGATCAAAATAACTTTAACAAGTCTTTGATATATAATAATGTTTTTTCCTTCAGAAGAGCGGTTCGTTTATACGTTTATTTTATTTTTATGTTTAATAATTTATAAGACATTGTTTAGATAATGCAATAATTGTATTCATAAATTCAAGTGACTCGATATACCTCCAAAATTTATGAAAGGAAATACATTCATATATGCTCTAATGTGGAATCCGACAACTTTCTCTCTTAAATGGATCAAACAGCAAGTTGGTTCAACCTTTTTTAGTTGAATTGTTATGTTATGTATGTATTGTTATGTTATTTATGTTATTATGTTAATCGTTATTAAAATTATATTATATGATATCTAAACATTTGTGATATAAAAACTTGTATAATATGTCTATAAAACCGATATTACCGATAACAGATTCATTTATGCGCTGATGGTGAATTCCATAACAGTTATCTATAATGTATTTTTCCAAACGGTAAAATTAATGTTTTAATTATTATTAGTTTGAATAAAATGATTTTGTATGAAAAATAAAATGTTACGATATTAAATTTATATATTATATATTTCAAAGATTCATTATCTATAACGTAGATTTATTTATGCACTAATGCACAATCTGATAACCGTTTATCTTTAGAGGGTTATTCCAAACACAAATTGCGTTTAAATGTTATACGTTTTAATAAAATTACATAAAATTTTATGGTTTGAAATTTTAATAATAAATCTATTAAAGAAAGTTTTCTTTTACGTGAAATAACGTTTCTCTTTTTAAGACGACTCATTAACTTGAAATGTTATTTTTTTATATCTAATAAAATACTATGAAGAATTTATATTTATCAATTTATATACCTTGGTTTAAAATGAAGCTGTTTCACTCCTAAAATAGCAGATTCATTAAAAATTAATTTCACCATGACATAAACATAATATTTGGTGTTATCTTACACCTTCATTTAATGTTTTGCTTATAAGTGTTTGTTATAAGTGTTATTGCAATTTTTTTTTTTAACTGAAAAAACAAAATTTAGTGACCGAAACAGTTTAATCTAAAATTACTTGCATGATAATTTTTCCCTAAATTGTATATTGACATGTTATATTCTAAAAATATTCATTCCATCCTGAAAACATTTTTTCAGAAGTTTCTTTATAGTGTACAGATTACATGCATTAAATAAAAATCGGGATGTATGCAACCAAATATACAGTGGGAAAACCTTTCATATACAAATATAAAACCATTTATAAATTTTTTCTATCTTTTATTTTTAAATATATTGCCAGTTATTTTTATAGCGGCATTTTTGCACTCAAGGAAACAACTGTCTTTCTAATTTTGGGAATATGTACATGCTCGCGATGGGGAGAATGAATAATTTTTTCATTCGAATGAATCATTCGGGCATGCGCAAAAGCATAGTTGCCAACATTCTTATTTTTTGTAATCAAATACACTCAGAAATTTCGTTAAAAAGAAGAAAAAAGAAAAAAATAATAATAACATTTTTTACATAGCTCTTAATTTAATTAAAATATGAAAATTCATTTTCTTTCACAGAATTTCTAGTAGTAATTGATTTATAAAAATGTAAAGTTTGACTGTTATGCTTTTGCGCATGCGAATTCATTCGAATAACAAAATCATTGATTCTGCCCATCACTAGTACAGGCAGTATTGTCATATATATTATTGCAAAAAATTTTATTCAGAAATTCGAAATTCTCACCAGAAACTTTGAATACTTACTTTTTATTTACGTTATTATGAACGTTACGTAAATAAAATGAATACTATGTTCAGGGATGAGATTTCTCCGCTTTTTTGCATACCGGTATAATTTTAGAGAAAACGCTGTTCTTTTAAATCGCAAAATGTTTCGATTAAGTAAATGAATATTTTCTGTAAGATTATACTGGTATATTAAAAAGCGGAGAAATCTCATCTCTGACTGTATTCCAAATTATCTGGTGTCAATTTGAAATGTCAATAAAAGTAGGTACAGACAGACATAAATAGCACATTCGACTCCTATTTAATTCAGGAACGTGTTAGTGTTCTGATATACAATACAGTTTTCTCCAACTGCTTCTAAGGCACAAAAAGCCAAAGCGTACATTCGGACGCGGCTTTCACGCGTAGGTGAAACGGTACTGCTTGAAAAAACTGCGCGAGACACGGTAGGCGGATATTGTGACTTAAATTTTGTCAAGTTATTTGACTTTGCTGAATTTGTCGTGGCTGAGTAAACAGATTTGAGTTAAGAATAAGATACTAAAATAGATACATGCCAAAATTATTACATATACTTCAATATCGTTTTAATTTACATTTAAAGGAATGTCCACTTAAACAGGAATAGTAATAATCGTAATGTTCCTATATTAAGTTATGACACTGTATCGCATTTTCAGAGTTTCCTTTCATTTAAAATATTATTTATATATTTAAAAGGAGTAATTGTATTCTTTACTTTTAATTACACATAAAAAATGGATTTCAATAATATTAAAAATATTTGGAGGTTTTAATTTATTTTTACATATAGACTGCGGATTTATATATGACAGAATTTATAATATATACAATTAAAAAAATATATAAAATATTCATTATTTTTCACAAAAAATAATGCATTATTGAGAAAAAAGCCCGAATATAAAATTATAAATTCATAGGACTCCAAAATGTTTAGAAGACTCAGACATAAAGTTTTGTAATTTTCAAAAATTTATTAAGAGAACTGCCATTTCTAGAAAAGCAAAACTGAATCCAAAATTAATCTTACGTTTCGTGAATTATTTTTTAAATATTTACATCCCAAAACAGGAATAGGATTTTATAATATAGATATATAAAAATGAGAAACTAGAAAATTTTTAATAATTAGGATTTATTAATTAACAAGTATATAAACTGGCGGATAAACAAAATCTCAACACCAAGAAAGACTGGTGTTAGATAAACGAAATTTAGTAGGCGTGTTTATACATCTAAAAGATGACATCGATTCAAATTTCGCGACTCGCGCATAAGTGTGGCGCTAGTAGCGCCACTCAGAACTTGCAAATCAGGTTTGCTTTACATACGTGCTGTAAAGTTTTTGAGCGTTATTTATCTTCGAAATTTGACGTATTGAGTTGATGTTAGCCTAAAATGCCCTTAACCCTTTCAGGCGCAGATTACTTGTGTTCGTAAAATGGTGAAATGATTGATTGACACCAGAAATTACATACGAATTTCTTAGAAACCAAATACTTGCTTTTCTTCAAGTTCATTAGAAAAGCAAAATTTTATTAAAATATTCCGGGTGTCGTTTGACAGATTGTAATTAAAATTAAGTGGTCACATTTGTGACCACCCCCCGTGAAAGGGTTAAGAAGACGAAGAAGCCATTATCAACAACTCACCGAAGTTGAACGAGGTCGTATAATAGGGCTACGAGAAGCTGGATTTTCTTTCCGCGATATTGCAAAAAGACTTGGCCGGAATGAATCCACTGTGCATGATTGTTTGGAGTAGTGGTCAAGGGATGGTACAGGCTCAAGAAGACCGGGTTCCGGGTGGCCACGTGGCACTACTGAGAAGGAAGACTGCCGTATTCGGTGTACGGCTGTGGCGCCTCTTACTGCGTCTGCGGAAGAAATTCGAGCTGCAGTTGGTACCACAGTGACATAACGAACTGTTAGAAACCGGTTACTTCAAGGGAAGCTCCTAACCAGGCGTTCTGTAGCGTGCATTCCACTAACGCCAAGTCATTGTCGTTTGCGTTGCCAGTGGTGTCAAGCCAGAGCTCATTAGAGGACGGAGTGGAGATCTGTTGTGTTTTCTGATGAAAGTAGGTTCTGCCTTGGTGCCATTGATGGCCGTGTGTTGGTAAGAAGGAATTCAGGGCAACGCCTACAACCAAACTCTCTGCGGCCTAAACAAAATGGACCTACACCTGGAGTCATATTCTGGGGAGCAATTTCCTATGCCAGCAAGAGCACTCTATTGGTTATACCAAACACACTGAATGCAAATTTGAACGTCAATCTGGTAATTCAACCTGTAGTGCTGCTATTCATGAACAGCATTCAAGGGGAAGTTTTCTTACATAATAACGCTCGCCCTCATGCCGCTGTTGTAACGAAACGTGCTCTACAGAGTGTCGACATGTTACCTTGGCCTGCGAGATCACCAGATCTCTCTCCAATTGAGCACGTATGGGATATCATTGGAAGACAACTCCAGCATCATCCACAGCTAGCACTGACCGTCCCAGTATTGACACAACAAGTACAACAAGCATGGAACTCTATACCACAAAGTGACATTAGGCACCTGTATGACACAATGCATGCACGTTTGCAGGTTTGCATTCAAAATTCTGGAGGTTACACCGGCTATTAATGTTTCCTATTAATGTTCCATTAACAGCATTTCACATTTGAAATGCATTTTCTTGAGCTTAAATTAACCTGTGATCTTGAAAATCTAATCAATTAAACATGTTAACTAGACAAATGCATTGTCCAAATTTCTTTGCTCTACAGACCTGCCAAGTATCCGGCTTTTTGGATACCAGTAATTTAGTACAGAAAAAGGTTGTTTTATTTAATCGTAGCATTTTGCGATTTAAAAGAACAACATTTTCTCTAAAAAATTACTGGTGTGCAAAAATCCGGAGACTTGGCAACTTTGGCTCTACAACAATTTTTTCTTGGTGTTGGAATTTTTTTTCCGTCAGTGTAGTTTAAAAAAAATAATCGCTGTAATTTGAGATTCTTAGTAGTAAAATTTCAAAAATCTTGCTTTGTTTATATTAACTCTAAAAAAATCTGTATAGCCAGTATATCCAGTATAGCTTGCGTCAAAGATCAGAAATAGAATGCTATAAATTTCAATTAATTAGATTGTGGGTAAACGTAACAGGCTCGCAATCTGTGTTTTCAAGTACAAATGACGAACAGTACCTGCGTAAGAAAAAACTGCGCGTGAGTAAGTATGGCTCATTCCGTTCATTGCAACGATCCATGAAATACCGTGACGTGGAAACTTACTCTGCGCGTGTTGCTTGAGACTCAATGGCGCTGAATCTAAGGCACCACCATTGAGAAAAAAAATTCATTAACACGTTAACTATCATGCGCCGCACCAGTCATCGCATGTATTGCTGAATGGATATGCATTTTATTGACCGGCATGTCGGAATCAGTTTTCTGGCAAAATGCCTACCGAATATTTTTAACAATAGTATTTATTTAATAACAGACATTTTGTAAACTTATAAAAAGAAATATTTTGTCAAACTTTCTGTTTTGCATTTTTAATAAAAAACGCGTTAATCAAGATCAGATCATGATCTCTAGATTTGCAAAGAATCTGTGCATTGATGACAGTCAACAACAGGTTATAGCGGCCACCTTCTTCCACGTACCTGTGCATATTCTTCGGGCTGTACATTGGAAGCCTGTGCTGACAATTAACCATATTAGCGGCTTTTCGCATTTTAGACATAAAATATTTGCGGCGAATACAATATCTTTCCCATGTTTATGAAAAAGATTTTGCCTTAGAATACCACAAATTCGTGCAACATTTCACGTTGCAACTAATATCATATTACATTTAATTATAATGTTTGTATAATGTAGATTGCAATTTTACTCGTAATCCGTTTTTTGCCAAAATTCCTACCGGATATTTTTAAAAGTGATCTTGATTTAGCACATATTCGTGAATAAAAGGAAAGGTTCTAACTTTCTATGCACGTTTTGATCACACAACGCGATAATCCGGATCAATCATATTACGGCTTCTATATTTGCAAGAAATCGGTGAATTGATTGCAGTTACACTACCATTTAACTGTCACCTTCTTCCATATACCACAGCATTTTTGTCGGATCGTCCATTGAAATCATGGGATAAGTATTAACCAATATTGGAAACTTTTCGAATTTTGTGCATAAAACGTTTGTGAGAATACAACGTCTTTCCAATGTTTATAAAAGATATTTCACCTCAGAATACTACAAAATCTTTGTAAATATATTAACATTTTGTATTTTAACGAATATCATATTACTTTTATTCTTAATGTTTGTGTAAAGTATAATTTTGTCAGTAATTTATTTTAAAACAAATATTATTTTTAAAAATGTGATGGAGGTTTCATATTAAGTTTAGAATTAAAAAAAAATTCAATTGGTTGATGGATTGACTTCTACCAGTTTTTGCCCGTTTTATCAAAAACATATTTTACATATCGGAATGTGACATGATGCAGATTGTAAGAATCTTAATTGGACTTTTATTTCACCGTCAGATTCCTTCAATTAGATCTTTAATGTTTGAGCATTGAGATCATGGTTGATATATTGATTCTACAAATTTTGATGTGTTTTATCAAAAACTATTTTAAATATCGGAGTGTGACACGCTGCAGGTTGTAACTAAAATGATCTTTTATAAATCTTAACTCGACTTTCCAATCGCCGTTCCATTACTTAAAATTAATCAATTAATTCTCTAATTTTTGAACATTAAAATATTGGTAAATGGATTGATTCTACAACTTTTTGCCTGTTTTCTGAAAACTATTTCAACTAACGGAATCTGACAAACGACAGACTGTAGCCCGAATTATCATTTATAAATCTTAATTAGATCTTTCAATCGCCTTAAGATTCAGTAAAATTGATTAGCAAATTTCCGAGTTTTGGAATAATGAATGGTTAGTTGATTGCCTAATTCTACAGGTATTTTCCTTTTTTTCAAAAGCTATTTTAGATATCGCACTGCGACAATCTGCAGAGACCTTCTTTATCAGCCGTTAATATGTTTAGTGTTTGTTATTCACACGTTTGTGAGCCTACTCCGGACAAACAGATAGACAAAAAATTGTTATTCGGGACTATACGTTGTCTAAATAGTGGAATACAGTTAGAAATAGGTATTTATCTGAAAACCTCAGACAGGCACACTAATTTTATATTTTAGTGTAGATAGTGAGACATAAAACATAATCTGGATTTTTTTATATATCTAAGAATTTCGAATGATAATCTAAAAGTAGAACATAGTGGATTGGTTGATTCTCTCGGTTTTTCCCTGTCTTCTCAAAAGCTGTTTTAGATATCGCAAAGCGACAATCTGAAGACTGTAGCCAGAAACATTCTTTATCTGCACTTGATAAGTTTAGTGTTTGTTATTTACACGTTTCTGAGCCTACCACGGAAAAACAGACAGACACACAAAAATACATGATATTTTTGACTATACATCATCTAAATAGTTGAATATAGTTAGAAATAGGTGTTTTTCTGAAAATCTCAGACAGACACTCTAATTTTACATTTTAGTATATAAAGTGAGACATAAAATATAATCTGGATTTTTTTCATACATGTAAGAACTTTGAATGACAATCTAAAAATAGAATATAGTTGATTGATTGATTCTCCCGGTTTTCCCCTGTGTTCTCAAAGGCTGTTTTAGATATCGTAGTGCCATAATCTGCAGATTGTAGCCAGAAACATTCTTTATCTGCACTTGATAAGTTTAGTGTTTGTTATTCACACGTTTCTGAGCCTACTCCGGAAAAAAGGAACACGCACACACACAAAATTTTTATTTTTTACTATACGACTACTAAATAGTTGACTGTAGTTAGAAATATGTGTTTTTCTGAAAGTCATAGACAAATACTTGAATTTTATATTTTAGTATAGATAGTGAGGTATAAAATATAATCTGCATTTGTTTTTATGCACCTAAGAAGTTCGAATAACACTCTAAAAATAGAATATAGTTGATTGATTCATTTTCCATATTTTCCTTGTGTTTTACAAAGCTAATTTAGATATCGCAAAGTGACAATCTGAAGACTGTATGCGGAAACATTCTTTATCTGCACTTGATAAGTTTAGTGTTTGTTATTTACACGTTTCTGAGCCTACCACGGAAAAACAGACAGACACACAAAAATACATGATATTTTTGACTATACATCATCTAAATAGTTGAATATAGTTAGAAATAGGTGTTTTTCTGAAAATCTCAGACAGACACTCTAATTTTACATTTTAGTATATAAAGTGAGACATAAAATATAATCTGGATTTTTTTCATACATGTAAGAACTTTGAATGACAATCTAAAAATAGAATATAGTTGATTGATTGATTCTCCCGGTTTTCCCCTGTGTTCTCAAAGGCTGTTTTAGATATCGTAGTGCCATAATCTGCAGATTGTAGCCAGAAACATTCTTTATCTGCACTTGATAAGTTTAGTGTTTGTTATTCACACGTTTCTGAGCCTACTCCGGAAAAAAGGAACACGCACACACACAAAATTTTTATTTTTTACTATACGACTACTAAATAGTTGACTGTAGTTAGAAATATGTGTTTTTCTGAAAGTCATAGACAAATACTTGAATTTTATATTTTAGTATAGATAGTGAGGTATAAAATATAATCTGCATTTGTTTTTATGCACCTAAGAAGTTCGAATAACACTCTAAAAATAGAATATAGTTGATTGATTCATTTTCCATATTTTCCTTGTGTTTTACAAAGCTAATTTAGATATCGCAAAGTGACAATCTGAAGACTGTATGCGGAAACATTCTTTATCTGCACTTGATAAGTTTAGTGTTTGTTTTTCATATGTTTCTGAGCTTACTCCGGACAAGCAGACAGACAAAAAAAATAAATGTTATTATTGACTATACGTCGTCTAAGTAGATAAATGTAGTTGGAAATCAGTGTTTTTATAAAGACATCAGACAGACACTCTAATTTTATATTGTAGTATAGATAGTGAGACGAAAAATATAATCTGGATTTTTTTCATAAATCTAAAAATTTCGAATGGCAATCTAAAAATACCATATTTCCTCAGCTAATATTTCGAGTATTGTGAAAAGAAAATAATGCAAAAAGTCCATTATTCTATATATTAAATGCTGGCAGGCATATAAATTCTTTAAGTACGCACTCAGAAAAGAAATCTCAGATAGATTTTTATACATAAATTACCATAAAAACCCAATTGAAATGCAGGAGATATAAAGAAGTTTACTACTTGAGTAACAAATCGGATATTTATACTCTAGAACAAACAAATCGACTATTTATTTACAGAATCTCTGTTTCTCGAAGAGAGTTTATTAGGAAAAGAAAATGTACATTTTCATGGTTAATATATAAAGAATCCAGTTGTATTTCAGACATGAAGCGTTTATTTTGATGAAATGAAAAACTTCATTATTTCACCTCTAAACTTATTTTCGATGACATACAATGAAAGGTTTATTTTTTCAAAAATAATGCAGAAATATTACTTTTGTCATAGTTTATGGTTTTTGAACAGAATTGGACTGATTAAGAATTTTATTGTTTTAAATTTTTGATTATCATTTAGTATTGATGAAAAACTTATTGAAAGGAAAATAATTTAATTTTATATTTAGTTATTTTTTCAAGCATTAATTGTAATCTGTTAAATTAGATGATTTATTTCCACGATTTCTTCCCACGATTTCCCTAAATGTTCTTTCATCTGTAATTACAATAATGTACTTTATTCCATACGTTATTACTACTCAATAAATACCGTACAAAAGAATAAAAAAAGTCTTTTTTTTTTTTTTTTTTTTTTTTTTTTTTTTTTTTTTTTTTTTTAAAGCATGTCTATCTTTTACAAGACTGCAATCAGCTCAAATACAATTACGAACCTACAAATACGACAGTAGATCTTCTCAAATAAGATTAAATGCGTTTTCTGAATGTGTTGTTATATCAGTTTTTCTCATGGCTTAACTGAAGTTTTCTCATGAGAAGTAAAGAGCTTTAACTTTTCTAGCTTTTACCTTGCCTAAGTTTTTGCATTTGAAAAATATATTTGAATAGAAAAAGTATAAATAAATATCATTATTTTCTTTTACATACGAAGGTTTGTTATCAAGAAATTAACATCAATTTAAAGGGGGATAACTACTCACATAGAGCTTATCTGCCCAAATGAGACTAAATGTTCTTAATTAAAATTTATTTATGCCAACTTGATTTTTTAAACCTATTTAATATCTTCTTGTGACAATCAAAAAATTTTAAGGTTTCTTTATTTTATATTCCTTGATACACCTTCAGCATACATTTGGACGGAAAAGGTTATCAATAAATGCCTCTGCTTTCTTTACTTTTAAATATGTAGAATAATCTTCTGCAAAATCATGATCAATAGCATATATACAGTGGATAAATGAATCAGTTGTTAGAATTTGTCCTCTTATCTCTCTAAATACTGACCCTGAATAGAGTGTAAGTATTTTTCCAAGCAAAATAATACCAAATAGTGTTTCAAAAGGAATACTTCAGCTCAATTCGTGCTAATTAATTTGACGCTTTATAATGATGGTAAAGAGTAGCTGATATTCTGAATGTAGATGCTTTACATTTTTACATTTGAAGGAGGTTGCTTTGAGACTTATAGGCTACAAGGCAGATGTCTTGAATAATCCATATTTCTTTATTTACAGAAATACATACAGGACATTGACAAATTACATAAATCTTCTTAGAGGACGCGATAAACACAAGGAAGTTGAGAGCGCTGAAGGTACACACACAATGAAAACCATGTCTCACCCAGGACTTGAACACGGGCCCTCACCATTGCTGACGCCTCCGCTACCAACCACGCTGTCGGGCGGTGTAGATGCTTTACAAAATGGAAGTTTTCGAGATGTGTCACGTGTTCTCAAAGACAATATACTTAATGAAAACTTTATGGTTTGCAAATTTATGGCAGTTGTATATATTTTGATGAGAATTAAAAACATTGAGGTTTTTTTTTATTTTATATTACTTAAAGTTTATATTTAACATGAATTTGGATGTAAAATTTTTATACGTAAATGTCTCATCTTTCTTTTCTTTTCAATGAGTAGAATAATATTCTGCAAAATCATGACCAAGGGAATATATACAGCGGATAAATGATGATGAATTATGTCATGAGAATTTGTCCATTTACCTAAATATGTAACCTGAATGGAGTGTAAGTATTTTTCCATGCCACGTGCTACTAAATAGTATTTCAAAAACAACACTTCACGCCTTTCATGCTAATTAACTTAGTAATTTCTAATCCTAGTAAGAAGACTTTATTAGTCTGAATGTAGATGCTTTACAAAATGAAGATTTTCCAGGTACGTAATGTATTTTCGTAGACAAAACACATGAAAGAGAAAACAGTCTGGATTACAAATTTATGGTAGTTGTTAGAAATAAGGATCGGAGTTCATGAAAAAGGATAATGGATAATGTGTTTGTCTGGAATTTAAAACACTTTAACCATTCTATTACAGATTTCTTGCAGTTTTGTGCAATGGAAAGAGAACATATTCATGAATATCTAAAAATCAGCTTCTCTGATTAACGTCAGAAAATTCTATAGTTTTGTGAGAGGAAAATCCAAGCAATGAACACGTTTAATCAGGGATGTTCCAAGGTTGTCTTGAAAAAGCTGGCACCACTGAAAAAAAATGTATTTAAAAATAATTCAATTTATCTCTGAAAGAGTTAGCCATAATTTTATTTTTAGCTGTTAATATTGACAGCAGAACACTACATTCAGCTTTGAGATTTCAAGATAACATTAACACTAGAATTATGGCAGCGGTTATTTTGACCGTAAATCCAATTTAACGCATCATAACTTTGTAAATTTCTTGTTTATAGTCTGAATATTTTTTGACTTTAACTAAAAACCCGAAGAATATTACATAAAATCTTTTTTGTTCAATTTAAATAATTATTTTTGAAAATATTAGTATGTATACTTAGAATTTCGGTTACCGGTCATTTTGACCGTATCTAGAAAATTACATATGTCAAGTTATTTTTTTCACTTTCATAGCTATTTCCGCTATTCTAATAGATAAGCAGGTGCATCTGTGGCGAGGGGAATATTGCTTTGTGTATTTCAAAACATTATTTGTTAGGTGGGAAGCGAGGAAAGGGGAGGGAGAGGCAAAACACCTGTTTGACATCTGTTTGGAATTGCAGCGCGCCTTCTGACTGCGCATTTCTTTTGTGTTAGAAATGTTATTTTTCAACGCATAAAAATATATTGAGTACCATTTCGTTTCAGTGAATGTCAGTGTTCAGAGTTGCTTATTTTATTCTCTTCTTGTCATGGCGCGTAGAAGTGTTGGTAGAAAATATCTAACAAAAGAAGATGCGCTAAAAGTTTTTGAAACTATTTCCGATGATAATTCTGGTTCAGATATTGACCCTGTTGAAAATTTTCATATCGAAACTATATCCAGTTTATCCAACGAAGACTGCATTGTTCCTTCAGGAACAAGTGAATTTGATTCATCTGATGAAGAGTCTTTTCACGAAACACCAAATGAAAATGATTTAGATCCAGAAAATATTCCTTTGCCTGCTGCTAGTACAGTTTCCAGAAATGAAATCAGTGGCAATAGTCAAGATCAAGAAAGTAGTCAAGACCTACCAAACAGAACTAGAAAACAACTTAGACGTACCTAATGCGAGGAAAACAAAAAAGATGAAGAAACAGCAAATGATGGTTCAATTTGGAAAATAGGAAATATTTCGACAAATGTTACAGGGAGACGTCCCCATCAGAATGTCTTACGAGAAGTGTCTGGGCCAACAAAAGATGAGGGGTTGTATCCAAATATAGTAGTACGTGCAATATTGTGTACGCTATCTTGGCACTAATCAACAGATATTTGATACAACCCCTCATATTTTTGCTTCTTCTTGGGAACAACGGATTTTGAGCTTATTCTATCGGCGATAATTTTCAGAATTTTCAAGCTATGATTTTGAGACTTTCACAAAAGTTGCTCTATATATTTAGCTAATACATTATGCATATTATATTTTGATTGCATTCGCGCATGCACAGTGAAACATTTTTTAGTAAACCTGCTCATTTTTCATCCAATTTTTATTATTTTTCTTAATTCCGATTGCAGAGTATTATGTACAATGTTGTGTGACATATTTTCTCAAAATAACTTTTTTTAATATTAAGAACTCTGCAAATTATAAGCAAAAAACTTGGTGAAATTTGGGTCGGTTTTTATAAAAACCTTAATTTCTCTTCGAGTATACATGCTATCTTCATACAAATTAACACAGTATATTACAATAAACCACTTATTAATAATCTCGAGTTTGAACACTTTTGCTACATTAGGTTTTACAGGGTAATCCAAAGATTCTTGTTCTTTTTCAATTTGTTGACAGTCCCCTATGGGGTTTCGGAAAAAATATTCACGGAAATATATAAGCAATACTATACCGTTTACACACCTGCAGTTTCATGTTAATTCCTCATGTATTTTTCTAGATAGTTGACAGAACGTCTAAAATCGCAAGTGACCAATCACCTTTGGCAATATAGTGCATTCGCTCTTGAAATAACGCATGTATGCTTTTTCAGAAAGCGCATACAATTCTTCCAAGTACCAACATTTTCATATAGTAATCTTTGTCTTATTTAGACACAGAATTTCTGTGATTAAATATGACGAAAATTACTTTACGTAAAATGTAGTATTCAGAAAATAAATTCGTATTACGCGACGCTACTTTTGAAGGATTTAAACAAACTTATCTTAAGAAAAATAGAACAATTCAAACCAAAAGTTACTAACCAATAAATCAATCACATAAGATTAAATTTTCTTTTTCGAAAGTGATTTTGTGCAATTTTGTTTTCTGTTGGCTTAACGGAGATCCTCCCTTGAGAATTAAAGAGCTTTAAGGATTCTTGTTTCTATCTAGCTTAAGTTGTTTCCCCATTTATTCTATTTTATTTGTATTCTGCTACTTATAAATATAATACCTATTATATTTTTTCTCTATTTTTGGACAGTAGATTTATACTGTTGTTGAAAACATGTTTAAAAGATCAGCAGCATTACAACATTAAAAATAATTCTAATAATATCAATAATAATAAACTTCTGCAAGAAATCTAAATTACTTAATATTTGAAAATAAAACTTCAAAATATTTTGCATTCACATAAGAATGCTGTTACTATTTCATTATATTTATAATGTAAAGAAGTTGAAACAAATATATTTGTTTCAATATATTTGCATTAATTCAATGAATTTTTCCTGTTATTTTGATACGAGTTTAGGTCATTGCGAAGAAAATAAAATTCGCTCAAATAAAATTTAAACACAAGAAAATACATTTAAATTAAAAACGAATAAGTTTTTATTAATAGTAATTAAAAATATACCGTTTTAGATTGTTAAAATTATTTTTAGTTTTAAGATAGCAAGGGCATCCCACCCGGGCTTCCCGGTTTGGAAAATATAGGTGGAAACCATTTATTTTTTTATTGAAAACTCTTACATTTTTTTACATTTAATTTTTCCCCCTCTAACAACACCAATGAGCATATTTATATGAAATATGTCAACTATATGTATTTAAATAAAAATTTTATATTTATTAAAAGTGGTAATTTCGTATTGGCCTCTTGTCAGAAGTTAATAGCCGAAGAAATTGCCAAAACTTTCGTTATCTACAGCATTTTTTTTTTAATTCTGATTATTCAGCGGTTTTAAGCGCTTATTTCTATTTCATGTCTGTTAAATTTGTGTTTCATTAATACTACTTTATATATTGCTTAATATTGTTTTAATTTCGTTCTGGAATATTAGCTTGAAACGAATGCTAAACTTCTTACATTCTTTTAAGTGCCAACGGATTAATATTTTTTAATCATCTGCAACTGACAGAGATTTTTTTTTAAAATCATGTTAGAAATTTAATTTAAATGCTATAATAAATCAGTAAATTGCGATACAATTTTCAAACAAATTGCATTTGGATAAAGTATTGTAAAAATTGAAAATGTGCGATGTTTAGAAATTCTAAAAAATTGCAGTAGAAAAAACCGCAAAACCGATATTTCATCGTCAAGTGTTGCCATTCACAAAATGACGTCAACGCTACGCATGGACATGTTTGTCCTTTATAATAAAGATTGTTAATTTTTAACTATAATTAATTTCTTTCATAAAGCAAATAATCATTCTTCAACAAATCTTTTTCTATACGAAAGGTGCTTCAAAAATTGGGAAAAATTTAAGTGGCGACATAGAACACGAATCGTATTCGATAATCAATGTATAGAAAGCCACTGTCGCTATCTATTTATTTGTCAAAAACACCATTTCAATTTGAACACCTATACTTTTTCACGACTTTAGCAATAAAGAAAATAATTTAATGTTATTTCTATTAGACTGATCTTGCTTTGTGCGAAAAACAATGGTATTATAAAAATCTCTGGCAGTGCGCAGTATTCGATCAGTGAATTATTGTCATAATTAATATCAGTTAAATTTTGAAATACAGTGGAACTTCCATTTAACGAAGTCTCATCGTTACACTTAAAAACTTCGTTATGAAGAAAATTCGTTAAATAGAAATCAACTTAAATTCGTGAAATTTTTTCTTCAGATATAACAAACAGGTATTGATTGGATTATGAAGCATTTGATTCAGTTTTAATTATGAAGCCGTCTTTTACAAAACAGTTGTGTACGGTCGATATGTATGGTCACATTTCCAAACTTTCCCTCGTGCTTTGATCAGCTCTGATACACAGGTTCTCAAACTAATGTTTTCACTACATTATATTTTTTGATAATGTACTTCAATATTTGTTATTATTCCTTAGACTAATGACTGAAGTTTAGAAGTTGCATTGGAAGGAACAAAAATAACTTTGTGTGTTCTTCGATTTGCATTTTGAAGCACATTCTTGTAGATGTACAAAGCAATTGTCTATCAGCAATGGAAGATCAGAATGGTAACTGTCTGACTCTAATTGATATTTTTTGTTCAATGCGAGGCTAACGAAAAAGAAAGGCTACCGCGGTGCATTCCACTTATCTTTTTTTACAGACCGCTAGAGTGACGTGATGCTCTTTTCGTACAACTGCATTGGTGCATTCGAGCATCGCGTGACTCCCGCGGTCTGTAAAAAAAGATTCGCGTAAAGCACCGCGGTAGCCTTTCTTTTTCGTTAGCCTCGGTTCAATGCATCTGACGTCACTGCTTTTTCTACCATTACGTCACTGCATTTTCTATATCATTGAATGTAAAAAGGGGATTTTGACTTCCCTCAACTGTCAGCGCTGGAGTCTCGGTGTGGGAAAGTAATGATAACAAGTGTTTTTCTTAGTGTGAAAAACAATTGTTTTATTTAGCACCAAACAGAATGGAAATTATTTAAATGTGTTCATTTTCCTACAATCCGCTGAAATAAACGCGCATATCCATCGTAATAACAACCTCTTAGTTTGAATTCTGTACACGTACAAAAGTGGAATAAACTTCGTTATATAGAATATATTTTTCGTAATATGGAGATTAATTTACATGCTAATGGTGTTCAAAGTCAAAGTTCTGCAGAAAAATTCGTTAAGTAGAAAACTTCGTTAAATAGGGACTTCGTTAAAGGGAAGTTCCACTGTATAGAGTGTCTAGTTCAGAATTGTTTGAGTGCATATTATGCCCACTTCAACCACTTATTACGGTATTGTGTCATATTTCACGCAGAGTAATGTAAATACATGTGCTAAATATTTCTTTACATTATTTTCGTAATTTTTAAATTTATGAACGAATATCCAGGTATGAATTGGCGTCAAACATCCTCCATTTTCCACTGAACGATAATATTATGAAGTTAGATTTCTATAAGGAAAAATCCCTGACAGCTCTTCTTACACACGCAGGTGGATTTCGAAGACGCAGACCGTCGAGCGCCTGTTTATTGGGAATTGCAGAAGAAAGACTTTTTTATCATGATGCGGCAGTTGGGACCTCCCACTTCGAAATATAGCTGTGCCTGTAGGTAGAACCAGCAGGGATTTTTTTTCTGTAAGAGGTGGTTTAATAAAAAGCTTGTCAAAGCAAAAATTGTAGATAATATTAAGAAGATTTAAAATAAATTTAAGCGGATATCAGATCTTGTGATTTAACGAATTTATGATTTTTTTTTCTTAAACCGCTATTTCCCCCCTTGAGGCCATTTTTAATTATATCAAAAATCTGTCATACATAAATATTTGGCTCTATGCCAATTCTTGGAAGTAATAATAACTTTAAACGGATTCTATATGTACTATAATTATGAAGTTATGAGTTTTTTTTTCTGTTTTCACAAAGAGCGTCCCATTCTCCCCCTGGTTCAATTTTGCCCATTAACGAACTAGAGCGAGATTATATGCAGGCTTGATTTTATGTACTAGTATGGAAGAGATTTGTGCATAATTATGGAAGTTATCGTGTCATAAGTGATATAGATAGATAGATAAAGTTTTGAACTGGCGGGTGGTTTTGTGTTCTAGGAGTCATGATCGGTGTAGATCTGCAAACAATTTTCAGATATTCCAACTTAGTGGAGAAAGTAATAGGTAGTATTTCTTAGGAAATCTACATAAAAACTGGTTGTTGTAGTGTATTACCACAATTTTTTTCATAGTTTTTAAAAACTAAAATTCCAGATATTTATATTTTTAAAAATATTTCTTTTCAATATTTTTCTATTTTTTTCTGTAAATATAAATTACTTAAATTTCATATATCAATTAACAATTTACTGCTCCTCCTATTGACATTACATTAAATTTAAATAAAAAAATATTCGGAAAGGCATATATTTTTCCGCGTTAAAAAAAAAAATAAACTTTAGAAATGCATGTTCAATTTTTTTTTTCAACATTATTCAATTTTTTTTCTTAACACACGTTAACATGAATAAATAGGTCAATCATTTACTATTATAACCCTATTGTTCACCCAGTTTTAAACTCATTTCTTCTGTTAAATTTACATAAATGTTGATTTATAAATATTCAGAAAGGCATATTACATTTCGGTGGATTTTAAAATTAAAACTCCTGAAGATGTTTAAAAATATTTTTTTCGACGTCATTCATTTTTTTTATATTTTGTAAACATGAATTATTTTATTTTCATAAATGATTTAGCCATTTACTACGATAAAAATGATACTTCAAAGGATATTTCTTTTAAAGGGTACTGTAAACTACAACTGACTTTTTTATTAAATTTAAAAAAAAAATATTCGGAAAGACATATTTTACTAGAATCCTGAAAAAAAAAGAAAAAGAAAGATCTTTTAACGATTTCACGAGGTCTTTTACTAAAAAATAAAAATTTAAAATATAAGATGAAAACCAAATACTTTAAAGTTTATCGATTCCTATGCAACTAAGGAAGAAAGTATAAAAAGACAGAACTCATTGCAAGGACTGATAATATCTAAAGAGTTTTTATTTTGAAAACATATTCAGTCTCCTTAAATAAATTCAAATTATTTTAAAAGCACGGAGTTTATTAAATTTATGGGATATTCGCAAAGTTAGATTACAAGTTTTAAGTTTTATTCTGATACACATTTTATTTTTAAAAGGGAATGTAATGAAATACATTAAAATCTGTCTGAGACGGGATTGATCGCAACCGACAACATTTTCCGTTGTAGATGGTATTCCGCAAGAGACAAAATTTCTCTGTGTCTGCATTCGCCGGGACTTGGAAATCTTTGCCAGTTAGCCATATTTTTGTGTTACACAAGATCTGCCTTCGACAGAGTTTACTGTATATCCCTTTAAATTGACCAGGCAGATTCTTACGAAAAGATAATTTAAGAATACTTCAAAAAGTTTTATTTACTTTACTAGGGGGCTCTGTACCCTAAGAGCTACGCTCGCCAACCTCCGTTGTGACACCGCAATTTCAAAAAATATGCTAATCTTATCAACTTTAAAACGATTACGGAGATTTGATTTATAATTACACGACCAGTGGCGATCTGCTGTAATCGTGTTTCCATTCATTTTCTTTTGACTGAGGGATTTTAAGGCAAATCAACTGCTGTCTAAACAGCTAACAACTGTTTTCAGGATTGATTAAAGAAGATCAATTAAACAATTATAAAACTTGTGTAAAAATGGCTAAGTAAACAATATCGCTGAATCGGGGAATTTTATAACGATGCTATAAAAAAATTGCATAATTCTTCATTAAACCGCCAACCACTTTCTATAAAAAAAAATCGATCACCAAAATTAAGGCCAAAAGTCACATTCAATTAACATCAGATGCGTTACACGTGCTTCTTTTGTCATCGAGTTAAATTCGATGTTTATCTGTATTTTTAATGATGTTTTACCAATTTGTTAGTTATTTCGTTAATTTAAAATAATAATTACGACTGTAGAACGGCGCCGCCAAGATATAAAAAAAAGCGTTGAAAAACGTTTCCATGGATAGTTATGCACAACGGATCCGTTTCAACTGACGTCATAAACACTTATCCACCATCCGAAAGGTATAATTAAAAAAAATATTGTAAATAAATAAATATTTTAGATTATGTTTTTTTTTCTCTTTTCATGTATTACACAGTTGTTTGTTTAAAGTTACTGATAGTTGACACTTTATTGAGTGGGGCTTTTTATAATTTCTGGTATGTTTTTTTAGATTCCAATGGTAACATCCTTCTATTTTTTTTTTTTTTTTTTTTTTTTTTTTTTTAAAGGAAAGTTGTCAAAGGGAAAATGGTGAAGTACCGAAAATTGTTTTTAGTAAGACTAAATGTACCGGTTCCAATATGCCGTAATTTTCACCAAACTTTGCTTCATATTATTAGACGTAAGAATATTGTTTTAATTGAAGGGAAATATTATTATTTACGCTGTTTTAAAATTTGCAACAATAGGTAAAATATTTTGTCGAAATAAATGAATCCCTCGTGTAAATGTATTTTTAATTTGAATCTGTTTGGAAATACTGTTATTTGGGCATTTTAAATATGGCGTAAGACTTAAGTTTACCCATTTAATGCTTTTAATGCGTAATAATTTAATTTATTATTTTAAAGTTTTATTTCTCTTTTTAACATTCACGCGCAATCTCTTTTTTTATGATGTAATTTTTTCCATTTACTGTTTTAAACACGTGATCATTTAATTATTGTTTTTAAGTTTTATTTCTGTTTTTAATTGTCACGTGTAAATGCATTTTTAAATGAAAGGGAATATTAGTATGTGCGCTATTTACCGAATTGGCAACAGTTTAAGTAATGGATTTTTGCTAAATATGAAATAAATCTCAGTTAAAATGATGAAATTTTGAATAAAAATTTGAAAAAAAAACCCCTCAAAAAGTTAGTCAAATAAAAAAATAATTGCAAAGCAATATTTAACCAATATTTTTAATCTATTGAAAATTTTTTCTATGAATTCAAGAATATTTGGTCACAATATAAGCAATATAGGTTTTCTACTAGGGATATGTGTATTTTTTCCTTTTCCGTCTTTCAATCTCAGAAAACTATATCAATCATGCATTATCTCAAATGAAAATCTATAATATATAATCTCTGTCCGTGTCATTCCTAAAGACACCAAAATCTAATCTATATGAATCTAATCTGATGTTGAAGCTTATAAATTACATATTAGATACATTAGAAGTATTTTTCAAATAAATATTCCACTTTTTTAAAGATTACATTGTTTTTGTAAACAAAAATCGATAATTTTTTAGTCAAAACTTATGTAATAGAACTAGGTTAATTACTGTTTTTATTTATCTTTTATTTTTGTAATGACCCAGAATACAAAAAGCATCATTCTATTTTGTTATTGGGGTTAATTATTTCATTCTCTCTCTTTTTTCCATGATGTACAGCATTTTCCCATTTCTGTAAACTGCAGACTTTTCTTACCGATGATAATTAATGATAAATCAATACAACACAGTTTTTTTTCGAAAAAAAATCTACTTGTACATATTTCATCAAAGCATTGTATTAACAATTAATGTGGATAAAAACAAACATTTCTGCTTTTTACACGATTTTGATGTAACACAATATTGAAAACTAAAATTACTCTCTTTTTACACAATGTGTTGGAAAATTAGAGAAATAATAATAAAAAAAAATCTCTTTTTTCAATTTGTAATATTTTTACATAATGTTTTGGCAAGGTTTTTTTTTTGCGTGTGTAAATTAGAAACAAGATTTAGAAGATGAAATAAAAAGGTTTTCTCATGTTCCTACATAAACATATTTTAAAAACTATTAAAATATTCATTTTTTTAAATCTAATAATTACTACACCTAGGATATAAATGTAATTTGTATGGATTTCAGAATTAACAAAATTAAAATTACATAGAAAAATTTAGTTATTTCGATTAATTTCTTCAAAATATACAATCGCTTTGTGGAAAAAAACAAACAAAAAACAAACAAACAACAAAAAAAAAACAGTACATGATAGAAAAATTGATTTCAGTTGTTTTTGGAATCAGAATTGAAAATAAAATAAAAATCACTTATCAAAACTTTAATAATTAAACAAATATGTATGTTTCGAAACATAATCTCCTGACCTGTTTCACCAAAACGGATTAGCGTTCAAAAAATAAGTGTTTACATACATTGATACGAAAAGTACATACGAATTATACAATCTTCTTCATTTGAAGTTGATTAATAAAAGACAGATCTTCAGAATAATATATTTAAACCAGCCTAAAGAAAATGTTATTTTTTTATTTTTTCAAATAAAGCATATCTAATCACTTTTCACTTTGCATATCTTTATGAGCGTTATTTATCTTCCGTATTGAGCGTTGTGAGCTATGAATGCATCTAAAAGGAGACGAAGAAGTCTGTATCAGAAGCTTAGTGAAATTTGAACGAGGCTTTATAATACGGTTGCGAGAAAATAGATTTTCTTTTCTTGATATTTCACAAATACTTGGCAGGCATATACCCACTGTTCATTATTGGATTCAGCAGTGGTGACGGGAAGGTACTGTCTCAAGAAGACCGGGTTCTAACTGCACAAAGGCCACTTCTGAGAAGGAAGACCGATGTATTCACCGCATGGCTGAGGCGCATCGTATTGCATCTGCACCAGAAATCCGAGTTTCTGTTGGCACCAGAGTGACGCAGCGAACCATTTACTTGAGGAATAGATCCGTTCCAGTAGCATTCATGTCATTAACTCCAAATCACCGCCATCTTCGACTTCAGTGGTTTGAAGCTAGTGCTCATTGGAGGGCTGGGTTAAGATCTTTTATATTCTCAGATGAGAGTAATTTCTGTCTTGGGGCCGTGATGGCCGTATGTTGGATAGAAGGAGTCCAGGTAAGCTCTTGGAACCAATATGTATTCAGCGTAGACACACTGGACATACACTAAGAATTATGGTCTGAGGAGAAATGTTCTACAACAGCTGGAGCACACTCGTCGTTAACCCAACCACGTTGACAGCAAATTTGTACGACAAACTGATGATTGAACAGGTTGTGCTGCCATTCTTGATCACTGTTCTTGGAGGCATTTTCCAACAACATAACTCTCGTCCCCATACCATTGCTTTCACCCAACATGCTCTACAGAGATTCGACATAATGGCTTGGCCTACGAGATCATCAGATCTTTCTTCCATAGAGCACGTGTGGGACATTATTGCACGACATTTCCAACGAC
The DNA here is from genome assembly GCA_963931845.1 of Maratus michaelseni. Taxonomy (NCBI): domain Eukaryota; kingdom Metazoa; phylum Arthropoda; class Arachnida; order Araneae; family Salticidae; genus Maratus; species Maratus michaelseni. The sequence continues at coordinate 25,648,563 of OZ007589.1, read as the reverse complement.
ATCCGCAACCAGCACTGACTGTTGCTGATTTGACAGACCAAGTGGAACATGCATGGAGTTCCATCCCACAGAATGGCATACGGAATCTATATAGCACAATGCATGCATGTTAGCATGATTGCATTCAAAATCGTGGAGACTACAGCGGATATTAATGCGCCTCCATTTAACATATGAAATAGCTGTTAGCGCGCATATTTTAACCTGTATTCTTGAAATTTAAATCAAATAAATATGTTACCTAGATAAATGCTTTGCTTTAATTTTACTTTACTTTATATTATAACAAGATTTAGAAGATGAAATAAAAAGGTTTTCTCATGTTCCTACATAAACATATTTTAAAAACTATTAAAATATTCATTTTTTTAAATCTAATAATTACTACACCTAGGATATAAATGTAATTTGTATGGATTTCAGAATTAACAAAATTAAAATTACATAGAAAAATTTAGTTATTTCGATTAATTTCTTCAAAATATACAATCGCTTTGTGGAAAAAAACAAACAAAAAACAAACAAACAACAAAAAAAAACAGTACATGATAGAAAAATTGATTTCAGTTGTTTTTGGAATCAGAATTGAAAATAAAATAAAAATCACTTATCAAAACTTTAATAATTAAACAAATATGTATGTTTCGAAACATAATCTCCTGACCTGTTTCACCAAAACGGATTAGCGTTCAAAAAATAAGTGTTTACATACATTGATACGAAAAGTACATACGAATTATACAATCTTCTTCATTTGAAGTTGATTAATAAAAGACAGATCTTCAGAATAATATATTTAAACCAGCCTAAAGAAAATGTTATTTTTTTATTTTTTCAAATAAAGCATATCTAATCACTTTTCACTTTGCATATCTTTATGAGCGTTATTTATCTTCCGTATTGAGCGTTGTGAGCTATGAATGCATCTAAAAGGAGACGAAGAAGTCTGTATCAGAAGCTTAGTGAAATTTGAACGAGGCTTTATAATACGGTTGCGAGAAAATAGATTTTCTTTTCTTGATATTTCACAAATACTTGGCAGGCATATACCCACTGTTCATTATTGGATTCAGCAGTGGTGACGGGAAGGTACTGTCTCAAGAAGACCGGGTTCTAACTGCACAAAGGCCACTTCTGAGAAGGAAGACCGATGTATTCACCGCATGGCTGCGGCGCATCGTATTGCATCTGCACCAGAAATCCGAGTTTCTGTTGGCACCAGAGTGACGCAGCGAACCATTTACTTGAGGAATAGATCCGTTCCAGTAGCATTCATGTCATTAACTCCAAATCACCGCCATCTTCGACTTCAGTGGTTTGAAGCTAGTGCTCATTGGAGGGCTGGGTTAAGATCTTTTATATTCTCAGATGAGAGTAATTTCTGTCTTGGGGCCGTGATGGCCGTATGTTGGATAGAAGGAGTCCAGGTAAGCTCTTGGAACCAATATGTATTCAGCGTAGACACACTGGACATACACTAAGAATTATGGTCTGAGGAGAAATGTTCTACAACAGCTGGAGCACACTCGTCGTTAACCCAACCACGTTGACAGCAAATTTGTACGACAGACTGATGATTGAACAGGTTGTGCTGCCATTCTTGATCACTGTTCTTGGAGGCATTTTCCAACAACATAACTCTCGTCCCCATACCATTGCTTTCACCCAACATGCTCTACAGAGATTCGACATAATGGCTTGGCCTACGAGATCATCAGATCTTTCTTCCATAGAGCACGTGTGGGACATTATTGCACGACATTTCCAACGACATCCGCAACCAGCACTGACTGTTGCTGATTTGACAGACCAAGTGGAACATGCATGGAGTTCCATCCCACAGAATGGCATACGGAATCTATATAGCACAATGCATGCATGTTAGCATGATTGCATTCAAAATCGTGGAGACTACAGCGGATATTAATGCGCCTCCATTTAACATATGAAATAGCTGTTAGCGCGCATATTTTAACCTGTATTCTTGAAATTTAAATCAAATAAATATGTTACCTAGATAAATGCTTTGCTTTAATTTTACTTTACTTTATATTTTAAGTAATTTTATTTTATATTTTACGTAAAACTTATACATTAGGAATTTATGTGATTTTACTGCTTCATTTAGAAACCTTAAAATTAAGGGATTTTTTATCTTGAGTGTCTCAATTTCATACGGTTGTTATGCATTGTATGTAAATGATATACAATATTATATTTGTTAGTATATTAAGTTTATATGTGTTCCAATTTACCTGCTGCAGCTGCACAGATGAGATGTAGACCAGAGGTTCCCAAACTTTCTTGCTACACGATTCATTATAAAGTTTCTTTTTTTTCTAATAGATACACTGAAATAAAAAAAAGAAAAAAAAAGACAAACGTTTCTTAAATTATGAAAATATAAAATAACTTCGAACGAAAATATAGAATAACCTCTTCCGAGTTACACACGATTCCGAGAGATGCATATATAAAAACAAAATTTCTTTTGCTGCCACTGATTTTAATAAATGTTTACGAGACGCTTGTGGGGTGTATTAAAAAGTTTTCTCAAACCGGAATGCAGGTTTTTTCTATGCTATCAATTATCAAGAAAATGCAAACATTTTCTTGTTCCGTAAATAAAGGTTAGTTAATGTGGCATCAAATTGACAAAATCATAGTAAAATAGTATTTACATTGTTAATGGTTATTTGTCCTGAGAATGACGTCATTTACACAACCGGGATTATTTTACCATTCGGAGAGTAGGTCATGATTAAATGAAATCGCTTTGAAATGTTTGATGCGAAAGCAATTTTTCTTTTAACTATAACATTATTTTCACTAGATGAAGAATATTTCTAATTAGAGGTATTTTAATGAGGAAAATTGAATTCTATGGCACAGAGATACACTATTTTATCTTAGCCAATTAATATATTATTTATTGTTACAGTCTACAAAGAGTAAAATAAGTTTTAAAATTTGGATTTGGTAAGATCTGTCATCAAGTAATATATGTATATTACTGATACAATACTCTCAAGCACAAATTTTGAAATGAATAAATATGTAAGAAAAAATACTATTTTAAATATTTGACTTTTGACTTTTAATTATGACTTTTTTTTTTTTACTTTTAAATATTTGACTTTTTATTTTTTTTCATCAATGAAAGTGAAAAGAATTTTTTACTTCTGTGATTCACTAAAGTGATGAAAGAAAAAATAGCTTTTATGTTCATTCAAATGACATTTTTCGGATGAGAATTTTTTTTTTCTATAGAAGAATTATCAAAAAAAAAAAAAAAAAAAAAAAAAAAAAAAAAAAAAAAACATCCACGGTAAGCAACATTTTTCCTATGTATTCCATTACATAAAAATACAAATTAAATGTAACTTTTTTCATTATTGACAGTCAGCGTCTTACAATAAAAAAAAGCAAAAGCTTACAAAAAAGCTTTATTTGAAGCGGAAAAAAAAGAGTTCTTTAGGTAAAATTGATTTGACATATATTAAATGTTACATTTTTATCTTTTTTGGAGAAAAAAGCCAGCCTAATAAAATTTACTGACCTGTGAATGTTATTGAGTCTGATTCATTTTCTAACGAACAATCTGTAGCAATAATAATAAAAAAAAATACTTTTTTTTTTAGTAAGCTCCATTATTTTTTTCTCTTTTAACAATATACAAAATTATTTTTTATGGAATAAATCTCACTCTCATGCAACGGAATATTTGCTTTAATTTTATTGATATTTATGCCCAATATTTATGATTTCTATTATAATTCATTTGTATTTTTTATAATAATTTATTTTTAATAACAACTGCTTTCTGACGTTAGATACTATAAGGAAAGAAGTAAATGATGAATATAGAATTTTTTATTAGCATGTATAAATGTACTGATTATCATATTCAATGTTATTTTTTAACTAAGGTATCTGATGATAATATAACCAATGGTGGTAATATGGCCAACCCTATACAATGTTATTAATTTCAGTGGAATCCAAAAAATAGCGCTTGAATCTAGTCGCTGAGTGTCAGAAGAACATAATTTAGTACCGGGTTACCTGCAATCCTTGATCACGTGCACGGGAGGGTAGTCATTGTTGTTTCGTTGTTAGTGGCGTTGGAATATTATAAATTTGTCTCTGGTAAGTTTGTTACTTTTCTTATTTAAACAAAGTACTTATGTTTACTGTTATACGTAATATTTTAGCTGGTTTAATGCTCTTTTTAACTGTATGAACGAAATTCAATATCGGAGTTCGCAGCCAGAATTACGGACACTTTTATAAAATTTATTTTTGTCTGCAATATGGCCAAATGGGTGAAAAAACTACAGATATGAGAGTATTTGTATTGAGAGTTTGTCGTAATTAAGTGCATGATAAATGTGTCTGCCGTACCAGATAAGATGCAAAGGTTTTCATTTGCTCTACGCGTTAAAAAACAAATTAAATATACTTTTTTCCGTAAATTTATTTTAATTTATTTTAAATTTTTGTCCAAATTTACTTTACATTAATTTTTCTACTATTTTTATAAATTTTCAAAATATATATATTTTAACTAATTGGTGTTTTTTCTGCGTTAAATACAGACGTTTCCATTTTATGACTCCTATGGGCATATTACCTACATATGGCCATATTACATTCATCAACTAGCATTTTTATTAACAAACTGCAACAGGTGTAAGTTTTGACTAACTTAAATTTTTAAATATTTTTCCAGTGCTAAAAAGGACTCACTTTCTTATTCAATTATTATTATTTTTAAAAATCAGTTATTACTACTGTTTAAAAATGTCTAATCGTAGGGTGGCCATATTACCTGCAGATACATTAATTTATATTAGCAGTTTTTAAAAATCCAGTTAGAAAACAATGGCTGAATCAGCTCGTTTTTCATAGTTAAAATTACAAAGTATTAAGTGCAATTCCAAATTAAGACTGGAGTTGTTGGTTCTGGCTATCTGTCACTTGTGACAAGACATGCTAAAGTATCAACCACATAATAATTTAAAAATATTTTTTCGATAAATATAAATCTAATCTCGTATTACTCCGTTCTATATGTTATATTATTAAAAAGAAATTGTTTTTTATTGCATAAAATTAATTTAATGTGTATTAAAAATTCTTCTTTGTGGCAATCTCAAAAAGTCATATAACAAAAACTACTGACCAGTAAATTGTTGTATTGAGTAATTTTTTCCCCTGAATAACAAAATGTTGCTGAAAAATAATAAATATATATTTCTAAAAATAATCTCGATTTTGTAATCTTTTACCAACACAGGTAATTTTCTTTTACAGCACTTGGAGGCTCTGCCCCCTATGAGCTACGCTCGCCAATCCTCTTTTTATTTTCTATTCTAAAAACTACTATCTTAAACACTTTCTATTCTAAAAAACAAGTTGATTTGCACTGTTTAAAAATGAGGTGAAATAATGACTGCAAATGTAAATTCACTAGTCCTTTAAAGTTAAAATTAAAATCATTAAAAGCGCTTTTAATATGAACAATTTTCACTGCCTTCCCCAAATCCCGAAAAAATAAAAATAAAAATTGGGAAAAGGAATCAAAAATGGACAAGTTTCTGGAATATCTGCCATTTTTAGGTGCTTTCGTAATTATATAAATATGTAGCACCTATAGTTGTCGTCTGGCCCGTCCGTCTGTCCGCATACAACATGAAAAAACTACGGAACTGAATGGTTTGAAATTTAATATATATAACTGTTGCAGAATTTTGTCGTGTCATTTCAAATTTTATGAAAATCGAATCGAAATTTAAAAATATATTAATAAAAATACTTATTAAGTCATTCGATTATTTTTAAATCGGTACTTCCTTTTCATGATAGCTTCCGAGATTAATCGTCAAGCGACCGAGATGTATCTGACATGTATGATGTTATAGTCATATATGTCGTATATGACATTTTATATCCTCTATGACCAAGTTATAATCACATTCTACATTCTATTAAATCCTATCATACGTAATTAATTCAATGATATCCCATGATAGGTAATGATTCTACGTTGCCACGGTGATTACGTCCTATGTAAGATTGAGTCAAATTACTTCTGTATTACTCAATATAAAAATCGAATTTGTATACTACAATTGTTTAATTATAGTAATCCCATTATCTACCGACAGTTATTTGGATAGATGTTTCCGGAGAAATAGATATTAAATGGAAAAATAGTCTAAATATGGATTTCAAGTTCTGAAATTTTCAAAACTAGGTTTAAGTTTCCCAATGGAATTTTCAGTAAATGTCAACAATAATAAAATGCTGCCAATTTAAAATGTACTTATTTTATTACGGAAATTTATCATATCATAATAATAGACGATATAATTCATTTCATTCAAAGTACAAACACTCAAGTAAGTACAAACACTCAAAGTACTCAAACGCATCTCATTTGCCACGTTTGACGTATAACTTTCAACTTGTTTTTATCTTATTAAAATATTTGTTTCTGTTCTGGACGTTTTATTTTAAATATGACGACATTTTCACAAGTAAAATCAAGTTGTAAATGTAAATGCACGTGATCTATTTATGGCGCAACTTTAATATATGCAAATCTAATAATTATTGTTGTAAAAAAGCATACGAACTTCAATTATACTTTTTACATTATGCAGCGTCAGCATAAATATATATGCCTAATATACCTTTAAGATGAAATTCATAAGTTATTTTTTAATTCAAAAGTACATTATATATATATATTTATGCTGATATTACATACTGTAAAAAGTTAAATTTAAATTGGTATATTTTTAGAACATATACAGGGTGAGTCTAAATTGCGTTTGCAAAATGAGAGGGGTGATAGTACCCATCCAGACGAGCAATAATTACCATAAAACATGTTGTTGTATTCCACTGTGAAAGGCGGAAAATAATGAAGTCGAAATGCGTCGAGCAGAGACTAGTCATCGCCTCTGACGTCATTTTGTACCTGCCTACGTAGAATATCTCCTAAGCAAGAGGGTCTGGTTTGTAGCGCAGTGGTGGCCAGTCCAGGGGTTTCGCGTTCGAATCCGGGTGTAGGCATGGATGTTCATAGTGTTTCAGAATCCTCTTGAGCAGTACGTACCGTTTTAAAAGACTTCGTGTGCTGACATGACCCTAGTGCTATAAACCACACCAAAACGTATGCAAATTTCCAATGAGAAGAAGCACCACAGTAGGTTCCGTAGAAAACCAATCAGATCAAATGTTATGCTTTCAAAACGGCACAACATCAACACTTTAAAGTATCACCTTGATAACATCTTCCGAAACGTGTCGTGAAGGAAATAGCGGGATACACAAACAAGTAATTGGTAGATATGCACCTCACATACGGTGAAGCAAAAGGGGATGGACGCGAAGTATGAAGATTTTGCCAGCAGTGGTTCCCAACGTGTCGTATTCCAAGTCATCCTAATTTCGCCAGTGTGCACTTGCAGTGTGGGTCCACGACTGCAAGAAACCCGTTGGTTTGTCATCTCAAACAGCAATGCAGAACGTTCGAAAAATGTACGAACGCCAGAATTGAAAGAGCGAGAATTGCAGAAGCTCTTTCCAGAAGTGCGCGAGCGGTGACATACGAAATGAATATTTCTCAGAAAGTAGCGTGGCGTATTTTACACGAGAAATGCGTGCACTCGTACCACGTGCAAAAAAGTACAATGTTTACACCAAGATGATTATCCCCGCTTGACAGGTTTTGTTCAGTGTGTGCTCGGGATGAGGAATAACGATCTACGATTTCCAGCATTAGTATTATTTAGTGATGAGGCAACATTCAGCCGAGACGGTATTTTTAACTTGCGGTATCAACACATTTGGTCTGACAGCAATCCCGAGTGCATTACCCCTCGTAAACACCAGCAGACATTTTGCGCGAACATCTGGTCAGGTATCATTGGTGATTACGGGGTTAGGCCCTTACAGACAGTTTAACCGATGCAACATATCGTATCTTCTTAAAACAAGTTTTCCCAACTTGTTGCAGACTGTTCCGATCCCCATCCAGCGAGACATGTGGTTTTTGCATGTGGTTTTACGATGAAGCCCCAGGTGACTTTTCCAGCACGGTCCGGCACTGCTTGAATGGCACGTACCCCGCACGATGGATCGGACGTGCCGGACATGTGGCTTGGGTTCCTCGCTCACCGGATCTCTACACACTGGATCTTTTCTTCTGTGGGCACCTGAAACTATTTAGTGTAAGATCTCGTAGCAAGTATCGTTGTTACCTCAGACAAAATTAACACAACACCAGGAATCTTCGAGAGGGTACGCCAGTCCTTCCATCGCCGGTGTGAACTGCGTAACTACACACGTGTCCGCCACTTGCGTGAGTTTTTTCTACACAATAAATAAGATTGTGGAAATTTTTGGATCGTTCATTCGCTTTCCCAACACTGTTGCAAATCCATGATGAAATTCAAATTTACTTTTTTCTGCCTGTCAGAGAGGTTTACAATACTGTTATCTTTTTATGTACTTTTCGGGAATATAATGTATATAAAACATATACTGATATATCTTATTAGTATTCTATGTTGTTTCTACAAAAGAAAACGAAATAAAAATATTGCTTCAATTTAAATACAATTATCCTTACGTTAGTTAGTTTATGGGAGACTCTGATAGTAGTACTCTTAAACAACCGTGAAATTCCTACAACTGAGAAAGTCGTATAAATGAAAGATCGCCCTCTTTTATAAATTTAATTTTATACATAGAATATAATACAAAAATTATTAAAAAAATCCATTTATGACAAAATGCATTAAATGTTAAAATTTTCTAAGAAATACTGCCTTACAATATATGTTGTTTATTTGTAAAATTTGACTATTTAGAATGATGCACAAAATTTGTTTAATCGTTTCGCATGATTTGACGAAAAAATAAGCAAGATAACCTCGGTATAGAAATTTTATCGTAATAAAATTCACCATTCTTTACTACGTGAAACAGATAAAGTGGGTTGTTTATAAAAGTATATCCCCCCAACACATTATTAAAATATATTTAAATTGTTATGGTTTACTTTTCTGGTAGTTATTACTAGAATAAAATTGTTAATTGTTTTTGTAAAATTGTTTTTAAATTACGTTAATTTAAAAAGTTCTTTAAAATCCTACATTTGTGGGCAGCTACATTCCACAAGATACCTATCCTTCATGCGTTTAAGAACAGTGTATGACACTGTGCTTTTGTATATCAGTCATTGTCCCTTGTATATATTTTTTTCTATTTCATAATCTTCTAATAAATAGTTTTGGATGTATCCCCCTAGTAAATGTGTAGTTTATTATGGCGCTAAATAAATGGGTATGTTTGTGGGCGTTTTTTATACTTTTGTACATAGCTTTCTATTAAAACAGTATAAAGCAAATTTTTTGTATTATATATTTTTATACTTAAACAACATTTATTTACCTTAATAAAGTAGCGAAGAGTTTTTAAAACTTAACTTTCACACTGTAAACAAATATTTAATTATCTGTTAACACATGAAGATTCTCATTTTTAGATGTGAATGTGATGATTTTCGATGCTGCTTTTTTCAGATAGATTAATATTGGTTTAAGATATATTTGATAAATATTGGTTTAATATATATTTCTTCCCAATGATTTAGCTTTAAATACTTTTAGTTAAAAGCTTATTTAGTTGAAAACCAGGAATTGAGCCACTGGACACCTGAGATTTGACGTTACTTTTTAATAAAAATGTTCCATATTCTGCAAAGTGTGCATCACTGGATAATGAATTGTAACCGAAAATGTGTAATAAGTCACATAATGTAAATTCTTACTGCATTCTATTCAATAATTCAATGTTTTTTTTTTATATGAAATGATTTACAATATGAACAGTGTTCGGTACACATCCCCTTTAAAGAAAAACTATGCGTGAGAAGCAGGAGCTAATTCGGTTCACAACCTCCCCAAATAAAATCAAGACATTGTTTTAACGTAAAATTCACATGAATTGTTTTTTTTTATTACAAAGTGTATTTATTGTGAAAGTCGTTTTCTTTTTTAACCTTCTTAATTATCAATTTTTTGTTGTGGTATTAATAAAAATATTGATTTTATGTTAATTATATTAACTTTTTGATAACAGGGTTGGGACATATGCGGTCCCCGGAACAATTTCTTTATTCTATTCGCAACGCTTTTTGAAAAATAATCTCTACCATACTAGTGATACTTTCAAGAGATATTGACAACAAAGAAAATATTTTGTTAATTGCGGAGATGCTCCACTCATCGCCACCAAGCTCCACTAATCTTCCGTAATAAGTTTATTAATTTGACCCAGTTCAACAACGTTCCGAACCAGAAAATGTATTTTATAAATCTTTATTTAATTTCAGATTTCTTTGTGGAATTTATTTCATTTCATTTCTTAAACAAAATTCTCGTACGAAACGTATTAAACGTGGGTCAAATTAACCCACATATTATGGAAGATTAGTGAGAGCTTGGCACCTCTGTAATTGTTGTACAAATGAAAAAGGTTAATAAATAGTTTGAACGATTAATTAACTTCAAAATGTTTCATGATTTTTACTAATCTTAATTATGTACAGCAGTGAATACAGTATTATTGAATATTATTATTAGAATATTATTAGATATAGATTGAAATTATGTATAGCATTATAGGGATATAGCATTGTATTTAGACGCAATTTATACTAAAATACAGGGTTATTTTAAATGATGGACCCATTCAAAAAATTGTATTTATTAAAGAACAAATCTATAATGAACAATCTTTAAACCAATGAAAAGAGGAAGTTTCAAAGTTTTTTTAAGACATTATAAATGTTCAATATGTCCACCATTTGCTGCACGGTAATACATGTAAGCGATAGCCAAACTCGTCCCACACACGAGAAATCGTATCTGCTGCCTCACTCACAACTGACTGTGAAACGAAATCGCGGCCAATTGCCACGCGACCTCTACGGGCCGCCTCTGGAACCATCACCGCTTTGAAAGCCGTGCACTCAGTAACAGCAGATAGGCTTTCTCGTGTGTGGGACGAGTTTGGCTATCGCGTAGATGTTTGCCGTGCAGCAAACGGTGGGCACATTGAACATTTATAATGTCTTAAAAAACTTTGAAACTTCCTCTTTTCATTGGTATAAAGATTGATCATTTTGGATTTGTACTTTAATAAATACAATTTTTTGAAATGGGTCCATCATTTAGAATACCCTGTATTTCTTTTTCATCTAATGCATATAAACTCTCACATACTTCTGCGGTAAATTACAGGGCTAAGGAGTGGTGTGTACCTTTTTTTTTCTTTGTCGGCGAGGAGAAAATGGAGAAATGTGCGGATAGCGACGATTATGCAGTTTTGGCGAGAAATAAGTATAATATTGCTTTGGTATCCGAAAATAACAGAGTACTGACAAACGTTACCTTTTAGCCGTCTGCTTAAAATTTCTTGTCATAATGGCACCCCGACGATAATAAAATTCGCGTCTACTTCAATATGTTATACTACAATGTTAAAACAGATTGCGCTGAAAGATAAAGTGAATGATTAAAAATAATAAAATTTTACTTTTTCACAAATTATCATAGTACTTTCTTTATTTTCAATTTAAAAAAATCATTCTCCTATAGAATCCCTGTTTAATTTAATATATATATATATATATATATATTTACCTTTGTTCATTTCAAACATATAGACTATACAGATAAAAAAATAGGTTCTTTTCTTTCTTTTAACAAACTCCTTCAATTACTGTTTAATTTTTACACAATTCCGCAATTGCTTTATTCTACGTTATTAATTGTTTCATTAATTTTAATTGCAACCATTTATTGTACGAGAGAAATACAGATGTGATTTTTTTCGGGCTTACTATTTCATTTTATTTTCCTTTACAAGAAATAAGCTTTTTTTTACTTCATTATTATCGAGGAATATAATTTTTATTGCCTTATCCAAATGACATTTCTAAAATTACTAGCTGTTACCCGTGACTTCGTTCACGCAACATTAAAAGAAGAATAAATACATGAATTAAGTAAAATATTTCACTACCGATAATGAAAATTGTTAATAATTAACTAACTATTTATCACATTTCATAGGAGACAATACGGTATTTCTGGTATAGGGACTTTGACATAACTCAGTCTTTAAAAAGAGAAATTTTGTGCCAAATAATCTCGAAAATTAAATTGCAACCAATGCAAAAAGGAGAGCCAAATAAAATCGTGGAAATAGACTAATTGGGTAAAAACAAATGTCAATTTTACCTGATAAACAATTTTATTTTTAACGCCTTTGTGAAACGTTTTAACAGCCTATAACATGGAGCAGTAGATGTTTATTTACCTTGGCGTCAGTGCTTATTAGTATAACGGAGCAGTAAACAGGGTCAAGTAGAGATGAAAAATATGTAGCAAATCCAGTAGAAAGAAGGATCGCATAGTTAGATGCAATATAGATTTATTTTTTTTACGATGAGGCAATATCGATAGTTATATAAGCAAAGGGGAGGTACCTACACAAAGGATGACAAGTTTTGTACCGCTTTCCTGGTCAAGACAAACGGCCGAAGTGAGGATCTTCTAAAAGTTACATGTACGGGTGTTGGCGCGGAAAGCATGATAAAATCGCCAGTACTTGGCGAGGGAGTTTTTGGAGACAACGGTCGGACGCGTATGGGAAAAAACGATAACTGCTAGATTCTGTCTATGATAATGCATTCATTTGAGGATGGGGGGAAGGGTTGTAAAGATTCTTTCATGGAGACAGAAAAGGAAAAAAGAAAAGAAAGTAATTTTGGGATTGGCGTTTGATTTTGCTAAAAGACAGCTGCAATTAACGGTTACATATAACTCGAATCTAATAACAGGGTGTGAAGGATATGAGCTTGCATATTATAGTTTACATGTGGGCGAGAGATATTTTAATTAATTCTTTTGAGAGCGGATGAGAAGTGCAAATGCTTGCATAAAGAATAACGGTTATACGTTACATTATTTTAATAAGTAGAGCACAGCTGCATATATATTTTGTCTAACTTTTAAGACAGATGCACTTTTGATTTCATGAGAAGGAAACGGTTGAATTAGAAATATGTGAACATTAGTAACTTATTTTTAGCATAACCGCAAATTAAGGACAGAGAGGTTTCTGATATATGAGAGTGACTTGCATTTTAGAATGAAGAAAGTAGATTCGTTATCTAAATTAAATCAGAAATAGATTTTAGTTAACATATTGAATTTTGGGGGGGGATTACAGACATTTAAAAACTATAAACTATAATTGTTTATTTTAATTATTTATTTATTTGGGGGGAATGAATAAATCTTTATGAATTTTTTATTTTTTTTTTTAAATCTCTATTTTGGGGGGGGGGGGAGGAGAAGCATGCAATCAATACATGTATGCTAGATGTTGGAAGAGGAATGGAAAAGCTTATGTTAACTTGTTAAAATTTTGAGGGGGGGGGGGGGGGTTTGAACTGAAAGTAAGATATATGACAAACGTCTTTGTCATATATATCACCCCATTGACCAGAAAAGCTGTACTGTTTACAGTACAGTTTAAAAAAAATATATACAATACAATTATACTCTCCCCAAGCTTAAAATAATACATACATAATATAAAACAAAATACTTGTAAAATTATATGAGTTGCAACATTATAAAGGATTTTGTTACCTCAATAGTCTGTAACATCAGGCCATAGAATATAAAACATAGTGCACTACCTTCGAAGATTTTTTTTTAAATCTTCGTCCTTTTTATTTTCTGTTTTGATCTTTTTCTTTCTGTCTGTCTGTCTTTCTGTCTGGTACCAGCTTTAAAAAGTTACTATTTAACTAGACATGTCTAATGATAACTGAACACAAAACAGTACTCATTTTCTCAATTTGTTGCACTTAAATACCATAATTACTACTTAAGTATAATATGAAACACAAATGAAAACAATTAAAAAAATAAACACAAATAACACATAACATAAACATATATCCTTAAAAATTAACTTGACTTATATGAAAAAGTGAAAATGGATTAACTGAAGTGTAGTGTACTGAAAAGTTGTTTGAAAAAAAAGTTTTTAAAATTCGTGCAAGCACAGGACGGTAAAAAAAAGAGGTGCATGTGGCACGCCCATAAAAAGGGACCGCCCTTAATCTTGTCAATGCATGACAAGTGTGATGTCTCAGGCTTAGGGCCTTACGACCTAGGTGAGGAGGGCAGTGATGAGAGTCCACATCATTACAACATGAACTCCCTGCTCCCCAATGAAGATCGCATTGATCTCCATACAGGAGCACGATTCGGGAACACATATACTTTTGGGAAAAGGGAATATTGTGAATTAGTAAACTAAATCACAATTGTCTCTCTAAACACAATCTGGTGAGGGGTGGTAACCTAAGGGCAAAAATTTAGAACGGTACCACTAGCCTGAAGGGGAAGAATTAGTAAAAATAAAAAAAAACAGATACAAGTGTATCTCATGTAAATCCTAATGTATTGACAGTCCTAGAGTGTTGAGAGACCTAAAATATGTCATAATCGGGTGTGATGAAGTGAAACTGTACAAGTCATGTAAGCAAATGCTTTAAGTTTGTTTACGAGAACATTTTTTTTATTTATATGAAAGATCTTATTTATTTAAAATATTTGCAATGTTGTATTCAGTATGAATGAAAGTTTAAAGTGTGAGAGAAAAAGAATGTGACAAGATTATATTTATCTACTGTTTATAAAATTGAATGAAAAATTAAAAGAATGGTGTGACCCGATACAAAATATTGTGTAAAAGTGGTCTTCACAAGAAGACATGGACCAGCCGTGAAGTCAGGTGAAGACAAGTTATGCACAGTATACGTAGAATCCTGGCCAGGGATAAAACACTTAGTATCAGATCATATTAAAAATTTAAAAGTTTTTTTTTTTTTTACAGTTTATTATTATTATTATTATTTTTAAAATTTGTTACAAATTATCTTTTTCTTAAATTGTAGCGAGGGGCGAGAATGGTGTTAGAAGAATTATTATTTGTAACATGACTTGCAGGATCACATAAATGTCCATATCGAGGTGGTGCTAGAAGAAGTCTATCAATATGTACCCTAAATGCAGTATCATCATGAGCATATAATCTTTTAATTGAAAATGAAACAGGAGAGTGTTTAAATGTTACAATATATGGACCGGTATATTTAGGTTTAAATTTGTCGACTGATTTTAAATAAACAATATCTTTTAAACATATATTTCTTAATTTAGCTTTTCGACTGTGAATTTTGTAACGTCTATCTTGAGCAGTTTTAATGTTGTTATATGCTTTGTCATATATTTTGTTTAAGTCATCTAGTAATTTATAAACTTCAACATGTTTATCTAGAAATGCTTGGTTGGTACTATGATCATATGTGTCAAAAATTAATGAAAGTTCACGACCAAAATGAAGTAAGTTAGGTGAAAATAGCGTAGAAGAGTGTGTCGAACCATTATAAAGTGACTTATGAATAAACAGAGCATTTTCAAAAGAGTGTCCTTCTTGTAGTAATGTGGTAACAGAATATTTAATAGACTTATTAATTCGCTCGGCAATACTATTAGATTGTGGGTGCGAGACCGAACTGTGATGTATTTTTATGCCAAGAGCATCATTAAATGCATTATAGATATGAGAAGTATATTGTGGGCCTAAGTCTGACAAAATACAGACGGGTCTCCCATAGGTAGTTATGTAACTAAATAAGCATTTTACAACTTTGGGTGCAGAAGTATCAGTGAGAGGATAGAGTTCAATGTGTCTTGAAAAGTGATCGGTTACAGTTAAGACATGTTTATTATTTGAGAAAGGGCCAAGTAAATCAGTACTGACTGTATGACCAGGATATCTTGGTGTGTATGTAGGTTGAAGAGGTGCGGGTGGAGTGTTATGGTGTTTGGCCTGTAAACATTTGACACATGAAGCTACAAAGTTGAGTGTATCTACATAGATGCCTTTCCAAAAATATTTGGATGTAAGAAATTCATAAGTTTTGGCCATACCAAAGTGTGACAGATGGGATATAGTTAAAACTTTACTTTTAAGTGAATCAGGAACTACAATGTGATATGAGAAAGTATTATTTATGATATCTTCCTTTTTGAACATTAATATTTTAGAATCAGGATGTATGAAGTAATTCGGGAATTTTGAAGAAGGTCCATTTTGTAATATATGATCATAAATACTAGCTAAGGTAGGGTCTTTTTGTTGTTCAGTGCAAAAAGTTTGATTTGATATCTCCAATAATGGGTCTCGTTTTGTTCGTTCACCTGAGATGAGAAAATTAACATGACAATTGTTGTTATTAACAGATTTACAAATATCAGATGTTTCATGATCGACTATTGGAAGTGGTTGAGGATCATGGATAAGGTTAGGATTGGTTAATAAATTTTCTTGGTTGTTGTCAAAATTACAGCGAGAGAAATAATCTGCTAAAACATTTGAAGATCCAGGAATGTGTTCAAAATCATATGAGTATTCTGAAAGGTCAATTAGCCAACGGGTGGTTATGTCTGCTGGGTTTGTAGTTTTTTTGTATTTTTTTAGAGGTTTGCTATCTGATAAGATTAGGAATTTTCTGTTGTATAAGTAATATTTGAATGCAATAACAGATTTGTAAATTGCCATGAGTTCTAGTTTTAAAGCAGGATATTTTTTTTCAGAGGAATTTAAAGATTTAGAAAAGTATGCTACTGGTAGAAGATTTCCATTATGTTCTTGCATTAAAACGCCAGAGATGGCAATGTTAGATGCATCTGTATTCAAATAAAAATTCTTATTCCAATCTGGTAACCTAACCATGGGTGAACCGAAGAAAATTTTCTGTATTGTTTTAAGTATGTCCTGATGTTTTTCTGTCCAGATGAATTTAGTTTTAGGAGTAGTTAAATCAATAAGTGGTTGCACTAGTTTGTTAAATGTTGGAATTAATGATTTATAGAAAGTTATCAAACCAATAAGCCTTTTTAGTTGTCTTTTTGTAGTTGGTGTAGGAAATGAAGTTATTTTTACAATGTTAGAATGGATTGGTGAAATACAATGATTTTCTATTTGAAAACCTAAGTAGTTGACTTTTGTTTGATGAAAGTTGCATTTATTAGGTGAAAGAGTGAGATTGTACTTGGAAAGGAGGTTAAAAATTTTGTCGAGTTTAGAACACATTTCATCAAAAGAATTCGCACCTATAATAAAGTCATCTTGATACGTATACACACCTTGTAGGTGTAATTCGTCAATTAAAGAGTCCATTAGAGCTTGAAAGATTGAGGCACTTGTCTTTAAACCAAAGACAAGTCTGCGGTAAGAAAAAGATCCAAACATGGTGGTAAAAGTTAGTTGATTGTGAAATTTTTCTGGTAAGTTAATTTGGTGGTATGCTTGATGAAAGTCAAGTGTTGTAAAGAATGTGTAAGAAGAGAGATTAGCGATGATGTTTTGAATTTTTGGTAGTGGGTAAGATGATCCTTGTATTACAGTGTTTAACATTCGAAGGTCAAGTGCGAGGCGAAATTTTTGTTTACCAGTACCATCTGGTTTTTTTCTAACAAGTAACATAGGACAAGACCATTCGGAGCAATGTCTTTGTATAATTCCAGCTTCAAGTAATTGATTAATTTGATCTAATGCATCTTTTTGTAATGCCTGAGGTATTGGAAAAGGAAGTGTTTTTATAGGATAGTCATTAATGAATTTCAAATCTGGAATAATTTTATCTGTATGCCCAAGTGTATTTAGAGATTTTGAAAATACAGGGTAATATTTGAGTAACATTTCTTTTAGAATTTCAGCCTCATTGGATGGTAAGTGTTCAAGATTGAAATCAGTTGCAGATAAGTCTTCTTTTCTTTTTTTGAGAATGTCTTTAGAAGCTTGAATGAGATTTAAAAATTGTTGATCTGAGTTATCTTGACTAATTTTATCTGGGGAGTACTCAATTATTTCCTCGACCTCAAAAAGTTGACCTATTTTAGCTTTTTTTTGAAGGTGAATGGGATTATCAGAATTGTTTTTAACCGAAATCAGGAAAAATGTATATTGTTGTGGAATTTTTCTTTTTCGCTTTGGATTTTTTGATTTTATTATAGCATCAAATCCTATTAAATTGTCAACGGGTGAATTGTATTGAAATAAATAATCTTTGTCTGCGCTAATAGAATTTGTGAAAACTGAAATCCATTTTTGTTCCTGAGGGTTTAAGGAAATTCTACGAGTCAAAGCTACAGTTTGATTTTTGAAGGAGTTGGGTTGTGTACTACATTGGTTTATTTCAGAAGATGAAGTAGTTTGTTTGTTTACCAAAGGAATCGATAAAGTGTTGTCAATATGGATAATGTTTTTGACGGTGTTTACAACAATATTGAATCGTTTGATGAAATCATAGCCGATAATACCTTGAAAACTAGATGAATCTGGTATGTCTACGATATAAAAGTGGTGATTAAAGTTTTTGTGCTGTAATTTAATGGAGGTTCTAATACATGCGGAAAAATCTACATCAGAATTGACTGTTTTGATGACAACACCAGTTGATAATCTCTTATATTTTAAAATTGTTTTTAATTCATCAAATAAAGACTGTGATAGTAACGAAATAGTACTTCCTGTATCGCAAAGTAGAGTAATATCTTTTTTTGCAATTGAGGCCTTTACAAGGGGAAGTGATGTTGAGTCTTTAATGACATTGTAAATAATTTTTGTAGTAGTGTCATCGTATTGTTCTGTGTTTGTTTGTGTCGTTTCATGCTTAGAAATTTTTACACTATCACATGTTTGTGTGCTTACAGAGTTTACTAGTCTATTAAGTGAAATTTTTGGTAAGGACGGATCTGGGAAAAAACTGGCTGATGTGTAATCAGTAGGGGGGTGAGGTGCAAAGCCATCAGCAAAATTACACCTCTGACTTAGTTTTCCTGTTGTCGATTGTTGTTGTTGTGAAATTGTCCTCGTCTTTGTGTATTTAAGCGTTTCCACTTAAAACAAGCTTGCGCTTCGTGACCACTTTTGAAACATAGCTGGCAAGTAGTTCTGTGAAATCTGTACGACTTATGTGGAGAGGGGCGTTTGTTAAAATTGCGACTTTGAAATTTCCGTTTGTTGTGCATGCCAGCAAATTTAGTTTTGTAAGTTGCCGCGTCATCTTTAATTTCTGGTTGTGTTTGGGTATTTACAGAAAGGGCGTTTATTTTCTCGGTTAGCTGTTTCAGCTGGTCGGCAAATATTGAATCAGTTGGGGAAGGGGTGGGGTAAGCATGCAAAATTTTTTTTCCGTACAAAATATCTTGTAGCGCCTGGGCTCTTAAAACTGCGGGTTGGTACTCTGTAATCCCTTCCTCTTGGATTTTAATTCGTAGATTGGATGGAATGGTTTCCAGGAATTTCATGTATTTAATTTTGTCACGCGCATTGGCATCTTGAATGTCCGAATAAACTGTTGCAGCCAGAACATTAAGCCTATGGGCAAAGTTTTTAATGGATTCTGCGGGTAAGAGCGTTAAGTTTGCAAGTTCGACTGCTACCTGTGATTTGCTAGGCGGGGAAAAAAAATTGGAAAATTCTTTTCCGATTACATTTATGTCATTTGAGATTAGTAAATCAGGGTTCTGTGTTAAATATTTTAATGCAGGACCAGATAATTTACTTTTTAGTAGAGCAATTGTTGCTTGCGGGCTGTATTTATTTATTTGACTAACAGACCGTACTTGGTCGAAAAAGAATTTGAGTGATTCATGATCACCGTCAAAAGTAGGCAAGTTAATTGGTATTTGCCGAGAAGCCATGGTGGCCAAAAATACTATTAACTAATCTATGAAATTCAAGGAAACACTGCATGCACAATAAAATAACTAAAAAAAATATCAATATACACTGGCAGATAATAAATATAACATGAAAGAAAAATGTAAACCGGATTTATATCATAATAAATAATAATGACTGATCACTGTTTCTTTTTAGCGTATAGATCCCTAACGCTCATTTTTTTAAATTCATCTTTAAAAAGAAACAGCGATGAATGAGAGAAAAATAGAGGAGGAAAAAAGAAAAAAAAAATATATATATCCTTTTTTTTTTTTATAATTTTAAAATCAATTTGTATAGCATGAAATACAAGCAAAGATCTTACCTGGGATCAATCAATACAAGTATAAAAAGTAAAAAAATTCATGCAAACTATTTAAATTGTTAAGAATGGAACGTAGCATTTCTTTTCTTCATTTAAAAAAAAAAATGAAACCAATATTGCAAGACAATTTAAGTTATTATTTTTTTTTATTTTTTTTTTTTTTTTAAACTGGTTTACTAAAAATTAAAAACTCAAATTAATATTTGTATCCAAAACACCTTAAAAAAAAACAATCTTGCCTTAAATATTCATAAAAATATCATATTTTACAACTAAAAAAAAAAAATGCAGGATAAAATAATCATATTTATATGATTTGATGAGAAAGTTCAAAAATTAAATTAACTTAATTTCAACCTGAATATTTAATTAAGAAGGTTTTGGTAAAAGGCAAACACAAAAAGAACATAACTAAAACTCTGTTATTAAATGTATTCTTTTAAAAAAGAAATGCAATAATTTAACCAAATAAAATTCACTACTGACTGGTAGAGAAAAAAATTAATTATATTACAAGAGAAGTATGAAGGTTGAAATGTGCCTTTTAATCAAAGCCACAGTTTATTTATTTATTTTTATTTTTTTTATTTATTTATTTATTTATTTAAAGAAAAATTTTTTTTTTACTGTGAGTGAGAGAAAGTTACAATATACTAACATTCTATTCATCCTTCATACTTATTAATTTGAAAACCATGGACCACAAAAAAAATATTCATTATCGCGCCGATAATTTAAAAAAAAAATAATGCCATGTAAAAATCACTGATGGTCTGAATATTTTGTAATTATCTCACTCTTGTAAGTTATGCATTGATTATTTTGTGTACACACCTGAGACACTGCAGACACCACGACCACTCGTTTTCTTTTTTTTTTTTTTTTTAATTTCACTTAGCACAGCACTAGACGATAAATTGACAAAAACACATAGCACTGATCTTTCGGAAAGTATACTATTTACGTACTTGACACACACTGGAAAAATTACGAACACTACAGTAGTTTTTTTTTTTTTTGAAGAAAGGGGATATTTCTGAAGCACAAATGTTGAAGAAATTTCTTTGGATGAAACTCACAGGGATTACCTTTTAGTGACACAGATCGCACACATAGATGGATGGAAGAGGAGGATACGTGATTTTATGGAACTTAACACTTAAAATGCAACGAAACACTTGTGGTTTTCAACGAACCACACTTTTTTTTTTTAAACACTACTTTTCACACAACACACTGGCACTTTTAGATGAGGGGAAAGCACTGGGGGAACACCACAATCTTGCATTCATGTTAGAAACGATGAGGATCGGCGAGAGAGTTTCAGTTATGCAGATAAACAGACCGACTGTCTTGAATCCGGCGAAGGGGGTGCGGGGGTAGCACTTCCAGAAACAGCAGATATTCAGCAGAGATGAGGGGGTGAAGAAAGACTCCTGGTAGAGAAAGGATCCAGCATGGCAGGTGGGAGGGCTGTGATGACGAGTTCCGGAGTCAGGTACATCGTGCTGCGAAGAGATGGGGGGGTGACGCGCAGTCTGGAATCAGCGAAGCGGAGCGGATGCAGAGTTACACTTAGAATGGCAGTTCAGAGAAGTTGTATTTAAAGTTCCACATAGTTGCAGATGAAAGGAAATATGCCTCATATAATTATTGTACCTCGGTACCTCCCCTTATTGGAAGAAAAAAATGAATCGCTAAGTTCAAGCGAAACCGGCGAAAGCACCAGAGTTTGTAACATGGAGCAGTAGATGTTTATTTACCTTGGCGTCAGTGCTTATTAGTATAACGGAGCAGTAAACAGGGTCAAGTAGAGATGAAAAATATGTAGCAAATCCAGTAGAAAGAAGGATCGCATAGTTAGATGCAATATAGATTTATTTTTTTTACGATGAGGCAATATCGATAGTTATATAAGCAAAGGGGAGGTACCTACACAAAGGATGACAAGTTTTGTACCGCTTTCCTGGTCAAGACAAACGGCCGAAGTGAGGATCTTCTAAAAGTTACATGTACGGGTGTTGGCGCGGAAAGCATGATAAAATCGCCAGTACTTGGCGAGGGAGTTTTTGGAGACAACGGTCGGACGCGTATGGGAAAAAACGATAACTGCTAGATTCTGTCTATGATAATGCATTCATTTGAGGATGGGGGGAAGGGTTGTAAAGATTCTTTCATGGAGACAGAAAAGGAAAAAAGAAAAGAAAGTAATTTTGGGATTGGCGTTTGATTTTGCTAAAAGACAGCTGCAATTAACGGTTACATATAACTCGAATCTAATAACAGGGTGTGAAGGATATGAGCTTGCATATTATAGTTTACATGTGGGCGAGAGATATTTTAATTAATTCTTTTGAGAGCGGATGAGAAGTGCAAATGCTTGCATAAAGAATAACGGTTATACGTTACATTATTTTAATAAGTAGAGCACAGCTGCATATATATTTTGTCTAACTTTTAAGACAGATGCACTTTTGATTTCATGAGAAGGAAACGGTTGAATTAGAAATATGTGAACATTAGTAACTTATTTTTAGCATAACCGCAAATTAAGGACAGAGAGGTTTCTGATATATGAGAGTGACTTGCATTTTAGAATGAAGAAAGTAGATTCGTTATCTAAATTAAATCAGAAATAGATTTTAGTTAACATATTGAATTTTGGGGGGGGGATTACAGACATTTAAAAACTATAAACTATAATTGTTTATTTTAATTATTTATTTATTTGGGGGGAATGAATAAATCTTTATGAATTTTTTATTTTTTTTTTTAAATCTCTATTTTGGGGGGGGGGGGGAGGAGAAGCATGCAATCAATACATGTATGCTAGATGTTGGAAGAGGAATGGAAAAGCTTATGTTAACTTGTTAAAATTTTGAGGGGGGGGGGGGGGTTTGAACTGAAAGTAAGATATATGACAAACGTCTTTGTCATACAGCCACCCTTCAAACAACATTAATTGGAATTAGTATATGCTTTCTCTTTAAATTCAATTATGCCTCCTTGGTTTAATGTATAGCTGAAACAAACCTTATTTTCTAAATGACAATGTATTGACAGACAATTTTTGTTCTCCAGAATAAATTGATTCATGAAGTTAATGAAAATATGTTTTTATTTTTCGGATAATTTACTGAAAGCAAGATTTCTGTTTTCACCATCTAATCAAAGTGAAAATAAATTCTGTTTTTCAGTTTTAATGAGAAAATGGCGTAAAAAATATACTGATCTGTTTTATTTCTCCTTTTTTATCCACAAATATGGAGTAATTTACTTTCCGTTTTTAAAGAATCTTCGTTAAAATGTCCAAAAAAAATAAAAAATCTCGGCATCTAATTTCATTTTTTAAGCCCTGAGAGCTTGTGTGACATCCTCGGATCAATGATAACCGGTATTAAGTAAATCTCGCTTCGTTCGATAGTCTAGGTGTAGTTGCGAAATACAAACTAACGGTCAGATTTTAATATAATAAGTTCGTGTTCATTTTCCTTTTCTTAAAATTATGATATGATTTTTAGCAGAAAACTCTCATCTGTATATAACGGATACGAATGCTTAATAATCAGTATAGATAAAAAACATTTAATTTTTTCGTTATAAATATGGCGTAAAACTCATCTACTTTCTATACTTACTGATTAGTATTAGTAATATAAGGGATTGATTCACACTCCTTTTAAAACATATTGAAAAATTCCCGTTTTATTTCAAGTATGACGTCTCTTTTTCCCCAGAGAAATCCCTTTTTAATGACATAATTCTTGTTAATTTTCTTTTCCAGGCAATTAATTTCAATACTGGCATGGGGAAAATTATATGTTACTTTAGCAAAATAATATTAAATCTTTAGGTTTTATCAACAAAAATGGAACTATTAACATTCGTCATTTTTTTTTTCAGGTAATCGTCGCTATCCATGTCATCATTTTCGACATGTATAATTTTGCGAAGCACATTATTGACATTTGCTAACCATTTTCTTCTCAAACTTCGTTTTATGTTTTTAAAATTTAAATTAAAAATACGGTACAGATATATCTGTGCGCAGACGGTAATACCATACAAAAAAATAAAAAAATAAAGAATAAAACCGAGATAATTTTATTTCAATTTCAAAGCATATCCGTTTTATTTTCAATGTATGACGTCGTATTCGCCTGTTTCCCATGGTTACGCATGTTAAAACCTTGTATTATTATCACAAACTAAAAAATGTACGTATTATTTATAATAATGTAATTTAATCTTCTTTTTAATTCTTAAATTTTTTTTTATTTCATTTTCATTTTTCACGTAAACATTTTTCAATTGAAACTAAATTGTTGAGTAAAAATTATTATTCGGGGTTTTGATCTAGTTTTGGCAACGATAAAATATTAGCAACGGTAAAGTAAATTTAACCATTTTAAAATATTATACGAAAAAATGTCCATTTATTCTCTATGAAAATAACGATATTTTGAATTATTAAGAAAAATATTTGAATAAAATAAACAAAAACCAGCCTATGTTCATTTGAGGGTTATAAATAATCAACCTGTATGCAAAAATACAGGATATTTAAATGCTTCATTTTGACGCTGGCTTCAGCCTAACATTTACACACAATCGGATTTATAATATTATTAGGATTTAAATCAAAAAATGTTGAGCGAATAACAAAAATTTTTGTTCTAGTTTTTAAGTTTTTTCTAAACGTTTAGAAATTGTAAGCACACGCTTCGAAATGACAAATTGCTACAATATCTTTGATAATATTTTAAAACTTCCCACTAAAATAGTTTCCCATTACTTCCTGATTTATCACCAGTTTTTATATGAGAAATCCTTTTTTTTTTTTTTAGATTTAAACTTTTGAAAAGGAGCAGATCATTTTGATTATAAAAAATAGATTTTGTTTTAATCGTCAGATTTAAATATAAGAAAATTTATTGGCGTATCTTTTTTATTTCATGATAGATCACAAGTTATGTTCACATATGTGCATCAATCATGGTTTGTAAATTAAACAAATATCTTTTGAGCTGTTTTTTCTGAAAAATGTTTTTTTTTTCAGGGGTTATATCGTATTTTAGTCATTTTCAGGATGTATTTTTTTATGCCTATATGTTTATTCATAAAAGGATGAAAAAAAAAAACAATCTAGAGTCTTTTTTTATGCCGCCATTAAAAAGAAACATTAACTAGCCATTAAAACTACTATCACTATAAACATTAGCTAGCCATTAAAAATAAAGTAGGACATATAAATATAGATGAAAATTATTTTAATTTAAAATGTTAAAGATTGCGTAAATTAATAAACAAAGTTAAAAACAACTTAATAGTAACTGACCGGTTGTTAGGTTTCGTTTTTGAAATTTGGAAATTTTCGGTCCAAAATATTAGTTTTCGCGAATATTCGATTTCTATGAGCAAAAGCAAGACCTCCTTATCATAGTATCAGACCTCTCAATCAGCAAGTTGCCTTTGACCGCTATACTTGTCCTGCTACTAGCGCCATCAATCGTCAGTAATAGTATTTATGACACGAAATCACACGAAATTTTTTCACAGCTCCATTTGTTCTATGCATTTGCTTATGAACTAGTAGTTATCCTACCACTAAAATTTTATAGTAAATTTTATCTTATTAAATTGGCAAGATCGTGTGATTACATGACGAAAAAAAATTCTATTAAATTTTAGTGGTAAGAAATAAGCGTAAGAGTTGGCAGCTATGCGGTAGCAGACCAGCTAGATTTTTCTATAGATTTTTCTATTATATTTTTGGATACCAGTTTTTTAGTAGAGACAATTTTGTTTTCTTTGATCAGAGAATTCTGGGATTTAAAAGAACAACATTTTCTCTAAAAATATACTGGTGTTCAAAAAGCCCGAAACATGGCAACTGTGCGGTAGTATCCACCAGGCGGCGATACTTTCCGGAGAAAGTCAATGAATAAGTTGGCAATTACCGCGGACATTTTCTCCCATAGACTTTCTCCGGATTGTCAAGTCTGATCTATGATAAGGGAGTCTTGAGCAAAAGTTCCGACTCATACTGAAACTGCAATCCCGTTTTAGGTGTTTTTCATTCATGCGATAATTGTTTCGTTAATCGAACTGCATTTAATACAGCAACAAGATTAGTAATAACAATAATTGTTCATTTTGTGTCGTATTAAAATTCGAAACAAAATATACATGACTAAAATTATTGACGTTCTACTAATTTAAAAGCCAAATTATTTATAAAATTCATAATTGTGTTCTCTTCCCATTCTTTTGATTTTTGTAAGATGAAAATTTGTTTTTCGATGAATGATAGTATATACTTTAAAAAAAAGGGCACATTTTCATAATCTGCAAAAATATAATATAACCAAGAACGAAAGTATACAATAACCTCCTACGATTTTTCTACGATTCCGAAAAACTTTCTTTACCTTTAAAAACCTCAAATACCAATATATTTTCGATATTCATACAAGCATATATGAAAACAAAGTTTTTTTTAGCTGCCACTGATTTTCGGAAATGTTTCTGACTAGTTTTTATAGTATATTAATTAGTTTTCTGAAACCGGAATATATGTTTTTTGTATGTTATCCATTTTAAAGGAAAAAATTTCATGTTCAGCAAACATGTTTTACAGACAAACATTATCTATTTACAAGTATTAAAATTAACATTAAAATTAAAGTTAACACATTCATAATTTAACATTTTCAGCTGCGTAAGTGAATTGATCCATGCAAGATTAACAAAATATTATTGATTTTAATGTTACTGTTAATGCTGTTTTATATCAGATTTGTCTGCGAAACATGTTTCTTGAATAGTAAAATCATTACTTGAGAATTTATACCATCCATAAAAGCTATATTCCAGGTAAAGAAAACTGATGAAAACATTATGAAAACTACATGGTAACTTTTCTGAAAATCAATAGCAGCAAAATAAACTTAGTTTTTATATATGCTTTTTTAAATCTCGAAAATATATTGGGTTATGTGGTTCTTAACACTTTATATAACATTAATAAAACTTTATATATATATCGTAATCAAACTTAAATATTAACATTACAGATTTAGCTAAAAATCTTTTCATTTCCATTTAGTAGTTTGGTCGATTACACTCTCTATTTCACCTCTTATCATTATCGCAGTTTATACCACTATATTTGTGTTTCACAAAAAATCTTAACTAATGTTAAAACGAATTTCAGTTGCTTTTTAATAATGTGCTCAATGCATTACATTTTTTATCTTTACAATAATATCGTTTTTAAACGTAAACTTAATTGTTTTTTGAAATTTTTCATATTAATTTAAATATTTTAATGCTGCCGTAAACTTTTTCTAATAAGTCTCTCGATTATATGCACACCTCTCATTCTTATGTTGTTTTCAATACCCTAGCATGATGAATGAAAAAAAAAATTCTTGTATATTTCTTACTTATGCTTCATTATTTAAAATTACCTTGTATTTCATTAAATTAGAAGATGTTCTATTACGTTGAAACAAAAATTCTGTCGTATTTTAATACATTTGATACCGGAAAAATTTGAATGCCTGATAATTTGATTAGCTGTGAAACAGCGAAACAGTGGATTGTTTCGATGGGATGCCTAGTTAAAAAAACTCCACTCCCTGTATATAAGTAATAGTATAACACAGGGCTGTCAAACGAGGCGCCCTTTAAAGACTTTTGTGGAGCCCTTTCAAATGTTTCCTTTTATTTTTTACTCACATGCAATGGGTATATTTTCTCTTTCAAAGCTCTAGATAAAAAAGGAAAAAAATCGAAATAAAAAGTTAAAGCAAATTGTAACCAGTAATAATTTTTAAAAATGCGATAATTAGGGAATAATAGTAGTAAGAATTGGAAAGATTAAAAGACATCCAGACTACTACTGGCGCCGAGGATATTAATTTTAACAGTGATAATGATGTAAATACGTGGTCACATGTCAGTTCAACATGATTGTTAGAAATAATAATAATAATAATATTAATCAAATGAATACCAAGATTACACCAGGAATATACACCAAGATTATTCCATGCCACTAAATTCCATATTTGTTTTCAATAGAATGATCTTTTTGTCGCAAAAGAAAATTTTCTGATTCGTTTTTCGTTTAGTCTGTAACCTAATTTAAATTAGCTGAAATTTTTATGTTTTGATACTTTTTGTGAAAGAAGCTGCGATTTATTTCCTTATGTGAATTATTCTAAAGTAATGGCTGAAAGACAAAGGACATATATTTTTAATAATGAATGGGAGAGCAAATATTTTTTTGTCGAATGTAAAGGTAATCCCGTGTTTAATTTGCAACAATAGTGTTTCCATTCCTAAAAAAAGCAATATTGAACTTCATTATAGTACAATGCATTCAAATTTTGACTTAGATTTTCCCCTAAATTCAGAAGCAAAATGAAAAAATTACAAGAGTTAAAATCCATTTTAGCTGGTCAGCAAAAATGTTTCTACAAACCTATGATTCAATCGACAAATGTCACTGTCGCATCATTTAAAATCGCCCATTTACTAGCTAAGAAGAAAAAAGCTTTTAGTGATGGGGTGTAAAAGAGGAAATTCTTTGTGCAGCCAAATCTCTCTTTGATGGAATGAAAAATAAATCTGAAATAATCTCATCCATAGAAAAACTTCAACTTTCACATCAAACGGTAGGCAGGAAAGTTGAAAAGATTTCTCGTGATTTAGAATCTCAAGCACAATCGGACGTGCAAAAATATGAACGATTTTCATTGCAACTGGACGAAAGCACAGATTTATCTGACACTGCGCAGCTTATCTTTGTCCGAATGGTATTTTTTCAGCGTAAAAGAAGAGTTCATACGAATACTCCAGCTTCATGGGCGTACAACAGGAGAAGATGTTTTGATGTTTTTAAAAGCTTTGTAAAAGGAATAAGCATGGCTCTGGATAAAGTATCATCTATCACAACGGATGGAGCTAAAGCGATGGTCGGAAAAAAGAACGGGTTTCTCACGCTCTGCGACAAAGATGAAACATTTCCCGATTTTCTGACTTATCATTGCATTATCCATCAAGAAGCTTAGTGCGGAAAAGCACTCATGTTTGAACATGTTATGAATATTGTAGTAAAAATCATAAATTTCATCAGAAGTTCTTCCACTCGCCATTCCTTGTTTAAGGCCATAGTGCAACACGCAGAATCTGACCAACAAGATGCATTATTATACACTGAAGTAGGTTAAGTAGAGGGAAAATGTTAGAAATATTTTGTATGCTCTTATCTGACATCAAAACCTTTCTTGAATCACGAAATGTTTTTCATAAGGAGTTGGAAGACGTTTACTGGTTATTCGATCTCGCATTTTTGACAGATGTAATACTTAAATTGAATGGTTTGAATTTCGAGCTACAGGGAAAAGATCGTGAAATTTTAAATATGATAGGTTCTGTAAAAAGTTTTCGAAACAAGCTTGAATTGTGGATTTCAAAAATGAGACAAGGATCGTTTTCTCAATATCCAAATTTAATGTCAGTGGCTGTTAAACACAATTCTGAAGAAATAAATTTTGAACGATTTGCAGATAACCTCGAGACACTTCTTGACGATTTTAATAGGCGATTTGTTCAATTTTCAGCGATTAAAGCTGATGCAGTGCTTTTAGCAAACCCTTTTGCTAAAATCGACGTTACGAATATTGCGGGATCAATTGCCTCTAACTTCAAAATTGACCAAGTGGAAGATCTTGAATTAGAAAGTATAACTCTTCAAAATGACTTAATTTTGTAATCGCATTTCAAAGATAAAGAATTTTGGAATTTGTTAGATAAAGAAAAAT
The DNA here is from genome assembly GCA_963931845.1 of Maratus michaelseni. Taxonomy (NCBI): domain Eukaryota; kingdom Metazoa; phylum Arthropoda; class Arachnida; order Araneae; family Salticidae; genus Maratus; species Maratus michaelseni. Next base: position 25,618,503 of record OZ007589.1, on the reverse strand, counting down.
ACCCTTCACTTCGTAACGTTGCCCTGAAACTTCACTCGTGTTTTGGCTCGACTTACCTATGTGAATAGCTTTTCTCTACAATGGAAATTGTAAAATCCAAGAACCGATCATCGCTGAGTAATACGCAAATAGAAAACATTTTACGTGCAGTATGTTCGAACTATATTCCAGGTTTTTTTTTGCGTTAGCACAGGAAAGCCAGTGTCAAATTTCTCACTAATAGGTAACAATAAAGACAAATATAAAATTATTTTCTTTAAAACAATTAATGTTTGCATGTTCTTTTTTCTACGTGAAGTATGAAAATGTTTACTCCGTTTCCCTGATTTTTTTATAGGCGTTCTCAGAGTTATATAATGTACATTTAACGATAACCATAACGCTCCTGCATTGTACGGGACTTATGGTTACCACAATGACTATAAAACATACGTATGTCATGTAGACGTGAGTTGTATCGCTACTATAGTGATATAATAAATATGTATGCAACTACCCACTCATTTGAATAATGGCACCCTTCATTGTTTGTCACCAGCTCAGATGCGCCCCTGCTTACTAAAAGGTTGGACAGGCCTGGTATAACACATCTTAAGAGATCCATGTGAAGAAAGTTTATAATAAATAAAAGTAACAAAAATATGTAAAAGAAAGCATACAGGACAGTCTTTTGCATTCTAGGATATTCAGTCTCTTGTATTCTAGGATAATAGATAGCTTAAAAAAGAATATAGTGCGTAAAAGAAGCAAGAGATGACGTGCCATGTCCATTAATGGAGAGATAACTTTAAACATTTACTTTGAGCAAGACCTCCGTATCATAGTATCAGACCTCTCAATCAGCAAGTTGCCTTTGACCGCTATACTTGTCCTGCTACTAGCGCCATCAGTCGTCAGTAATAGTATTTACGACACGAAATCACACGAAATTTTTTCACAGCTCCATTTGTTCTATGCATTTGCTTATGAACTAGTAGTTTTCCTACCACTAAAATTTTATAGTAAATTTTATCTTATTAAATTGACAAGATCGTGTGATTACATGACGAAAAAAATTCTATTAAATTTTAGTGGTAAGAAAAAAGCGTAAGAGTTGGCAGCTATGCGGTAGCAGACCAGCTAGATTTTTCTATAGATTTTTCTATTATATTTTTGGATACCAGTTTTTTAGTAGAGACAATTTTGTTTTGTTTGATCGGAGAATTCTGGGATTTAAAAGAACAACATTTTCTCTAAAAATATACTGGTGTTCAAAAAGCCCGAAACATGGCAACTGTGCGGTAGTATCCACCAGGCGGCGATACTTTCCGGAGAAAGTCAATTAATAAGTTGGCAATTACCGCGGACATTTTCTCCCATAGACTTTCTCCGGATTGTCAAGTCTGATCTATGATAAGGGAGTCTTGACTTTGAGAAGGAAGCGAGAGAGGAGGGGCTGAAAGTTACATCAGCCAATCAAATTATAGACGTGTATGAGGTCACGAGAAAAGGCGTGATTGAAGTAGGAAGATGATGAGGTGAATTTATACGATTAAGCAAAAAGTAGGTAAAATTTGGAAATGCAGAATTATAGATTGAAGAGAAGTGTTTGTACAGTTTGACTGTAATGGAACAACATTCGTTTGCAACGTAAATTGAATGGTAAAGTGATCGCTTAAAAAAAGGCAGTTTTACATTGTCATACATTATAAATATAATATTAAGATGAAGTATAGGTGTATTTACAAGAAATACATGAGATTTTTTTTTTATGTATTTAAGAAAAATACATAAATTTTAAGATTTTTTTTTTTTTTTTAAGATAGACAAAAATGAAAATTAAAAGTAATTGCAGCAAAAAAGGTCTACTCTGGTAGTAAATTAGCTTTGGTAGATGGTATTTATTTTCTAAGAATTTCGTTTGAAAATTCTGGTGTGAATCAATTACGTCACCATTTGGTGAACAGAATTATTCTGCGACTGAAAGAGTTAAGAAAGCAAATGAATAATGATTTATCGCTACTTAAATATTAATTGATGGCCGAAACAAGTCAACTATCTAATAAAGGTTATTTTACTCCATTTCGTTTCTTTTTATTCTCTAAACATTCGTATTATATTTTTAGTTTTCACCGTTTAGCATTTAAAAGAAATAATATAGAAATATTTTTAAAAAAATATTATGTAGTCATTTTTTTACAAAAATATGATATGCTACTCGGGATACTTTTACATACATTAATACGTACACATACACTACGTAACAATACATTTTACGAACTATACTTACTGCTATAACGATGGCACACTTCATAATATAGTCGATTTGTTAATTCAAAAGTTTTTCGATAACTCTTCACCAGAATTATAATTATCTTTAATTCTATGTTATATTACGGAAAATGAAAAAATAAGAACCTTTTTTTCTATTGAAAGCTATTATCGAACTCTCGTTTTTTTTTTTCTCTTTGCAATTACGTAATTTGCAAGACTGATGAGAAATCAATACAACATTTTTATCTGAGTTGGAAAATAAAATTGTGCTTATAGACAAAATTAATTATTGTAATCTTTGATCTCAGGCTTGTTTATTTTTAACCTAAGTGTATATTTTTCCTCAAAAACGATTGATTAAATTGGGTTTATGTTGCCTATCTAGGCCAACTTGTAATGTATAATTTCTTTAATATTTTAACAGGTTTATAAATATAAATTAATTGTTGTTTGAATTAATATAAAAAACTAAACGGCTGTTTTTGTACATGAATTTCGATATTGTAAAACTAAATTGTTATATGAATCAAGAAATTAATAATCAATAGGAAAACACACACAAAAATGTAAATTCTAAATTTTTAAATTACAGGATGGGTGGATAGATGGTCCCTTGTAATGGACCAGTTGTATTGCGAATATTTAAATCAACATACCATATATTTTAACAAAGGAGAAACGAATGGAACATTCGCACGACATTGTTTTCTTGAAGAAAAATTTCCGATAAAAGCTTATATGAAATTTAATTCGATACAAAATCAATCTTATTTAAAGAACTGTAATTCAAAATATGTGGTTTTGAATGTAGTAATGGAAAACTTATCGATAAAAATATTTCATGAATATGTAGTGCTACACATATTCAAATTTCCTTTGCAGCTTCACATTTTTATCTTATAAATATTATTTTTGGGATTTTTTTTTATTTTTAAATGATAAATTAAAATGCAGAAATTATATTTTGAAAATCAATTAAGCAATTAAAGAAAATGCGTATGTGTTTTTGTTTGTTTTTTAATATTCCATAGATTCCAACGTTTACATATTTTTCCGGAGATTCACTTAATTCAAACAATATTTTGATACAAAACTTTTATTTTAAAAAATATATATATCATATGTGCTATATAGAATTTCTGCATATTATGCTAACATTTCCTTAAATAAATCTTCTGTTTCAAAATATATTTAGCTTGGGTCAGACTCCGGAAGAATGCTTAAATGTCGGCACGGGCTAGTACTAGAGTTGAGACGGGCTCGGAATTTTATAACAGGGATTTTTATACCAGTTTTTGGGCTCAGCCCCTAAGTGAAAATTTTATTTATTCACAAACAAAAACTAGTTGAATATGTCAATCCCAAAACTTTCTTCTACATAATATATGTTAATACTTCAAATTCGCTATCATAGCGGCAATAAAATCAACATTTTTTGTAGTTCTGCTGTACATCAGCTGCTTGCGAAGCATCGTATTTCCATGATGCAAAGCACCCTTCGTGGCACGAGCAGCCGATGTACAACACAACTATTTGAAATCGAGAAAATCGTACAAAAATAGTTATCACAACGACTCCTTCCGGTAGAATAGCATAGCCCCAAATTGAACTGAGACCTGCAACCAATATTCAAAACATACAATTTAGTTCAATTATATTCATAACTTCATACTCTTTTCACTGATACAATAATGAAAATGGAACAAACATCGCTATCACAGCGCCCCATTACAAAGGAATATCCGCAAATGCAACTGGGACCTGCTGGCCATATATCCGAAAACGTATAAATTAAATTTTGTAGAATTCTATCAGTAACTTCATACACTTTCGTTGATACAATGAGGACAGGCCCACGGACAGATGGACAGACAGATGTTTTGTATAAACATGCTTTTCGTGTCCTCTGGCCCTTAAACGAGTAAATCCGGAAGGAGAAATAAAGTTTGATTACAATACCTTTTTCTAATATAGATAGAAGAAAGTAAAAATTGGAAGACAACTGTTATTTGTGGAACAAGAATGTAGCGTAAGTTTCTTAAAGGGTTATCCTTTAAAAATATGTTTAAACAGAATTGATGGGATATAAGGAGAAATATTCTAGCTAATTCTCAAGTCTCAGTACGATTAGTGTTAGTAACTTAAAGAAGCCGTGAGATGATATCTCATGTCTATCTTAGCTTTCTGTTTGAAGTCACATTTCATGAATTGCTGGAAAAGAAAACAAATGTCTTCCAGGTATTGTTGTACAATGAAAATAATAAAAATCGTGACTTTCGGAGATTTCCGACAGTATTTGGATACATACAACAAATTTGCTATTCTAAACATATTTTCAGGCACATGCGAATCACGAAACGTTGTCATGAAGAAGATTTAGGATCAATACTTATCTATATGTAACAGTAGATTCTTAAATGAGAAAATTAATCCTGAAATATATATATTTTTTAAATTAACAGGTTTCTACATCTTACTTTCATTATCGAGCTCAGGTTCTGATGACAAGAAACTTTTTGTGCTCGAGCGGGTTAGAATTTCAAATCGTCTGACTCCAAGGAAGAGACCGAAACTCATCTGTAGTTTGTACGGGTGCTTAATTTTACACTTACTTTTTCTTTTTTTTAAGAAAGGGTATTTTATTAAATGAACATTCGTCACAATCTTCAAAATTGCCTTAAAAAGAGAAAAAAAAGATGGTATGACTCTGAAGATTGCCCTTTTGTATTATTAAACTCTTTCCCCACCTTTTTGACTGTTAGGGTATTTACAATTGTTGACTCATACGAACAAGTTCCGAATTGTCTTTTAATCTTTAATTTGCACTTTCCTCAGTAGTTTTTACAACTACAGTTGTACCATGTTTTTTATACATAACTTATTTATCATTCTAGTTTCTACTCACAATTTATTTTTAATTTTATTATTTTTTATAACATAATTCCTTTTATCTACTTACTCAATTTTTAATTCATTTTACTATTCCTTTATTTGACTTTTATCCCTATATTGTTCTAAAGTACAGTTAAATTCTCACCCAATGGCTTAATATTCATGCAAGACATTCTATCAATACACTGGGAGTTAAGTTGATTCCAATTAAGAAGCCCATCAATGCAGCTTCACTGTTCCGTACTGTTCGGCATAGAAATGTCGGTAAAGAAATCTTTAAAAAGTATGCGGAAAAGTAAACATATGTATAAACCTTTTTGGCATCTATGATTTACACGAAATATTGTGCTACCTTTAAATTATATCTTTCCACGTACAATAATATAGAATAAATTTATTTTAAATGAATGAAAAAATTGTAAGCTTAAGATCCCGCATCATTTATTACAAAGTATTTAGTGATATAATAAGATGATCATACAAAGATATAATACAGATGTAAACATAAATGTACAGAGGTGCCAAGCTTTCATTAATCCTCCATAATGTGTGGGTTAATTTAACCCCGGTTTAATACGTTTCGCACCGGAAATTGTTTTGTGAAATGAAATTAAAACTATTCCATGTAGAAATTTGAAATTAATTAAATAAATAATCATCAAATATTTTTTCTGGCTCGAAACGTTGTTAAACTGGGTCCAATTAATCCACATATTACGGAAGATTAGTGAGAGTTTGGCACCTTTGCAAATGTATATTTCAAGGGGCTTAAAATACGTTTTCTTCCCAATACTGCCATTTACCTAAAATCATTCTATGTTTCAAATATCTTTAATAATAATAAGTTTTAAGACATTTAATTTTTTTTTTAACTTTTATATATTATTTTTTTTTTGTTTAGTTATTGCTATTTAAGTATTTTTATCAGTATTCCTATATTTAAATTAAATGTATAAATAACAATTATTATAATTAAACAATTATCAATACATAAATTTTCTTTCAAGATCAATGAGCGAAAGAAACTATTTTTCCTATCTTACAAGCAGTATGAAGTATGCTTTATGGATTAAAAATAGAACATGCAATTGTATGTCTTGTATTTCGAGAAAAAAATAAATAAACTTCTTTACTATGCATTTAGAAGATTCATTTTTTGTAAAACGCCTAGCCAAAGAAAATAAATTTCAAGGAGTATATTCAGTGAAGCGTAGAAAACAAATGAAAGTTCTTTGAAATATAAGTTCGTTTTTCTGACTTTACAAGAAGTTTTAAAAGGAAAAGGGGAAATTTTGAAAAATGATTTTTTCCTACTTCCATTGTAGTTGATAGTACGAAAAACAGCAATTTAAATCAGGAAATATATATAGAATTGTAGAAAACTGGATTTCGATAAGATTTTTCAAATGAAGCGTAGTTCCAAAGACACTACTTATTCCGTTTGTACGTATATTTGTACGTATTCTATTTTATTTGCGCAAGAAGTATATTTTTACGTCTGTCATTTACATATTTCAGAAACTTGAATATATTTTTTAAATATACGGGACTTGTTCTGAAAAGACTGTTATAATATATTTTTTAAATTTAATTTACACTTTTAAAATTAATTGTTTTCTCTGTTTTAATCTATTTGCATAAAAACGTCATAAATAAGATATTTACAGCAGCGATTGCCAAAATTTAGTCTTATGGGACTTGAATGTTTGCCCACTTGAATTTTTGAAAACAATTCGTGACCCACATAATATGAGGGTATATAGATGTTTTTGAATAATGACGGCACAGGTAGATTTCGAAGACACAGACCATGTGGCGCCTGTGTATTGAGAATTGCAGAAGAAATACCTTTTTCCCATGATGCGACAGTTGGAACCGCCCACTTTGAAATCTACATGTGTTTATAGGCGGAGCCGGTGGGAATTTTGTTTTTTAATTTTTTGCTATAAGGGTTGGTCATATAAAAAAAAATTGTCAATATAAAAGTTGTAGATAATATTAAGAGGATTTCTAATAAATAATCTAAGCGGATTTGATATCTTGTGAATTGACGAAGTTATGAAATTTTCCTTCTTAAACCCCTATTGCTTCCTCCGTTTGAGGGCATTTTTAATTATATCAAAAATCTGTCATACTTCAATTTTCGGCCCTTTCTTAGAAGTAATAATAACTAAAAACGGATTCGATACATATCATAATTAAAAAGTTATGGGTTTTTTCTGTTTTCACAAAAAACCCCTTCATCCCCCCCCCCACCCTTTCTTCGATTTTGCCCATTAACGAAATTGACCGAGATTTTATGTCCCTTTATTTTATGTATCAGTTTGGGAGACATTTCTGCAGAATTATTGAAGTTATCGTGTCCATAAAAAAGTGATATAGATAGATAGATAGATAGATAGATAGATAGATAAAGTTTTGGTGGCTTTGGCAACTGGAGGTGGCTTTGGGTTCTGGGAGTCATGATCGGTGTAGATCTGCAAAAACATTTCATAAAGTCCTACATAGGGGACAATGTAATAGGTAGTATTTCTTACGAAATCTACCTAAAAGCAAACTTCCGTACTCAGTTTATGCACAAAAACAATAATTTGTACTCTTAACAATGTCAATGATCTTAATTATAATAATAAAGCGATCTACAAATTAATAAAATATTATTGCTTAGAAGTGTTAAAAACTAGTTAAAACAATAAAATATATCATGTTCCCATGTAGATCAGTATCAAAGCTAAATCTCCAATGTAATACGCTTAAGTTTCAACGCTAATCACGCAAAGACTCTGGATATCTAATGTTAAACCAGTGGCAGCGTTCTTTTCGAATTTCTGATTTCCATTTCAATATTTTTGTGTCATTTATTTAATTAATTTATTTATATATTTGCATAGGATAGCTAGGGTCAATCTATAACTGGGTATTTTTACCCCTTCAATTTTAGTTACAGACTATTATTATTATTTTTTTTTTTTATTATGTCACTTTCTATTTCGGAACCGGTTTCAAAAGTAAATAAATAAAAAAAAAAAACGTGCACCTAGGATAAAAATTGTAAAGAAATATTCGGTGAGAGGTCAACTTCAGCTATCCTATCCAGAAAAAAAAATATTTTAAAATACCGAAATGCAAGAGAAAAATTTGAAAGCATTAGCTTGCGAATATCTTTGTATGACTAATATAGACTCTTAACATTTTTCGTTCAAATCACTCAACACTACCTTCTTCTACTACGTACGGAACAATATGTATATAAAGGAATACAGTATAAAAATATATATTTTAAATGTTAATGCCTATTCATAACATCAATTTTCAACCAATAGAGAATCTATACTAAAGTTGAAACTTATTAATCTCAGCTTGACAGGGTGCGTAGGGATCAGGGATTTTTCCAGGAGTGTCACCAGTATTTTCTTTAAAGAAAAGGAAATCTAGGTTAAACTCGCGAAACTTCGCCTTCTTTTAAGCAGAGATTTTTGAAAGAAAATACTGGTAACGAAAAATTTCCTGGTCGAAAAGTTCCAGGAGCCGTACGAACCCTGGCTTGAAGTCGATTTTAACATACCGTTTAGTAAAACAATGTCATCAAGAAGTTGTTTATTTATATTTATTCATGATTTTTTGTCTTAAAAATGTACGTATTGTATTCGCTTTGTTTTTACAGAAGGCAAAATTGATAGAATATTTTTGAAAGATTAATAAAATATTACTTTCAATATTTTTAAAGAACTGGTCGATCATTTCGCGACTCATCATCACCCACCGCCCATTGGTGAGTTTTAACCCACAGTTTGATCTACATTGTAAAAAAAACTATAATCTATTCAAAAATGAGAACCCGAAGCTTCTTTTGAGTTATATCATTAAGCAATGCGCTTAATGAATCGTTAAGCAAATAACTATTTTTCCTTATTTGTTTTTTTATATGTATTGATTCTTGTAATCATTTGGAATTTTTTAACATTTTATAGGACAAAGTATTCATGTTGCTAAAATGTTAAAATGATTGAGTGATACCAAATTTTACGAACAAAGGATCAGGGTCCATAAGCCATGTTTTTGACACAAAAATAAGACTAAAACTCGATTTTGTTATACTGACTTAAATCTTTCACTTTTTAATATTAGAAGGCTTATCCTGTACGATTTTAACAATAGTTTTTGCATTTTGTTCGGATTTATATGATTTATACAAGCTCAAAGCGCATTATTCGTAGTTTTTGATGAAAATACGCAATTTTTCCTAATTTTACCTCAATTATTTATATGAGCGCAATCGTGCAACACTTTCTTCTTTACATATATTATACAATACATCAAAATGTACAATATTGTAAAAATAAAAGTGTTGGAAAGATGCGCTCATAGTAACATATTTAAAAAAAATATTAAAATTGAGGTAAAATTAGGAGAAATTGCGTATTTTTCATCAAAAACTTCGAATAATACGAACTTTGAGCTTGTGTAAGTTATATAAATCCGAGCAAAATTCAAAAAATATTGTTGAAATACAATTGTTGAATAAACCTTCTAATATAAAAAAGTGAAATAATTATGTCAGTATAACAAATCGAACTTTAGTCTCATTTCATGGGCTAAAAACACGGCTTATGGACCCTGGTCATTTATTTGAAAGTATTTGACATCTGTATTCTTCATGTAAATTATAAAATCAAATTTTTATTCCAAAATTCTGGTGCCATCGTGACATTTTTTCGTATAAAATAAAATAAAATCGGGATATATTAGGTTGGTGCAAAATTTCTGTCGTATTTTAATACCTAATTTTAATAAATTTAATACCGGTAAAATTTTAATACCTGATAATTTTACCTATCACTTCAAAGCAAGCAGGCATATAATATAACTTTCAGTTCATAAAATTTTACCGGTATTAAAAGTATATAATATCGCACATGTACTATAATATCCTACAGACCTTCAAGGAGTTAATGAATCTGAATATTAAGGTAAGGTGCTTTATTACTTAAAAACGATTAAAATGTTATCTATCTTAAAGGTAAACGTCTGAACGTAGAAAAGTACAAAACATAATTCACAATCAAAGCTAAATATAAATGCATAAATAACAATTTTATACACTTATAAAAATCTTATTGTTGCGGTATATTAAGTGTATATTTTTTCTAAAATAATTTTTGTCAATTATTCCTTAAAATGAAATTTAATTTTTTGTAATCGTTTTAAAGAATACAACAAAAGTTTTAAAAAATATATATATTAAGAATTAAAGAAAAACTAAGACTTTTTATACTTGATATTTTTTTTATATAAATGTACTTTTTCCACAGTATTTGTTAGGGTATTGTTAGAAAATCAAGTAGACATAGCATACAATTTTTGAAAAACATATTTTGCCAGAAAACGCATAAAACATACTGAGTACGAGCCTGTAGCCCTCAATCAATTTTATGGGTAACACTTAAAAATACTTCACAAGCTTTTAACATTCTAACTAAAAGTTCTTGTATTAAAAAAAAACGAAAATAAATCTTAAAAGATAAAAGGCTGCCGTTGACATTTGCCTCTTGAGAAACATTTCTAAGATATTTCCATTTAGTTACATTGCTGTGAGTGTTTATGTTGTGAAATGCATTCGCTGCATTTTTCATACAAGCATATGTATGAAATCTATAAAATTCAGTTAATTTTTAGGAAGGATATTTGATGCATAACTTTATATAAATAATGTAATACAATCACTTGTTAACTATAAGATAAAGTCCAAGTGATAAAAAACATAACACGGAATATTTAAAAAATCTTTTTAATGTAGATTACATATGTTTCGTTCACAGTATCGGTGACATCTTTGGATCTAAATGATAAATACAATATTCTCGCATATTTTTGAAAATGGTAAACATAAACCACGAGATCGCATGTCCAAGGCTAGTAGGTGCTTAAATTGGCCAAACTGGGAAACGTGAAAAATTACTATTTGTTTTTATTTTTATTGCTTTTTCAATCTATCGATCATTGCGTGACAAATTTTAGCTAATTCAAAGGAAGCGGCTTCGCTGCAAATGCAATTTTTTCGCAAATATATTTCTATAGATTCACGGATAATGGATGGGAAAAAAGCTCTTGATTGAAAAATTATTTTACTATTCTTGAAATTAATCTGCAACTGCTCATTTCTATATTGTCTGGCTAAAGCGGTGGTTCTTCTGTCATGTTTGATATCTGACATATGTTCTTTTATTCTTGTTTTAAATGTTCTGTTTGTCATTCCTATATAGTATTGTACTGTTCCATCTGCCTTGGTGAATGGGATTTCATAAACACCGGAAAGTTGAAGAAGTACTTTTTATTTAAATACGAATGAAATATTGGATAGAAACGAAAACATCTGAACCGTTGATTTTGCAGAAAAATTTTGTAAATAAATTAGTTCTAAATCTTATTACACATTAACCTAAAATTTATAGATTTATTCAATTATCAATAAATATATTTTATTAGTAGTATAAATTTGTTACTAGTAATTTATTGGGTCGACGATATCTCAAATGCATTGATATCGAAAATGACGCAAATTTACTTTGAAAAGAATTATTTTTTATGTTGCATAATATTAACAAACTTAATAAGAATTTCATCATTAATACTTTAAAAAAATTCACCATCTAAATTAAGAAATATAATTATTGACATACAAAAGTTTTCTCGATGTTTGGAAATGTTACGTGAGAAAATTTATAAAATCAGGACATTGCAATTCATGAACCACCAGTTGGCAAATGTTGGTTTACATACTGAATGAGCCTTGACTTATTTTCTGCGGCTAAAAGTATTTTAAAGTTACCTACATCTAAACCAAAGCCATTATACGTATATTAAAGCTGAGCAGATGACTGGAAGAAAATGTGCAAGTTGAAAATATACTTTTACAGAAATACTCTTAACACTGATTGTCTTTTAGCATGATGAAAAAGGGGAAAATTAAATCAGAAAAATCACAATGTAAATTTTAAAAGTATTAATAACAACGAAGTTTGCTAGTTAGATCTTGCATAAACTCTGAATTTACAATGCACGCTTCCTTAAAGTCAGTGGGATGGATGGAGAAAAGTAAGAAAATTAAAAAATAACGGAACGTAACAATATATATTTACTTAGTTTAATCCCTTATGCACCATGACTAACCTACGTACGTTATGAAATATCTATCTGTAATACGAGGTCGTATATGCATACGTCAAGGTTGCCCGTTTGGCCTTTTTTTAAACTCAAAATTTTGCATTCATACCAGAAAGTTATAGTAGCAATTTGTATTTTATATAATGACAGACTTTTCACGATTGCATAAATTAAAATTATTCTTTTAGAATTTCCGGTTTGAATTTTGTATTTTTGACGAAATTTAACATAACTGATATTCAGCATACTATCACTAAATTGAATATGGTGCTTAACCAACGCCCCCTAGATCAGGGAGAAAGCCTAGACACATAATTATGACGTCATCCAAAGCAGGGAACTTAGACAACATATGTGGGCAATATCAGATCAGCCGAATTAAAATATAGTTACATATTTTTTTCACTTCTGGTGAAATTAATTTCATTAAATTTCTTAATTATACATACATCATTTAATTCAATTACTTGATTATTAGTTTTTTTTTTTTTTTTTTTTTTTTTTTTTTTTTTTTTTTTTTTACATGGCAATTTAATCAACGTTGTAGCTATTAGAAGATTAAATAAAAATTCACATATGAAAAGAAATACAAACATATTAAAAGACTGAAATAAACAAATACGTAAACGGTAACAAAATATAAAAGATAAAAATAAAAGTGTTTTTCTTTTTTTTAATTAAAACTACCTACATATTTTTTAATTAAAAAAATGAACGAAAACACATTATAAATTTTTTAGCTTTGCTTATTTTAAATGCGTTGTAGAATGTACACACATACATATATGAACACAAGTTTGCATCTGTTTTATATTTTTAAATTAAATATTTATTGTTTGACAGTAAAAAATTGCATTAAAATTCACGAAAACAAAACAATTTCATGGTCCAGACAATTCATTAACTATTCCTGCTAACAAAGAAAGCGTATAAAACGGCAGACTTTTCCTTTTTAGCAGGTATTAACTGTTTATACTTTTCACAACAGCTGTGTACACTGGTTTAAAAGTTGGATAAAAACAAATTAAATTCAAAATATTAAGATCTGTCTGTATATAAAATATCCATTACAAGTTTTGAATTTATAAACTTCCAATGATTGATAATTCAAAACTTTCTTCCACATTATCATTTAAAACATTTATCTTATATAATTTTAACTGTGAAATCTACATTTTAAAACACTTTTAATTTACTTTAAAACCATTTAAAAAGAGAAATTTTGTGATATTATGTTACTAAAACACGATAGTATTACGCAAACCTTATCGTGAAATCTCATAAGTGAAATTACTTATTTTAAAACTCTTTTAATTTATGTTTAAACCAGTTAAGTGACAAATTCTGTAGTTTATATTAAATTTTAAAAAAGTGTAATCACTTGATATAATTTGTTTTGAAAAAATATATATTTGCTTTTTTTATTTAGTGATTTATTAAAAAATATAAACTACAGAATTTTTAGACAAATTTTAACAATCATTGATTTAGTATTTCTTCAAGTTTTATATATTTTATGCAAAAAAAAAAAAAAAAAAAAAAAAAAAAAAAAAAAAAAACTAAAGTAATATTTTGTATAATAGCACTTATATCTTTGTCATGTCTGTTGTTGTTCATATTTTGATTGTTAAAATACTATACATAATTTTTTGAATTCAAATGCTTAAAAAATGTAATGAGTTTCTAAGTATTCTAAAAAATGTTAGTTCATTATAATTACACAAACTTGCCTTGCTCCTTCTGTCTGATAAAAAATTCAATAAATGAAAATACTTGAAAGAAATTAAAACATGACATGTATTTCCAGCTAAAAATACGTTTATGTAATAAGAACAAGAATGTAGAACAACATTTAGTTTTTATTAATGAGTAACAAATATTACAATCAACAGGAACATTGCAAAGCTCTTATTACAAAACTGTTATATATCAAAGGTAATTTTCAGTCCGAATTCAAATATATTTTGGTGCATATTTGATGTGCGTTATTTTTTAACTCAGTTCCAAACGGTTTATATTTGTCTACCGAATCAATTATAGTATTAAAAAAAGTGCTTACCTTTTCAAAACAGGTGATTCAAAACAATTTTTAAATATTGAAGTTTACTAATAATTTATGGTCACTTTCTACAGCTGCTACAGAAAAATTACGTTTTGCATTTCAGTTTTCATTTATGCTGTAACCCTATATTTAACATGTTGCACTCTAATTATTTTTTAAAGTTTTGTATGTGTAGAAAAAATAATTTCCACGTGCAGCATCATTGCCTGCATAGTTATAGCAGTTGATTATTACTTGCCCGTGAGATATTTTTTGCCGATAATACCAAAATTTTTGCAGCATTTCGATAATTTTCTTGACACAATGGGATTTAGCAAGAGTCCACCATATTTGATGTACAAATATTTCATATTCAAACTAGATAAACATCAGTAATAATTAATAATTACATAAACTAACAAAACCAAAACATACACGCTCTTCAGACATTCGCTGTTTGTTTTACCTGCTTTTTGTGACGTAGCGTGACGTCAAAACAAAGCGTGTCCGGGCTTTCTCCATTATCTAGGGGGTGTTGGTTTAACCCGTTAACACTCAACTTTTTTTACAAGCCTTTTAATTCTTCGACACCAGTTTTTTCTTTGTAGTATTTTTAACTTATTTATCGCTCAAAATTTGAGATTAGATAATGAGAACATTTCCGTATTAAAATACTGGTATTGAAATTTAAAAGTTTTGTTCGGCTGTAGGTGATCTATATATAGATCGCTGGGCGGTAACGGGTTAAGGGGTTGATGATTGATGTCTAACACATTGCCAATGTCAACTACGAATACTAGATTGGTAATTCTTACATAGAATTACGAATTCAAAAATGAATACTCATTTGTGAGATTATTAAATGTTAGAAAATATACATCAATAACTATATTTTATTAATACTTTGTTTTTTGAGAGGTTTCTTTTTTTGTTAAGTTATACATTTTGAAAATATTTTAAATATTCCTCAGAAGTTCTTCGAAATAATATTGAATGATTCAACATTAATTTAATAAATTTTACATAAAATAACACACATTTTGAAAATGTCCCTTATTAAAGAGACAATATAATCTTATAAGATTAAGCAATATAATATTTTAATCAATATAATCTTTTAAGATTGTATTGTTGTACTCGCAGCTTTAATGTAATTTTAATATCATAAAGCCAATCATTTAGTACAAAGAAAGTAGCATTTATTTATTTACATGAATAATATATATATATATATATATATATATATATATATTGCATTAAATTAAACTCAAAAACCGTCTTTCCATTCAACCGAAATGTTATTCTTATGTAACTCATAGAATGCTTCCCCGTTCCATTCTTCAAGATTTTCTTTTGTCAAATAATCTAATAACACCAAGGATAATAGAAAAAGGTAAAATGAAACCTATACATGCGAGATCGAAAAGAATGCATTCTTTGAGTTTTTGCATGAAGAAAAATGAATAGCTGTTTATTCATAAAATGTTTGTTTCCCGATAAACAAGTTCAGCTTATCAAAATAAAAATGAAAGTCAAATACTACCAAACTGTGCCTGCATATAAGCGAAAATATTCTTTTTATGCATATATAAAGTTCCATTCTTCCAGAAATTCTTTCGTCAAATTATTAATAAGAATAAGTTTAATAGAAAATGGAAACATTATACAATGTTTGGATCCTCTTGTACAATAGAATGGAAAAAAAATAATAACAATTTATTCATAAACTGTGCGACAAAAATGATAAGTATTTCAGCTCCATTGAATGGCAACAGTAAGTTAACTATAACATAGCTGCCAATTTTTACGCTTTTTTCCTACCACTAAAATTTTATAGTAAATGTTACCTTACTAAATCTTCGAAATTACGTCATTCAACAAGGCCAAAATTTCTATGAAATTTTAGTGGTAAAAGAAAGCGTAAACTTTTTTACAGTTTTATTTTACACACGCATTTTCGGATATATTCTGCACTTTATTACAGCGCAATACAACAGAGTACATTTAAAAAGAGATCAAAGAGGAAATCATATGCCAGTTTTTCATAGTTTTAAGGACACCGCTATATTTATTAATTCATTGCTACATTATATGAATGTGGTTTCCTCTGAGTCATGAATGCAATTATTAATATTTGGCATACCCTGAAATTCATCCAGAGTTTAAAACAGCTTACTCTATTTTACTAGTGGTCTCACGTTAATTATATTTTTCAAAAGGTATTTAAATTTCAATAATAACTGAAATCTTCGTACCATACATTCATCGATATTGAAATAATTATGGAATGTAATTTTCATTTGTATTAGACTAACTCTTTTGCATGGTATTTGTAAAACAACACAAACATTAAATGTGTTCTTGTTTATAATGTTTGATTTTTCAAATCTAAACTCAAATAGATTCACGGAGGAGTTAGCAAAATGCAAAAGTAACAAATAAAAACAGAGCTTTGCTACTAGTTCAATATATTAAAATTTGTATTATTTTTATGATAGCTGAAAAGAAATTAATCATCATTAATTACACGTATTCCAAAATTTCCGTAAATTTAATTATTTTTACATCTCTCTCTCTATATATATATACATATATGTAATACATAAGTATTTGCGTAAAATACAGCAGAGTATTTACACAATATGATAAAAAGGAAAATCCATTCTTGTTTATTCAGAATTTAAAATAGTCTAGACTATTTGTTTAGCGTTCACACTCCAATTATTTTGAAGATCCATTAAATCTCAATAGCCAATAAAAGCTTTCAAATCCTAGATTCGTCGATATTGAAATGACTGTAAAATGCAATCGTGGATCGTTTCCTCTTAGATTAGCTCTTTTGCGCTACGACTAAAAATTTGTAAAGATTAAATAGAATATTGTTGCGTTTGTCTTTTCAATATATAATTTGAAATAGATACATTGTGCAAGTCAAAAATAATAAAGAAGTTTTCCTCCTAGCTTTATATTTTGACATTTAAATTCAGGTTATATAGATTCAAAACAAATTCAATTTTATTAATTATTGCTGATTCTTCTAAGAATGTACATATAAATGCTTTTTAATCTTGGAGGATTCAAAAGTATTTAGAAGCACTTTAAGCACTAGTACAGCACTGTTCAACAAACAAATTTCATATGCAAAGAATGGTCTTAATTCATTTATACAGTCAAAAATGCAGAGTATCTGATCTTGTTAAAAGAAAAAAGGAAAAAAAATATATTGTTCTTAAGGTTTACCAAAATATAGGTTGTTTAACGACATTTTTAACTTATTTACTATGCCTTGGGAGAAATGTAATTAGTAACATAAAAATTGCTGAATGTGTACAGTATTTGGGTCCTTGAGACAGTATGGAATGTTAAATATATTAGAAATAAGAAGCGGTTTGTCTAACAATATTTAGATGTAGATCGTGGCTAATTGTGTCACTTCTTTAATAGTCATTTCATTTTTCTCAAAAGAAAAAGGCAACACATCCGTTAAAATATATCCATTTTCGTTAATTCTGTGAAAACAAAAAAATATGGACTAGGTTTGGAGAACACCTTGCATTTTTCACTAAATAAATGAATTACATCCCTGTTTCCTATGCTAAAATTGCTTGCTGTAGTGTACACAATCACATGTTAAAATTTGTTTAACGACGCGACGTTTTAATCACTCTGTACCAACCAGTGGGATACCTTCTTTAGGTATCCCGGGCTTCGCCACCCCGGGTACCTGAGCGACCATTCTCTTGTCTAATCTTTCCTCTTTGTTTCACTCTCATTGTGGTTTCCTCCTCTGAGGTGAGGGACATTCTGCATAAGCCGATATCATCCTGTTTATATCGACTTATGGAGAATTGAAAACCACCCACGTGTTTGCAAAGCGTGGCGACCCGTGTCCCTGGAAAAGAGGATCCTGGCAGTTGAGGGAAACCAACACACTGCTTTGGCCTCTGCTTCAGGTGGACGGGAGGTGCATATTGGTCCCGCATGCGCCAATAGGCTGGTCAGCTGACTTGTCACTGGCTGGGGATCAAATTATCGGTCACACGCTAGTCATCTCTTTAAGGGTGGAGAGTTGTATAGGTGTGTCTTGTGCACGTATGGGCCCTGTTTAGCACTGGTGCATAAATATGCATCCCCTCGTTAGGCTCTGTAGTGGATGCGACTGGGGTCTGAATTATTTTTTCCCTAATATTGATGGATGGGAATACTTCAATTCCATCTATCTTTCTCCCATGTGGAGAGCAACAATCTGTATAGAATATTTCATTCACATTTTTTTGTAATGAAAAGCACTGATAGTCTCTCTGATAGTTCTTTTAAGAGAACTTCTCCTTTTCGTATTGCAAAAACATTTCGGTCAATTTTTGAAGATGGTCATTCACTGACAGAAAAATAGTCTGGAGATTTGCTGGTTGAGGTTTCATCAATGAGTCACTCAGAGTTTCTCTCAAAGTGCACAAAACAAGGTTATTTTTCTGTTTCTGTTCAGGTCCATCAAACTCTCAATACAAGTCGTGGTGTACTATCAGAACCAGAACTTTTATTCTTCACAAAAGATGAACACTTGCATAATTTAAAAGATTAAAATGTTATAGACGTATACCGTATCACTATTCGTCGGAATGAGCAAACGCTTCCTACAAAGCACATTATTCTGTCTTTCAATAGTCCTACTTTATCAACTAGAATTAAAGCTGCATACCTGAACTGCCTCGTTTGGCCTTATATTCCTAACCCTCTCTGTTGCTTTAAATGCCAGCGTTATGGCCACAGTAAAACTACCTGTCGTGGATCTGTTACATGTGCAAGATGTTCATAAGTCGACCATGAGAGTAACTCATGTGAAAAATCCGAACGCTGTATAAACTGCAACGGTGACCATGCATCATACTCTCGCTCTTGTCGATACTGGATCCGTGAGAAAAAAAATTATTGCGTCAAAATCACTCAGAAACTTAATTATCCTGAAGGTGGAAAACTTGTTAAATCTAGAACACTATCTGTAGGAGTTTCTTATTATAGTTTACTCTGGCAACAAATAAATTCCTTAAGACATATAAGCACCCAAACTGAATTCTCTTTACCACCAAATGATTCGTCTATTACACTAACCAGCACTATATATAAAAAAACGTAGTATGTATTGTTCCACTAGAATAAGATCTTTGCCTGCACTAGAACTTTTGCCACCATCAACAGAACCTGTAAAAATAGAATATTTTAATCGTCAATCTAAACAGTCAACCTAACATGAATCAGGTCAAACTTCTGTTTATCTGCAAACAAATTAGAAAATCCTGCTTCTCCTACACTAAAAGCAAAAAAAAAATCATATGCACAGACAGAGAAAAAGAAAACCTCAACTCAAGCCTCTTCACAGTGGAAAACTGTGAAGGGAAAAAACACGAAACCTTGTGGGATTCATCGCTTCTTACTACAAAGGATTCCAAACCGCTGCTGCACTATGAAAAGGAAACTATGGAATCAGAGACTTACAGTTCTGATTCAAATGATGATAATACTGTTTTTGAGGTATTCGAGCTTACGTGATTTTAATTATGTTTCTTTTGGTAGTCTATTGTTTAAGTTAAATATATTTCTGTTAGAAACTTCGGGCAATTTACCAACTGTTAGTTTAAAGATTGTATATATTTTATTTGTGAAAACTTCTATTTCTTTCAGACGTTGTGTTATATTTTCATTGAATGATTTTACTTATACATTTATCATCACATCACTCTTTTCATTTAACTATTTTATTTTCATTCACTTTGTTTTTATTTCAAAGTTTTAAATCAATTTTAAATTTTAATTTGACGTTCTTATTTAATCTCTTTTTGGGCGCAGCATATCCCTAAAGGAAATTTGTGCCATAAAACCCCATTTAACCAACCAATCACACTGTATATAATACCTATATGTGTGAATAAATTGGAGTAGAATTTAGCATATTACTTCCATAATGTTAATAAAAATGAAAATAAATGTATATATTTATGATGTTTTGTGTTTGTTATTTAATTTAATCATATCTTGTGATGGTATATGATTATATGCGATTGTCTGACAAATGATAGTTAGAAGTACTAAATATTCATCATTCTCGAAAATGCATTAAAGTTAAAAATCGTCTTTCATATCCCTATAATTACTTAAAATCACAGTCTTTTCAGAAAATTCTCTTTCTGTTCCCCATTTTGAAAACTGTTCTTTTCGTGTTCGTTTAATAAGATACCATCTGATACTGCCTATAATTTCATCTTTATAAAAGAAAATTCTGTCTTTATTTCTAGATTATTTTAATATTGCTTTTTTGTTAAAAAGAAAGTTAGTAGTTCTAACTGAACTATTTGAGTTTAAAATTTATTACACTGAAAGTATGCCATTATTACAAACTATAGTATTTTGCAGAACTCATACTTAAATAATAATTTAAAAATATATTAGTTTAAAAATGCTTGAAAATTTTTAAACTACATAATTCAAATATTTTTAGCAACTTCATTGCTAGATTTTATGAATAAAATTAATGCTCAAAGAATGAATGATTAATTTTTCTGATACATGATCACAATCGGGTTTCGTACTGGGGATATAAAATTTTCATTAAAAGCATCAAACAAACTTAATTTTACATAATAATTCATATTTTAATTTCATTGACAACGATAAATAATAGGTGACGTTTCATAATATTGCTTGTCGCTTTAATTTTGATTAATTTATAATTTTAACGGTTGGTATGTGATACTTTCTAATGAGCTGTATTATATATTACGATACTAATTAAATTATTATTTTTTTTCGGTTTCAACAACGCGTCATTGCTTTCAAAAATAACAAATTTTAAATTCACATGCTCTTCAAAGGAGTTATTTAATGCTTTAAACAAATAAAATTATAAAACCATATTATTTTTATTTTATTAATATATTTTGTTCATGTTTTGTTTCGCCTATTTGTTGAACTAATTAAATGTTACCATACGAAATTATTAAAAATAACAACTTATATATTATCGATGATTTAAAAAGAAAGTAACAAAATTTTGAAACTCCTTGAGTGGTCAAATATGTACCCACATACGAAACAATTGCACCTTAGTCTGTAAATTGAAAATGCTTCTTAAATTATTCGATATAACTAATATCTAAATGGTGTATTTCATACACATATACTTTTTTTATTGTCCTCATTTATTGAATGACACTGAATATGCACATTCTTTGCAAGGTGCGTACACGCCTTAGAACTTCTAATCAGGAAACCACGTCATATTGTAATAATGAAAAAAAAATCTAAGTAAGCAGCAATCGAAAGAGAATTATGAAATGTGTTTATTTTTATATATACATAAATCATTTGCCCTCGTCTTCTCGTTATCGAGATATAAAATCATAAATTTTTCTACTTTAATTAAGGGGGAAAGGCGTGGTTTTGATTCAGAAATTTTAATAATCAAATTAATATGAAATACAAAACATATTTAGATACAGTATTATAAAAATGAAAGAAGCCCGTAAAGAAAATGCTATTGACAAATATGATACTGAACCAAAAAAGGATTGAAGCGTAGAAAATCGTGGCAACCAAGAGAATTTCATGAACTTAAATCTAGTGCAATGATTACAATGATCCACCTATTGCGAAAAATAAAATTCCAAGGACGTTTCAAATGCAAGTGACCTAGTTTACACTAACCCATACTTGTAACAAGCGAATCATTTCGGAGTATTTCGGCGTACTAAACTGGAAATAGACAAGTGACTGGAGTTTGATGATGTTGTTACGTTGAAAAATTAACGACTCCTCCTTCAATTATCTCGACTCCTCCTTTAATTCTATGAACTCCTCCTTCAATCATATCGACTCCTCCTTTAATCTTATCAACTCCTCCTTCCATCCTATTAAATCAATAAATTAGCAAATTTTAAAACTTTATATCTCGATAACGGACAAATGATTTATGTGTCAAAAAATACGTTTCATAATGCCCTTTCGATTGCTGCTTATTTATATATTTTTTTCGTTATTACACTAATGGCGTGGTTTCCTGGTAAGGGGTATGACATCACTGTTTTACATAGGAAAGCTTTGCCTAATATATTGCCTTCACATAAAAAAAGAAAAAATATTTTTGTAGTAATCGCAGAATTTGTAATATTTTTCTGAGATTAAATAAAGCGAAACATTCTATTTGGAAATTGTGGTAGAACTGTAGTCAAATTCATTATATTTCAAATAAAGTGGAGAGACAAAATACGTCCATTAGAATTAGCTTTTAAATATACACTAAAACACTTTTTATTTTGCTTAAAAGACGTCAACATAAACATTAAAGATGTTAAAATTTAAAATTTACATGTTTCGATTGGTTCATCAAATCGTCATCAGAATAGAATATACACAAACAACAAATACAATGTACATAAAAACCAGAGATTAAATTAATTAAAACAAGAGAGCCTGAACAGTCACTATGTGAAAGAAGGAACAACGCACTGTATACTTTTAATTTTAACACCGCTCTAAGATCCATCTACAGACCGCATCCCACTATTATTTAACCACTCAACCCAAATCTTCGGAATATTAAATGACAACGTATCATTACATGCTTTCGAACTTCTTAAATAAATTTCAATAGATTCTCTCACAAAAAGTTGAAAATAAAAACTGGAACTATAAATCAATTTAGCTTTATTAAATAGGATGTTGATGCTCTCTCTATTATTTAATCTTGATAAGGCAGTATTCCCTCTCCCATACTTAATATCTGCAATATGCTCCTTACATCTAACATTGAATTTCCTCTGTGTCATACTAACATAATAATTCCTAACACCCCCTTCCCTAATAAATGGAATAACATAACACCCGAAAGGTCAAACTTACTGACAGGATCAAAACCGTCTTTAACTTCGGGGGAGCCCTCACGACTAAACTCAAACCAAACGCTTTTAAAGGAAATTTTATAAACTCAAATAAACCCGGATAATAACTCATAACCACTCTCTTCAACTTAACATCACTATCCGCTTTATTCCCCCCCCCCCCAATACCTTTGTTCCTTAATGATAAAGGTCTGAATTAATTTATTAACCAAATTCACGCGATATCCGTTGTCAATAGCGATAAGTCTAATTTTATCTAATTCACCCCCCAAATTTTCTGCAGAAGAAACCCTGAATGCTCTGTTAATTAGGAACCTGAAGGTAGATAACTTATAAGAATATGGAGAATC
The DNA here is from genome assembly GCA_963931845.1 of Maratus michaelseni. Classification (NCBI taxonomy): domain Eukaryota; kingdom Metazoa; phylum Arthropoda; class Arachnida; order Araneae; family Salticidae; genus Maratus; species Maratus michaelseni. The sequence continues at coordinate 25,594,912 of OZ007589.1, read as the reverse complement.
GAAACACCTTTCAATTGTGCAAATGGAGAGAAAACGACTCCACTCTGAGTCATTTTTCATGTTTAGCTTTCATCAGGGACTGGATGTGGCTGCTACTGACATTTTTTTAAGCCATTTTTATAATTTTAGGACCTCTTTTAAAAATAAAATATTCTGTTTGGGTTTAATATCCGTTTTTTTATACATGCTATAATTTATTTGTTTATAATTTGAATCTCATCCTAATCAATGCATAACATTGGAATAACCCAATAGATGTTTATAGTTGATTTCCAGAAAATGATGCAATTTTGGATTACGATGGGAAAAACCTGGATGTCATTACATATAAGAGCGGTGTTAAAATTAAAAGTATAGAGGGGGTGTTCCTTTTTTCACATAGTGACTGTCCAGACTCTCTGGTTTTTAATTCATTTAATCTATGGTTTTTATGTACATTGTATTTGTTGTTTGTGTATATTCTATTCTGATGACGATTTGATGACAAAATCGAAACATGTAAATTTAAAATTTGAACATCTTTAATGTTTAAGTTGACGTCTTTTAAGCAAAATAAAAAGTGTTTTGGTATATATTTAAAAGAACTGTAATCATCCGGTTTTATACTTCATTCATTCCGTTCAGAGGAATGCTATAGAATCTAATAGAATCTAATTATTTCATTTTATAATGTAATCACAACAGAATTTTCAAAAATGTTATTTGAAAATAATGATAATATACTTTTTTTTCAGCCAAAATTATAAAAATAAATTGTTTAAAAATTCTGGTACAAGTCTTTATTAAAATTAAGAATTGCAAAAAATGTCTAAAAAACGCTCTTGAAATTGTTAAAATCTTTTGATAGAAATGTAAAAATTATTAAAAGATTCTTGAACGGCCAACGAAAAATTATTCCATTTAAATTCATAACTACTACGACGAACGAGAAAGTGTATTATCAATTTTTATTATTAAAAAATGACATGCTACTCGTGAACATGAGAAAATGACATATGTTCTTTGGCTTTTATCCAACCTACGACATGTGTAAACGTTTGAATAAAAATGTATGCATTAGTACATTTTAACGCAATGCTAGTTAAATATAATTCATTCTTCTTTAATATTAATGGTGTATATGCATTTGAATTTCAAATGTTTCCTATAACTCAATCATTTCTTCTTTATATTATTTCTTTAGAAACTCTTCTAAAATATAATTGCTTCATTTTCGTGTTTTATTTCTTTTTATGTTATTTTATAGTAATTAGTGAAAAGCTTTTAATGAAAAACATTTGTAGACTTTTGTATAAAAATATATTAAAATATTCCTTTGTTTAATTACATTTTTTGTTAAAAATTTTAGAAGATATTAAATATTCAAATATTGTTTTGTGAAGGCTTACTTTTTACAGAAATAGATTACATTTGGTTAGCTGAGATAGATTGTATTTGGTTAGAGGGCACTAATCTAATAACTTCTTTAAGTACTTTTATTATTATGATACATAATCAACACAAACGAAGTAAAATTTATTATAATTGCTCTTCATACTTAAAATAATTAAATATTATATATAAATATGTGTATATGTTATAGCTAAAGCTAATATTACTCAACAGTTATCCTCGACGATTTACTAATAATATATTATTTTCTATTCCAATAAGCAGAAGAATAATTTCACTTCACTGCCTTACTCTACAATGTTATTTTCATTGGTGCTTTTTTGTTGTAATTCATTCTATAATTCATCGGTACTTCACACGGCTCCAGAAGTTTTTTCTTAATACAAAGGCTGTGTGAACCATGAAAACGAAATACGAATTTTACAGTTCAATTTTTTTTATACCTTACAGTTAGAAGACCCTTTTAAAAATCGTTCTGTTGTTTCATTTACCAATAAAGATAATCAAAGCTTTGCGATTCATTTAGAATTCATATGGCTTTGTAAAACATTAATTCTTCAAATCTCTGTAGATTAACATTGTAAACAATGCTATAAAAGTGATTCGAATATCATAACATGATGGCTGTGAATTTAATTAATAAATTCTCTTTTAATAAATAAATTCAGTTGAATGAAACCCCTGTATTTAAATAAAAACATTCGTGCTATGTAATAGCAATAGTTTGGTATTAAATGAAGACAAAAATACACTTCAGAATTTCTGAGTTCAAATCCTAACCATAAATATAAAAAAAGAAAAACCCTACCTCTAAAGAAAATGCCGTGTGTAGAGTTAAGAAGAAATACACTTGTTTAATAACTTTTTAAACAATAAGATATTGTTCATCCAAATCATAAACATACAGTTATCATTCACTAAAATGCTCTCAAAATAGAAATTTATTTACGGTAGTGAGAAGATCTATTGTCAACAATTCCTACATCTATATATCAAAAAAAGAAATACATGCTAAAAGTAAATTTCTAAAATATTGATTATAAAATTATATTTCACTGTGCTTTCTTTGTACCATTGAAAAATACATTAAAGTGGACTTAATATGTCTATTTGTTTTCTTAAAATTATAAAAAAAAAAGGCAAGTGGAAAAATCAGTCGATTTTCTTTTATTTATGTCATTTGAGTTTATAAGACAATTATAAACAAAGATAAAATTATTCTGAATGTTGCGTATATATCAGCAATAAAAAAATTATTCATAGGTAATTTACAATTAATTGTGAAATACAAAAATGGGACAACAAAATCCTTTCTGAGTGTTTTATTCACAGAAATATTTTCTCTAAACTCTGCATATTTTTTTCTTTATCACATTTCATCATTTTTTAATTCAGGGCACACAAGGAGTAATGCTATATTTTTCCATGCCACCAATGTTATTAAAAGAGATTATGTAACAAGAAAAAAAAGAGTTATTTGCTATAGAATCTAAGCCTTGCAATATGGGCGTATGTTTGCATTCTCGAATCATCTTACTTTATATCGGATTTCCACTTCTGTTACAGATTAATTTAAATAGTCTTAATATTTTCAAATGAAAATATACTTAATACTTAATAGGTATTTAAGTACTGTTAATTAAAGATAAGTGCATGCTTACATTTCTACTGTTTTTGCAGCATTGTAAGTGTAAACATTGCTTTATCTCGTTTTAAATTAATTGAATGTATATACATTAATTAAAAAATAATAAAAGATTGTTAAAGCACAACGATTAATCAAATTTATTTTAGAATACTTCAATGTATCGCTCTCATTTAGTTTTTGTATTATACCGATTACAAAAATAGTTCAGAATCTCATTTTCATTGCAGGCATAAATTAAATGGTAAACAACATTTTATTATTTTTTTAATAATGAAATTATGAGTGCACTATATTACACAACTTTTCAGAAATAACTTCGAACAAATTTAAAAAGAAAGTAACTAATAATTTTGTTTGTATGTAAATATGCTTTGAATTAATAACAATTATAGTTCATTGCTTTATATAAAATAACAAGCAATTATCATGCAAATTAGCCAAAAGATTTAATATGAAATGAGAATTATTTTTGCTGCTGGTTAAACACTTAAACAATGTACAACCACTGTCCCACTGTATGTGATTACATATATAAAATCTCTTGACCATAAATAGAGGACTGCACGCCAAAATTCGGATATTTTTTCCGATTATAACTTAAATTGGGTTTTCAAATATGTTAATCGTTTCCCAACTTTTTCACTTAGCTGTCATCTTTCACCTTATTAATCCACGAAGTTTTGTTACAATATTCTGAATATGTTGCAGAGTGTTTCATAATCTATTCTTAACGCATGATTTTTAATTCTTGTTAACTTTCAGTAGTTGTGACTCAGCAGAAACAGTTAATCAAAGAAAATTATGTTAATTTTAGGGCAGCTTGGCTGATCAAGAAAAACGTATACAGATGCGTAAGAGTTCCGTTGGTTTTTTGCTGGTCATTGAATGCATAAAAATTGAATTATTCTACGAAAAACCGTTACTTTCTAAGCATAATTTAAAAAAAATTATATTGTTATTTGTAGTGCTTATTTGTAGTGCTTTTAGGTCATCTTATATTCTTTCCAATACTTGGAGCTTAATTTATTTTCTAAAGATTAAAGGAGTGATTTCTTTATAAAATTGTAACAATGTTTTGTTTAATAAGACCATCCTTATTTAGTGTACGATATGAAACTGGAAGTTAAATATCTAAAAAAAGCTTTAATTTGAATTATTTTAATAAATAAATGACGCGCACGTTTTAAAACAAGTACAGTCATGCAAAAAGTTCATGACCATTTCTAATTCAGTGAGAATATACCAGAATTAATTATTGACAATTAAATATTGACACATGATGGCACATGGATAACAACGGAAATTAAAAAGGGATGTCATCTGCTAACGAATGTTTTTATTGAATGACGAATGGTGTATTATTTTTCAAATTAGGGAAGACCGGAGATGGTTGAACCATTTTCAACAAAATCACTCACCGTACTAACATTTTTAACTGCATGTTTTTGTTAGCTTGCTTCAATTAAACCGTAATAGACTGCAAATGGAGACAATTAAAATGCCATTTTTTCTCTTTTTTCATACTTTTAGAAAAAAGAGAGTTATGGGATTTGAATTATATATATATATAATTTTAATACCTTTGAATTTCAAAATACAATAACAAGTTCTTGCATTCTATACTAATATTATAAAGTAGTAAAGATTGTTATTTTTGTTTGTTTGTTTGTTTGTAGGGGGTAATCTCTGGAACTACTGAAGCGATTTCAGAAGTGATGGTGGCAAATTGATGGTGACAATCCCTGCTACAACATAGGCTATATTTTATGTCGGTGCCACTAACCTCAGGGGGGTGCAGGAGCGAAAAACTTTCTAAAATGTCGATTTTTATTTTTAATACTGAAGGAGCTAGAAACATAAAATTTGGCATTGTAGTTACTTATAAGATGTAACTTCTCTCTAAGAACAAAATAAAATTTAAAAAATCGAAATTTTAAAGGGTGAAATGAGCGAAAAGCGTTCTTAAAACACCCTAAATTACAATTTCTATGGAATCTCTAGAACTACAGAACCGATTTCAAAGTGATGGTGGCAAATTGATGGTGACACTTCCTGCTCCAACATAGGCTATATTTTATGTCGGTGCCACTATTCCCAAGGGGGTGTAAGAGTGAAAATTTTTCGAAAATTGCGACTTTTTTTATATTGAAGGAGCTAGAAACTTGAAATTTGGCAGGGTAGTTACTTATAAGATGTAAATGCTCTCTAAGAATAATTTTTAAAAAAATCGAAATTTAAAAGGGTGAAATGAGCAAAAAGCGTTCTAAAATCATTCTAAATAACAATTTCTATGGAATCTCTGGAACTACAAAACCGATTTCAAAAGTGATAGTGACAATCCCTTCTCCAACATCCTCTTTAATATAAAGCTATGCGTTGCTGACTACTGGGTTTTTCGCTAATCTTTGCCACAGATTAATCTTGAAAAATGAAACATTTGATATTACTGAAAAAAAAATAATAGCTCGAAAAGTATTTGTCAGAACATTGTTAAACAAATTGCGTTTGAAAGTAAAAAAAAAATTAAAATCTAATGATTATGCCATTTTTCAAATATTGAATTTCAAAAATTACCAAATTTCACAATGTAGTACCATAGCCAAAAGATAATGATAAGGGCGACGTGTCCTGACGTGTATATTGGCTATAGCACGAGTCACAAATTATAGTAGCCTTATTATTCTGTTAAAATATAAAAGTGAACTATGAAAAGTCAATATTTTGTTTGATTAAAGGTTCGTTAAGAGAAATTGACCAGCGTAGCGGGCGTAGCTTGCTAGTATATATATATATATACAGGGTTCGTACGGCTCCTGGAATTTTGCGACCAGGAAATTCTTCGGTACTAGTATTTTCTTACAGAAAATCTCTGCATAATATAAGGTGAAGTTTCCAGTTTAACCTAGATTTCTCTTTCTATAAAAAAAAATACTGGTAACTATCCTGGAAAATCCCCTGATCCGTACGAACCCTGATATATATATATATATATATATATATATATATATATATACAGGGTGTTCCGTTAAAGGGGTCCAATATTAATAGGGGTAATAGAGGAGATCACATGGAGCATAAATCAGTATATAAAGCCTGGTCGGATCTCAATAGTTTTCAAGTTACAGCAAATAGAATGAAAATTCGGAAAATTGTAAAAGAACCCTCATTGCTAAACTATCGATAATGCTACATAAAAACGAAGCACATATTTAGAAAGAGCAGAAAAAAACCTACAAAATGACATCAATTGTATTAAAATAGCAATATTTATTGACGAGTTACAAGCCCTGAAACAGTGAAAAAAGTACGAAATCCAATATACATCAAAATAGTTAATCGTTAATTCCAAAAAGACAACTCTAGCTACAACAAGGAAAATGTAGTAAAATTTGGTCCATTCCGAAAACTTTCGAAAAAGCTTACAATGAACTATATCGGTTTAATTGTGTGAGAGAAATTAATCAGTTTCTTAGTTACAACTCCGCTTTCTTTGACACTAGCAAAGGTTAAACTCCGCCCATCACGATTGGAAACACCGCCTTTTTAATTACTCTCAACTATACATTTTCGATCATGCTTCTTCTGAGATGCAACATTTTTAATTATTCAAGAGTTGAATGAACCAAAATAACTTTACAATAATAGTCTACATTTTAAAGTGGTCTTTTATTGATATAAAGCTTAAGTTAAATTCCTTAAAATTAAACTGGTGGTGAAAATTCGGAAATAATTAAAAATATTGCGATTTGTAACTATGCAAGAAGTTTCAGTACATGTTTTACATGGACAATTATTGTATGTATATGTGCATCATAATTTATGATAGGAAATAATAATAACAAATAGCATAATAATTTTATTAATTATAAATTTAAAAAAGACACTAAATTTTAAATTAATTCATACAAACTTTGTAATTTACAATTTGAGTACACCACAGTCTGTGACTTACAAAATACTGTGCCAAAAAGTGTTGAAAATAAAAGAAAAATGACAAATAAAGAATTACATTCCACGTACTTTATGACATATGTGAAGCATAGTCTTCTGGCCTGCGCTGCACAGTTCAATGTCGGAAGGCAGACGAACGGACATTATTATAATAGGTGTTCGAAGTTGCGCCCATTAACAGAATCGCACAGCCGACAGCGACGTCGTAAAGATTGGGGAACACGCCGAAAAACTCCGACGGAGTTGGGAATGTCTCCTGCAGCGACAACGATTCGCGCTAGTAAATCCTCCGGTGTATCCACAGGCGTTTCATACACCAGCGATTTAAGGTGTCCCCAAACAAAAAAGTCTAACGGATTGAGGTCTGGAGAGCGTGCAGGCCAAGCAACAGGTCCACTGCGTCCAATCCATTTCCCAGGATATGTTGAATTGAGGTGATTGCGAACACCTATGAAAAAATGTGCCGGTGCGCCATCGTGCATAAACCACATATTGTGGCGCAATGTTGCTGGCACATTTTGCAGTAACTGCGGTAAGATATCCCGTAGGAAAACCAAGTACGTACTGCCATTGAGTACATCTGGGAGTAAATATGGTCCTATGAGATAATCGCCGAGGACACCTGCCCATATGTTCACACTGAACTTTTGTTGTGCGTTCGACGGGAAAACAGTGTGCGGATTTGTATATGACCATGTGTGCATATTGTGCGTGTTTACCACGCCCTCTCTCGTAAATGTTGCTTCATCAATAAATAAAATATTTTCCAGAAATTGTGGATTATTTTCTGTTACATTAAGCAACCAGCGTACGAATTCTGTCCGCTGAGCACAATCTGTTACTGATAACAGTTGTACCCGCTGCACGTGAAAGGGGTGCATGTTTTCTGCACGCAGAACACGCCACACACTTTGGTGAGAAACACCGACTTCAGACGCAGCAGCTCGTGTACTCGTGTAGGGGTTATCTTTAAAAATATTCAGTACATCTTCTTCCATTGCAGGTGTTCGTACATGTCGAGGTTTCCCTGCATCAATGCTTGCTTTATTAAACGATCCAGTCTCCCGTAATCGTCTATCGATTTTTATGAAGAGTTTCGAACTTGGGCAACGTCTCCTTGGAAATTGCTCACGGTACATGCGCTGTGCTAGACATGCATTTCCATGAGCTTGCCCGTACATCAGATGCATGTCCGCATATTCTTCGTTAGAGTATTCCGGCATAATTATTATACATCAACTTACTACAATCCCATTTACAACAGCCTCCCTTTAACATAACGCCCACTGATGACTGCTGTTTTATTACACTTTTCTTCCTATACACATAGAAAATGTGCATAAAAAGTACTTCTTCTTCATCATCCTGAAAGTTCATGGAGGAAACGCAGCAGTCGCGGAGTTTGCTTTAAGACAAGGCGAGAGCTGCACAATATGTCATTCACTTGACCAGACTGAATAATGAAAGGGTATTGATAGAGGGAAAGATATTAAAACGGGGTGTTTACAATCGTCATGGGTGGAGTTTCGCTCTTTCCGAGCGTGCAACAGTACAGCGTTGTAACTACACTGTAAAAAATGACCGATGTTTCTTATTTTATGAAGATATGCTATAACCACGAACGAAAATATAATATAATCTTCTGATTTATCCGAAATTTCAAATAGCATGTTACATTGTCTTTTGAATCCCCAGAAACGAATACACTTTCAAAATTTAAGGAATAATTTATAAAAACAAATTATTTTTAGCTGCCCGAATTTTTCAGAAACGTTTCCGAAGGGTTTTTATTATGTATTAATTAGTGTCCTCAGCCTGGAATACCTGTTTTTCGAATGCTATCAATTCTCAAGTAAACATTTTCATGCTAAAAAAATGTTTAACAGACAAACATGCAAAATTAACAGCGTTACAATAACATTAAAATTAAGATTATTTATTTACTCTTTCATGTATAAATTAACTTATGCGGCTGAAAACGTGTACTTGAGAATGGATAACATTAGAAAAACAGGTATTCCAGCCTGAGGACGCTCATTAATACACTATAAAAACCCTTCGGAAACGTTTCTGAAAAATTCGGGCAGCTAAAAATAATTTGTTTTTATAAATTATTCTTTAAATTTTGAAGATGTATTCGTTTCTGGGGATTCAAAAGACAATGTAACATGCTATTTGAAATTTCGGATAACTCAGAAGATTATATTATATTTTCGTTCGTGGTTATAGCATATTTTCATAAAATAAGAGACATCGGTCTTTTTTTACAGTGTAGGGAACTGCTTGATTTCTCCCATACAATTAAACTGATATGGTTTCTTGTCAGCTTCTTCGAAAGCTTTCGGAATGGACCAAATTTTATAACATTTTCCTTGATGTTGGTAGAGTTGCATTTTTGGAATTAACGATTAACTATTTTGCTAAATATTTGATTTTGTATTTTTTCACTGTTTCAGAGCTTGTAACTCGCCATTAATTCTCAATATTCTAAAACAACTTATGTCATTTCGTAGGATTTTTTCTGCTCTTTCTAAATATGTGCTTCGTTTTTATGTAGCATTATCGATAGTTTAGCAATGAGGGTTTTTTTACAAATTTCCGATTTTTCATTCTATTTGCTGTAACTTGAAAATTATTGAGATCCGGCCAGGCATTATATACTGATTTATGCTCCGTGTGATCTCCTCTATTACCCCTATTAATATTGGACCCCTTTAACGGAACACCCTGTATATATATATATATATATATATATGTTATCGATATAATAAATATTTCAGAACTTCAGAAATTGATCATTGACATTTTGAATTGCTAATTTTAGTAATCTTAAATATTATATCGAGGGTTTTAGAAAAAATTATTAATATTTTTTTTCTAGAAATTAAATCGCTGTAGGGAGCCAAAATATAGAGTAAATCGTTAGTGTACCAATGTCACTTACACAGCTTATATTTTATCGTGCTAAAATAAGAAATAATTGATGCGCGTAGTGTACCATTCATGTGTTACACTTTGCCATGCTACATTTATATATTTTTCTTGTGTTAATAAATGTTGATTTATTAATTAATTTAGTATTCATATTTTTTGTTAATTACCTGATGTATCTGAAAGAGTAAAATATTGACACAAAATACTAAATCATTTATAATCTTTAAAGTCTTCAGAGTCTTGATCATCCATCATAATATAAAACAGTGACACACAACACGTATCTGTTTTAATACAAATTACATAAATCAAATTATAGAAGTGTGAAAGACCATTTACATGCCCCAATAGTTTTTTTTAATGGTACACTCCGTGGCGGCTCGTCTATTGGCGCACATGAGCACGTGAACCCCCAAAGTAAAATGAAAATATATATATATATTAGCAAGTTAAATAAAATAATTAAAGAACACATATCTGTTTTTTCCCATTTGCAGAAAAAACTTCTTTTACTACTCCCCCCCTTCCTCTTATACATGACAAAGACAAAACGTTACTGTAATAATGCAAAAATTGAAACTTTTCAACAGAGATGTCGACCGTTCATATACGTGCTACCAAAGAGATGCTCTTTAAAACAACTTTATGCGGACGGAAGCCGGCAGTCGCATATAAGGGGAATGGTTGGATGGTTGAATAGGGTTTAATAGCACAAAGTCCCTTCTGGAACATGCTGCGCCAAGAAAAAGTGAATACAGTACATAAAATTATATCAAGAAGGTAAGGGGAATGCATCATGCGTATCCTGCCGTTCGCACATCCTGTAATGTGCGGGAGGTTTGCTTTAAGTCAGTTTCTTTCGTGTTTGTTCAATTTCTCCTTTGGTTTTCAATGTTCGGATAGTTTCTTTTAAACTAATTATTAATCTGTTTATTCAATTTGCTTTTTATAGATGTTCTTCTGTTTAAGAATTAGTTGTATGCAGTTAAGATGACATATACTAAAATTAGTGTATGAGTACTAAAGTAATTGCATTTTTCAACGTTGTCAATAGAAAGAAAAAAGAAAACTGCCCAGTTAAACTGACGGCATTGAGCTCACAGGCTATTCACACTAACTGTAAATTATATTCTTATTTCAAAGTATTTGAAATAAGCCCTCGAAAAATGAAGAAATCGACAATATATTAAGAGGGGGGAACCATCCCCCGTTTCTCCTTCTTATAATTAACCAATGAACCCATAAAACTAATCAGAGAAGCGCCTTACCACAATGAACCTATATACAAAATTTGAAAAAATCGGATAACTCTGCATGAAAAATCCATTTATCTAAATTAAGGGGGGGGGGTTACCCCCCGTCCCCCCTTTATACTTAACCAAAGAACCCCCAAAACTAATCAGAGAAGCGCCTTATCACAATGAACATATATATAAAATTTGAAGAAAATCGGATAATTCTACTTAAAAAACCCATTTATCTATATCAAGGGGAGTTAGTCCCCTCCGTTCCCCCCTTTAGACTTTACCGTTGAACCTCCAAAACTAATCAGGGAAGTGCCTTACCACAATGAGCCTATATACAAAATTTGGAGTAAATTGGATAATTCTGCACGAAAAACCCATTTATCAAAATTAAGGGGGGGGGGTGGTAGCCCCCGTTTCCCTCCTTTACACTTCACCAATGAACCCCCAAAACTAATCAGGGAAGCCCCTTACCACAATGAGCCCATATAGAAAGTTTGAAGAAAATCGGATAACTCTGCATGAAAAAAATCATTTATCTAAAATAAGGGGGGAGGATTAACTACCCCCGTTACCCCCTTTGTACTTAACCTATGAACCCCCAAAACTAATCAGGAAAGAACCTTATCACAATGAACCTATATACAAAATTTGAAGAAAATCGGATAACTCTGCATGAAAAAAATAATTTATCTAAAATAAGGGGGGAGGATTAACCCCCCCGTTACCCCCTTTATACTTAACCTATGAACCCCCAAAACTAATCAGGAAAGAACCTTATCACAATGAACCTATATACAAAATTTGAAGAAAATTGGATAATTCTGCATGAAAAAACCATTTATCCAAATTAAGGGGGTTAGCCCCCCGCCCCCCCCCTTTATAGTTAACCAATCAATCCCCAAAACTAATCAGGGAAGCGCCTTATCACAAGGAACCTATAAACAAAAGTAGGAGAAAATCGGATAACTCTGCATGAAAAATTCATTTATCTAAATTAAGGGGGAGGATTCCCCCCCCCCGTTAGCCCCTTTATACTTAACCTATGAACCCCCAAAACTAATCAGGAAAGAACCTTATCACAATGAACCTATATACAAAATTTGAAGAAAATTGGACAATTCTGCATGAAAAAACCATTTATCTTAATTAAGGGGGGTTAGCCCCCCCGTTCCCCCCTTTATAGTTAAACAATCAATCCCCAAAACTAATCAGGGAAGCGCCTTATCACAAGGAACCTATAAACAAAATTGGAAGCAAAACGGTTATTTCTGTCAAGAGTTATCGCGTTACGTACGTAAATACGTACATACATACAGAACGGGCGGGCACATAAGCTCTCAGGCTTTGATAGCCTGTGAGCTAAAAAATGAAATTACATTATTTAATATTATTTAAAGAGGGTTGGTCAGTCAGATCTCAAAGTCCGTAGCTAATGTTAAACCTTTGGGAATGAAATGCCTTCTTATTTTCAAAATATTTCATAAAGGAATTAATATTTTTAATTTCTGTTTTCTGTGTATTCTTCTTAAAATATGTCTCTTATTTTTAGTTGTCAAAATGTTTTGATATGCTTGGAATGTTCTCAAACGTATTTTAGTTTGTTTTTCTGCTATTAAAAAGGAATTTAGCAATAGAAGCTCAACATTTTACATTGCATAGCTGCCAACTTTTACGCTTTTTTGTTACCACTAAAATTTAATAGAAATTTTTGCCTTGTTGAATGACGTGATTTCAAAGATTTAGTACGGTAAATTTTTCTATAAATTTTAGTAATAGGAAAAAAGCGTAAAAGTTGGCAGCTATGACATTGGCATAATTACTAAACTAGTGCAACGAAGGAATTTTCGTTTCATATTGTAATATAAAGATTTTCGAAGGTTCCAAATATATAAAAATTAGATTTTTTGTAATGAAAATATTAAAGTTTGTTACAATTGCAATATAAAGAAGACTCTCTAACTAGGACTTCCCTCAAAGGGATTAGTCTGAGTGATATTGCTGAGAACACAGGGTTAACAATTACAATATAAAGAAAAAGAGCAAATTAAATGATAGAATTAGGAAATATCATATATAAATTCATATACACTGTTAAAAAATAGAAAAGAAGTATCATCAGATGTGTTGTCATATTTTTTTTTTAACATGTGGCAAAGAATCTCATTTTCTTAAGCGCGTATTGCGCAAAAATTGAAAAAAAAAAAAAAAAAAAAAAAAACGCCGGATCTTTTAAAACGCCAAACTTTTTAAAGTTACGTAATTGGATTTGCAGCCAATAGATTATTCTATCAAGTGTGGCTTAATGCAAATTTAATTTCATTGTTGCACCTTTTTTTATGTCTGAATTTAAAATTTTTCTTCCTTGATTATATATCTATTATTTGTATAACTGTTTATAGAAACTCTTACACTTCAAACCACATTGATAGCATGCTTTGCTACAAACCAGATTGCAAAACTATAGTCTAAATTACTATTAAAGTATACAAAAAATCTTTCGATGACTTTTGTAAAATAACTTTTACATTAAATCCCCATATCGGCAAAATTGAAAAATTATATATATTTCAAAGTTAAGCTTAACAGATACTTCTTGATTATTCTCTAGGAGGCTCTGCCCCCTGCGCCTTTACTGCGCCAATCCACAGACTTTTCTTTTGCCTGTCTGTCTGTCTCTCCACAATCTGTCTGTTTCCCTATCCGTTCTTCTGCCCGTCTCTCTGACCGATAGTCTATCTCTCTACACGTCTCGCTACCTGTCTCTATATTTCTCTGCCGGTCTCGCTACCCGCCAATCTATTTCTCTAACCGTCTGTCTATCCGTCTAACTACTTGTATGTCTAGCCGTGTCTCTATCCACTTCGCTACCCATTTGCCTATCTGTCTCACAACTTGTCTATCTGTCTCTCTACCCGTCTGGCTATACGCCTCTCTACCCATCTTCTTACCCATCTCCGTACCCATCTACTGTCTCTCTACTCGTCTGTATACCCGTCTCACTATCCGTCTGTTTTTGTACCCGACTCTTTACCCGTCTCGCTACCAATCTCATTAACCGTCAGTCAACTCGTCTCTGTACTCATCTCTCTCCTCGTCTCTTTATCTACCACGCTACGCGTCTCGCAACCTTTCTCGCTATATTCCTGTCTACTGGTGTCGCTACCCGTCTCGTGACCCATCTCACTATCCCTCTGTCAACCCTCTTTTTACCTTTCTCTCTAGCCGTCTGTCTATTCATTTCGCTACCCGTCAGCCTACCTATGTCGCTACTCGTCTCTCTACCCATCTCACTACCCGTCTGTCTACCCGTTTGTTTACTCGTCTTTCTACCTCTCGCCACCTCTTCCCAATATTTAAACAATTCATTTAATATACAGAAGCCGTTTATCAGTTATTAAATGCAAACAGAAGTAACTTATCTAATAAATGTAATCAGATGCAATTTTTTTTAAATACATACATATACCTAAATAATTCATCAGTTTTGTGTTCATAGTTGTTTATATCATTTGACAGTAAATCTCAACTTCTTAAACCTGAATTGTCTCAAGCTTTTAAAAAAAATTCACAAGGTCTGTATAACTGCAAGGTACCCTGAGGGCTATATTAGCTACATGTTATTAAGTTAAGTGAAAGTTTTGTTATCGCGTTTGCAGCCAATTGCTTATGTCAGAAAGCGTGGCTTAACGCCATTTTAAATTCATACATTTAAATTAAAACTTTTGTCTCCATGCCATTAGTGTTGTTTGTATTATTAACTAATACCTTGTAGACCGAGCTTCATTTGAAACAGATGTAAAAGACTTCTACAGTTTTTTTAGGAGAAACTTTCGTAATTGGGCCCAAAGTTAATTGGAGCATTTAATATCATTATTGTAACTCTTATAGAGTTAAAACAATATTGTTGCTAGCTTTACTCTTGTTTGAGACCAGCCTTGCCTGTGTATCTGAATGGGGAAAAGTTTCGTATCCAATGTCGGTTGGCGAAAAAAATTTAAAATGGTGCCAAAAGGTAGTTTTAGCATCTTTCAAAATTTTTCAAGAGAGCGGTAAAACATGTTTTTCAAATATTTACAAACATACGTTTATTAAAGCGTGTTTTTGCACCATCTTAAAAATTTAAGCACGATGCTAAAATAAAATTTTATCGCCATATTCGATATTTTAATAAGTAATGAAAATACACAAACAAACTTATTTAACAAACCTAAGAGGCATTTTTGTGATAAATAATTGTTATTGTCAGGGGGGTAAATTGTAAACAATTAATAAACGGCTAGTAAATAATAAATAGCATTTAAAATCTAAAAATGGAGAAGTGGTCCGTATAAAAATGCAAAATATAACATTATACGCTTGATATATGTAAATCTTTTTTTTATTTTTTTAATATTTCCGGATAAAAGGTAAAAATCTCTTTTCCAAATTCCATTACAATTTAATATATATATATATATATATATATACAAAATAGAAAAATACCTGCAAAAAATTATATTTACATAATACTACATCTGCAAAAAAATAAGATTTAGAAAAAGTAAGCCGAATCCTGCAGATCCCAACAATCACATCGAAAAACTTATCACCAAAATCTTACGGCACAGGAGATGGATTTTTCCCTCTGAATGCAGAATATTAGTTTTTTTCTTGTACGATGGGTGATTATAATATAATTGTTTCATTTCACATACTACATACCGTTTGATATATTGGTACTTTTATGTTATCCTGGCGCAATTGATAATTCGCCAAATATTGTTCCTATAACATTTTCATATTGAATTCATTTTATTTAAATATAAACCTTTCACTCATTTAATTTAAAATACATGCCTTTCATTAATCCCATTTAAAATGCTAAAAAGAGAAAAAAAAAAGAAATAATGCCATAAATCGAAACCTTTTATTTAAACACCAAAGATTTTTTTTTAATTATTTACACACGCGAAATAAAAAAAGCTACTATTGCTGAGATTTGCGCCAAATCTCTAATACCAAGTCTGCCAAGTTGTTGCGGGGTTTTTCTTTCAAACAGAAAAAAAAAAAAACAGATTAATTTTCGATTTCTACTAAATTGAAATATATTTTATTGTGCTGAATATTAGTGCGTGCATATTTTTTTGCTCCATGTACTCCATGAACTTTTCAATTCCGATTGTCTACGAAAATCTCCCGCCGGTGAAAATGACGTACGCACAAAATTTTCGTGACGTATGTACTTTAATTGTGCTTTTTTATCTATTTTTTAATATAATTTCCAAACGGTTTGACATTTATTCTTGGTAATAAATAGATGTCGTTGTCACCTTTATAGGTACCTGCTGTAAAAATTTGAATGAAATCCGTTAAATATTTTTTGAGTTATGCTTGACGAAAGGTTTTAATATCCATCATAGCTATATATGGGGCAAAGTAATACCGCGCTGTGTATGAGTCTTCGTTGCACTCAGACAATTATGCATTTTTAAACCTAATTGAAAGAAGATATTTTTCCTAATCAAAAGATTGTTTTCTCTGCAACAATTTTGCGAAAAATATACATGGAGTATTCTCTTTTTTCCCCTTCTGTACTGTACTTTCTTGTAGAAAGTAAAATAATACAAAATTTTCTACAATGAGTACGTCTTTATTTCTTATATTTAATTTTTTTAAACTTGCGACTATACAAAGGTATTTTAACCTGTATGTTACGTCGTATCTACATATTTTATTTTCGCAATTTTTTATTGTGACTCTGAACCCCCATTTAAATAACCCACGAGTCGCCACTGGATACACATAATTTATTGATATTAAACTAATAACATAAAAAAAAAATAAAGCCATAAAACATCTGTAATTCCCATAATGCTCAATTAAATATGAGTATGTCCTGTCAATTGAAATCAATAGGTTAAAATTGGAGAAGCACTTGTGATATGTCATTTAATATCTTCCCGTATTGATCTTCTTTATTTAACCTAATTATATACCCATAATCATCCCCTACCATAATTTAAAATAGTGAACAACAAAACGTAACTGTATTATTTGAACATTTATTGAATTATTAAAATGACACGTTAATTACTCATAATTGTACATTTAAGTGTTTTTTCCGTTCAACAGCATAGCTAAAAAAATAAGCGATCCAAAAGTGTAGTTTTGAGATTAACGTCGAACAATTTGTAATATAATAATTAAAAAAAATGAGATATTAAAAAATGAAGAGAATCAACATAGAGAAGGATTGAGTAATAATATTAAATGAATTTTATTACAATTTTAAGTACCAAACAAATCTCTTTCTTTTCAGTAATTCTTAATTAAATACCATTATGCCTCGCAATGGATAATCGATATATAAGAATTAGAGAAGTGTTCTTGTCCTGTCATTTGATATGCTCGCGTATTGATATTCTTTATTTTGAGTAATTATGTGTCGATAATTATCGTTCATCATGCTTAAGACAGTGCACAGTAACACATAACTCTACTTTTTGCATATGCATTTAATTACTAAACTAACACATTAATTAGTCATAAATTGCCCTTTATTATCGTATCGCTTAGTGCTAGAAATGAACTGAAGTTTCGATCGACTAATTATTTTTAATATCAATGTATTAATATTTATAATATTATACTTTAAATAAAAAATAAATTTATATATATTATTTTTAAACAGAAATACTTAAAGGGGATTTGTAATGTAATAGTTTTCATTTATCTATACGAATTATTCCAGTTTTGAAATAATCTGCATCTAAATTCTAAATATAAAGAAGTTACATATACTATATATTATTTTCGCTTTTATTATTACCTCTTTCATTAGTAACTTTTATTTTTCTTTCCATAATAGAACCATAATGCCTAAAAATTTAGCTATTTTGAATTTTATGGTCGCGAATATTAATGATTTAATCAAAATTGTTTATTATATCATTTTAACGCCCTTTGTTTATGAGTAGATTTTTTTTTACAATTATTATTTAATAAGTTTTTATAAACATAGTAATGTTAAGTTATTATTTGCTACAACATTTTCTATCATTTTATTACCTACTTTATTTCAAATAGAGTATCACTTTTCTTGCTCGTGTCTATTGTTTCTTATATTTATCTTTCTATACCAAGAACTGTGTAATAATTTCTTCAAAAATGTTAAATCGTTTCATTAAAAATCTCTGTCTCTCTCTATATATATATTATAAATAGATGTGTGTGTCCCTATATTTCACTTTGCAGCAACAACTACCCAGCTCAGACCACTGGTGTTTGTGGTAATAGGCTCGAGTTCCCATCATGCACTATGGTGGTTGCATGTCGGTAGCTGATGGGGTGTGTTAGATGGGTGGTTGAAAGTGGTCGACTTACGGAATTTTCATATTTAGACCAAAGTTTTCTAAAAAAATGTTTGGAATCTTCTTCAACGGGAATTGGTTCATTCAACTTAACATAAAGTAATTAAGATATAGATAACTAAGTAAGATGATTTGGCGCCCCCTAACGGTGGATATTGAAACTAAACGATATTGCAGCGCGTGCGTAGGACGCATGCTATACAATTCCATATGCAGCGAGGACGAGTGCTGGAGTTTCGTTCAGAAAAAGGTTTGTTTAGAACAGAATGCACGCCAAAATGGGCTATTTTTACCGAAACCGCAAAAGAGAGTTATCGATTTCCAGATAACGCCGGACGAATCGGCTAGTACTCAAATAAAAGGATTTAAAATTACGAAAGGTTTTCAGCGAACATACGCTTATATGTAAAATTTTAAAGCATTCAATTTCTGCGAACATGTTTAATATAGGAAAAAATGCAATATAAACTTTCAAAGAAATTTTCTCAACAACTATAGGTGATTCTGTAAATGTATTTTTATGAAACATTGCTGTTATAAGTTAAAAATTCTTAAAAAGAAATCATTTTTCGCAGTTTTAAAACAAATATCAATTCAACCATAATTCATCCCGAATTCATGGTACAAACTTTGAGGGTTGGTACAGGACACTGTAGCAATCATTTATTGTATAGAAAACCAGGGTCAGAAATCCATTTATTTAGTCAAAATTACAGGGTGTCTCACTCCAATCTGAAGTAGCGATTTCGTTCATAACTTTAACAGTAGTGGAGATATTTTAATAAAAATTGCAACAGACTCATCTTTGTATAAATTGTTAGGATGTTGTAAGGATTTCATTAAAGTATCTACAGACACCACTGTTAAAGTTATGAACTAAAATGCGACATCGGATTGGATTGAGACGCCCTGTAATTTTGACTAAATAAATAGATGACTCTGGTTTCCTACACAATAAATGATCTTTACAGTGTCCTGTAACAAACTTTAAAGTTTTTGCTATGATATCGGGATCACCCTAGCTGAATTGCTTTTCGAAGGCTCTTTGTTTTTTATTTCTTTCAAAAGAAGAAATTCTATTTTTGTCATATTTTGAAAGATGTGAATTAGAAGTTACTCTCTTAGAAGCCCTCGTTTAAGAATAGTGCATCTAATAAAGCTATCTTGAATAAAAAGGAATTTTTGAGTATAAGTCATTGCAAACTCATTGAACATAATATGAGTGTGTATCATTTCAAAAAATCAAATGTACCTATAATGCCACTCTTAAACATTTAAAATCAAAATCATCATTCGCTGAATTGCTTTTCGGATGCTCTTTGTTTATTATTCCTTTCAAAAGGAGAAATTATGTTTTGGTCATATTTTTAAATATATAAATTAGACGTTATTCTCTTCGTAAAATTCTTGTTTAAGAAGAGTGCATCAAATAAAACTATCTCGAATAAATAAATTGAATATTGAATTTCATTTTATAGTGTACTTCCAATGGGAAACGAACGATATCTGTAATTACATTTATTCACATTTAACATTTAAGTAAGAAGAATTAATATACAATTCATGACGAACACATTAAGAATTTTATGAATTAATTTCATCTATACGAGATGCTTAAAATACATATTATATTTAAAGTACATTGTACGATAATAATTTGGGATGAAATAGGATTTCATCTAATTTAAGAATATTTAAATAATTTGAATATGGCATTCTTTGATGGTTTATTCACAAATGAAGGATTTATAAATGCATATCCATTATACATGCATTTCAAATTTCACATAAAATATTTATTATGAAATTTGTTAAGAGCACTCTTAATTGTTATATCTTCATTTGAGTTACATACAGGATGATTATAAGTAAAGTTACACTGCTCAGACCAAACTGGAGCCCATTCTGGTTGACGGATGTCGTTGAAACTTGGTATATACGTCATATGGACCTTGGGGAAAAGAAATATCCAATTAAAAAATAGTTCAAGTTTCGACCATGAGGTGACAAAATGGTGCATAAAGAATCGGTAACACAAATTGGAAGCATAAATCTTTATCTAATCTCAGCATTTGTTTAATGTGCATTCCATTTGTGTCAATAACATGTTCAAAACATGTCAAAACACGTTCAACAGAAAACAAGCATAACACGCCATATAGATTCATTTCCTCAAGAATCTATTCGTTAAAAATGTACTTCTAAGTATGTCGTATTTCTAAGCGAAATTTCTTCAAATCAACTGCTCAGGTTTAAATGTAATGGATTTGTACGGTTATTAAATAAAAACCACAGGGAAAATGTACATTATTCTGAGATCAATTACCCGTCACAAAAATGTAGTTATCTATCATTTTCTGATTAATGGCGAGTATTTCATTTTTTTTTTTTTTACTAACAGAAAAAATTTCCGTTTTTGCATCTGTAAAGTATACGAAAGCTTCTATTTTGTTACTCTTGTTTTCAACAATAACTTTCAGATAATTCAAATCCAGCACTATGTTTTGACACGGTTCGATTAAACCGTTAGGAAACACTGGGGCAAAGATTCCGTTGGAAGCACTATATGACAATTTTTAAGCCTTATTTGCACCGAATATAAGAAAAAATATTTGTTTTTGTCTTTTGGGGTGCCTTTTAGGTTACCGTTTGTGCTTGCTACTACTTAACTAGTTTGCTTACTTAACTAGTTTAACTTTTACTTAGTTTGTGCTTGCTACTGTGCTTAACTACAGGGTCTGCGATAGTCAGACCCTGTAGTTGGGAATAAAATTCTACACGGTTATCATTTTCTAATAATTGATTGTTTTAAAGTATTCTTTGCATGAATAATTTACAGGAGCAAATCACACGTCATTTTTATGTATGTTAAGTAGATTATATAATAGCATTTTCAGATTTTTTTACAATCTACATGGACTATATCGCTATTTCGAATAATGAAGTTAATCAAGGATACGGCCTGTCATTCTGTGGAATGCATTCACCAGTATTTTCTATAAGGTTCAATTGTACCGAAATCACGAAAATGCTTTATATGTGAATCCCTATCTGATTTCCAATCCCATTTATTAGGATTCCATTTTTTGAAATAATTTTTTTTCATTTTATAAAAACTACTGTTCTTAAAAAAAAAAAAAAAAAAAAGGAATGTAATGTTATTTCAATACTACCGTAATTCCCGGTGTATAAGCCGCGAATCAAATAAATCTGTTTCCGACCAGAAAGTTTATTTAATGAAATATAACCTATTTCTGCGTGGAACTTTTTTAATAAATCAAAAATTTCTGGTTCGTAACAAAATTTTTTTTTGCTGCGGCTGATACACCGGAAATTACGGTATTTTAAAATTACATGCATAGAATCATCTTTTAATTTTAACTGAATATGGGCAAATCCTTTATGGACTTTAACAAACAAAATTCTTGTATTTGAAAAGTTATCCTGTGCTTCCTAATGCAATTATTTTGCTTATTACCTCTATAATTGTACATTTTTATTAAGCATAAATCCGGTATTTATTGTGAAGATTTATATATTTATTTAAAAGAAATTTCTATATTTCAATGTTGATATACATTAAATATTTCAATGTTAAAATATTTCACTTCTTTAATACCATTTGAATTTTATATCAGTAATATTGTGTGTCAGTTTTTAATATAAATTCCCAAAACATTTAAAAGTTTTCGTATAACATATTTATTAATTACAAGGTTAAAACACGAAAGCTTCAATTTTTGTAAATGCTTTGAATATAAACTTAAATGTAATTATATGTGTTTTTGAATACATTTCTAAAACTTTTCAATTCTTTCAGAAAGTTTAGATTTGTATATATTTACATATAACACCATTCAAATACCAATGGTTTTAAAATTTCTATATTTAATTAAAGTGGCACTGTAAATTTAATGAATTTACGAAATTCTTTGAATAGTTCAAGTAAATATTTTCCTAATATAATATGTTTCCTGAATATTATATTCATCCATTTAATTATATAATTTGTTTTTCCAGAGTAACATCTAAAATCTTTTGATTTCTAGAGAATCACAATAATTATCATTTTATTTAAAATTTCAAAACGAGCATTCTGAGTAACGAATATTCGCATATAATGATTTCATAGAATTTCTAAAGATTCCATTATATTTCTCATTAAAATTAATAATTTTTAATGAAAATATTGTGCAGGGTGTATAATTTTCAATGGTTTACGAATATTTTACAAGTTATTCTCGGTCGGAGAAAATCATTTTATGTAAGTTTGAATTACATAAATTAAATAGATCAAAGTAATTATATAAATGTTTATACAAATCAAAGGATACATATTCGTGTTTTAGCGAAAATAAAGCATTTTTATTTTATTTTAATTTAATTTAATTAATTAATATTATTATTATTTTTTTTTTATTGACGATTTTTTTTTTTTTTTTTTTTTTTTTTTTGACGGTATATAGTTTTACACTGTTTATATTATTAAGGTAAATTGCACTTACAAAATTTTATTTCCAGCTAAGACCTTTTGCATAAAACAGAATATTTTAGTAATAAGCTGCTAATATTTTTTATAAAAAAAAATCTTATTTGTAAACAGAAAGCGTTCACCACAAAAAAAAGTCTGATTTTTTAACTGCACCAGTATACAAAAACGATATATAATCCATCATTTTTAATACTT
This sequence comes from Maratus michaelseni, assembly GCA_963931845.1. Taxonomy (NCBI): domain Eukaryota; kingdom Metazoa; phylum Arthropoda; class Arachnida; order Araneae; family Salticidae; genus Maratus; species Maratus michaelseni. Next base: position 25,571,704 of record OZ007589.1, on the reverse strand, counting down.
TCCAACATAGTTGAATATAGTTTATATTTTGTTAGTTATGTTTTGTTATTGATAGTTTATATAGTTACGTTTAACCTGTTCACGGTAGAGGAAATTGATCAAAAGTAATGTCGGGCCATACATGAATGCGTTCAGATCGGAACAACGCGCGGTATTCCGGTTTCTGATTGCGGAAGAAGAGCACTATCGATTCAACAGAATACTGCAGTACTCTGACGAAACTGCGGAAAGCAATCAAAAGCAAACGGACAGGCCTTCTCACACAACAGGTGATCCTACTCCATAACAATATCCACCCACACGTCTCCAGTGAAACCCAGACGACCTTAAAGAAATTCAATTGGGAAGTGTTCAAAAACCCGGCGTACAGTCCAGATTTGTCAACCTGTGATTTCCACATCTTTGGGGGCCACTAAAGAGAGCATTACAGGGGAAACGTTTCCATTAGGTCGATGAAGTGAAGGAATCTGTTCATGACTTCTTCAAGAATCAACCATGATCTTTCTACAGAAAAGGCTGCTGCTGAAACGATGGAAACTGTTTTACAACACCCATGGCGATTTCTTTTGATTTCCAATAAAGGTATTATTTTATTTTTCAACTTGTTCACTTTCCATTTGGAAAACCCTTATACATTGCTTCTGATTGTACTATCTCAGTAATTTCGGCGTAGAACTTTTTTTTCTAATTCGTTCAAGTGAAATGTATTGGAGTTAAAAATATTTAAACGCATTTATAAATTTTAATACAAAATAAAAAGGAAATGTTTAAATGTTTTAAATATATAAAACTACCCATTACCATCTGTGTACATCTGAGTGTCCATTAAGGGTGCTTCCAGAAATATTTTCGCCTCTCAACTATGCGAAATTGCATTACACATTCATTAAAGCATTTTTACACGCCGATACATTCAATATGTAGACCTCACGATTGAAGAAATTTGGAATTGATACGCGATATGATTTCTCGTAATATATATGAAAAAAAAATATTTACGTTTACGAATAAAATTGATTTAAGAAATGTGTCAGAAAGTATCGAGTTCGAATTTGAGAAGAGTTTTAATAAAAATAATATTTTAGACGGAAAATTATTTTCTTTCGTGATGATATAGCCTCTTGTACAAAACTGAAAAACAAAAAAGATATAATTCTTTTTAAAAAACTGCGGGAGTTAAAAACAACAAAAATAAAGTTTTTAGACACAAAAGCAGTTGCAGTTCATGTTTAAAAATTAAACAAAGTTTATCCTAAGGATTTAAAACGTTGAATAAAAGAATACTTAGGATGTATGTATTCATTCTGTTAGAAATATTTTATGCCTAATTTAAACCTTTAGATAGTTTGTTTCACTTAAACAAAATTCTTTATTTTTAAAGCTCTTAACTACAAAATACAATGTAACAAGTTACAAGTACTTAAAACATTACGAAAAAAAAAATTTATAAAGTTTTCTACACATTTATTTAAGAGGGATTTTTTGTAAATACTGTACTTTACATGTAAAGCGACCTTTTTATTCATTTAAATTTAACATTGAAATAAAAAGATATTCATATTTAAGATTTCGGATAAATTTTCTGTTATTAAATTATGTAAATTACATTAGAAATTAGGAAGTACAGTTTAATGTTTAAATTTTGCAGTTAAAATAAACAAAATTTTCAGCTTTTTGTAAGCAATGAGACATTTTTTAAAGGATTTTTTTAAAATAATCTTCAAATAGTAAAACATTTATATGATGTTGAGAAAAGTGCTTAAGTGCTGAAAATTGATTAATTACCCACTTGGGAGTATCCATTTTTACTATTTTAAAAGGATATTTTTAGTTTAATTTAAAATTAAAATTCTAATACTGCGTGGCACTAGGTATTGAAAATATGAAATTTGTTTATTTTATCCCAGATAATTTGTATCCATAATGAATTTATGATATCACCAACACCATCTTTAAAGATGTTACAGCGAGCATAAGAAATAGGGCTTTTAATTAGCAAAACATTATTTAAAATATGTTTTATTCTTTTTAAAAATCTAAACAGTGATAACTAAACCTCTTAATACTAATAATGTTATATTATCAATACTAATAAATTGATTAGTATTAGAGATTTTTAAGTATAGTGGTTTCATTAACATGTAAATTAAAAATATGTATTGAGCGACACTTTTGCTGCATGCCAATATGAATGTAAAAAGAACCTAAATATATTAATTTTACAGATAATAATAACTTTCCACACTTGAATTCTTTTTGAAAATAAATAAGTTAATTTATCTTAATTTGTAAGGTGTTCTTGAAACCAAACGGACACAATATCCTGGATTATATTTTGACGACCATGGGTAACATACCCTTTGAAAATGGATATTTCAGGCAACTGTATATAAGAAAAACTTGTTAATTTATTAAAATATTCAATCTCAAATCCTGTAAACTTCCTCTTTGAATTTTCACCAATGTTAAAAATTATGCAACCAATCAATGTCAACATACAATGTCAACATGACCTTACGAATTTACATTGTAAGAAAACTTCTTGACAGCTTTATAATGTTCCTGACGTTTGTGGTAAAAAATACTGTAATTTACCTTAGTCTTGTTGTTGCCAATAACCCTCTCACTGTTGCTTCGGAAACCAAATGAGTACCGGGTCCTTGAAGTGAATTTATCTTAATTTGTAAGACGTTCTGGAAACCAAACGGGCACAATGTCCTGGAATATATTTAGACGACCATGAGTATTAAATAACCTTTGAAAATGGATATTTCAGGCATCTGTATATAAGAAAAAGTTGTTAATTCATTTAAATATTCAATCTCAAATCCTGTAAACTTCCTCTTTGAGTTTGCACCGATGTTAAAAATTATGCAACCAATCCTCAATGTCAACATGACCTTACGAATTAACACTGTAAGAAAATTTCTTGACAGCTTTATAATAATACTGACGTTTGAGGTAATAAATACTGTAATTTAGCTTAGTGTTGTTGTTGCCAATATCCCTCTCACTGTTGCTTCGGAAACCAAATGAGTACCGTGTCCTCGATTATCTCTGAGTATTATCGACTATCTCTGAGTATCATTGTGAAACAGATTTTTCGGACATGGGTATATCAGGAAAGCCAGTTTGTTTATGTAAACATCCAATCTCAAACACTGTTACCTTTCCCTTTGAAGTTATGTTAAAGGTAAAATGTATGCAACCAATCCGTCATACCTACCTTACCTACGAAGTAACATTGTACGCATAATCCTCTTGTCGTTTCTTGTTCTGAATATTGTAATTCAACATTTAGTCTTCTTGTTGCTTATAACCAGGGTACACTAGATACCGGACATGCTCATTTATTATCATGATGTCACAAAAGGTAGCTGGCAGCGACTTAAGACATACAGCGATTGGCACAAAACGATGGGCGCGTCCAGCCACTGTTTGTGATGTTATGAGAATGAATGAGCAAGCCTGGTATCTAGTGTTGCCTTGTTATAACCCTCTCAATGTCCACCTAAAGGACAAAATTGTAATGTTGTTTTAACTTTACATATTTTAATATGCTAAAATAAGATGCTTAAAATAAGATGGTTATTTCTTTATGATATGGTAAACCTAAATGTGGAAATATGAAGATAAACATTGAGGTTATTAACTATTACTTAATGTTTTAAAGCTATCCTAAAGATATAACATTATATGATTTGAAATAATAATTTCAATAAAAACCAAAATTTAGCACATTTCGGAAAAAAATTATTTACTGTGATTTACTAATTATTCACATTACTACAGTGTTTATGAAAACATTATAAATTCCTAATAAAATGACTTTTATTTCAATATTTAATGTAATTAAAGGGAAGAATATTTTATTGAAAATATGATAGTTTTATCGATAACTACCATTCGCAAATTTAAAATAAATTCATTTTAAAAATTCATTTTAAATTCTTACGTTTTTCTTTAACGATAAACGCATTTGCAAAATTATAAAAATAAATCCATTTTTCTTCGTCAAATCAAAATGTAATTTACTGTTGTTTCACCTCAACCATTTATTAGAGACTTTATCTTATTTTTTTCTTTAAAAACTTAATCTTATAAAGCAAATTTCCCTAACCTAATATAATTTTAAATAAGCTTAAGTTTATGATTAATAAATTACAGAAATTTATTTAATTGTTTTTAAATTTTGGAATTATGTGAAAGTATATTCCTTTTGATATTGAAGTAATACTTTTTTTAATATTTGTGATATAATGTAAGATACTTAAAAAAGTAAATTTTCTTTCAAATGTAAATGCATAAAAAAACCAGGGTCAAAGTATCTGTTTTTTAACTTAATGTTTTATTTAATCATTTTTATGTTCCATAATTTTTTGGTTATTTTATACCACTTTTTTTTAGCTTTAGACAGGGTCCGTACGCTTGTACCACAATATTTTATTAGAACTTTTCTAATTATTATTTATATAGCAGAAATTGTAGACGCCTTGTGTAAATGCAGTATTTGTAATACTTTTCTGCACTTAAATAATGCGAAATGTTGTATTAAAAATTGTGGATCCATCAAAATAAAGGAGAGTCATTTATGGTTTCCGGTGCTGTGTGAACTTAAGGTAAAATTAATTCAATTATTGTTTCTAAAAAGATGAACATATAAGTGTACACCAGTATTTAAAAACCCTTATTTTGAAATATGCTGCTCTTTTATGGCAAGAAAAATATGTTTTCCAACAAAAAATGTATCGTGGGATATCTTAAAATCCCTTAAATAGTAAATAGGTGGATCATTGTTAATAATATCCCATTCTTTTATTGGCCACCTAGATCGCACTACATAAAATTACAAAAAAGATTAATGGAGTGCAATAGTGAACTTTTTTATATAAATGTCATACAATATCCATGCGTTAAGAACCGTGATGAAGCTATTTACAATCCCTGGGCAGCTATATCCAAATCAAAATTATTGGAACATGTTCCAAAGATGTACGAGGGTTGTAAATTAAATAGTGGCAACTTAACCTTGAAACTCGCAGAAGTGGAGCATGCGCAAATAGGATATGGGAGCGGTGAGGTGGCGCTGTTGTCGATGTGTAGAGTGTAAAAAACAGTCGATCTGCTTAGAAGGGTAATTGTTGTGTGGCGTTAAAGTGAGGAGTTTCTTTTCCATCGCTCTAAAGCATGTTTTCAAAAGGTGATCATCGGTCGTGGCTTAAAATCGAGGTTGCCCGTGGCAAAAATGCAACTGAATGCTATCGAGGATTAGTGGAAGCCTGTGGCACAAATGCTTTACCGTATAGGACAGTAGTACGATGGGTTCAAGCATTTCGTTCGGGTCGGAATGGGGCTGCGGATTTGCAACCCACAGATCGGCTCTCCATTCCTCACGAGCAGATTGACATCCTGAGCGGTCTCCTTACCATAGATCGCCGATGGACTGTCCGAGAATTATCCTTAGAGGTTGGTCTGAGTCATCAGACGGTGTGGCGTATAATGAAGAAATCTCTCAACATGAGGAAAATTGCTTCCCGCTGGGTTCTACATCGACTAACCGAATTACAGAAATGGCACCGGTATGCACTGGCTGGCACCCACTTGGAGAGATACCGCAATGAAGGAGACGCATTTCTGCAGCGTATTGTTGCCATTGATGAGACATGGGCACGAGCCTATGAGCCTGAATTAAAGCGTCAAATGAATGGCGTCACCAAGGTTCGCCACGTCCACAGAAATTTCGACAGGAACCCAGAGGGGTGAAGGTTATGCTGATAGGGGCAAACGACTGGGACGGTGTGATTCTTACACATGCTGTACCTGAAGGACAAACTGTCAACGCAGATTACTATTGCCGATTTCTACAGCACCATCTGCGTCCGGCTATGGGGCGCAAACGTCCACGTTTATTGCACAACAATCTCCCTATCGTATTGCATGACAACGCTCGTTCCCATGTCGCAAACAATGTCACTCTCCTATTGCAACGGTGGCAGTGGGAAATCCTGGAACAACCTCCCTACTCACCCGACATGAGTCCTTGTGAATTCGATCTGTTTTCGAAGTTGAAGGAACCCCTCCGAGGTCACCGATTTCATGACGTTTCATCTGTACTCCACGCAGTAGGGCACTCGGTCGCTCACAACAGCAATCAACACCTTGCCACTGGTCTATAACGGCTTCCCGACATTTGTCAAAAGGTTATAAGCTTTGCTGGTGATTACATAGAAGGAATGTAATGCAATTGTACTTGTAAGTTCATTAAAAATTGATTTATACCTATGTTGCCATTACTTAATTTACAGCCCTCATATGTAGCACAGTATGATTGCGTCTCTCGAAAATAAAGATCGTTACATTTCTTATTAAAATTTTATCTGTTTGAACGTATTTGGAACTTAAAATTACGTAATTATAACGAATGATGTAATTTTATAACGAAAGTAAAAATAATGCATAATAATGTCGTTAATATTACCATTTAGAGAAAAAACATAAAAGGGTTGAAAAACAAACAAACATTGCTATTAAAAGAAAAATAATAAAATTTTGATATTTATCATCCATTATTTCTGTATTTTACATGCTACTAAGATGACTCACATTTAGATAAAAGTGATGCAAAAAGGATTGAACAAATACCTTTATTTTTAAACTTTAGTTATTAAATGTAATTTCTATTCTAATTACATTCTTATAATCTGTTAAAGCATACAATTTGATAACTAAAGTAAAACAAATGCATAATAATGCCGTTAATGTTATCATTTGCAGAAAAAAAAGTACGAGAATTGAAAAATAACATTGGGAAGAAAATAATAAAATGCTGACATTTATCATCCAATATATTTACAATTTAGATATTACGAAGAATATACATTTGAATAAATTGATGCAAAAAAGAATAGACAAATATATATATTTTAAACTTTACATATTAAATCTAATTACTTATTTCAGTAGAAATAGATTAGCGTTTCAACATTGTCCATTTATAATATATATTGGCATTTAAATTAGTAAAAATAGTAAATTTACTCTTCAACTAATTACTAAACTTAATGGATTGTATGATTGAATGATTTCAAATAGCTTTTGAAATGTCTTTGTTCTTACCGTAAAACTTGAGGGGCGCAAACATTTATCTTTAAGGCAAAAAGCAATATAAAACTTTGCTGTAATATACATAAAATTACTGAAAATTTACGTTAATCATATAAACGGAAATAAAATGTATTTATTATTATTTTTTGAATATTTTGAAAGACAAAATATAATAATTATTTAAGAAAAAAAGAGGGCACATGTCAATAACGTCCATTTCATCTAATTAACAATAGTTAATTTTTTTCAAAATTGAGACATTTTTTAATATTTGTATACAACGTTAGTTAGGTGAAATGGACATTGCACACCCTTTTCTTCTGTGTACAATATGAAAAACTCCTTGACTGGAATTTTAAAAAGTGGATCTTAGTCTATTTATTAAATTAATGAATGCGTAAGAAAAATATTTTTTTGTGCATAATTCAAAGAAATACAATTTCATTTTATTGAGACTTTTATCGTATTTTCTCAACCGTTTTGCTAAAGATATCAGAGTGATTTTACGCACTGTATTTAACTGTTTTTTAACTCAATAAAAGGAAATCTTAGTGATGGAACTTTATGTGAAACTAAGCTTAAAATATCGCTTTTTTAAAAGAGTTTAATCTAAATGTAACATTTTTAAAAGCATTTCAAGAATATTTCTAAAAGTTGTTAGAATAAATATGCATATGAAAATCCCTAGATAATATCGAGAAGCTGTATAACGATAAAATGCATCTTTGCAAAGCACTTAAGTAACTGAAATATATCTGTTATTTTATTACGCATAAGTGCTTTCAAAATGACTTTAAATACACTTCATGTTCTCCAGGAAATTTACAGATGTGTAAAGAGACAAGCAAAGAATTTACATTCACATTTTAAAAATAGAACCTTTTATTGCATCCTTCTGAGAATTCGTACTAACTGTAATATAGATGTTAAAATTATTCGCTATGCGGAACGAGAAAAATATATTTAAAATTTTTGTTATTCTATTTGTTAGAATTTTTTTATTAATTTTTCTTTTTCTGCTAAGTTGCATAATGTGATAAATTAGAATTCAACACTGTCAAATTTTTGAAATGCAAATTTGATATTTAATTAAACATAAAATAAATGCTCTCAGTTGTCGATATAACTAAATAGCAATCCATACATCTATTATTTTAAAATAATTTTTAACAGTGGTTGATGAATTTTTGTATTAATTTTCAATTACTATGCAAGAAACACCTAATACTACAGTCGAGAAATCTTAGTGTAAACTGCATGCATTAAATCAACTTAAATATGGTAATAAAATACAGAACCAGAACATTGTATTAAAAATAATTATTTAATTACAATGAACATCATACATTCATTCAATCTGTTATAATTTTAAAATATTTAAGCACAATTAAAATTATCTTTGTTCCGATCAAAATTTTGGTCTAAAAATTTATCGTGTGTTTTGATAAATCATTAGTTTTTGTTTTTGTTTAAGATATACAAGATATTACAAACTTTTTGACACATTTTAGAAATCAATATAAAAGTTTAGAACTGAGATTAACATGAAGTACAAAGGATGTGAATCATCACTTTACTAAACAACATACAACCGTTAGAGTGAAAAACCGATATGACCGGTTTTTCAATCTAATGGTTGTACGCTGTTTAGTAAAGTGATAATTCAAATCATTTGTACTTCAATAATTTACAGCGTAATTTCAGCCCTGCTGAAAAATTAATTTGTGTATAAATAATCACCGATACTGGGTTTAATTTGTCTCATGCATGCCAATGGTGTTGTGCTCATGGTGGACTTTCCATCTTGTGCTGCGTAGTTGTAGCCTTGCCATATAAAAGTGAGAGAATGCTAGACTAGATGACGTCTGGATGGCTTAATTGGTAAGGCACTTGGTGCGCTATACTAAGGGATCCAGGATCCATCCCCGGTCTGGACATTTTTGCACTCTATCGGCTGTACGCTGGTCAGTAAAGTTATAATTCACATACTTTGTATTTCATTAATTTTGCAGCGTAATTTCAGCTCTTCTGAAAAATTAACTAGTATGTGATTATACCTTTTTAACTTTTTGAATGTTTGGACATTTGTATTTAATATTAATGTAAAATTATCTATAAAGTATGTATAAATTATATGATTTATGTTTAAATATTGTTGATAAGATCATCAGAGTGACGATGTCCCAGCTAAAAATGAACTGCAGTGAAGCTTAAAAAAACTACATTTGGAAGACTGTGGTGATTTGGCACAAATCACTGCAGTTTTTTTTAAGTTGATTCAACTGCAAAATAACTACAGTTTATAAACTGCAAAAATTTTATTTTGCTTTTCTTTCTTTTTTTAGTGGTATGAGTCATCTTAGCATATTTATTTGCAAATATTTTTAAAAAATATTTTTCCCCTCTAGCCGAGATTAGATTCGAAATGAGGGTGTAACGTTTGTCGAGCGTCTTGCCTATTGAGCCACTGGGTCTTTTTAAAAGTTTGATAAGCATGGGGTCATAAGGTGAGGGTGGTCAGATAAGCAGAATTTTTTTTCGATAGTAGGTAATTTGATGGTGTGAAAGGTGGGTTGGTTGGTTGATTTACGACAGCCGATTATCTACTCGAGGGATATAGGCCCTAGAGTGGAGTGCCATCGGTAGGGGTCTTCCTAAGGGATCCTGGTTTACGTCAAGGTTCGAAGAAAACCACGGAAAACTCCGAACGGTTAGGTTGACGATCACCACAGGGGTTTCAACCCAGTACCTCCCGTCTACCAGATTTGACAGCAAAAGCTCTCAGCCACTGGAGAGGCGTGTGAAAGATGGGATTTTGAGGTGAATTTTTATAAATGCTCTGTGCGTGTGAACTTCGACATTAATATACTATTTAAAGATGTGGAATGAATATCTTAGTGGATATTTATTTGTATACAGAATTAATTTGGATATTTTTTTTTAAAATGTGTTATATATTTTAACTTGAAAAAAAAATAATAAATAGTAATTTCGAAAATATAAATTATAAAAAAATAGTATGTTATTATAAAATAGGTTTTGTGAAGAGACGTATTTTATTAACAGAATGTTGTGAAGTGACTTTTGATAAGGTTATTAATAATTTTTTGTGAAGGTCCCTGTTTAGATTTTTATACCTTGTGAAATAATTTTAATTTAATTTTAGTAATTAATAACTTTAAAATAAAATAAGAAAAATAGTTGTTGCGTTTTATATTAATGCATAATCTGAAAAGAAAGTTGACTTAATTTCCGAATTAGATTTTTTTCTGTTTCATTATTATCTATATATATATATTTGTCTTAAGTGGCGCGGAAATAGGGCTGAATTTCTACATTATCTTTGGCAACTACCGTAGTTTCCAGAGCTCAGACCAATGAACAGACAAGATTGTGTTAACTCCACCTCCAATATACTCCAATATGAAATACACACTCCAATATGAAACTCAAGCTAGCAATTATTAAAAATAAAATAATATGAACGTAATCCAAAGCGTCTGAGATGATTCCTCATTTTAATTATGAGTAATATTGTTAATTTCAAATTAATTCTCAACTCTTATTTAGAATTTATTTACGAATTTCACTCGCACAAAAAATCGGAGATAATAAAATATGAACTTTCTAGAATGCCCCTGCTGCCATCTGCTGCTGTTTTATTAAAGTAAAAATAATTTATTTTTCCTAAATCTATAATCAATTAGAACAATAAAATATCGAACGAAATTTAAATAATAATTGATGATAAACTATCTTCCTACAACGTAGTGTTTTTTTATATGAATTTAGGCCATTTTGTACAATATTATAGGTGCAATTAGTTTTAAACTAATTAGATTTCCATGATCGTTTTTTCACAGTATTTAAATGATTTATATACCCTTTAGAAGCATCAACTAAATGCATTTTTAGTTGTGTTTTCAACAGAGTTTTCAATTACTTTTTTACATTAAAGAAATTGTTAATTTCATATGTTCAAATGATTTATTGTAGTATTTATTCCGGCTAGAATTACTAGAAAAATAAAAAGGGGGAGCGAGCGAAGCGAGCTGTGATCGCGTAGCGGTCTCAATGTGAATTGCTTTGCAATTCACGGGGTGTTGACGAGCGTCAGCGAGTAGGGAGATGAGCCCCCTAGTTATTATTATTATTATTATTATTATTATTATTATATATATATATATATATATATATATTATTATTATTTATTTTTTTCAAAAAGACAGGTTTACATTGTTATAGCTTGGAAAATAATTTTAATTTAATTTTAATAATTATTAATTTGTGAATAAAATAAGAAAATTAGTCGTTGCTTTGTAAATGAATACGTAATTTAAAAAATAAGGTCTACAGAGGTAAGCAGAAAATCTACAGTTGACTGTACAAAAACTTTAAAAACACTTCACTTCTGTAGAAAAACTGCAGTTAAATTTTAGTTGGGATTACATTTATTCATTATACTTTTACATTGTTCTTAAAATTTCTTACAGCATAATTTAACAATGTCAAGGAATGTTTGGGTAGGTAATGTTTAATCACTTATCTTTGATTTTATATAACTAGCATAATAAAATACATTTTTATGAAAAATCCGATTATTTTTCTTTTCTGTGTATTGCCAAATATTAATTAATCAAACTCAAATTAATTCAGCTCATTAAATTAGTTTTAGCTTAAAGGAATATTAATAATTCATTTGTACATAAACGTCTTCCTATTCTTAAAACAGATTATGACGTTATCTCGATTACAATTAAATATTTATGTAACGATAATTCAAGAATTAATCTATTTCATTGTCTGAAAATGCACAAAGGAAAGCACTTCATTGATTTTGTAAAAAAAAAAATAGTTCTAAATCTTATTTCAAATTAACCAAAAATTTATAGTTTTATTCAATTTGCAATAAATATATTTTTTAGCAGTATAAATTTGCTACTAGTAATTTTTTGGGTCAATGATATTTCAAATGCACTGATTTTGAAAATGACACAAGTTTACTTTGAAAAGAGTTATTTTTTACGTTGCATAATATTAACAAACTTAATAAGAACTTCATCATTAATACTTTAAAAAATTACACCATTTAAATTAAGAAATATAATTATTGAAATCGAAAAGGTTTCTCTATGTCTGGAAATGTTACATGATAAAATTTATAAAATCAAGACATTGCAACTCATGAACCACCAGTTGGCAAATGTTGGTTTACATACTGAGTGATCCTTGACTTATTTTTTCTGCTGCAAAAAGTATTTTAAAGTTACCTACATCTAAACCAAAGCCATTTTACGTATATTAAGGCTGAGCAGATGACTAGAAGAAAATTCGCAAGTTGAAAATACAGTGATCTCTCACTTATACGCGATGTTCAGTAATTACTTTCTTATACCACTATTTTAAAATAGTAAAATTCGATTTATAAATTCTGCGATTTAACAAGTCGAAAATTATCTTAAAATAAAACTGGTGCCGAACATAATTTTCGTATATCGCGTATAAGTGAGAGATCACTTTATACTGTTATAGAAATACTCTCACTACTGATTTTCTTTTTATATGATGAAAAAAGGGAAAATGAAACCAGAAAAATCATAAAGTAAAATTTAAAATTATTAATAAAAACGAAGTTTGTTAGGTCTTGCATAGTCTCTAAATTTAAAATGTACGCTTCCTTAAAGTAAGTGGGATGGATGGGGAAAAGTAAAAAACTTAAAAAATAATGTCACGTAAGAATGTATATTTACGTTTAATGATCGTTGTCAAACACATTACCAATGCCAACTACGAATACAAGATTGGTAATTCTTACATATAATTACGAAATCAAAAATTAATACTCATTAGTAAGGTTTTTTAAATGTTAGAAAATATACATTAATAACTATATTTTAGTAATACTTTGTTTTTTGAGACTTTTTTTTTTCTTTTAAAGTTATACATTTTAAAAATCTTTTAAAATTTCCTCACTAGTTCATTCAAATAACATGGAATGATCCAACATTTATATTTAATAAATTTTATATACAAAAACACATATTTTGAAAATATCTCTTATTGAAGAGACAATATAATCTTATAAGATTAAGCAATATAATCTTTTAAGATTGTATTGCTTTACTCGCAGCTCTAATGTGTTTTATTATCTTACAGCCAATCATTTAGTACAAAGAAAGGAACACTTATTTTTTTACATGAATAATAATAAAAAAATATTTTTTTTCATTAAATTAAACTCGAAAACCGTCTTTCCATTCAACCGAAATGTTATTCTTATGTACACATACAATTGCTCCCAGTTCCATTCTTCAAGATTTTCTTTTGTCAAATAATCTAATAACACCAAGGATAACAAAAAAAAAAGGTAAAAGGAAACCTATATATGCAAGATCGAAAGAATGCATTCTTTGAGCTTTTGCATGAAGAAAAATGAATAACTGTGTATTCATAAAATGTTTGTTGCTCGATAAACAAGTTCTGCTTATCAAAATAAAAATGAAAGTCAAATACCAACAAACTGTGCTTGCATATAAGCGAAAATATTCTTTTTATGATATATATATAGATTAAGTTCCATTCTTCCAGAAATTCTTTCGTCAAATGATTAATAAGAAAAGGTTTAATAGAAAATGAAAACATTCGACAATGTTTGGATCATCTTGCATAATAGAATGAAAAAAAATAATAACTATTTATTCATAAAATGTATGTTGTTCTATATAAAAATTCTGTTTATCAAGCTTGTATGTAATAAGGCGACAAAAAATGATAAGAATTTCAGCTCCATTAAATGGCAATGCTAATTTAACTATAATAATGAAACATGATACTGTTAGGTTGAAATTATCTAGTCATAATATATTTTATCTTACGTATAAATTTAAAGTAAACACATTGGACATATTTAAAAACATTTCACTTATTATACATTAAATCAAATAAAAATTAGAGGGAAATATAACATGCAAGTGGAGCATAAACTTTAAATTCAGAGACTGGTCTATTTTACACCTTTTTACAGTTTTATTTTACACATTACAGTTTTATTTTACACATGTATTTTCGGATATATTCTGCACTTTATTACAGGGCAATACAGCAGAGTACATTTAAAAAGCGATCAAAGAGGAAATCACATGCCAGTTTTTCATAGTTTTAAGGACACCGCTATATTTATTAATTGATTGCTATATTATATGAATGTGGTTTCCTCTGAAGTCATGAATGCAATTATTAATATTCGGCATACCCTGAAATTCATCCAGAGTTTAAAATAACCTACTCTATTTTACTAGTGGTCTCACACTAATTATATTTTTCAAAAGGTATTTAAATTTCAATAATAACTGAAATCTATTGTACCATACATTCATCGATATTGAAATATTTATGGAATGTAATTTTCATTTGCATTCTTTTGCAAGGTATTTGTAAAACAACACAAACATTAAATGTGTTCTTGTTTATAATGTTTGATTTTTCAAATCTAAACTCACATAGATACATGGAGGCGGGAGCAAAATGCAAAAGTAACAAATAAAAATAGAGCTTTGCTAATAGTTCCATATATTAAAATTTCTATTATTTTTATGATAGCTGGAAAGAAATTAATCATCATTAATTACACGTATTACAAAGTTTTCGGAAAACCCCGGAAAACTCCGAACGGTTAGGTTGACGATCGCCACAGGGGTTTCAACCCAGTACCTCCCGTCTACCAGCTTTGAGAGCAAAAGCTCTCAGCCACTGGTGGGGCATGTGAAAGATGGGATTTTGAGGTGAATTTTTATAAATGCTCTGTGCGTGTGAACTTCGACATTAATTTACTATTTAAAGGTGCGGAATAAATATCTTAGTGGATATTTATTTGTATACAGAATTAATTTGGATATCTTTTTTTTAAATGTGTTATATATTTTAACTTGAAAAAAAAATAGTAATTTCGAAAATAAAAATTATAAAAAATTAGTATGTTATTATAAAATAGGTTTTGTGAAGAGACGTATTTTATTAACAGAATGTTGTGAAGCGACTGTTGATAATGTTTTTAATAATTTTTTTGTGAAGGTACCTGTTTAGACTTTTATAGCTTGTGAAATAATTTTAATTTAATTTTAGTAATTAATAACTTTAAAATAAAATAAGAAAAATAGTTGTTGCGTTTTATATTAATACATAATTTGAAAAGAAAGTTGACTTAATTTCCGAATTAGATTTTTTTTCTGTTTCATTATTATCTATATATATATTTGTCTTACGTGGCGCGGAAATAGGGCTAAATTTCTACCTAAACGTTGGCAACTACCGTAGTTTTCAGAGCTCAGACCAATGAACAGACAAGATTGTGTTAGCTCCACCTCCACTATGGCGGTCAGTGTCACAGCCTTGAAACTCAAGCTAGAAACTATTAAAAATAAAATAATATGAACGTAATCCAAAGCGTCTGAGATGATTCCTCATTTTAATTATGAGTAATATTGTTAATTTCAAATTAATTCTCAACTCTTATTTAGAATTTATTTACGAATTTCACTCTCACAAAAAAATCGGAGATAATAAAATATAAACTTTCTAGAATGCTCCTGCTGCCATCTGCTGCTGTTTTATTAAAGTAAAAATAATTTCTTTTTCCTAAATCTATAATCAATTAGAACAATAAAATATCGAACGAAATTTAAATAATCATTGATGATAAACTATCTTCCTACCACATAGTGTTTTTTTAATGAATTTAAGCCGTTTTGTACAATATTATAGGTGCAATTAGTTTTAAACTAATTAGGTTTCCATGATCGTTTTTTCACAGTATTTAAATGATTTATATACCCTTTAGTAGCATCAACTAAATGCATTTTTAGTTGTGTTTTCAACAGAGTTTTCAATTACTTTTTTATATTAAAAAAATTGTTAATTTCATATGTTCAAATGATTTATTGTAGTACTTATTCCGGCTAGAATTACTAGAAAAATAAAAAGGGGGAGCGAGCGAAGCGAGCTGGGATCGCGTAGCGGTCTCAATGTGAATTGCTTTGCAATTCATGGGGTGTTGACGAGCGTTAGCGAGTAGGGAGCTGAGCCCCCTAGTTATTATTATATATATATATATATATATATATATATATATATATTTTTTTTTTTTTTTTTTTTTTTTTTTTTTGCAAAAAGACAGGTTTACATTTTTATAGCTTGGAAAATAATTTTAATTTAATTTTAATAATTATTAATTTGTGAATAAAATAAGAAAATTAGTCGTTGCTTTGTAAATGAATACGTAATTTAAAAAATAAGGTCTACAGAGGTAAGCAGAAAATCTACAGTTGACTGTAGAAAAACTTTAAAAACACTTCACTTCTGTAGAAAAAACTGCAGTTAAATTTTAGTTGGGATTACATTTATTCATTATACTTTTACATTGTTCTTAAAATTTGTTACAGCATAATTCAACAATGTCAAGGAATGTTTGGTAGGTAATGTTTAATCATTTACCTTTGATTTTATATGACTAGCATAATAAAATACATTTTTATGAAAAATCCGATTATTTTTCTTTTCTGTGTATTGCCAAATATTAATTAATCAAACTCAAATTAATTCAGCTCATTAAATTAGTTTTAGCTTAAAGGAATATTAATAATTCATTTGTACATAAACGTCTTCCTATTCTTAAAACAGATTATGACGTTATCTCGATTACAATTAAATATTTATGTGACGATAATTCAAGAATTAATATATTTGATAGTCTGAAAATGCACGAAGGATAGCACTTCATTGATTTTGAATCGTTGCATTTCATAAATAAATAAATATCGTTATTACGATCATATTTGCTTGATTGTTTGAAAATTATTCAAGCGTACAAACGTGAAATTTCCTCTCTATTGAATGTCAATAATATCTCATGAAAATTAGCGCTCAATAAGTTGTTTAAATACACCTATGTCATTGTTATTCAAGCTCGCATATTGCTAGAAAACTTAAAATATATTTTTTTTAAGAATAACATGTTTATTTCCATTTAACATCGTAAAGAAGTTAAAAAATAAGTAAAATACTTCCTGTGATATTGATTTCATTAGATATTATGTTTATGTCTGTCTATTAAAAAATGGAGCAAGTAAAAACTAACTGCACTCAAGTGTGCAAACAAAAAATTGAAATGTCTGTGTAATAACTAAGTTAAACAAAATTCCAAATCGATTGTGCAACTAGAATGGTGGAATACGAGAGTAATACAGATGGTGGTGTCTCACCGTAATAGCATAAAATAATAACTATTTACAATTAAAATAAGTACAAATCTCTCTCCCTTACTATGTATTGTTATTTTTTGCAAAGTTAATGTGATTCAACTACCATAAAATTACTATAAATTTGAAAGTTTGTTTAAATATTTGGCAGAAATCAGTGTTCAAGAAGTTTTAGTTAATCTTTATGTAAATTTACATAATAATATATTGTTATGCGTTCTTAAATAAAATTCAAATGTCTTTATTATCATAGCGAAAATATGGATCCTTTTTCCCTATTAAAAATAATTGATTTATTTTATAGTTATCACATTTTTAAAATCCATAATAATAATAAATAATAAGGAAGTATAGTCATTTTTAGAATTTAACATGGATTTACAGTAATCACATAAAAAAAAAAAAAAAAAAAAAAAAAAAAAAAAAAAAAAAAACATAGTACAACTAAGTTTTTTTTTTTTTTTTTAATATATTCAAAGCCAAAATTAGACCACAATAGATTTTCAATTTATTTACTTCAAATTTAAATTCTAGGAAATTTTGGGGGAATTTAGAAGGGAGTATGTAGGGAGTAAGGGAGTAAGGGAGTAATATGTATAATATTATGAACGGAAACAAAATCCGTTTTGAAACTCTACTTTTTGCTTTTTATACATGTTGTTGCATAAATAGAATTTTCTTTAAATTGATAATACAATTCTTTTTATTATTCTATCATCTCCGTAGATAAAAGGAAAGATTTCATTTTAAATAATACTAATGATATAAAAAAGTAGTATTGTCGGAATATTAAATGCTTCGTTTTATAATAGATTTTTCATTTAACGCAGAAAAATTCTTAAAATAACTGTAATCTTTATCATATATTTATTTTCATAAACTCGTATTTATCTATGTTAAAAATAGTTCAAAATATGAGACAATGATGAAACAAAAGACATTATTTTAAGAAAACTCTCAAATTATTCTGTCCCTTTATATATGAAAAAATATAAAGATTCTAATGTATTTTTTATTTAAAACTGAATGCGAAATGAGCAATACTTACATAAAAATGCTGATTGCTTATAAATGTAAATATATTTATAAAATGTTTAAAAAATTAATAAACACACAAAGTAATACATCATTAAAAATAATACTAGCGATAAACAAATAAAATGTTATTATAAAGGCTTTGCATTTATTTAAAAAAATACAAATAAATTTTTGAAATTGTATATTATTTTATGATAGAAAAATGAATTAAATTCTACTCTTTAATAATTTTTGTGATACAATAAAATTTTTTAACTATTACGAGAGCTGTTTGTCGAAAGTACCTTTTTGGAGGAATATACAGGGTGTTTTTTTTTTAAACTGACACTATTCAGAGCCGCCTGTAGCTCGTTCTAATAACTGGATTGACACAAAATTTTGTGAATGAACTAAGAAAACCATGGGAAAAAAGATTCCAACAAAAAAAATAGTTCCAATCACCGCCGATAGGGGTAAATGTGGCGCTGTACAACATTGAAAAAAAAAACATCAGAAGCAGACAAAATTTATAATTTGGATAAAATGCCATGTTTTATTCATCATATACACTTTTACGACAAGGAATTCGACCACATTCAATGTGACCACCGTTCTCGTGCACCACACCTTGAATTCTTTGTACAACATTTTCGACGGCCGAGCGCAACATGTCACATGGAATAGCCCTTACTGCATGTATTATGTTGTCTTTTAAGATACTCAGATTTGTTACTCCCCCAAGATAGATTTTCGATTTCAAATAACCCCAGAGCCAAAAATCGCATGGAGTTAAATCCGGAGACCGGGGCGGCCAGACATATTGAAAACAACGACTGATAACTCTTTGGTCAGTGAAGTGATGGCGCAACAGCTGCTGTACTTTTAGACCAATATGTGGTGGTGCACCATCCTGCATAAAAATTATCTGATCCAGACATTGTCTCTGTTGAAGTTGTGGAATGACAAAACTAGTCAGCATATTATGATATCTTTCTGCGTTAACGGTACACGTCACTTGTCCTGTCGCAGTAATGTTCTCAAAAAAGAATGGTCCAAGGATAAATTCAGCTGTAAAGCCACACCAAGCAGTGAGCTTTGGTGAATGTAACGGAGTTTCTAGAACTGTATGAGGTTGTTCAGTGGACCAAATTCTACAGTTATGAGTATTAACAGACCCATTCAGATGAAAATGGGCCTCATCTCCCCATAAAATTCTCGAAGGAAAAGCATCATCGACTTCCATTCTTGCAAGAAATGTCAGAGCAAATGTCAGTCGTTTATCGTAATCATTGGGTTGAAGTTGTTGCAAGCAGCTGATCTTGTTAGGATAGTAGAGGAGAATTCGCCGCAAGACTTTCCATACTGTCGAAACATTTAAATCCAGTTCTCGCGCAACACCCCGTGCGCTGCTACTACAAACAGCAGAGGTACTCTGTGACCTATCGTTAATCGCAGTTGCAACATCCATTATCACTTTTTCTGACACCGGTTTACGTCCTCTGCCTGGCCGATCTGCTAGCGAGCCTGTTTCTTCGAATTTCAGAATCATTGCTTTCAATGCATTAAGGGATAAAGGTCCTTTGTGCAGTTTATGTCGTGTTCTGAATAAACGAAGAGCGGCTTTTGCATTGCACTGATTACAGTAATATAACTTCACAAGTAACGCGCGCTGCGGTAACGTGAGATTCATTTTCAACCTGAGCTGAAATTGTTTCTCGGAGTTTTTCGCATGCATTTATAGCTTAAACTATTGACGCTACCCAGCAAACACATACCTTTTGGTACACGATCGGACCGCAGCCGGCAGTGTCGGTTGGGTGTCGGCAACGGTACAGTGGTATCGGTCCAGTGTCGGTACCTTGTCGGCAAGTGACACTAAGTAACCGTGCGTTTTCGTATGCCGGTTAATGTTATCGGACCCCTAACGGTTACATATCGGCAAGCGATTCATTTTGGCATAGTGACGCTGGACCGATATCTGATGGCCGAAAGTGGTCCGATTAGATTTGCCAACATCGGTCCGAATTTGGAATATTTTATTTTAGCCGATGCTTTTTTAAAATTTGTTTAAATTTTGTTGGGAATATTAAATAAATAATTTTTCGAAAAATTAGTGTAGCAGTATGAAATAAAACTTATAATATTACCTTTTTTTACATTCTTTTTTTTTTTTAACAAACACAGATGTGGAATGTTTAATCGTAGCCGAATTTTTTTTCTCTCCTTTTCATTGTTTGCTCTTTGTTCGAAATATTAAATAAATATTTTAAAAATTAACATATGTAATTTTTTTCTAATTTTTCTTAGAAGAATCACTATAATGTTATGGTGATGATTTGTTACAGCAGTATAGCTGCGCTAGGGATATAGGCCGAAAGGGGGGGGGGGTTTACCTCCGTGAGGGTCTTCTAACCCGTATTTACGGCAATGTTCGAAGGAAACCACCGACGATTACATTTTTTTTTCAAAATTATTTAATAATAATTAATAACCAAATGTACAGGATGTTAAAATTTGCAAAGAAATGTTTAAAATGCAAAATAAATGTTTAATATTGATCGTTCACGTCACATCGTAGGCACATAACCAGAGGGGGGGGTTCTCCCCCCCCCCTATTGCACTGGACGTAATATACATGTATATATTTTTATATTTGGAAGTAATATACATCTATATATTATATAGATATTATGAAGAAAAATGTAGCTTTAAGACATATTTTACATCACATTATTAAAAAAAAAAAAAAAATATTTTTTGATAAAATTTCAATTTTTTTTTTCAAAAATTACATTTTTAACGGTGGAATACCACAAAATTTTCATCTCGGTAACTTTTCAAAAATTATTATTATTATTTTAATTTTATTTAATTTTTAAGATTTGAAATTTCACAATTGTACCCCTGACAAATGCACAAGTGGGATATTCTACATCTCCCAGAAACAGTCAAAATGATTTTTATTTTATACAGCATATATATTTATTATAATTTTAAAATGCGATAATTAGTCGCATTTGAAAATAGACAATAATACCACAGCTAATTTTTTGAACAGTCCGTGACAGGCAGTGAGCTCAATGATGACAGGCAAGCTGATTCATGGGCGTCTGCGCCTGCGCCGTGAAGAGAGATGGAGGGGAGAGGGGATCTGTTCTTGGCATGGCTGGCGTCATGTCAGCGCAGTGTAAATAAAACTGCATTTTATAAAAAATGTGAAGACTGTTACCGGATCTCCGATTGATGGGTAAGTTATTCAATTTTATGTTGAAATGTTCTATAATAAGTATTGTAAATGAATGTTGATTTTGAATAAAAGCACCCTAATTGTAGTTATACGATAGGCTTACTATAGTCAGTTCGGCTATTGGGGAAAAAAACAAACACGTAGTTTGTTTCCTCTTGCCGTTTCAATTCTGCTAATTTTTAGAAATAAATAATACACCTTTATAAAAAAGATAATCGTCACTTTTAAGTATTTTTAGCCGTCAGTTATATAAATATGTAGAGTGCTCAAAAAATACCTAAATTTACCCCCCTTAGCTGCTCGCAGCGAACATAGCGTTCTCGCAGACCACTTCTTTTTTTCAATTCACAGTAACTTGTGATTTTCAATTTAACTGTAGCAGGGTTCATACAGACTCCTTAGAAACTCCTTAGAAATTAAAAAGTTTCCAAGGAGTACTTAGAAATCCGTAAATAAACAAAATTAAATACTCCTTAAACTATAACAAAGTACAATTTAGCGTTGAACAATGATTAGGAAGTAAAATAAGTCTTCTCATGTTTATAAAAGTAAATTTCAAGTAATTACTGCCATTCTAAAAAAATAAAAATAAAATTGTATTTTTTTTGTTTTGTTTTGTTTGTACATACTGCATGATTTTTCCCTTCAAAATTTACTTTTAAAATCTAGGTGCATGTGATATATGATCAGTATTTGAGATTTGAATGTACTATATATATATATATATATATATATATATATATATATATATATATATATGGCTATTGGTTACTTCATAAATTAGTTCCCTGGCACCTCCCAGGCTATTCGAATTTACCAAACCAATAAGCAATGCAGTATGAATACTTTGTAATTTTAGCACTAGCTATTAGATTTCATTTGAATAATATCCATTTTCTCCCTAAATGAGGTATTAAAAATTAGGATGGGTGTGCAAGTTGTACGACAAAAATATGCTAATTTCTTTAAAATTCTTGTTCTCCTTAGAATTTTCCTTGACTTCTTCGATTCTTTCTTCTCCAGTCTGTATGAACCCTGCTATAGGTAATAGTGAAATTTTGTTTTGTTTGAAGCCTTATTTCTAAAGACTTCTGAATAGGTAAATTTTAATTATAATAGTCATGTACATAAAGTTTGTAACAGATGCAGTATCCTATGTGTTAATCAAGCCTTTTATTCATCTTTCAATCAAGCGGTCTCTGAAACCACTCACAGTATAGTATGCGACTCTTTTTGTAACAGCAGTTAAGGTTTAAACTGCATAAAGTAATACATATATAATAACAAAAACAAGTTAAAACGAATATTTGTACGTATATCCTTTTTATTCAAAATGCAATTTCATTTCTTTAAAAGTAAAATTCAATAAATGTTCTTTTATTTTTAAAAGAATTTAATTTGAAAATTCAATTTTCTAGTTTGTAGCCAGTAATTTGTAGACTTTTTTAACTTAGGGCCACTTTTCGCAATCATAATTCTTGTTATGTTAAATTAAAATACATTATTTAGATTATAATTAACAGAGCGTTCTCTGAACTATTTCAAAAGTGCAATCAATTTACATTTTACAAAAACTCATTTTTAAGTTCATTAACATACAAAAACAATTCAAAATAAATGAAAAAATTATTTAAAAATTACAAAAATATGCTTTGATTTTGTTTGTCAAAATTTGGGGGGGGGGGGGACTCTGCTGAATGAATGCTCATTCGAGGCCAAAACTAGCTTTTTTTGTTCACAGAAAGTAAACATGGTTTTTGATGCCCCCCTAAAATTAAATTGTATTTTTTCTGTTTGGTTTGGTTTGTACAACTGCATGTTTTTTCCTTTCAAAATTTACTTTTAAAATCTAGGTGCATGTGATATATGATGAGTATTTGAGATTTTACTGTCGTGTATATATATATATATGGCCATTGGTCACTTCATAAAATAGTTCCCTGGCACTTTTGTATTCAAATTTACGAAACCAATAAGCAATGCATTATGAATACTTTGTAATTTTAGCCCTAGCTATTAGATTTCCTTTGAATAAAATCCATCTTCTCCCTAAATGAGGTATTAAAAATTAGGGAGGGTGTGCAAGTTGTACGACACATGGCATGCATGAAAAAATATGCTAATTTCTTTAAAATTCTTGTTCTCCTTAGAATTTTCCTTGACTTCTTCGATTCTTTCTTCTCCAGTCTGTATGAGCACTGCTATAGGTAGTAGTGAAATTTTGTTTTGTTTGAAGCCTTATTTCTAAAGACTTCTGAATAGGTAAATTTTAATTATAATAGTCATGTACATAAAGTTTGTAACAGATGCAGTATCCTATGTGTTAATCAAGCCTTTTATTCATCTTTCAATCAAGCGGTCTCTGAAACCACTCACAGTATAGTATGCGACTCTTTTTGTAACAGCAGTTAAGATTTAAACTGCATAAAGTAATATATATATAATAACAAAAACAAGTTAAAACGAATATTTGTATGTATATCCTTTTAATTCAAAATGCAATTTTATTTCTTTAAAAGTAAAATTCAATGAATGTTCTTTTATTTTTAAAAGAATTTAATTTGAAAATTGAATTTTCTAGTTTGTAGCGAGAAATTGGTAGACTTTTTTATCTTTGGGCCATTTTTCGCAATCATAATTCTTTTGTAAAATTAAAATACATTACTTAGATTATAATTAACAGAGCGTTCTCTGAACTATTTCAAAAGTGCAATCAATTTACAAAAACTCATTTTTAAGTTCATTAACATACAAAAACAATTGAAAATAAATGAAAAAATTATTTAAAAAATACAAAAATATGCTTTGATTTTTTTTGTCAAAATTTGTGGGGGGGGGGAGGGGGGACCCTGCTGAATGAACTCTCGTTAGAGGCCAAAACTAACTTCACAGGGAGTAAACATGCTTTTTGATGCCCCCCCCCCCCTCCCTCTTCCTTCTTCACAAAATAAATTTAAGTTTCTAATAGCCACCTTATTTTAAAATTAAAAATACGTAATCATAAAATACATAATATTGAACTATGTAATCAGCTTTGTCAAATATTTTTTCGATACCTCTGAAACTGGAATCTAAAGGAATAGGAAAAAATACCATTGTATATGGATTTCCTTCTTAGGATGTATAATTGTTGAAACATATGTTGTAGAATATGTTAGTAATCTGTAACTTTTAAATGTAATCTAGAAAATTTTAAAAGCTTATAAAATAAATTTATATTACTATTAACATTTTAATTTAAAGCATTACACACAATGTAATCAAGTTAGTTTAATTTTTTTTAATGTTAACATCAGAAGCTTGAAATTTTAGCCCCCCCCCCCCTCTGAAACAATTTTATAGGCCCTAAGTGAAATCAATTATAAGCCATATTTTATTGGGTTGTTATTGATTTTCTTATATTACATCCCTTCCAGAGTGTGAAAGATGCAGATTTATATCAAATAGCTGGTAGATGAGAAAAAAGAAAGCCGAGGTAAAAATGTGTTTGAATACAGTCAGTCGTCCATCACATGTAAGTATGATTTTATAATTTAGTAAAGTTTTACATTTTAAATATTTTATTAAAGCGTCCAATTTAATTATGTTGTTTAGAAATTTGGGTACTTTCTTGTTATATCGACCCTCACAATTACAATTATTCCAAGGTTGCAGTTATGATTTTGCGAAGATCATCGCAAAGTTTATGTATGCATCAGATACAGTATGCTGTCTCAAATCCGCACATCATTTCCGAAGTAAAAAATGAAACTTAGTTAAGATGTAGGTGTAAAATTAAAGATTTTTTTTATTTTGTATATATTTTAATATGTAATTCTAGGTCATGATTCAACTCATATTTTCTCATAAAGGAAGTATAAATTTATTTTTGAAAAAATTAAAGATAGTTGTGATATCAGTGGTGATCGCGATACCAAATAATTTATGTATTGGCTAAGCTTCAGCATTAGCCTGCTGTTTTTGATTGGTCGAAAATCATCGTTATTTGGTGGGTTTTTTGGCGAGTTTCGCCTTTGATACTTGCGATGGCAACCCCGACTTTTATGGCAGCTCTAGCATTCTAGCCCTTTCCTGTACCCTGCCGACCCCACGGACAACTGGACACTACCCGATCACTTTGCCGTTTGCATAGCAGCCTGCCGCATGATGAGTGTCACCCCCCCCCCTTTTTTTTCCCAGGTTTCATTTTTCCGATTTATTTCTTATAAATGTAATAATTATTTGAATTTAGGGATAAATTTGTTATTTTTTAAAGCAGATAATTTCTTTTGACCACTGTTTAATATTCCAGGGCTGGATTGTGGGATTCACGCCAAAAATTTTGAAATCCCGCCCAAAAAAGATCGTGGGCGGGAGCCTCCTGCCCAAAAAATTACACCATTTTCGGAGAAATTTGCATTATTTAATTTACCTGCAACCGAACGATAAATTTCATGATTTTTTTTCCCACCCCGCGAACTTTGCGTTTTTTCCGCGACTGATCGACGAACCTTGTGTTTCTTTTTCGCGACAGATCGACGAATTTTGCGATTTTTTCCGTGACAGATCGACGAACTTTGCATTTTTAAGCGACTGATCGACGAACGTTGTGATTTTTAAGCGACTTATCGAGGAACTTTTCGTTTTTTAAGCGACTGATCGACAAACTTTGCGTTTTTTTCCGCGACAGATCGACGAACTTTGCACTTTTTCCGAGACAGATCCACAAACTTTGCGTTTTTTCAACGACAGATCCACGAACTTTGCATTTTTTCTGCGACTGATCGACGAACTTTGTGTTTTTTTTCACGACTGATCGACGAACTTAAGGTTTTTTTAAGCGACTGATCGACGAACTTTTCGTTTTTTAAGCGACTGGTCGACGAACTTTGCGTTTTTTAAACGACTAATCAACGAACTTTGCGTTTTTTCCACGACAGATCGACGAACATTGCGTTTTTTAAGCGACTGATCGACGAACATTGCGTTTTTTTCCGCGACTGATCGATGAACTTTGCGTTTTTTGGCGACAGATCGACGAACTTTACGTTTTTTCTGCGGTGTATCGACAAAATTCGTGTTTTTTCCATGATCGATCGACGAAATTCACGTGATTTCTCCTTTTTTTTTCTTTTGACAGATTGACAAAGTTTGTAATTTTTTTTTTACCTGTGTCTGATTGACAAATTTAGATTTTCTTCTCTGCGTTCGACAGATGAATTTCATGATTTATCCCCGCGACTGATTGACGAATTTCGCAATATTTTCTGATGAGCAATCAACGAACTTCATGTTTTTTTCCTTGACTGAATGATGAACTTGGCGAATTTTTTCATAACCAATTGGTGAATTATTCGGTTTCTTCTGGTGACAGATTGATGAAATTCACTATTTTTTTTTTCTTGCGCCTCACTGAAAAATTTAAAGTTTTTTCCCGCAAATGACTGACGAATTTTGTGTTATTTTCTTGTGACCGATTAACAAACTTTGCCATTTTTTCCCGAGACTGATCGACGAATTTAGCAATTTTTTTTTCTATGAACATACGAGGGCTATCCAGAAAGTAGATTACGTTTTGGAATAAAAAATAAACAATGTATAGGAAACAAATTTTATTATATACAGATGAAAGCCACACTCAAATACTACTTTTCTACATAGTCACCATACAAATTAAGGCATTTATCGTAGCGATGTACGAGCTTGGAAATGCCTTCGTCGAAAAATTCGGCCGCCTGCGCCTTCAACCAACAGTTCACGTGTTTCACCCATGTTTCGTAACCAGTAACGATGCGATCGAGTAAAGAGTCACCATCCTTATGGTAAGCGTCCAAAAAGTTCAACGCTGCAGCCATTCGCTGATTTTTGTGGTCCTCTGTCAAGATTTTTGCAATCCATCTTGCACAAAACTTGTGGTAACCAAGCTTTTCGCTGATGATTTCGTGCAACAAACTTCGCGAAATTTGTGGAAAACTCAAAGAAAGTTCCGTTATTGTGAACTTATTACTGCACGCACCTCGCAGCTCGCGGGATTTTCAATTAACGCAGACATTTCAAACCGTCACAGTATCTGAACGGAGCACAGCACGAACCTCTCACTAGCACGGCTAGATGCCGACTAAGCTGCGCAACGCTCTGACCCCAAGATGGCCGCGCTAGCCCCGCCCCTAGCGGACACAGACGAAAACGTAATCTACTTTCTGGATAGCCCTCGTACATAGATATGGATTTCTGATAAAATAGCCTTTTGAATAAGAACATTGTTTCTCGAAAAATGTTTCAAATACAATGTCTGTGTAGAACAGTTGTATTAGTTCATATACCTCTTCAAATCGTCTGCTTGACAGCCATCGTCTGGTAGGTATAATAGATTTATTCTATGGTATTTATCCGCATTGTTGTTTGTAGGTGGCGTTACCTTAGCACAGTTGTACACTGGCTGCCATGAAGTCCCAAAGTCGCAAATCGATATTAACACTATTTCGTTAGAAATCCTTCTCTATTTCTGTTCATGCGTAAGACGAATTTCATTATCTTATTCCCTCAACCAATTGACTAAATCCACAATTTTTTCGAACGACTAATAGATGTATTTAAAGATTTTTTTTCCTGCGACTGCAAAGAAGGAAAAGAACAAAAAAGAGCATTAAGAGCCACCGGTCACTGCACCCTGTTAAATTGGACTACAGTCAGCACTAAACAAAAATGAGATTTGAAGAGCTGCAAAGATCTTATTACTTTTACTCCTTGAGGTAAAGGAGTAAACCTTTTTAACCCTTGTGAAAGAGTAAAACTGTACCATGTGAAAGCTTCAGCACCCCTCAATCAAATAAAATCTAAATTTAGAAATTTATTTAACAACCTAATTGTTAAGGGTCCCTAACACATTTAATGGAACTTGAAAAATACACTGCATATATAAAACTTAACTTTCTTCCTTTTTTTTATAATAAAAATAAACATTTTACATAATCATTCTCAGTTGACTTAATTTTTTCAATAGTATTTTGTCATGTCTGCATTAATGTAATTCTTTAAATAGCACATAAAATAATAGTGGGGTTTAAAGATATTTTTTTTCTCCCTCTCAAACATTACAACTCCCCTCCATTTAAAAATGTTGGTAGGGAGACTCCCCTCCTTGGAAAAATTGAATTTCAAGCCCTGTATTCTGTAGCTTGCTACTTTTCTCTTCGATTTTATGTCTACACGTGTTTTTTATCAGGATGTATTTTTGCAATTTATTTATCATTTATGATTACCGGGGGGGGGGGGGGTTCAGGAGGGCTGAGCCCCCCTGACAAAAAATATAACTAATCTTTATTTTTATAAAACCCCTTTTTATGGACCCCTAAAACTTACTAAAAAAAATCACCATTTTACAATTTTTCTAGGTAAGTGAGATCATTGGTTTTCTGTTATTTTTAATAAAATGTATGTTTTTTAAAACGTAATTTTGGCAATAATTTACTATTTTATGTTTTAAAGTATATATTTTTGCTTTTGATTCTTGCGATTTAAATTTGTGTGTTTTTTCGAATACTCATGTATGTTTTTTAAAATGTAATCTTGGCATTAGTTTACTATTTTATGTTTTAAATTATATAATTTTGCTTTTATTTTGATTTTTGCGATTTAAATTTGCGTGGTTTTCGGAATACTCCGCACAAAGCAAGTCAGTTTGATTACTTTGTCAATTTCCGAAAAGTAGATTTATTGTTAATATGAAAAAAAAGGGGGGTTCAGGGGGGCAGAGCCTTCCTGACATCAAATAAACACCTTTTAATCAAGCCCATCCCAAACTCCCTTCAACAGCAAGTTATTTATGTTTTTAGGTAAGAGGTAAGTGAAATCTTTTTATGTTTAAAGCTAGGTTTTTGCTATGTGAAAACAATAACTTTGAAAAATATTAAAAAAATTATTTATGTTTTTTAAAAATATTTATATGTTTTGAAGCTACATTTTGGCTGTTTTAATTCTTGATTTAAGCAATAGTATGATTACCGGCAGGTAAAAAAAAAAAAAAGTAATCCTATTTTTTTTCTTCAAACATTTTTATAGCCCCTTAAAAGTTACTTAAAAAATCATCATTTTAATAAATAAATCTAAGCAAATGAAATCTTTTTTTTCCCCTTAAAATCTGTGTATTTGAAAAATATTTTGCAGTTTTAAATTTGTTTTATCTGTATGTCCCCCCCCCCCCACTCCCATTTTTTTCTTCTTTTCAAATGATGTTTATTAGCTTTATTTTAATATTTTAATTGCGGAATCATAAGTTTTTACTGTTTTCTCGATGCTAACTTTAAGTTTTTTATGCTTCATGTCGCAGAGTTGTCATTTATTTATTTATTATGTCTTTTTTTACCGTTTTCTCGATGTCGCCAACTTGTTATTTATAGCCACTTTAGGCTTAGTTATGAAATTTTTTTAAAGTATATATTAAAAATCCAAAATTAAAAAGGAAAGCAAAGCAGTTAAAATTATGAATAATTTAATAGGGA
Source organism: Maratus michaelseni (assembly GCA_963931845.1). Lineage (NCBI taxonomy): Eukaryota > Metazoa > Arthropoda > Arachnida > Araneae > Salticidae > Maratus > Maratus michaelseni. The sequence goes on along the minus strand of OZ007589.1, from coordinate 25,541,603 downwards.
CAACAAATAATCACCTTTTTATTTATTGTTTATTTAATCTCGGACGTATTTACCATTTTCTTGATGTCGCAAACTTTATATATAGAGATATAGCTACTTTAGGCTTAGTTATGAAAAATTTTTAAAGTATGTATTATAAATCCAGAATTTAAAATTTTTTAAAGTAGATAATAAACAAAAGGGAAAGCAAAAAATTAATCGCAAAAATATAGTGAATTTTGCAAAATTATTGCCGAAAAAAAAACAATCGTCAAACTATCATGAAAAAAACTCGAGAAATTCATCAAATAGTCTCAGGGGAAAAAAATCCCGAACTTCGTCTAACAATAGTGGAACAGAATTGTGAAATTCGTCGAACAACAGTCGGGGGGAGTGCTCAGTTTGTCAAATAATCTCAGGAGAAAAATTGCGAAATTCGTTTAACAATCGAGGAACAGATTTGCGCAATTCGTCGAATGACAGTGGGGGGGGGGGGAAGTGCACAATTCGGCAAACATCAGCAGAAAAAAAGTGCGCAAATTGATGAATGTTTATGGAAAAAAATCGTGAAATACAATTTCCACGTCTGGGATTATCCAAACGGAAATTTTCTCTTCAGGTTTCGATAAAACTGTTCCTTATTTTGCTAATTTTGATGAGATTTTCAATTAATAATGTTCTTAATTAGGGGCCAACTTCTTCTTTTCTGAATTTTTTTATAACAAAATCACTTTGCTGGTCGCTGCACTTGCAGTGTTTATCCTGGTACAGATGCACACACAGACACGTTTACTAACATTAATAATAATGACTAGCTGGCTCCGCCCGCTAGCGGGCCCCTAATTTACATCGGTGCCTCGAATTGTAGAAAATCTCGAATCTTGTAAAACCTCGAACAGGACGAACCTCCGACCCGGGTCCCCGCTGCCTTCGGCATCGTATACCGGTCGTGCTACGCACGCGCCGGATAATCCCTTAATTTGCACATTCAACAGTACAAACCTCTAACCGAACGAACCTCCGACCTTGGTCCCCGCTGCCTTCGGCACCGGATAATCCCTTAATTTGCACATCAAATAGTATAAACCTCTAACTGAACGAATCTCCGACACTGGTCCCCGCTGCCTTCGGCACCGGATAATCCCTTAAATTGCACATAGAATAGTATAAACCTCTAACTGAACGAACCTCGGGCTCGGGTCCCCGCTGCCTGCGGCACCGTATAGCAGTCGTGCTGCACACACGCTGCAGTATACGTTAGATTACTTAAATTATGATGTTTGGAATCAGTTTGGTGGAAATCCATAACATAGTTTCTTAGTTATAGAAACGGACCACAGTTAAAAGAAAGAAGCGGGGGGGGGGGGCGAAGACACTGCTTTTCCTTAAACAACTTATTTAGACTACCTGAGTTCTAAGACAGTGAGCTGTAGAAAAACTTAAAACTAAAAAAAAAAAAAAAAACGGTAACGGGCGAAGCCCGCTTTTCCCTAAAAATACTCGAAATGCAGTTTTTAGGCGCGGCCTACTTCTTAAAATCATAATATCTAGCTGGCACTGTCATAGAAATCTTTCTTTTGCTTTAATTATACGAATAATGATGATTAATTATACAATTAAATAATATATCGGCTCGTAATACAGATATGAGAATAATTTTTAGATATTCTGAAAGCAGAAACAATTTTGAGTCGCCCTGTAAAAGTTAGGAATTACTGCGCCCCTTAAATTCGGAGATGGGGCACCCCTCTGAAAAAACCCAGTTGAAACCCACGTGACCTCCATGAGAGAAAATGCGCCTCGACTCTGGAAAATCGATCCAGACGATCGTCTGGCAACGTGTCTGCGATCTGGCGTTCGCAGTGCCGAAAGAAATGAAAAATTATTTCTTATCGATCGATTTTTAAAGCATTTTTTCGGTTCTAATCGTCGTACTGAAATGATTTTTCGAATTTATGAAAGCAAATGCTCTCCTGAATCTGTCTTTCCGAATTTCTGGACCCCCGACTTCCTAAGATACCGGTCGGTTTAAAAACCCGCGCTGTGGTTTGGGGTGCTTAATTTGCTCCGCGGCGAACCCGCTGCCTTTTCGTTCCCCGACCCGAGAGACCGGCAACCCTTGCCGGAGGCGTAAATTTGTGGTTTTCCTTTCTTTTCCAAGTGTGGTTTCGGTCCGTAATTAAAACACTTTCGTTGATTAATAACTCCCCGGGTCCGGGTCGGAATCCCGACCCGATCGAAACTTGAGCACCGCGCTATTTTTCCGAATTTTTCGGCCTGCGTCCGCCGCCGGTGTGTCGATTAGTCCCGTAGCCTTTGCATGTACAGCGGGGAGTGCACAGACAGACAGAAACACACACAGACGTTTACCGTTCTTAATATTAGGGATTGGTAACATTTTTTCAATTACCATTAGCTTTTATACTGATGTGTACTGGTCCATGTATGGTATATTAATTAAAGATTTTTTTTTCTTTTAACCTTTAAAAATATGTATGTATTCAGATAAAAAATGTGACATTTTTATCAATGATTCTTAATCTTTTGTTGTGTTGAAAAAATATATTTAATATTAGCTACTTAACACATCCAACTTATGGATATTTCTGATTTTATTATAAATTCCAAAAGTAAGTTAAACTTCTTGGTCCTCTGAGCCCCATGGCAGAATATGCGCGACGGGCGTCACAGACTTTTTAGGTCACCTGCAGTCTAATAACATATAATCAATCTTCGTGGGGAAAAAATCACCGATTTTGTCAAATGATTGTGGGAGAAACACTAATTTCATCAAAGGATTGCAGGAAAAAACGTGAATTTCATTAAAAGGCTGCGGAAAAAACACAAATTTTATAAAAAATCGCGAAAAATAAGCAAATTTTGTCAAAAAATCGCAGAAAAAAGCATTTTCTCAAAGAATCGCTGGAAAATGTGAATTTCGTCAAAGGATCATGGAAAAACACGAATTTCTATTTTTTTTAAAAATTAGCGGGAGAAAAGCACAAATTTCGTCAGAGAATGGCAGAAAAAGCACAAATTTCGTCAGAGAATGGCAGAAAAAGCACAAATTTCATCAAAGGATTGCAGAAAAAATGCGAATTTTGTCAAAGGATAGCGGGAGAAAAAATGCGAATTATGTTGTAGAATCGCTGAAAAAAAAACATCTCTACAAAAGGATGCATGAAAAACGTGAATTTCGTCAAAGGATTGCAGAAAAAGTGCGAATTTCATCAAAGGATCACAGGAAAAATATGAATTTCGTCAAAGGATAACTGGGGGAAATGCGAATTATATCATAGGATCGCTGAAAAAAACACGAATCTGGACAAAAGGATGCGGGAAAAACGTGAATTTCGTCAAAGGATCGCGAGGAAAGCGCGAATTTCGTCAAAGGAAGGCAGAAAAGGCACGAATTTCATCAAAGGATCGCAGAAAAAATGCAAATTTCGTCAAAGGATAACGGGGGGAAATGCAAATTATGTCGTAGGATCGCTGAAAAAAAACCCATGAATCTCGACAAATGGATGTGGGGAAAACGTGAATTTCGTCAAAGGATCGCGAGGAAAATATGAATTTCATCAAAGGATAGCAGGGGAACGCACTAATTTCGTCAAAGGATAACAGAAAAAGCTTGAATTTCGTCAAAGGATCGCAAGAAAAATGTGAATTTCATCAAAGGATAGCTAGAAAAAATGCGAATTATGTGGTAAGATTGCTGAAAAAAAACACTAATCTCGACAAAAGAATGCAGGAAAAACGTGAATTTCGTCAAAGGATTGCAAGGAAAGCGCGAATTTTGTCAAAGGATGGCAGAAAAAGCACGAATATCATCAAATGATTGCGGGAAAAATGCGAATTTTGTCAAAGGATAGCGGTGAAAAAAATGCGAATTATATCGTAGGATCACTGAAAAAAAAACACGAATCTCGACAAAAGGATGCGGAAAAAACATGAATTTCGTCATAGGATCGCGAAGAAAACGTTTTTTTCGTCAAAGGGGATAGCAGGGGAGAGCGCGAATTTCGTCAAAGGATATCAGAAAAAGCACGAATTTCATCAAAGGATCGCTGGAAAAATGCGAATTTCGTCAAAGTATAGCAGAAAATAAATGCGAATTATGTCGTAAGATCGCTGAAAAAAACGTGAATCTCGACAAAAGGATGCGGGAAAAATGTGTATTTCGTCAAACGATCGCAGGAAAAATGTGAATCTCGACAAAAGGATTACGAGAAAAACATGAATTTTGTCAAAGGATCACGAGGAAAACGTGAATTTCATCAAAGGATCGCTGAAGAAATGCGAATTTCGTCAAAGGATAGCGGAAAATAAATGCGAATTATGTCGTAGGATCGCTGAAAAAAAAACATGAATCTCGACAAAAGGATGCGGGAAAAATGTGAATTTCGTTAAAGGATCATGAAAAAAAAGCAAATTTCATCAAATGATCACAGGAAAAACTTGAATTTCGTCAAAGGATCACGAGAAAAACATGAATTTCATCAAAGGATCACAAGAAAAAGCGCGAATTTCATCAAAGAATCGCTGGAAAAATGCGAATTTCGTCAAAGAATAGCGGAAAATAAATGAGAATTATGTCGTAGGATCGCTGAAAAAAAAAACATGAATCTCGACAAAAGGATGCGGGAAAAATGTGAATTTTGTTAAAGGAGCACGAAAAAAAAGCAAATTTCGTCAAATGATCGCAGGAAAAACTTGAATTTCGTCAAAGGATCACGAGAAAAACATGAATGTCATCAAAGGATCATGAGAAAAATGCGAATTTCGTCGAAATTGTTGAAAAAAAAAATGAATCTCATCAAAAGCCAGCAGAAAAAACGTGAATATCGTCAAAGGATCGCAGAAAAAACATGAACTTTGTCAAAGGATCGCAGGAAAAATACGAATTTCATTAACGGATCACTGAAAAAATGCGAACTACTTTTTAGGATCGCTGAAAAAGCATGAATCTCGATAAAAGGATGCGGAAAAAACTCGAATTTTGTTAAAGGATCACGAAAAAAAATGCGAATTTCGTCAAAGGATCACGGAAAAATGTGAATTTTGTGAAAGTTTCGCAGAAAAAATGCAACTGTGTTTATTAAAAACAGCACACACACAAACATCCATACAAACCTCAATACACACAAACGTATGAGTATAGGTTACAGTTTTAATCTGAAATGATGTACTGAACTAACTTTTGTAAAATCAGGTTAACTGAATCCAACTTGCAGGAATCTACACTCAGTTTGAAATCGACTCGAACCAAAAACATAGTTACACACATGCATTTTTAATAGTATAGAGAGTAAATTTCAAGTTTGAGATTTGGGAAATTGTTTATACGAACATTTGCCAGTTTGTCCGTATATTACACATGAAAACAAGTGAATCAATTTTAAATATTATTTTTTCCTGTAGTAAAACAAACTACTTAATAAAATCTAATATTGAATTCTTATATTTATGTAATGTCTGTAAAATAGTTCAGTTTGCATATTTCTGCATGATTTATTTTTTTATTTTTTTACACAGGAAAGAAACGGGATGCAGCTTGAAAAAGAAAATCATCCAAAGCTACAGAAGTGCAATCTAAGTAAAGTATCTATTTGAACATTGTGAAAGTGACTGTAACTCAACAATGAAAATGCTATATATTTATTACAGAAAATGCAAGAAAATTTCAAGTATATTTTATAACATATAACAATTTCCATTTACAAGTTCAGAACATTTACTAGGTACATTACATTACCGGAACAAGTACCATTAGTTTATTATTTATGTTGTGATTTCAAATAAACGCAGTGGCTGTACCGCAATGGTCTTTTTTTTCGTGTGTGTCGTGTTTTCTTTCACTTTTTCCCCACAGCAGCTAGATTTTAGCGGTCGTCCGTCAAAGCCCTCTGTGGTCAGAAGAATGATTGCATCCAGTTGCAACGGTTAAAATTTGAAATGACTGCATTGGAACTGAAATGATGAGAAAAAGCTGATTGCACTTGTGTTGTAAATAAACAAATATAAGTAGAGTTGATTTTTTTAAATACCTTTTTCTAAGTGCAAATACATTAGTTAAAACATTTTCAACCAACAACTAGAATTTAGTGCAGCTCTTTTCAAGTAAGTATAATAATTTTCTCTTATTGGGTTATAACAATATTGAACATGTTTTTTATTACTGTATGCAATGTTATTTTTAATTATAAAATTTACATATTTAAATTTAAGCTTATTTTCTTTTTCTCCATGTTGGCGAACTTGTACCATGTCTGATAAAATTATTATTTATAATCCTTTTTATAACTATGCATCTTTCCAAAAGTGGATTTATTAGGTATTATGGTAATAACTGTAAATTTCATAGTAAGCTGAATCTTAATTGAAATATATGCTTAAAATGTTCGGTATGCAAAAAGCTATTTTAAAAAATGCACAAAATCTGAGGTGCCAAATACGCTCAGATTTTGTGCACTTTTTGTTTTACACATTTATTGCATACCAAAAAATCCCTAAATTGTGCATTTTTTATGCATAATCAGAGGCTCTGATTATGCATAAGAAATGCACAATTTAGGGATTATTTAATTAGAAAAATATGTTTATGCAGTTTTCATATTTTTATTATTTAAGTTTTTGTGACATGTAGCATATTTTTAATTATTAATAATTAACAAATTCTTTGAACATTTCTTTATTATAATAAATGCAGAATGACATTCGGTTTTCTTGTTTACATTTTTATCCATTTGATGCTTCACAATTTTACAATACTCGTATAGTTCATGTATTTAAAAAAAAAAAAAGATAGTCAAAATTTTCGATTGCTTAGTAATGATAATTTGCATTTTTTGTATTTAAACTTTAATTTATTCAAAGTTACTAACTCATTCCTTTTTTAAATTACTTACAGCGATTTCTTTTTCACGCATCCTTAAACTTTTACGCAGCGGTATAAAAATTCCTTAATACTATTCAAGTTTATTAAATTTTATTCATGCAAGATGTTTGAAGTTTAAATTATCACTATTAAATTTGTTTAATACATTTCATTTCTATCAAATTTAAAATAGATGAATTTTAATTAAATGAATGTATATAAATATTTGACATTTCCAATGTACATAATATAACTGAGCGATTTTGAAAGTGTATATTTATATTTGAAAAGGAAAGATTTAGAAACAAATTAAGAGAAAAGGGAAAAACAATACTGTAAATAATGTTACTTTATTTAAAAAAAAAAAAAAAAAAAAACATTATGGAGCATCAAATTAGATTTAATACAAGATATAAATGATTTTGAAAAACGATTGTCCTTCTGTATAAATGAAAAAATATATAAATAATTTAGTAAAAACTAAAAATAAGTAAATATGAAACATGTCTATCATATAAAAATTTTTAAAATAAAGTTACAAAAATATATTTTTCTAATCTTGCCCAGAAATTACATAAACTCTAAATTTCGTTTTTTATATTTTTTAAAGAGAGAATAATGTTTACTAAATTAAATTATGCAAAAAATATTTAACTTGGTTGAGATGTTGATGGATTCAATAAGGCTAAAACAATTTAGCATAATTTATAGCAGACTTATTTTAATAGACATAATCACAAACATTCATTTAAAGCGTTCATAGAATAAAATAATATTAAATGGTACAGAATTTTTTTAACTACGTTATTTAAACTGATTTTTATTTTCTATGTAAAATTAAAGTTCAATTTTTTTAATTTATTAATAAATAGTAAATTAACGGAACAAAATTTAGTATATTTGACTTAAAAAAATGTATTGTTTTATACTTTCCTAGAAAATATATATATTTTTTAAATCAAGTTTTACAGCGACACTTTAAAAGAAAAATATATGGAAAATGTATTTTTTTTTTTAACGGCAGGGGCTATTAATGGTAAAACGGTATTCGTGAGGGGAGGGGGGGGGGGGTTGTTTACCATCTGAAAAATAAATTTCACCATTTTTACAAAAATAATCAAAGTTAAAAAAAAATAAGTATATTAAGTGGAGTGCCTCCCCCCCCCCTCAGCTGCTAGTTCCCAATAAAGGGGGTGCTTACGGCAGTTTATTGCTTGCCGATATCGGACCACATTCGACAATACTACGGATTTGTTATCGGTATACGGTCGGCACAGCATCTGGCCGTTGTTAGCGTTGCCGGTACCGGACCAGATTCGGTAGGTGTGCGGATAACTGTTGGTATACAATCGGCACAGCAGAGTGCCGTCGATTCTACCGGCGTTGCCGATACCGGACCGACTATGCGCCTATCTGTCGGGCGTCAGTCGCGCAGCGTGTCGAAAAAGTTACCTAGCCGGTACGGCAGGCGGTGTCGTGCCGATACCGTCGGAAACGGCAAAGCGGCAGTCGGCCGATTGCTTACCGATAGCTCTGTGTTTGCTGGGTACTGTCGGTTGCGTAAGCAAAAATTTTCATTTTCATTTATTGCCCGTATTTTATGCTAATTCTCAGTTGCATAAATTACCACAGCGCCACATTTACCCCTATCGGCGGTGATTGGAACTATTTTTTTTTTGTTGGAATCTTTTTTCCCATGCTTTTCTTAATCCATTCACAAAATTTTGTGTCGATCCAGTTATTAGAACGAGCTACAGGCGGCTCTGAATAGTGTCAGTTAAAAAAAAAACACCCTGTATAAAACTAAAACCTTTTTCTACATGGAAAGTTGATAGAAGAAAGTATACACTTAAAATAAAATTTTCATATATGCTATCTGAATTATCCAGCAAAATCACCTTAACACGTTCACTACTAGACATAGCTGCAAACTTTTACGCTTTTTTGATACTACTAAAAATTAATAGAAAATTGTGCCTAATTGAATCACATGATTTCGGCGGTTCAATAAGGTAAAATTTATTATAAAATTTTAGTGGTAGGAAAAAAGCGTAAAAGTTGGCAGCTATGCTGCTAGGTTTAAATTACCAAATTTTATTTTATTTAGAAAGTTCGAATTCATACCAGAAAAGACTAATAGCAATAGTTACTTTAATTAATTACAGACATTTCGTGATTACAAAGAATAAAAAATTTTCTTTCGAAATTTCCGGTACGAATTCGTAATTTTAGATTGAATAACCACGAGTATACCCGTGGTTGGCAGTGAATGGGATAAAATATTGAGTTTTCCCCATCCATATGAAAGTATTGTCGTGATAGTTGCAGGATAAAGACAATGTTTTCTAAGCGTCTGTAAATAATGGTTTCCGTTACAGACTTCGGGTCGTACACTTTTACCACAATCTTTTGATAGAAATTTTCTATTTAATATTTCAATAGCAGAAATTGTTGACGCCTCGTTGAAATGCAGGATTTGTAATGATTTTCTGCATTTAAATAAGGCGAACATTTCTACTAAAAATTTGCGGTAAAAGCGTACGAACTCTGTGTTACTGTTAAAATCTTAGATATAGTTTTTGAATATTAAAATAAATTTAGATATATAAAACACGTCCTGAAAAATTATAGTTCTTTTTAACTTAAGGGTAAATGAAAACACTTAATTGAAAGTAATATAAAAATTATGAATCAGGGTTCGTACGGGTACCGTTACTTTTCCAGGTGACTATAACAGTATATTTTTCTAAAAAAATCCATCAAGTTCAAACGTGCGAAATTTCACCTTACTGAAGAAGAGATTATATATAAGAAAATAATGGTGCCGAATAATTTCATTCTCTTAAAATTCCAGTATCCGTACGAACCTGTGAATATTTTAATAAAACAAATATCATTTTTCTCATTTAAGTAAAATAGATTTTTTTAAACAAATTATCAGTTATTAAAAAAAATTCTGATTTATTTTTATATTCAAAATTGTCACACACTTAGTAGTCTTACTGCTGATAATAGAGCTTCCAAAAGAGCGACAATGATAAAAATAAAAATAAATCTTTCATATGCACATTTTGTTTTTGTTTATTATTTTATCAGTATTTCAATAAACATCCTCAAAATGCTCTTGTCATTTATCAAAAATTTAATTATAATTTTTAAGTGCATCTTTTTCTTTGAATAGGAGATGTTTACATAATTGCACTCGTAATAAATAGAAAAAGAGACATAAACCTACAAAATAATACTTAATTAAAGCATTGAAATTAAAAACTAATTAATTAAAATGAAGACATAGACATTAAATAAAGCAGTATTTGTTTTGATAGTGCTTCTTTCTTTATCAGTAGCGATTACAATATTGTACATTTCAGGAAAAAAAGCTGTTATTAGAAAAATGCTAAAATAAAGACAGCTTTTATACATATAATAAAAAAGATTCACTAAAAAATAATTTACTTTTCACAATGTTTACGTGTTGTAATCAAAAGATACCTTTTCGGATGGAAGTTAAAATAAACATTTCCCAGAGTGACCCATATGGCACATGTAAAAGGTATTTTTTAAAAAGATTAAGTAAAACAATAATCCACTTTATAATGTGATAAATAATAACAGATAATAAATAGGTAAATGAAATTTCCATATGCAGAATTAGAAGCACAATTAGTCATTTGAAATTCATTTTTGCAATACAAAATTGTACAGTACAAGTTGTTATATTGGAATTTAATTTAGATATACTTACGATAATAAGCACATTTAGATAATAATCATTAAAAAAGTACATTCAAAACAATAGTATCTTAAAGTAATACTCTAAAAGTTCTGCTGTCCATAGTTTCATGATGATTACGTATTTTTTATCCAGCAATTTTGACTGCTTTCCTAAGTTCTATATTTATAACATATTCTAACATTGTTGAAAAGTGCCGAGTTTGTTTTGTACTGCCATCTATCTATATGCTTAACAGGCTGTTTTGCCGTTTGTATCTCTGTCTGGGCTGTAACAGGCGGGAAGTTACTCCAATTGCCATGTAATTAATATATGTTATTGAGGTTTATCGTGACATATTGAACATTTAAATGGAAGAGTAATGCATTTATAGTTCATGTATAGGTACACTCAAAAGAATTTCATCTCCTTATTGTCAATGGGTAAAACCCGTTTGCAATGTAATTTAATGATGTTATAAGTCTTCAAACATATTGAAATCGATATACAACACTAGACGCTTACTGTAGAATATGATGTGTATACTATTTATCGTTCACACAAAAGAATTCGATTGCAGTACTGTTGATGGGCGATAATTTCCGAAAGTGCTTTTTCAGTTATGGTATGTGGTTATTCTTTCTTTCTAAGTATACATGTAGCATTTTGACGAGGTTGAGATATTACGATGAATAATATTCGATGAAAAAAAAATGGCAGTCCTTCAACGATATAGCAAGTTGCAGTCGATATTAGCGAGTATGGCGAAGTAGAAGGCAATGAAATGAGTCCACCAAAGTTTTCCAATAAATCCAGCCAATCTCCAGACAAATAATTTTATTAGCAGACGAACAACACAGAAATAATTCCCAAAGGTCTAAAACTTATAGCCCTCGGGCTAACGTTGCTTCACTTCATTGAATTAAGATGTTACTGGGCCAGTTGAATATTCTACGGACATAAAAACACCAGACACATATTTGTTTAGACTTCCAAAAACGTCAAAAATCTAGTGCTCCGACCGATGAGACCTGGTTTTGTTCTTTCAGCGGAGACATACAGTAATTTACGTCACGAGCGTACAAACCAATGAGTGAGAGGCTAGCTCCAGCCCAGCAAATGAGGTGCGAAGGAGGAGCTAAGACGGTAAAGAATTCCGAACCTGGTAGCGGATTAATTTTGGAGTGAAACTACCTCAGCGCGTGAAAAATTTAGCATAATAATAATAATAATAAAAAGAAAATGGCTTTTTAAAAAACATTCGAAATGAGAACGCGTCTCATAATTTTATAGATTGGGTAGCTGATAAAAGCTACGAATAACCTTCAATTTTAGATTAAGATTTGGAATAAAATAATTATTAATATACGGATCTTTACTTTTAAAGGACTTTAAATAGGAATAGATATTATTAAGAATTAAGGAAATGCTGACTATGACAGAAGTTAGATTAATTTTAAAATATTAATGCGAATAAAATGGAAGGATACGAAGGAAATAAATTTTTATATAACATTATCCCCCCCCCCTAAAAATCCGAATGACGGGTAGATCCGATGATCTACAAGTTCATTAAGGCAAGCAAGAATTTGGATTACAAAATATTTATCTGGTATTCTAGTTAATGTCAAAAATTCTTTGATTTTATTAAAGTTAATTCAATAGTTATTTTTGTAAACGCGAACCTGTGGGAATTGTTTAAATACATGCAATTACAATATAAATAAGTTAGTAACAAATATCTTTTTTTTCACTCTTCAAACATAAATAGTGAAAAGGATGAAAATGAAGTAAACAAAGCATTTTTGTCTAAGCAGTGAAAAGTATAATTGTCTAATAGTCCTCTTAATCAGTAACAGTCTGAGTTATAGACCTCTCATTTCCAAAAAAAAGTTTCTTGGTATGGATATGAAGGCACAGATATGTCAAGTATTAGCCAGTAATACAGTTTACGGCAATACAGTGTATTCATTCTGTAGTAGGATAATTCCAGTTAATCATAAAGTTCAAAAACATAAGAAAGTTTCATCCCCACTAAGTTCAATAAACAATTAAAGTACTGGTTTGTGAGGCTTGATAAGTTTTGTGCCTTGATAAGTAGGTATAGCTTGATAAGTGCACTTATTAAGTGAAGTCCAGTCAGTTAATAATGTTCCATCAATTAGATATGAGTATTAGATGTTTTGCTAGTAAGATGTGACTTTTTATCATCAACTAATACACTATCAGTATTTCTCTTTTATCACAATTCTCAAGAATATTCTCTTTTATAATCTTATCACATAATAAATGACAACAACAATTATAATAACGACATAATAATATCAACAATAACAAACAACTTCAAAATAATACTAAATCAGTAATCCATCTGTATATAATTTAATTCCTCATTCTTTTTCAATATCAGTGAGGAATGAAAATATACTTAATAAAAGGAAACAAAAATAATAAATAGTAAACTAAGAAATATCTGTGAAAAATTATCAACAATTCAGTAAGATAATGTGCTCTCTGTTTTCAGTCAAACAAGAGAAACATAAGCTGCTCAAAGAAAATAAGACCTTGAAGTGTATGGTGGATAATAAGTTTAATTATTACTATTAGTAGAGAGTTTTATTCTATTATTATAATTTAATTTAATCCAGTGAATTTTTATTCAATTATTTTAATTTAATGTATTATTCTAATCTAATTTGCTATTCCAATTTACTTTATTGTTCTAATTCAATTCAATCCAATATAAGAACCTTTTAACTCAAATCAACTAATTTACGCCTGCATAAAAAAGTTAACTCAAGCAAAAATATTGGCAGTAATATTCTTGGGAATTCCTATATTCAAGAACATACTGTTATACAGAAGAGAATTGATTAGTCAATTATAATTTGATTTCATTAAATTTAGTTAATTTTAGTTTTACTAAGTTTAATATTAAGCTATTGATTTAACATTAGTTTGTTGTTGCTCATGGGATAACTTTAATTTGTCAGGAGGGTAATAAGGGCGTAATTTTGATGCATGGACTATTTCAGTAAATTTATTTTGAGTCTCTCTATTAATTTCAACATTTACATCAGATAATTTTTTAAGGATTTGATAGGGACCACTAAAAACTTGTGAGAGCTTTCTGGTATTGGGATAATGGAATTCTTCATAGATAACAAGATCTCCTATCTCAAATTTTGGCTCCACATAATTTCTATCATAGTATTTTTTACTTTTCCAGTAAAATTCATCCGTGCGTTTTTTAGCAATGTTGAGGGCTTCCTGGACTGGAGGGTAATAACTTTGCTTAAGAGGGGAATCATAGGGTAATTTGCCAAAAAGTAAATAAGCAGGAGGGAATTTGGTTATGGAATGGGGTGTATTATTGTATTCATTAACTACTTCAGTCAGAAGTTTGGTCCAAGGAATTTTGGAGGTAGTAGAATTAACTTTACACTTTAATCTTGTAACTATTGATTGATTCACTCTCTCACACTTGCCATTCGTTTGAGGGTGATGTGATGTGGTTAAACGTTGCTTAATATTGTGATTCCGCAAATTTTTTTTAAATCTAGGTGAAGTAAAGGCTGCATTCCTATCACTTAATACCTTTTGAGGACCCTGTATATCGAAAATTTTGTTGAAACAGAATAATTGTTGAGGGAATTGAATATTGAAGACTTGTTTTAAGCAATTTGTGTATGTTTCTGTGGTAACACTTTTGGAAGGAAATGCCCAAACATATCTGGTTGCATGGTCGATGATGATGTGTAGATATTTTTTTGTGGAGTTATAATAATTGAATCCTCCCACAGTATCAATAGAAAGACATTCAAAAGGTTGATCTGTGGTGGGCATAGCTTGTAATAAGCCAAATTTTTTCTGTCTGGGTTTTTTATTCTTTTGACAAATATCACAATGTTTTACAAAATTGGTTATATCTTGCGTCATGTCAGGCCAATAATAATTAGGGGAGATTAAATTTAACACTTTTTGGATACCAGGATGACCAAATTTTTCATGAGCAACATTTAGTATTTTTCTCCTTAAAGACATGGGGACTACTATTTTTCGAAATCCTTTCCTTTTAATAATCATAAGTCCATTTTCATTTAGATAATTTTTACCACACACATTATTTTTTTCCTGCCTCTCTATAATTTCTTTAACGTCCAGAAGAAAAGTAAGTGGTTGAATAAAATGTGAAACTGGGTTTCTCGACAACATGTCGGCTTCGACATTTGTGGATCCATTTTCGTAAACTATATTATATTCAAACATGCTCAACTTCAAAGACCATCTAAATAACCTGCCTCTCAAATGTTTAGTATTTTTTAACCATACAAGAGATGCATGATCAGTATGAATGGTAAAATTTACACCATGAAAATAATGATAGAATTTGTCTAACGTGTCAATGATGGCAAGACACTCTAACTCGGTAATAAAATAATTTTTCTCATAACTTCTCAATCCTCTAGAGTAATAAGGAATAGGATGTAAAAAATTATTACTATCAGGTTGTTTTAAGACTGCACCTACTGCCACCTGTGAGGCATCAACAAACATATGGAGGGGTAACTTAGGGTCATAAATTTTTAAGATAGGTCTGGCTATTATGGCATCTTTTAATTTTTGAAAAGAATTTTGACAATCTGTATTCCATTCCCATAATGTATTTTTCCTGAGTAATCTATTAAGAGGGACTCGAATTTCGGCATATTTATCTATAAACTTGTGATAAACATTGATAGATCCTAAGAATCTCTGAAGTTCTTTTACATTTGAAGGGGGTTTTAGTTTTTTTATTACTTCAATATTAGCATTAGCAGGAGTTAATGTGCCATTCTGGATGGTATATCCTAAGAAGTTAATTTTACTTTGAACAAAATTGCATTTAGATAGTTTAAGTTTAATATTTTCACGTCTACATAATTCAAATATTTGGTTTAAATGTTGCATGTGTTCTTCTAATGAGGAAGAAAAAATAATGATATCATCAAAATAATGACAAGCAAAGTCTATTTTGTATTTAGTAAGTATTCTTCTAAGGGTTCTATTAAATATCGGGGGGCCTAATTCAATCCCGAAAGGCAGAACTAACCATTCAAAGAGCCCAAAGTTGGTAGCAAAAGCCAATTTCTCAGTATCGGATGGATGTATGGGTATGTGCCAGTAGCCAGAGGCTAAATCTAAAGTTGAAAAATACTGTGCACTACTCAGTTTATCTAAAATTCCATTGATACGAGGTAGGGGTTCGGCGTCATTTTTCATTATTGCATTTAATTTTCTATAGTCAACACATAATCTAGTTTTCTTACCTTCTTCTCTTTTCATTACTAATGTAACAGGGACAGAATAGGGACTATTGCTCTCTTTAATTAAACCAGCATCTAATAGTGAATGAATTTGATCCGAAATCTCTTTTTCTTCTAAAGGGGAAGTTCTGTATGGCCTCAGAGATATTGGTAGTTCACAATTAAGAAAAATACGTTGCGGTTCAATATTAATTCTCCCGACATCAAATTTATTTTTAGAAAAAATGTCTAAATAATCCCTTATACTTTCCCTTAAAGTTTCATTTTCTATAGAATTTATGTCCCCAATTAATTTAAAATTATCAACATTAGATGGAACAAAGGATTGAGGAGATATGATATTTCCATAATCGGGTTGCACCCTCTGATAATCACAGTTAACATTAAAATGAAGTAATCTTAATTTATCACTGGATATGTTCTTAGATTCATTTAAAACAAGGTCTCCTTGTAATACTCTACATGTAGCACAGTCAATAATTAAATTAAACTTACAGCATTCTTTTAAACCTAATATAGCATAATCTAAATTTGTATTACATATCAGAAATCTAATATTTTGTTGCACATTACCTAATTTAAACAATAATTTACAAGCTTTATCTATTACAACAGTTCCTTTGGCTTTGCCAATAATAACAGGTGGAATATTTATAACTTTAGCATTTAACAATTTAACAATTTTAAAAGGTAAAATACTTATGGTTGAGCCAGAGTCAATCACACAAGGTAGTTCCCTGTTATTTACATATCCTGATACAATTAACTGTCATATATTATCAGTAGATGGTTGTGGTTGACTAAGAGGGGGTGCAGAAGATTGCAAAGGGCTCACATTGAATACACAATTCCTCTCCCAGTGATAAGCATTTTGGATACCTCTATTTAAACACATTCGACATGGTCTACTTGGGTATTTGCTCTGAAAATGTGTAGTAGGCAACCTAGGATTGATAAATCTAGAATTTGGAGCATTAAAATTGCTCTGTGAATGAAAATTGGAATTTGGCATATGAAAATTTCGACTTGGGCGAACCCAATATCTAGTTGCCTGATCATATTGTGGCAATGATCTATAATTCTGAAAATTACTTCTAGAATTACTATTGTTGACCTGGGAAGTAGGAATTACTACTAGCTGTTTAGCCATTAGGTACCAGTCTATTGTATTTTTTGGAGGATTACTAATCATATAATTCTGGTACTCAGGTTTGAGACCGTCTGTTAATCCCTGTACTATTATAGTTTCACATAAACAAAGTTGTCTACCTATTTCAACCTTTTTTCGAAAGTACTTATCCAAATCATTGTGATCATTTAACTTCATAGAAGCAAACTCTGAAAATCGAGGAACACGACCAGTAATAAATTTTTCAGTAAGAATATCAGTTATTTTGTTAAAAGAATTACATTCTAAACATTCATTGATAAAGACCTTCAGAGCCTCTCCTTTCAAATATTTTGAAATATTTTTAATCTTCCAATTTTCATCTTTCTTTTCAGAAAGGCATGTTTTGTCAAAATGGTTTAACCAAGATTGAATGTTCATTCCAGATTCGAAATCAAAAGGAATGATGTTCATTTCGTTTTCACTCATTTTGTGATCACCAGGGACTTTTACAAATCCAGATCGTAATAACATAAAAGAGGGGTACCTCATGAACATAAAAATTAAAGGAAATTAACACAAGAAAATGTAAAATAAAATTTAAATTAAATAACAAATGTAAATACCTTCATCTCTAATAAATAATGATAATAATAATAATAATACAACAAATAAGAAAATCTGAGCGAAACTTAAATAACATAAAAATAAATAAAATAATAAACAATACATACAATAAAAACTTTTTTCAAACTTACGTAATTCCGTTCACAAGTTGTCTGCCTGTTTACTTTTTGAAATTTTTGAGACCGATCAATTTATTTATTTTTTTGTATAATGATACTTTTTCATTTTTTTTTCTGTAAAAGAAAATATTATTTAGATCATTCCGTCATTATTGACATGTTGTTTTGTAGAACATTCACACTGGTCTGCATCTGGTGTTTCCAGGGATAAATTATTCCAACACTTTTTGAAAAATTCGATGCATATTTTGGTGAGAATCAGTTGCACACACCACAATGAAAAATGTACAGCATCCGCATTCAGCAACATATCACAGCTTCTCCGTTTATCAGACGATCAGAAGAAGAACTAATCGACATACTCTTCGCGAGAACTAGACGCACACTCTTCGCTATGAAGATGTACAACAGTAGCCGGCAATACATTCGCAGCTCATCCGTCCATCAGAACATTGGCATAGCTCAGTGCAAGTTCATGGAATCCTACCGGGCTTTTTGTAGCATTTTGACGAGGTTGAGATATTACGATAAATAATATTCGTTAAGAAAAAGGCAGTCCTTCAACGATACAGCAAGTTGCAGTCGATATTAGCGAGTATGGCGAAGTAGAAGACAATGAAATGAGTCCACCAAAGTTTTCCAATAAATCCAGCCAATCTCCAGACAAATAATTTTATTAGAAGACGAACAACACAGAAACAATTCCCAAAGGTCTAAAACTTATAGCCCTCGGGCTAACATTGCTTCACTTCATTGAATTAAGATGTTACTGGGCCAGTTGAATATTCTACGGACATAAAAACACCAGACACATATTTGTTTAGACTTCCAAAAACGTCAAAAATCTAGTGCTCCGACCGATGCGACCTGGTTTTGTTCCTTCAGCGGAGACATACAGTAATTTACGTCACGAGCGTACAAACCAATGAGTGAGAGGCTAGCTCCAGCCCAGCAAATGAGGTGCGAAGGAGGAGCTAAGACGGTAAAGAATTCCGAACCTGGTAGCGGATTAATTTTGGAGTGAAACTACCTCAGCGCGCGAAAAATTTAGCATAATAATAATAATAATAAAAAGAAAATGGCTTTTTAAAAAACATTCGAAATGAGAACGCGTCACATAATTTTATAGATTGGAGAGCTGATAAAAGCTACGAATGACCTTAAATTTTAGATTAAGATTTGGAATAAAATAATTATTAATATACGGATATTTACTTTTAAAGGACTTTAAATAGGAATAGATATTATTAAGAATTAAGGAAATGCTGACTATGACAGAAGTTAGATTAATTTTAAAATATTAATGCGAATAAAATGGAAGGATACGAAGGAAATAAATTTTTATGTAACATACATATGCATTTATTTCGAAGTATTTACATGTAATGCGGGTCAGTTAATTTTTAAATCGATACATATTAAATAAACATCTATTAAAAAATCGGTGCACGTGTGATTCAGTATTAAATAAAACATTTTCGTGTTTTTAAATGTATAATCAAAGTATTCTTTTCTTCTCTGTGTAAAATAATTCATTAAAATTCAAGTGCATTTTAAAATATTCTTTGAAGACCAGACGAGCGTTGACTACATGATAAGTTTTAATGTTTATAAAAAATATATATATGTATAGTCTTAAATTTTCTTATAGAAAGCAACACAGACATACAAATATAATGCATTGCTTAAAAGTTTCGAGTGAAAACTGAGTAATTAATTAACCCTTTGACTAGGGATCCGGGTATATTAGTTCCAGAGATGAGATTGATCCGCTTTTTTTCATACCAGTATAATCTTACAAAAAATGTTCTTATATTTAATCGTAACATTTTGCGATTTAAGAGAACAACGTTTTCTCTAAGATTATACTGGTATTAAAAAAAGCGGAGAAATCTCATCCCTGATTAGTTCCAGCGAACAATTTTTTATTTTATTCGTAACGCTTTAAAAAAAAAATTTCTACACTTATTCATACACTTTTATTATTCTTACATTTATATTACACTGTTAAAAATTTGCAGCACACTCTCCAGTCATTTGACCATGTTTGTAGAAAACGGTTACATAACCCATAACCGTAATTTAACAATATTCTGATCGTATTATTGCTCATTTCATGGTCAGAATATAGTAAAATTACGGTTATGTAACAGTTTTCTTCAAAAACGGTCAAATGACTGGACAGTTTGCTGCAAAATTTTAACAGTGTAGGATATGTTCAACAGATATCTACCTCATAGTTTTATAAATTGTGATACACCTGAATATGAAAATAGTCCCCATTTCTCACTCGCAATCCAAGGGTTAAGATGTAGGCGTAATTCATTACATGAAGCAACTTTCTTTCTTTTGATAAAAAAATGCAAATAACCATATTTTTTGTATTTTATACGAGACACTATCACTATCAACATGAAAACGAAACAACAAAAAGCTAAGAGTTTGTTTATACATACAATAAATTAATTAAATTACTATCGCTACGATTACAGTTTTGAATAATTTTTTGTATTGCAATTACGACGGGTTTTATTTTTTCAAGTAATAAACTGGGGAAATATATCTTTGAAAAACATATACTGAATATGTGAAAAAAAATCTAATGGCATCAGTGATTTCTGTTCCAATAAAATCATAGCATTCTGAAATAAGTAAGATAATTGAAAGTAGTTATTTTTTTAATTGCACACATTCATTTATATGCAAGAAGAAATTGTTCATTTGCAATTTATTATTACATTCGTCTGGACATCATGTGTAGATAAATATTCAATATCTAACGCAACAGAAAATAAAACTACCATTATTCTAACAGAATAGTATACTTTTAATACTGTAGTCAAATTCGAACTGACTATTTTGTGATACATTTTTTATTCAATTTTTTTCGCAAACATATAACAGTTCTAAGGGTTCTTAGTCAGAAATTAGAAAATCGAATAGCATTTTCCATTTTACAATAAGTACAAAAGTATTTCAAAACATGCTGTCAAAATTTCGTTTTAAACCGAACATGCAAAAGCAAAGGCCGTAAAAGTGACAGCAATAATTTCACCAGAAGTTGTTGATTTGAAATCCATTATGATAGATACCAGAACATTTGAAACAATACGAAGATATGGTATTTATTTGACTAAAATATACATGTGCGATTCAGTTATTAAAGATTATGATTAAGTTATCAACGAAATAGTTATTTTACTACGTCTGAAAAAAACCCTGCTTCCATGAATGCGATAGTGGGACGTCTGTTGAAATTACATCGCTGATAAAATATTTCCCATTTTTGAATAATGTTTATACTAGAGGAAGTGTTCTTAAATTAAAGAACACGTGTTAGTTATCATTTAGATTTTTCTTCAACGGTAGATTTTTTGCTGTTTTGAAAAGAAAAAATGAAAATAAGGTTCAGTCGGAATAACCATTTGACCGGAAATTATGTCTTCATTCAATTTATGTTTGAAAAAATAAGCTTAGGATACTCTTTATACTACAATTGTACAAAATACAAAAATTTTCAACACCAACACCTAATTTTAATAGCATTTTCTGCTTATATGTTAAAAATTTACATAAGGATATCAAACAGGAAATCATTCGGGCAAGTACTTTAAGAATTATGAAGATTTAAATGTTAAACTTCAAATGTTAAATTCATTGAGGGTAGTGTTTTGAGCATAACTCATTAACAACTTGGTGGAATGATGATATATTTTAGATTCGCATATTTGTAGTCTGTAGATATTAATTTCTATTATTAAAAAAATAGAGGTTAAAACAAATATTTCTTTCGAAAACTCTTTTCGAAAAAACGTATTTTTTAAACTAATTTCCGAAAAAAAAATTAAATGTAACTTGCAAAGTTTGTAACAGATATTGATTTGTAGAATATTAAAATATGCGATTCCAAAATTACAGATCACTCTTTCAAGTGGTATTTGAATTATGATTAGAAAATTTCGCTCATTGCAATCTATTTTTCTTAGATTTCATGACTTTAACTCCTTAACCGTCCAATAAGTATAGACTACTTTTTCTTAATTAAGATTGCCTGATTGCCACCAGTTTTTCGAAGTAGAAATATCCCTCTTAAATAATGGCAGATAAAATAATGCGAGAATAAAACCAATTACACTATTTAAAAAATTAAAATAAAAGACTGGTGGGAGTCAAACAGTTTCAATAAAAAAAAGTAGCTTACACTACCCGTGAATGTATCGGGGGCGAAGATTAAGGGGTTAATATTAACAGTTCAAATCTTAAGTACCTTCATAATTCCTAAAATACTAGAACGCAAATTACTTCTGGTTCCGTATCCTAATGTAAAATTTAACAAAAAGCTAAATATCATGTCAAAATTACGTGTTCCTATTTAAAATTTCAGAGTTTGGAACAATTTCAGGATGATGACGACCATCTAAAATTATTTTTTAAACATAAATTGAAATAAAACTTTATTTCCTGTTGAATGACTATTTCCGTTTTCTTCTTATTATTATTATTACTATTTTTTTGCGTCACTTTGGAGAATATTATTATTATTATTTTGATTGACTGTACGGTATTTTCCTATTTGTGTGCAGTAAAAAATGCTAACATTGAAGAATATTATAAATGATAACTAGAGAATATTCTGTAATTTAACATAAATTAAAGAAATTAAAGAATAATTATCCTTAATTTGATGGTGATTTAGAAAATTGCGATTATTGTGATACTGCTGGGCATGAAAATTGAAATTTGGCTTGGTGGTTACTTTTAAAATTTCAGTGCTCGCTATGAAAGTTTTCTAAAAAAAATTCGAAATTTAAAAGGGTGAAATGACCGGAAAACCTTCTATAAATCTTCTAAATTATGGCTTATCTGAAGCTGTGAATACGTCTTAGATAGAAAGTTAGTTTTAGAAAGTTATATAGAACTTAGATAGAAACTTGAAATTTTACATGGCTGTTACTTTAGAGACATAAATTCATCCACAGAACAGTTTTTAAAAATTTTGAAATTTTAAAGTGTGGACAGTAAAAAATGAATCGATTGTCACCACTAAATTTTAACAGTATTTTTTTATCTAGCGTCGCCAGTTAGGTATCTTTTCTATTCAGAAGTTTCAAACAGAAATTTTTGATTTATTTAATGACGGACATTTTGTGATTACTTAAATACCATTATACCCTGGTCTAATGAAGCAAAGTACCTAGGGGTTACCCATAACTAAATACTTACTTTCAAGAAACATATTCTTAACAGCAGGGAAAAAGTCGCGGGTGCAACGGTTGCACTTAAACATCTACTTAATAGTAACACTCTGGATATCCATAACAATTTTCTCCTTTATAACTCTTGCCTTCTACCAATAATCATCTACGCCTGTCCCGTCTGTGGTTTATATCTGTAAAACCTCTATGAACAACCTCAGCCAACTTCACATCAAAAATCTACGTATTGTCAGAAATGCGTCCCGTTACCTCTGAAATAGCACTATCCGTAGAAACCTCAAAACTACTACATTAAAGAAAATAATCAACCAAATTTTATGAAAAACTCTACGACTTCCTGTTGTAATTAAAATATGGAGAGCATTAGACTGAAAGAAAAAGATAATGGTTTGGTTCGTTAAATTAATACAAGATGATTTTACTTTCCTATAATAGCAATAAAGGCTGAAAAACGTTAAGATTTGAAAATATAAATTGATGCAGAAGATGAAAGCACATATTTGAATAAACTAAATTGTAGTTTATTTCTTTTTGTACATATGCAATAATCTAGACCACTCACATGTTTGATCTTTGCAACATCGGCAGGCATGGTATGCTTAAAGTTAATAATTCATAAAAAAAGGGCTGTCAGATTGAAAAATAAAGTTCCTTAATCTTGAGACATATTAATTAAACTTTGGTGATTTGATATGGTGAAAAGAATAACAAAATCTGAGAAGGATGTTCATTTTAATTTTAAGCTTACTACAAATTCATTTTAAGTACCATTTTAAGTTCCAGACTTTTTTTTAGAATGAATTTAAATATTTCATATTAAATTAATATATATTATAATGCATCAAGCTTATCGCCTTACAAAATTGCAATTGGCTAAATATCTTCCTAAGATAACTTATCGATGAAAATAGGTCAATAATACAGTACCTCAGATATGTTATTCAGAAAAGGTGTTGAAATTTTAAAGTCGAAATCTCCGTTGATCTTGAAGAATTGAAGGCCGTAGTTGAAGTTATATTAGCTGTAGTTAAAATTGTTGTAGCTGTTGTAGTGCAAAAAAGAGGCGTGCGCTCGTATTTAAACACAAGAGAGTTGCCACACTTGTTGCGCACTAAAATACGCCAAGCGGGATCAAAAATCGCCAAGCACAAAAGAGAGAACTTCTCCAATAAGATGCAGGAAAGGCACGGTGGTTCTACGATCACAGAAAGCGACATTTTGGCGAAAGCCAAACAAGTATTCTATAATGAGATCATGAGGCCTGAATAAAAGTGTAAGTTGCAGTGCTTGTTTTTAAGCAAAAATATGTATGCAACTTAGAGAATGTATAGGAAAAATAACTATTAAATTAAAATAAAGGATTTAAAATGTAAAATGGATGTAATAAAAATTAAGAGAGTAGAATAAATAATATTGGGGGGGGGGAACTGGATATTAACTAATAGAGTTAATTTACCAACAACACCTCCCTAATGAAATAATCGCAGAATTGCCGGATTATGACGCCTTCGAACCACATCACCGTAAACATCCAAAATATTCATGTATTACAGACTGTGAGAATTAGTGCTCACCATAACTGCAATTTTCTCTCTTTTATTTATACTTAGTAATTTTTTCCTCATTATAAATACCTAATTTCTTAATTAAAACTTAACATCTAATCTATACCAAAAAAAAATATGGCTTTTTTGAGTGCCTTTTTTTCTATGCTTTGCACGCCTTTTCACCACCTGGCATTTATGTGCTGTTTCACGAACCCTATTTTTTTACTTTTTTCAACTTCCTTACTGGTAGTTAGTTATTACTACAGCTATACAATTTCACTTTCCACCAATTATTTAGACTTTATCCTTAATCTCCTTTGCTTTACATTTTTATTCCAAATTTGTTATCATCTCTTTTCTTAACTTTACATCTATCCCTTTCATTGTAATTGTTCTTTTATCTTGTAGTTAATACTACTTCTTAACTTCTCCAAACGGCTCAATTTAATACATAGACACTCTACTCAGAAATAAACTTGGCGTAAAGTTTTCTGCAACTCAGAAGCCTCGTAACCGACGTCAACTGTTCGTGATTACTTAAAGCAAAAACTTTTTCTCAAAATTTCCGGTATGAATTCGGAATCTCTAATAAATAAGAAGGGCAAATTGGAAACTCCATTCTTTACATAAATTAGCATTTTTACTAAGCGAAAAATTCTAATAAAATTTAATGTGAGATGCCAATTAAAAAAAATGAAAAATGCGTTTTTCCATATTCGATAGTTTGACATGGTACCTACGACATATGACATATTAAAACACTTTTGCTTGGTTTTAGCAATTCAAATGTGAAAAATTATACGCGCTATGCATGCAAGAATAATTCTTTCATAAATAGTGTATTATATTGTAAAATAAATTAAAATGCTTTATATGAGTGCATACAATTTTTGAGAATTGTAATTGATAAAATAAACCTTTATTAATATTTCTTTTATTTTCTTTAAAATTCAAAGTCAATCAGCTACGGAGTTACAGTAATTCTTATAGATGTTCCCTTTTCATGTAATTTGTGAGTTCAAAGGCCCAAACAGCTTACGATTTTTTTCTTCAGGACAGGATTTAATTACACTCTTAAAGATTTTAAATAAAAGTTGAACTGCTCAATTGTGTGAAGTAATTATATGTGAAGCATAATATCGTTCTTCTTAACTTTCAAAAAATCTTCATCTTTCTACCTTGAATATGATACATCTTGTACCAAAAAATGGATCAAATCATCAGACAATAAGAACAAATAGCTACATGCAGTCTCAATATTCTGCATAAAAGCACGAAAATATCTGCCTGATTATCTAGTGGTAAAAATGCAAGCTAAAAGTCATGTGTCAGGTTTACGTCCCGGTTCACGCTTGGGTGTAAATAGTGTGCCAGTTTCAGATTTAAACTAATGTCCCGTTATTATTAGCCGTTGTTTCCGGATAAATGTAGTCGCTGTATGTTTCGATATTTTACCAGTTAATTCTTCGCCATCTTACCAATTCTTTATTCAATGTTTTACCAGTTCATGGTTCAATCTACACATGTATATGGTACAATACTGAATCATTTTTATAGTGCACGTTACGTATCAAGTGATGATTTTTTCCCTATTTTCTGAGCGCAGCAAACTATAATACCCAAATTTGGTTCAACCTAGCACAACAGTTTTTTTTTGGTGTAGATTGTTCATATTTAACTATTGTGCGATTTCATTGTTTCTCTTGTATATTCTGGTTTTTAACATTACATAAATCAATTAAAGATAAAAAGTTATTGGAAAAGTACAATTCTAGTTATGTTGCGATTTGTTGCTAACATGCTACTTTTTAACCCATAATCGTCGCATTATTTTTGTAAAATTCGTTCAAAAATCGTCGATTTTTTTTATTGTCCTAACGTATTATTCATAAAATTCTGAGTTAATTTGTAAAAAAAAAAAAACAGTGTTTTTTTTTTGTTGTTGTTTGTTTTTTAAAATTTAATTTAAAGGTTTCAGGATGGATTTTTTTTTTTTAAATCACTTACCTTACATTGTTTTCCTGTTGGTACGCAAGCTACTTTTTTAAAATTCAGATTGCTTCTTTGCCACCATGTTTCTGAAACAAATAAAATAATGCAATAATATGGCCAATTACACTATTTTAAAAAGCTGGAGGTAGTCAAATAATCTGACTTAAGAAAAGGAGCCCCCGTAAGAGTCACGGGAGCGACGAAATTTGTTTACAAATGACTGCCCGTGAAGATATCGGGATTAAGGAGTAAAAACAGATTGTATTTCAGTAAAGGAATTTTATATAAATATTTTCTTTACTAGCCAGAAAAAAAAATCATTATATATGCGTGTTATATGTTCCTCAGAATACGGGTGGTACGCTGTTGAGACACTGACGGCCGCCACTCAAAATCTGGTGGCGCAGCTTTGTTTTATTGCGTCTGTATATTATATAAGATCTTTAACGTTCGGCAATGCGTAATTGACCTATTTGAACGTTTCTACATTTTCAGGAAATGTACCAGACGTTTCTAATAGAAAAACGCGACTGTATATAATCCTGCGAATACATAATGCTAGTTTGTCTGTAAGAAAATACTTGTATTTTTCTGACCTGAAGTCAGAGAAATTCCCTGACCTGCAAGAACTGTGTATTTTATTACTGATCTATTTTGTTGAAATAGTTTAAATTTTTCGGTGATCACTGTAATATCAAACAACTCAGCGGTTTTACAATGTTTTCAAACAAGAATTTTCGTCCTGAACTAAAAAAAAAGTCCTTCCGGCCTGAAACAGGGAGGAAAAGGTAGCTTTCATAGTCTATGTTTTTAAAAATTCAACTCATTTTACTCAAACATCTGAAGCTAAAATGCTTGGAAACCGATTATAGAATATTCAATCCCGGTTTTCGTTAATATTGAATTTGAATGCGAATTTCAGCATGAGAGTTACAGCATAACAAAATCAGATTATTTCAAAGTGTCAACCACCCTATAAATTCAAACTGTCATATCTCAGCCATTTTCAGGTAGTTTTCATTACAAAAAGATACCTATTGCAGCAGTTCGGAGGAAAGAAATTCCAGAAAATTTTGGTATATTTTCACCGATCATGACCACTAGACCCCTATACTCCCAAACCACCCTCCGTTCATTTGTTGATATATATATATATATATATATATATATATATATATATATATATATATATATACCGGGTGATTATAATTAAAGTTACGATTTCAAAAATCGATAATTTTAAAACTACTGGTCAGAATGACTTGATATTTTAGCAGAACAATCGTGAGGCAATGGAATTTTGTTTGGCGAAGGAAAAAAATAGTTCCAAATTGTGCCGATAGATGGCGTTGTCAGGGTAATGTCAGGGGGAAAGACCAAAAATGTATTCTTGAACCCTTTCCGGCGCGGTGTAAATTTGTTTGCAAAATGATGAAATAATAGACTGACACCGGAATTTACAAACGAATCCATTAGTAAAAATAAACTTGCTTATTTTCTGGTACTTAATGAAAGGAAAATTTTAATTAAATATTCTTGGTGCCGTTTGTCAGTTTTAGAATTAAAATTGGGTGTCCTTTTTTGTGACCACCGCCAGTTAAAGGGTTAAACATAGGAATGATGTTGCCAAAAGGAAAAAAATAGAGTTCAGAGATTTACTAAAAATTTATTAGCGAAAAGACAAGACTACGTGTTTACAGCGACGACAGCGATAATGACAAAAAATGAAAAAAAAAAAGAGCTTCATGGAACAAACACCTTACTGATTATTAAGACATAAGTTGCTCAATATGCCCTCCGCCTTGTTCCGCTACTAATTGGAAGCGCAAAACGGCATGCTCCACAACACATCGGAGGGTATCTGTACTAATGCAATGGGTGTGTTGTGTGATGCCTGCCTTCAAGTCGGCTAGATTCTGAATCCGCCCGCTATAAACAACATTCTTCAGGTACCCCCAAAGCCAGAAATCACACGGGTTTAAGTCGGGGGAACGTGGCGGCCACGTTGTTGGAAAATGGCGGCTTATGATCCTATCATCTCCGAAATTATCACTCAGTAGCTGCTTCACAGTAGTAGCAATGTGCGGAGGAGCGCCATCTTGCATGAATATTATGCGATCCACACACTGACGCTGTTGAAGTGCCGGAAGAACATCGTTACGCAAAAGTGCTTCATACCGCTTGCCAGTAACTGTGCAGGTAACGGGACCCGCAAGTGTGATCTCCTCGAAGAAAAATGGACCGACGATAAACGCTGCCGTTATACCGCACCACACAGTGACCTTTTCAGACGGAAGAGGTAATGGCTGTAGCTGGGACGGATTCTCGGTCGCCCATATCCTGCAATTTTGCGTATTTACAGAACCTTGCAAATGAAAGTGGGCTTACCTCGTTATTACCTCGTTATAATCGTTCTCTTCTAATAATGTGAAGTATGTTTATAATTTGTTATTTGTGATTATGCCATTATAAACTTATTACAGAACTAAAACATTTAAAAGGACAATTATTCAACGTCAATTTGTTTCAAAGAAATGATGCAACTATACTCGTAACTTTCCAAGCTTTGTGAAAATGAGTCAGTGTATTACTATCCTTCATTCTGTAAAGTCACAGGAAAAAATGTTTCCTGATGTTAAAATTAATCTAAATGTAAACCTTTTAAAATTTTAAGTAATGTAAAATATAATTTTTAAAATCAATCCAAACGTGAACTTATTTATTCAATGTGAATTGTGCATTAACCCATTAATGCCGGTTGGTACGAAAACATACCACTTAAGAGATACGAAACTTTTAAATATGAACACCATTATCTTAGTAAAGAAAAATTCATTTTATCAAATGTAAAACTATCAGAGATTCAATCAGTTAAAATAACAGTATTGGAAAACTGGTGTCAACTGGTATCGAAGTATTTAAAGAAGTGTAAGATAAGTCGGCATTAATGGGTTAATATAATTTTTTACAAGTCTTATTTCAGCGGTGGTGCAAAATAGAATTATTCAAGAAGTGTTTATAATAAATTCTCAAATAGTTGATATATATAAACCAGTGGATATTTCATAAATTGGATAGACCATAGAAAAGGTAAGCAATTCCTTTTCTTTCTGTATTTGAAGACCAGAGTTAATTTTAATTTGTAGAATTTAATATTCTGATGTTACGCGTTTACCTCGTTGGCCTCGCCCCTTCAACAGTGATCATGAGCCTGATGAATGTATGAACTCATAATTTATTCTTAAGGATTAATAATTGATTCTAATTAATAAAAATAATACTCAGCTCTTATGCTAGAATACAAAATTCAAGAAAATATAATTGAATTTAATAAACTATTTAAACTAATAAAACTTTAAAAACTGTATAAACAAGTTCTCCGAGATGGCGACAATAAAGGAAATGCAATTAGTAGATAAATTAAACAATAATAATTATTCTATATGGAAGTTTAAAATTAATATGTTGTTAATTAAGGAAGATTTGTACGAACTCGTAACTCAGGAACCCCCTACACCAATTAACGAAGATTGGAGAAAAAAGGATGCAAAAGCTCGCGCTTTAATAAACCTGAGTATAGACGATACGCAAATAGTTCATGTAAAACATTTAGAAACAGCAAAACAGACATGGGATAGTTTAAAAAATATTCACGAGAGAGCTAATTTATCCAGTAAATTATATTTATTCCGAAAATTATATAGTGCAAAACTACCCGAAAATGGGAACATGCACAAACACATTACTAATATACTGGAAATAAAAGATAAGCTCTCCGCAATAGGAGAGAACATAACCGACTCGCATTTATCTGCACTTCTATTGTGCTCTTTACCTGCGAGTTATAATACACTTATAGCAGCTCTCGAAACCCGAAATGAAATTGAATTAACTCCGGAATTCGTCAAGAGCAAACTTACTGATGAATTTAATAAAAGGGTAGAAAATAGTGAGCAAGTTGAAAACTCACAAAAGGTGTTTAAAACACAAAAGAAATACACTCAAGATTATAAAGGGCAAAACAAATATTGTACCTACTGTAAACACTCAAATCACACTTACAAACAATGCTGGCATCTCAAGAACAGAAACACACAGACCACTACACCTAAAACACAATACAAATACAAAAAGTACACATCGTTGTGTTTTGAAAATACAAAAGGTGATAGTAAAAATAAAATGAATGAATCAAAAACAGATGAAAAGGTACAAACAAATAAAAGTGAACATAAAGATGCAGCATTCATAATTGTAAATCCCGCTAATAAAACCTGGTTAATTGACTCAGGAGCGTCTTCACATATAGCGAACGATAGGGATATATTTACAAAATTCAACGATACTGAAAAAACTACAGTAACAATTGCTAATGGGAATACATTAAATTCTTACGGAACCGGCGAAACACAAATAATGACAAAAACATCTGATGGATGTATAAATAGAATTACACTTAAAAATGTGTTATTTGTTCCACAATTGGAATCAAATTTAATTTCCGTAAGTAAAGCCACAGAACATGGCTACAAAGTATTTTTCGAAAATGAAAAATGCATACTATCGTGCAATGGAAATATATACTTAGAAGCATTTAAGAAACATAACTTATATCAAGTTGAAACACTAGAAGAAAGTTCTCAAAATAAAATAAACATTGCACATGATTGCAGAAATAAAGATTGCCTCGAAATTTGGCATAAACGCCTTGACCACAGAAATAATGAAAGTATAAAAGAATTAGTCAAAAATGACTTGGCCAGTGGGATAAAAATAAATAACTGTAATCATAAAACAAACTGTGAAACCTGTATAAAAACAAAGTCAACAAATGCACCGTACTCTAAATCTATCGAAAATAAAACAACAAAAGTATTAGATTTAGTACATACTGATTTATGTGGTCCTTTTAAAACACCCACAATAGGAGGGGAAAATTACTTCCTTACATTCATAGATGACAGTTCTAGATTCACAGTTATATACACTGCTCAAAACAATTAAAGGATATTGCAGTTTTAGGTGGATTTTGTATCTGGGAAACTTTTTAGCTGATTGATACATGGTCGACAGACATAGTAGGTTATATGAGAATAAATTACACATGTTTGGCAGAAAAAAATGCATTTTATTGCGCATTTGTGTACAAAAGGAAAAAAACACAATTTGTGCATATGAGAAAAAAAGAATAAGAAAAGGTGTTTTCTTCAAAGAAAATCATTTTCAGTAGGGGGTATGGTTTCCACGGGCGGCCAGCAACGTTGAACACCTTTGAGGCATGGACTCAATGAGGCTATTAATGACGAGTTGGGGTATTCTGCCCCACTCTTCCAGAAGAGCTCTTTCCAGTTCTTGGAGAGTTTGTGGGGGTTGTTGGCGACCAGAAACTCGTCTTCCTAGAGCGTCCCAAACGTGCTCGATTGGATTCATGTCTGGAGAACACGCTGGCCATTCCATTCGAACGATTCCTTCCTCGAAAAGGAAATCCTCCACCAGGTTTGCACGATGTGGCCTGCAGTTATCGTCCATTAAAATGAAGTTATCTCCGATTGCTGCAGCGTAAGGGACTACAATAGGTCTGAGGATCTCATCCCTATATCGGCGACCAGTCAGAGCTCCATCTCGAATGATGTAGAGGTCAGAGCGCCCGTCAATGGAGATGCCACCATACACCAACACTCCTCCACCGCCAAATCTGACACTTTCGTGCACGAACGCAGGATTATTCCTACTGCCACGGTCCCTCCAGATGAAAATACGCCTATTATCCGGATGCACAGAAAAACGGGACTCGTCAGAAAACAGAATATTGCTCCATTCATTTCTTCTCCAGTTGACATGCTCGGTTGCCCACTCCCTGCGGTCGCGACGATGCCTTGATGTTAATCTAACACATACCATCGGTCGGCGAGCATACAGTCCTACAGCATGGAGCCGGTTTCGGACAGTCTGAGTTGAAATCGTGGTGCCTGTAGCCGAGCGAAAGTGTTGTTGGAGAAGAGTAGCGTTCATGTTTCGGTGTCTCCGAGCTGTTAACGCTAAATACCGATCTTCATTGGGCGTTGTTGCCCGTCTACGACCTTGCCCTGGTCTTCGGCCTGCACATCCACTCTCCAAAAAACGGTTCCAGATCCTGGAAATGACACTTTGTGACACTCCAATGGCTTGCGCTACTTCGGCGTGAGTTTGGCCCCCTTCTAACCTACCAACAATTCTCCAAGCTTCTGAATCAGTCAAATGACTTCGCTGAGACATCGTACTCATCGAAACAAAGCAATCACTGAATGCCGATCATCCTTGTCTTCATTCTCTTTTATCCAGTTGAAAGTCAAATTTCATTCGCTGCCGCTGAGGCGACGTTTTTGACGTTGAACTCAAAATTTGCATACTCCACAGTTTGAAAACCAGAAAAATTTGCATTTGTGATTCTCTTCTTCTATTTTCGGCAAAAAAAATTTCGTTTATATCTTTATTTTATATAAAACTTCAAATATCCTTTAATTGTTTTGAGCAGTGTACTTGTTAAAAAGTAAAGATGAAGTTTATGAAAAAATAAAAGACTATGTACAAATGGTCAAAACCAGACAAGGAAAATATCCGACGGCGATTAGATCGGATAACGGTGGGGAATATATAGGAAATAATACAGAAGCCTTTCTAAGGGAACATGGTATAAAACATGAGTACACAGTTCCATTTTGTCCCAGCCAGAATGGCATTGCTGAGAGAAAAAACAGAAGCTTAATTGAAATGACACGAAGCCTATTATCCGAAGCAAATTTACCTCATAGGTTCTGGGGTGAAGCGATAAATACTGCTAATCACCTCCAAAATAGGCTCCCCACTAAGTCAACAAATAAAACGCCATATGAAATTTGGTTCAAAAGAAAACCAAACCTCTATTATTTACGTGTATTTGGCTGTAAAGCATACACTTACATAAACAAACACAAAAGATCTAAACTAGATGACACAGCAGAAGAGGGTATCTTCATGGGCTATGATAATAATACAAAGAGATACCGCGTATTCACTAAAAATGGTGAAATAATAATTTCCAGATCTGTAAAATTTCTGGAAGAAAAACTGAACAATTTAAACGAGAAAATTAATGATCACGAACAATTAATTGAAGATAAAAAATACATTGAAATAGAAATAGGTGACACACCCTGTACACCTGACGCGCCCAAACAATCAGAAACACATCAACCTCGTAGATCTGAAAGACAAAACAGAGGAGTACCACCTCAAAGATATACTTCCGACAATTTTATTGCTTTAGCAAATGATTGCGATACAACAGAACCTGAAAACTGGAAACAGCTTATCAAAATAAACAATCCACTAGAAAAGAAAAACTGGCTTAAAGCCACTGAAAACGAAATACAATCGTTAATGAAAAATAATACATGGGATCTAGTCGATCCTCCTCTTAATAAAAGAATCATAGGAAGTAGATGGATTTTCAAACGAAAAATTGATAGTTCAGGAAATACACAAAAATATAAAGCACGTTTTGTTGCCAAAGGTTTCAGTCAAAAATATGGGGAAGATTATCAAGAAACATTTTCACCAGTAGCACAACATTGTACCATCAAAACACTTCTTTTAGCAGCAGCTTATAATAATTTGAATGTGCGACATGTAGATATTGACACCGCTTTAGTTCATGGGCACTTAAATGAAGAAATATATATAAATCAACCTGAAGGCTATGTAAACGAACAATTTCCTGAAAAAGTTTGCAAGCTCAAAAAGGCGATCTATGGCCTCAAACAGGCCGCCAGAGCTTGGCATATTAAAATCGCTGAAACACTAGACAACTTAAACTTTATCCAAAGTACAGCAGACACATGTCTTTTCACTAGAAAAGAAAAAGATCATACATCGTACATAATAATATATGTTGATGATATACTCATTGCCAGCAAAGATGAAATAATAGAAGAAATCGTAAATTCTCTAAAACAAGAATACGAATTAAAGGATCTAGGCAATATTAGTAACTATTTAGGTACTCAAATTCAGAAATTACCTAACGGTTATTCTCTTGATCAAAAAATTAAGATTGAAAATTTAGCGAAAAAGTTCAATCTTGAAAACTCCAAACCGTGCAAAACTCCAATGGAACCAGGATATAACAAATTAAATGATGATGATAATTTAATGCCAAATAATATTAAATATTGCCAGGCACTTGGTTCACTGCTTTACATAACAACAATAACTAGACCTGACATTTCAGCAGCAGTAAACATTTTAAGCAGAAGAAATGAGAATCCTCGCGAAAAAGACTGGCAAGCCGTAAAAAGAATAATAAGATATCTATATCATACTAAAGAGCTAAAATTAATAATTAACTCTAATGAAAAACCAATATTAAAAGTATTCGCTGATGCCGATTGGGCAGGTGATACCCAAACCCGCAGATCAACATCGGGAATATTATATATGTTGGGCAACAACCCAATTCAGTGGACGACGAAAAGGCAAAGTTTCATTGCCTTATCTTCAGCAGAGGCTGAATATGTGTCCGCAGCACATGCTAGCCAAGAAATAATTTGGTTATTGAAGTTACTTGACGATATAGGCTTTCCACAGCAAAAACCAATCACTTTATATGAAGACAATCAAAGTACCATAAAAATGGTTGAATCAGAAAAATTCACGAAAAGATCAAAGCACATCGACGTCAAATTTAATGCCATTAAACAATATAGCGAAGAAGGCATAATTGAGTTAAGATATCTTCCAACAGAAAAAATGATAGCCGATGCACTTACCAAACCTTTACCCAAGCCTCGATTCATCGAACACAGAAATTCAATGAAAATATTAGTTAATCCCCATGAACGGATTAAGGGGGAAATTGTAGAAAACTAATCCATTCATTTCAATCACTTAATATTTTCCACTCAAAGTAAAATAAATAAATAAAGAAAATGATGAAGCACGCAGATAAAAACCCAACGATAATTTTTCTCTCATCTCTTCAAAACAAGTGACATAATTTAAGACTCTTAAGTTTCAAGTTTATCAAGCAATAGATATTTATTACCTCGTTATAATCGTTCTCTTCTAATAATGTGAAGTATGTTTATAATTTGTTATTTGTGATTATGCCATTATAAACTTATTACAGAACTAAAACATTTAAAAGGACAATTATTCAACGTCAATTTGTTTCAAAGAAATGATGCAACTTTACTCGTAACTTTCCAAGCATTGTGAAAATGAATCAGTGTATTACTATCCTTCATTTTGTAAAGTCACAGGAAAAAATGTTTCCTGATGTTAAAATTAATCTAAATGTAAAACCTTTTAAAATTTTAAGTAATGTAAAATATAATTTTTAAAATCAATCCAAACGTGAACTTATTTATTCAATGTGAATTGTGCATTAATATAATTTTTTACAAGTCTTATTTCAGCGGTGGTGCAAAATAGAAATTATTCAAGAAGTGTTTATAATAAATTCTCAAATAGTTGATATATATAAACCAGTGGATATTTCATAAATTGGATAGACCATAGAAAAGGTAAGCAATTCCTTTTCTTTCTGTATTTGAAGACCAGAGTTAATTTTAATTTGAAGAATTTAATATTCTGATGTTACGCGCTTACCTCGTTGGCCTCGCCCCTTCAACAGCAACTCCTACACATGAGTTATCTTGTACGGATAACAGCGTAAGACGTTCCGTAGGACTTTACGCACCGTGCTGTTCGGCATATCCAGCATTCGGCCAATCCCCCTTGCACTGCAGATTCCAGCATCACTGTCAGTATGTTCCTGTAATGCTGTAGCCACATCTTCCACTGCCGCAGCTGAAACTGGTTTCCTTCCTCTACCCCGTTTAACGTCAAATGAACCGGTCTCTTCGAATTTAGCAATCATTTTTTGCAGACCATTTGTTGTTATTGGACCTTTTTTTTATGGATTTTAATGTCCGAAACTTCCTAATAGCTGTAATTGCACAGTCATCGTTCTTATAAAAAAGCTTCAAGAGCAGAGCGCGATCCTTCGTAGTCAGAGTCATGATGAAGCATTCAAGCACAGAGCTGCTGCTCTGCATTTTTATGGTTGCTATGTCTGCGGTGCGCATGTCACGTATTAGTAATTTGCATATCTTCAGACAATGTGAACCCAGACAGCGCCATCTATGGGCACATTTTGAAACTTTTTTTTCCTTCGCCAAACAAAATTCCATTGCCTCACGATTGTTCTGCTAAAATATCAAGTCAATCTGACCAGTAGTTTTAATTAAAATTATCGATTTTTGAAATCGTAACTTTAATTATAATCACCCGGTATTTAATTAAAATTTTCCTTTCATTAAGAACCAGAAAAATAAGCAAGTTTCTTTTTACTAATGGATTCGTTTTTAATTTCCGGTGTCAGTCTATTATTTCATCATTTTGCAAACAAATTTACTCCGTGCCGGAAAGGGTTCAAGAATACATTTTTGGTCTATCCCCTGACATTACCCTGACAACGCCATCTATCGGCACAATTTGGAACTATTTTTTCCTTCGCCAAACAAAATTCCATTGCCTCACGATTGTTCTGCTAAAATATCTGACCAGTAGTTTTAAAATGATCGATTTTTGAAATCGTAACTTTAATTATAATCACCCTGTATATATATATATATATATATATATATATATATACAGGGTGTAACTGAAATGCTTCAACAAACTTTGAGGGATGATAGTACTCATGAAGACGAACAAAAAATGCAATGGAACATGGGGTCGCAAATGACGTTTAACCCCTTCAGGGGCAGTGGTATGTTTATGAAAGCACTTAATTTTAATTCCAAAACGGCATAATGGCACCAGAATTTTGCTAAAATCTTTTCCATTTAATATGTATGTGAAATATAGCCTTTTTCTTATTTACAAACAAATTTTTTTATAAATTCCGGTGCCAGTCATTTATTTCAAGATTTTAGTACTAAAAGTAGTTTTCCCCTAAAAGGCTTAAAGGATAAAAATAGAGAAAATGCGTCTGAAAATGGACTGGCACCGGTATTTACAAAAAAAAATGTTTGTAAATAAGAAAAAGGCTATATTTCACATAAATATTAAATGGAAAAGATTTTAGCAAAATTCTGGTGCCATTGTGGCGTTTTGGAATTAAAATTAAGTGGTTTTTTAGACATACCACTGTCCCTGAAAGGGTTAAACGTCATTTGCGACCCCGTGTTCTATTGCATTTTTTGTTCATCTTCATGAGTACTATCATCCCTCAAAGTTTGTTGAAGCATTTCAGTTACACCCTGTATATATATATATATGACATATGACATGCTGTAACTTTCTTATTCATGAATCGATTTGGATGTGAGTTAGTATGTGTGTAAGATATACCAAGGTCCCAACCGAGTTCGTTTGCCAGATTCTTCCGTCATCTTGTTTCAAAATGGCGGCCAGTGTTTTTTTTTATTAAAAAAGATGTAAAAAAAAAGTATAAATTGAAAGAATTGTTTCTGTCATGTGTTAAAAGGCGATACAAGGATTCTGGAACAGTTTTTGTTTTGTCTAAATCTTACAAAATTACTGAGATATGACAGTTTTAAATTCTAGGGTGGTTTAGATTTTGAAACAATCTGATATTTGTTATGCTGTAACTCTCGTATTTATGAACCGTTATGAACTTGACTGATAACGTGTACAGAACAAACCAAGGTCTCGACCGAAATCATTGGCCAGCTTCATGCGACATCTTGTTTCAAAATGGCGGGAAGTTGCTTTTTTTTCAAAGATTCAAAAATATTTTTAAAATATTATAAACTGAAAAAGTTGTTTCCGTTATGTGTTAGATCGTGATACAAGGATTTCAGGACATTTTTTGTTTTGCCTTTATCTTACAAAATGCCTGAGATAACGGCAGTTTGAAATTCTAGGGTGGCTGACATTTTGAAACAATGTGATTTTTGTTATGCTGTAACTATCTTGCTGAAATTCGCATTCAAATTCAGTATTAATGAAAACCGTGATTGAATGTTCTATAATCGTGTTCCAAGCATTTTAGCTTCGGCTGTTTGAGTAAAATGAGTTGAATTTTTAAAAACATGGACTATATAAGCTACCTTTTCCTCCCGGTACCAGCCAGAACGACTTTTTAAGATAAAGCCAAAACAAAAAATGTTCCGGTATACGGAAACAACTTTTTCAATTTATAATTTTTATACACCTTTTTAAATTTTTAACAAAATTAAACAAATTTAATTTGCCTCCATTTTGAAACAAGATGGCATATGAAGCTGGACAACGAACTCTGCCGAGACCTTGGTATGTTCTGTACACATGATCAGTCACTTTCATACGGATTCATAAATACGAGAGTTACAGGATAACAAATTGTCAGCCCTAATATGGACCTTGAAACTGATACATAATGTCACTTTTGCCTTTTGGTACTAAACTAATTTTCATTTAATCCTGTATTTATTTTCGTTGGTAATTCGTTTCGATGGCTAACATTTCCATTTCTGGCATCGTTCAATTCTTTTCATCTTTCCGTTTTTCAAATCGCCGGTCATGTTTATTTTCCAGACTGTTTGTTCTCGATATCGATTCTCGATCTCGTAGTATATCTTTAATTTATTTTGAAATATGTGTAACAAACGTTAGTATTTTCAAAACTTAAAACTGTTTTATCTATGTGTGAAATCTACATCACACACTTTTGTCACTACCTTGCCAATATCAGCCATTAGGCTTCCACATACTCTGCTTAACTCAATTTAATTCTGTTTTAGACCGGTTCCTGTACACGGGACGAACACAAATATAAGATTGTTTCAAAATCGCAGCCACCCTAGAATTTAAAACTGCCATACTTCAGACATTTTTTTAAGATATAGCCAAAACAAAAAATGTTCCAGAATCCTTGTATTACATTCTAAAACTTAACAAAAACAATGGTTTCAATTTATAAAATTTGTGCACCTTTTTGGAAAAAAAAAATAATTACCTGGTTGCCATTTTGAAACAAGATGCCGGATGAAGCTGGCTAACGAACACGGTCAACACCTTGGTATGGCCTATACACAGTGGCGTATCGTTAGCGGGGAGGGAGAGGGTCACGATCATTTTACTACCAGTATAATTATATACTATATTTGGCCTTATTTAATCTTTGAACGGTATGAATTAAATAAGGCCAAATATAGTATATAAAAATACAGGTAGTAAAGGGATCCTGCCCCCCTTGACGCTACGCCTTTGCATATACACGTAATCAGCCACATCCAAATCGGTTCATAAGTAAGTGAATATATAAATCGACATCTGAACGGAAGGGTGGTTTGAAGGTCTGGGGGGTCATGACCAGTGAAATTATACCAAACTTTTTGGAATTGCTGTCCTCCGAACTGTTGTAATAGTTGCTTTTTGTAATGAAAGCTACCTAAATATATACAGGGTGTCCGAAAAGTCTGGAAACGGTCAAATAACTCGAGACATATACATCGGATTGAAAAACGGCAAAATGCATATTCAATATTTTTGAAAAATCTATTTAGGGATAAGAAAGTTGCCCCCCCCCTCATCTTTGCCCCCCCAGGGGGAAAGGGGGCAACTTTCATATCCCTAAATAGATTTGCCAAAAATATTGAATATGCATTTTGCCGTTTTTCAATCCGATGTATATGTCTCGAGTTATTTGATCGTTTCCAGACTTTTCGGACACCCTGTATATTGAAATCACACTTAAATAAATTAATTATAAAAGGTAATTAGTTTTAAATAAAAATTCTTGTTTTAAATATCTTTCTAAAACTATCACTATTTTAATGTTCTTGAACCTTGACCGCTAAAACGCAAATTGTAAAATGTCTACTTAACTAGTCCTATCATTTTTCTTAACTGTTATATTTTACTTTTTAATATAGGATCATTTAACAGATTAGATAAAAATACTATTATCTTGCGCCTCACATATACTAAAGATTTAGATAACCAGGAAATTCACTCAAATAGTTTATCTCAAGCGTGAAAAACATGTAGTTGAAGAGAAAACTACATTAGTTTTCTCAAGTCTTCCGAATTGTTAAATTGATGTAACGAATCTGAAGCATTAGTTCTTTTAGAGTAGTATAATTTCACATAAGTAGATTTTTAAGCACCAGATAATATTTGAAAAAAAAACTCATTTAATTTTAAACTAGATTAATATTTAAAATGATGTGTTCTATAACAGATTTTTTTTAGTAAACCAGCGTAATAGTTAAAAAGTGAAAACTGAATTTTTAAAATAGTAAAAAGATTTTAAACTAATTAATATTAATAGTTTTGAACCACAATTATATTATTTGTGATATATGAAAGTATATTTTCATTCCAC
Source organism: Maratus michaelseni (assembly GCA_963931845.1). Classification (NCBI taxonomy): domain Eukaryota; kingdom Metazoa; phylum Arthropoda; class Arachnida; order Araneae; family Salticidae; genus Maratus; species Maratus michaelseni. The sequence goes on along the minus strand of OZ007589.1, from coordinate 25,500,764 downwards.
TAAATTTCAGTTTAATGTCTGAAGTAACCGTATGTATAAATTGTGTGAAATCCCAAATATATTGTTATTATTATAATTTAACACATTGACGGACACTAGGAACAAGTGAAGTTCGAAAATTGGCACTACATGTTTTTGTAAGTTTCAGAATATTAGAAGTATAGTTTTACTCATTCTGCTTAAATAAACTTAATTTTGATTAATCCAGCACCTTTAATTAGGTTGCACTACTCCCTTCACAACCACGTCAGGGTGACTAGTGGTCAGGAAAAAATGCAGTAAAAAAAGTGAAAAACACCAGTATATTCTTATAGAAAAATTTATGTTGATTATTCGATCAAATAATCAATTTGAATTTTACTATAAGAATATACTGGTAATTATCATTTTTCTACTGTATTTTTCCCTGTCCACTAGCCACTCTGCACGTGCATACTGAAGCTGCAACTTGTATAACAGGTGGAAAATGAACTTCAACCTAAAAAATTGTTTCCAAAACATGACACTGGGCCTCTACTTGTACACCGGTAAACGCACATTTGTGCTGCTATAGACGTAGTGTCTAAAAACGACCGTTTCGGTTTGGACGGCTATTGCCGTCATGCCACATAGTGAACTTCGCTTTGACGGCTATAGACGCAAGTGTCCGTCAACGTGTTAAGTTTACTTGCAAGTCTTGATTTCTTCGTTAGATCAAAATATCGCTATATCATGTCTTTTTAAATATTTTTAGAAATACTGCACTGATTGAAGCTAATTTTCTTTATTGTATACACGTTTAGAAAATTGCAAAGTGAACAGGTAGAAATTGTGTAATGTAGGATTATACACATAAGTTTTAGTTGCTTTTAATTAATTGGTATATATTCGTTAAATATGAGATAGTTTCAGGGATTGGATAAAAATGCAATTAACGTACGTCTCACATACACAACAGATTAAAAAAATAAAAACATCCACCCATAAAATCACGATTCTTTTTCAAATTTGAAAGTAATATACAACTTTTTTATACCGCATTTTTATCATTTTGTTTTTTACAGTGTTATTCTTAGGGTATTATTAGAAAATACAATGGACACTTGTTAATTCTAAACTCACATAAACCGAGAAAATAGTACACATTTTTCAAGTTTGAATTATATGATTCTAAAAAAGTAAATAACTTTTCATTATTTTCAATAAACAAAGTAATACTAATCTAACATTAGAAATGTTATACACCTTTTTAAATACACCTTAGTGAAATACCCTTTTTAGGTTCGTTCGTAATTATATAAATACGTAGCACCTATTGTCGTCGCTTGGTCCGTCCGTATGTCTGTCCGTCCATCTGTCTGTCCGTCTGTCTGTCCGTCCGTCTGCATATAACAACGTAAAAACTACCCATCCGAATGGTTTGCAATTTAAAATATATTATCTTTGCAGAATTTTGTCGAGACATTTCAAATTTTATTGAAATCGAATCAAAATTTTAAGAGATATTAATAAAAATATTTATTAAGAAATTTGAATTTTTTTTTTTTAAATGGGAGCTTTTTTGTTATAGGAGCTTCCGAAGTTTAATCGTCAAGCGACCGAGATACTTATTTTATTACTGAAATTAATCTGCAGGCGATATAATTCATTTCACAGAATTAAAAATCAGAAAAGATCTGAATATTTATGTAACTAGTTATAGTACGAACGCACCTCATTTGTCACGTTTGACGTACAATTTCCAACTTGTTATAATTCGAATTGTTTTGAACATATTATATTATAAAAGCTTGGTTTCTAAAATTAAGATTATTAGAAGCATGTTGATCTTATAATACCAAAAGTGTGTCACCTTTATCGTAAATAGAATCATAAGAAGCGAAATAAAATAGAAAAAAAAATTAAATTATATGGGTAGCCCAAATGAAAGTGGCACTACAGTCGGTTTCAGAAATGATTTAATGCTATTATTTATATAAATTGTTTAATACAAATTAACATACAAAAGAAAGAATTAATATAGACATAACAGATAGGCTAGACAAAGTCACCTTGTAGATTGAAACAAGTGTCCCAGCCCTAAACGAGACGATGGATACCCTGGGTGAAAAAGCTCTGGAGTTGGCTGTGGAACCAATTTTCAACGGCAGCTTGGACCTCATTAGAAGCGGCAAATCACCGTCCATTCAGAGCTTTCGTGAGTGGACCGAAGATGCGGTAGGCAAACGGTGAGAGGTCTGAGCTCTAAGGGGGATGTTAGAGAACCTCCCAGCGGAATTGCCGTAACAATATTTGGCACGCCACAGCCACATGAGGTCGAGCATTATCAAGCAAGATGATAAACCCGTGTGTCGGCAGGCCACTAGCACTCACATTTTCCGCTGTTAAAAATTGCACGACCGCGCGTTGACACCGTTTGGAGGCATCCATGATGCGAACGATGCCTTTTAACGTGCTCCCACCCTATCACAGACCCATCTGGCGGTATCTGACGATATCGCATGCATTCCCTGCACTCTGCGCCCTCTATAAGAGCTTGCGCAATCATCTTTCTCTTCAAATGGCGGAGCTATTACAGCAATGCCACTTTCATTTGCTTGACCCTTATATTAGAAAAAACGGTCCTTGTTGAAATTTGTTATTTCGGCGTTATTAAGCTAATCTATTAATTTCAAATAAAAGCTTCCAATCTTTGTCTTCTGAAGTCATCTGAAAAGAAAAACAAAATAAAATAATAAATGTATCCATCACTGATTTTTCATTAGGAAGTTTAAGAATGTTGAGTGACTTCAAAGTCTGATCCGGAGTTACATCCCGAATCAGAAGCATTTCGTTTTCTGGCTACTAACTTCTTCGATGTAATAACTTCTTCATCACTTAATTTTCCGAAATTTCCAAAGTCATTATCTATTTCTAAATGTTTAAATAATGTTACATTTTTCTGTTGAATTTTCCTTTGAATTTGAAAAATCTTGTACTATGTACATGTTGTTAACAAAGGCTTCTGCTATTTCAACTAGTTGAAAATTGTAAATCAAACGTGACAAATGAGGTGTCTTCATACTATAACTAGTTTTATAAATATTCAGATCTTGGTGCAATAGCTGTTGCACTCTTTTGCAAAAATAAATGAATGCAAAATTTATTTTATATACAGATTTTCAAATTATAGATATTAATTTTATTTTATAAAATTAAGTTTCAATACACTTTAACAAACAATTAATTACAATTCTGATACATTAAAATTATACTATGCCCAAATATCCGATACAATATAATGGAAAAAAGTTGTTTCTCTGAAAAAAGGAATTATATCGTCTGTTATTGTGATATGAATAATTTCCGTAATAAAGTAGAGTTTAAGTTGGCAACATTTTATCTTTTGTCGACGTTTACTGAAAATTCTAATGGAAAACTTAAGCCTAGCTTTGAAAATTTCAGAGCTTGAAATCCATATTTAGACTTTTTTTTTTCCATTCCATTCAATATCTATTTACCCGGAAACATCTATCCAAAAAACTGTCGGCTGATTATATGATAGCTATAATTAAACAATTTTAGTATACAAATTCGGTTTTTTAATTCAGTAATATGGAAATAATATGACTCCATCTTAAAGAGGATGTAATCAACAGGGCGACTTAGAATCATTACCTATCATGGGGTATCACTGAATTAATTAAGTATGATAGATCTTAATAGAATGAAGAAAACTTTTAATAATACCTTTTTAAGTTTTTATTCCATTTTATAAAATTTGAAATGACACGACAAAATTCTGCAACGATCATATATATTAAATTTCAAACCATTCGTTTGTTTTCAGCTGTTATATGCGGACAGACGGACGGATGAGACGCCGACCATAGGTGCTACTCACATAATTAGGAACACACCTAAAAACTTGTCGTTGGGGCCCACCGTAATACTTACCCATCATGGATATGCATAATATAAAATATGAAAGTAAAACATGTGTGAACTATTTATGAAATGCATTGTAATTCGAATAAGATCCTACACCGCCCCCTGAATACTAGGCCTGCGCGCTGAAAAAAATGGCGGCTGTCGCAGGCGGAATCGTTTGTAGAGCCCCTCGAACTTCAACACCAATAATATCTAAAAGTTATCTTTGAGTAATTTGATCTCCGAAAAACAAGGCGAAGAAAACTTTTAGAAATTATTGGTGTGGAATTTCGAGGGACCGTTCAAACGCTGAAAAAAAATCGGCCTGCGACAGCCGCCATTACTGTCAGCGCTCACGCCTAGTATTCAGGGGGCGGTGGATCCTGGCTTGATGACAACATAAACTTTAAATGCTATATTACTGAATTGCGTAAAAGAAACTCCAAAAATGATAATCATATTAACTAAGAGTTTACTGCGTCGGATTAAGCGTCTCATTTCCAATTAAAATATATCTTTTGTAGTAACTCCTCTATACCGACCCGATTAAAGATGGTGAGTGGTAGCGAGATCAGATCATTGGTAAAGAGAATTATCTTGCATAAATTAAAAAATAGAATTTATTGCATACCAATATTAATTCTAATATAAATATGTACAAGAAAGTTAATTACAGCATTTAATTATTTTTCGTGAGTCAATCGCTTATAAATTAATGACCTCTTGACTCCAAGTGTAACTGAAACAAACAAAAGTCTCTAAACATTACAGTCAGTCGTGACTACAAAACAAAGTTCATTCGGACCAAGGCTCGTCCGTTCCTTCTCTTCGGAAGATCTACTAATACTCGTTAATTCTGAGTCTAAGAACTCTCACTCTCGCACTTGGTGTGCTTTTTCACTTCGCTGGGATTTTCACCGGATACCTGCTGTATCAATTCTAGAGGTCGGACCTCACTAGCGCTTACACCACGCTGAGTTCGAAACTGACGTTTCCTTTTCCCTTCTCCAGAGAGTCAACACTCTCCTTTTTGATCTCTCCAAAAACTGTCCTCTCTCACTTTTTCATTCTCGCAGGAGAACTCCTTCTAGGGGCGGGGGCTTTGTCGAGGCGGGCCCCTCGAAACTCTCCAGCCTCTTAGCAGCCTTGAGATCCCTCTGTTTCGTTTTCACTAAGTCCGTCATTGGACGTTCTAAGACAAAGGGCAAAGTTTCGGGCGCAAACCTAAAAATCGTGTGCAGAGATCGCTTCTCTCGCAGATGAACTCTTTCCCACGAACTCGGCAAGGATCAAAGCATAAGACCCCTCTTTGGGTAACGCCTTACCACTTCATCACTGTCCGAACTTTCCGCTCACAGTACAATAGAATTCGGCGTCTGCTAGTCTTCCAGGCAAAAATAGCGAGGGAAGGTATGCAGTTAAGTGTACTCACAGGAAATGCTAGAATGACACATAGTGCAGCTGGATGTCGAAGCTCAATTCTTTATAGCACCCCCTCCTCAAACGATTCTTAAGGGTGAAACACTAAGAATCTCTAAGAGTCGGATAAAGAATTGCAAGCTCAAATTACATCAGAGTGGCAAGAAATAAAACATACATGAATAAGATAATACTACCTTCCTTTTCTTTTTTGCGCGCTCTGATAAGAAATCATGAACATATAATAAAATAAAACACAGTGAAATAAAAAATAAAAAACCTTAAAATAATTATATACAAAAGTTTATCAAGAAATCTCATTAAACTCGACTCAGACAATCAACATGCGGAATGTCTTTGCCTGCGCGATGAGAAATGGCATAATTATAAGGTTGCAGAGCCAAGGACCACCTTAATAACCTGGGATTATTTCCAGAATTTATTTTTTTATTTTTGCCTTTAAGCGCCCTCGTTAATGGTTCTACAATCACTGCATAATCTTTTATGTACCGGGAATAATATCCAGCCATTCCCAAACATCTACGAATTTCAGTTTTCGATTTCGGAACCTGTAATTTCTTAATTGCCCTTACTTTCGCCTCAGCTGGCCTCCGTCTGCCCTCCCCTACAATATGCCCAAGATATTTTACGGTTTTCTGAGCGAACTTGCATTTCGCCAATTTGATTTTTAGTTTCGCGTCATTCACCCTTTTTAATACTATTTCTAGATGACGCATATGGTCCTCCCAACTGTCTGAAAAAAACGCCATATCATCTAGATACGGAAAACAGAATTCCTCAAGTGCGTTTGTTTCCCGCGTTAAGATATCTGCTAACTCCACCCGTTTTCTGTAAGGCTTTACTAAACTCAAGTGAGAAATCTGGGATTTCTGTCGCCTCCCAGGAACATTCACAATATAATTTGTTTCCGTAATTATTGACTCCTTTTTTCCCGGCCCTATCCGACTATCTGAGATTTTAATTGGCTTTCTGGTAGTTAAAACTAAAACCTCATCTTTCACATTAAGCTTCCGTCTTACCGCCTTTCTGTCAAACCAAAATTTCCTCTTTTCTCGTTTTTCTGACACATTTTCAACGGCTAAAACTCGACCTCTTTTTAACCTGTTCGTGAGGTTAAACACACATCCCTTCACGAATTTATTCTCCTCCGTTTCTCTTATCCATTCTCCAAATACTAACGCTTTCAAAAGCTTTCTAACTTTTCGATGCCAACATGCAATACTATCGCTTATTGTGCGACACACTCTCGGATTTTTCAACTTAACACCGAACCTTTTTAGAAATGTGGTAGTTAAATCGTTTATCAATCTTTTCCCAAGGTCTAAGTATTTTGACACATTTCCTTTAACTTTCCCTTTCCCTAAGTGTAATGACACTTTTTCTAGGCACGCGCCAAAAATATCTACCTGACAATGCAATGGGACAAGCACCCGCATTCCCCCACTCATGCGATTGTCTCTGGCTTTTGCCACTATTAAAGAATATCCCGCATTACAATGCGTTTCTTCAATTTCCCCTTTCCCTCTAATCTCTTCGAGAGATGGATACCTGTCATTTTCCATTTTACTAACCCCTCTTTCAATGTTTGCTAAGATCGAAGATTCCTCACATATCGGCAAAGGCGATAATCCCTTATCCACACTGACCAGTTCAATAGGGTTTTCTAGATTTTCACCCTCTAGTTTTGAATTCAACGCTTCCGCTTCACTGCACTCGGGAAAAATTCCCCCTTCTTTTTCTTCCTCGGAATTCAAAGTTTCCGCTTCCACATTCCCGCTAGAAATATCCTCTTCTTTTTCTTCCTCGGAAATCAAAGTTTCCGCTTCAACATTTCCGCTAGAAATTTCTTTTTCCCCCTCGGAAATCATAATTTGTTTATTTACCGGATTCGGAGCTGGGCCACCCTTTTCTCTCGTTTGAGCTCGTGTCAAAACTGCATTCATCAATTCGGGTTTTTTCTTCGCCTGTTCTAACAATTTTTGAGTGTGATTACCCAACAAATCGTAAAACATATCTGAATCTTTATTGTTAACTCCCGCTTTCGTTTCAATAACCCCCACGCCTTCAATTTCTAAAGTGACCTCTGCTATGGGTAAACAGTATAATTTACTGTCCAGCGGAGTCTTAATCCAAACGTGATCTCCATTCAATTTATCTTGACTGACTAAATCGTATGCAATGATATCAATTTCACTCCCAGTGTCAGTTAAAGCAGTTGTCTGAATTCCATTCACTAACACTTTACTCAAATAAGGGGAGAAGGTTTCTTCAAGTGTCGGTTTACTTATTAAGTGACCGACCCGCGCAACATATCTCTTTTTAATTTCCGGACAATCTACTTTGTAGTGACCGCTTTGAAAACACGCGTAACACTTGACTTCTCGCCTTTTTTCGTAAACCCTTTCCCTTTCTTTATGATCATCGCGATCCCTCCAGTTAAAGTTAGTCTCCGGATTTCTGTTACCGTTTCGCCCATTTTCAAAAGTTCTGGGTCTTTCAAATTTCTTCTCTGTCGGTGGCTTAGGATTCCACGTTTTTTTAGAAGGGCGTTTGATCGCTTCGTACGCATCTAAAAGCCTTACTAATTCTTCGGGTTCTTTAATCTCCACCCAGTTATCTATAAAATGTTCGCGCATTTCTGGAGACGCTCTCCGTTTGATTTGGTCCGTGACAAGCAAATTTTTCAAACCCTCAAAATCCGAAACTTGTAAGCATGACAGCCATCCTTCTAAAAAACTATTAAGTTCAAAGATCAGGTCCTTCCAAACTGAATTAGGATTTCGGGGATGCTGACTAAATTTTTGTCTGTACGTCTCTGCATTCAAACGATAGCGTTCTAACAGTTTTTCTTTCACATATTGAAAATCATCAATTTTGTCTTCGGGTTCTCTCAAAATTAACTCGGCCATTCCCACAGGTAATAATGATAGTAAATTCGTCACCAACTCATCCGAATTTAGATTACATTTTTTTGCCTGTCTCTCGAATAAATTCAAAAACAACGAAATATCCGAATTCTTTTCATCAAAGCGATGCATAATTGTTTTTAGGGGTAAATGATTCGTTCTAACTGAGATGCTACTGGATGCGGTACTCCGGTCATCTGACTCTTGTGTCGCTTTTAATCTAGCTAACTCATGTTCGCGTTCTTTTTCTTTTTCTGCTTTCTCCCACAATCTTTCTTTCTCTAACTGAAGTCTATCATTCTCTTCCTTCTCCGCCAATAACTTATTTTCCCTGTCTTTTTCTAACAGTTTAATTTGCGCTAAGGCTAGCTCTTTATCAAATCCTTCTGACGACTCTATTTTTTTTATAATTTTCGGTACAGTATCATTTTCCTCTAAAATGACCTCAAATTCGTAAGCTAACGTTTGCAAATCAGCTTTCCTAAAATATTTAAGCTCCGACATTTTTAAAGTTTAAAATTAGAAATTATCTTTCCCACAAATATAAAACAATACAATAAGATTAAATCAAATCCTACCAAGTGCGTCAAAATATTACCAAAATATACGCTCATAAAAAAAGTACGCTTAGCAATAATATAGGAAATATGCAACATATAAAGATAAGCAACTCTATCCTAACGTCTACATTCACCTTGGTATTTGGTTATAAAATACATATGGGATAAATTCTACACAAAACAAAAATTTCAAATTCAAAAAGTACAGTAAAAATATTTTAGATTGCAAAAGTCTCATTCAATTCCTTTTTTTTTTTTAATCAATGGTGGTCTTAATCTCTGCATCCACTCTTAAAAAATTTAGAATAATTCACAAAAAACATATAAAATCAACTCTGTTATCGTAAAATATGAAATGCGTTCGATACTTTTTTTTTTCAATGAACTCTCATTTATAGATTCAGCTAAAATTTTGTAACACTGCACAACTCTCAGTTTGCATTAAATTAATTCAACAATAATTTAATTTTAACTACAAAATTTGTCTATTAAATAAGTTACAGTTATATCGGAAATATCTCATCATACTTTTTTTTTCTACCGGAAAAATTTCTCAAAATATTTACTCTCACAAAAATAAACATACAGCTTTTTTTTTAAGCCTACAACACCTATACAAACACAAATAACAATTAAAGCCACTCTGAGTATAAAAAGAGCTTACCTCCATTACTAAGAGTCTTTCAGGGCGTCAGAAGCACAGACTTCAGAGATTCTCAGGAGCACAGACGGGGTTCTCTGTCACACTTTTCGGATGGGGGAACACTCTCCAGAATTCTTGGTAGATTTCTCTTTCTGATGGGGGAACACTCTCCAGAATTCTTGGTAGATTACTCTTTCTGATGGGGGAACACTCTCCAGAATTCTTGGTAGATTACTCTTTCTGATGCTGTGTTGATCCACAGGGGCGTCTAAGGAGACTCAGGTCACAAGTCACAAGGAGACTCTTTCTTGGAGCACTTTGATGATTTAAATTTCGGAGTCCACTCTTTGTCTTTGAAGATTGTCATTAATTTTTGCTAATTAATCCCACCGCTGCCACCAGTTGTAGTAACTCCTCTATACCGACCCGATTAAAGATGGTGAGTGGTAGCGAGATCAGATCATTGGTAAAGAGAATTATCTTGCATAAATTAAAAAATAGAATTTATTGCATACCAATATTAATTCTAATATAAATATGTACAAGAAAGTTAATTACAGCATTTAATTATTTTTCGTGAGTCAATCGCTTATAAATTAATGACCTCTTGACTCCAAGTGTAACTGAAACAAACAAAAGTCTCTAAACATTACAGTCAGTCGTGACTACAAAACAAAGTTCATTCGGACCAAGGCTCGTCCGTTCCTTCTCTTCGGAAGATCTACTAATACTCGTTAATTCTGAGTCTAAGAACTCTCACTCTCGCACTTGGTGTGCTTTTTCACTTCGCTGGGATTTTCACCGGATACCTGCTGTATCAATTCTAGAGGTCGAACCTCACTAGCGCTTACACCACGCTGAGTTCGAAACTGACGTTTCCTTTTCCCTTCTCCAGAGAGTCAACACTCTCCTTTTTGATCTCTCCAAAAACTGTCCTCTCTCACTTTTTCATTCTCGCAGGAGAACTCCTTCTAGGGGCGGGGGCTTTGTCGAGGCGGGCACCTCGAAACTCTCCAGCCTCTTAGCAGCCTTGAGATCCCTCTGTTTCGTTTTCACTAAGTCCGTCATTGGACGTTCTAAGACAAAGGGCAAAGTTTCGGGCGCAAACCTAAAAATCGTGTGCAGAGATCGCTTCTCTCGCAGATGAACTCTTTCCCACGAACTCGGCAAGGATCAAAGCATAAGACCCCTCTTTGGGTAACGCCTTACCACTTCATCACTGTCCGAACTTTCCGCTCACAGTACAATAGAATTCGGCGTCTGCTAGTCTTCAAGGCAAAAATAGCGAGGGAAGGTACGCAGTTAAGTGTACTCACAGGAAATGCTAGAATGACACATAGTGCAGCTGGATGTCGAAGCTCAATTCTTTACACTTTGATTTGCAATTTGAATGAAATACAGGCAGTGGCGTAGCTACACATTCAGCGCCCTGGAGCAAATAAAATTGGTACGCCCCTTGCCATTATAAAAACACTTCTGCTAGCTCTGTTTGAGGTTTAAACTCGTATATTATATTCTTATTTATATTTAAAACCCTGTTTTTTATTTAAAAAATAAAGTATTTTCATAATGAAAAATTTGACGAAATAAATACAAATAAAATATTAAAATAAACTACCGGGTGATTATAATTAAAGTTACGATTTCAAAAATCGATAATCTTAAAACTACTGGTCAGAATGACTTGATATCTTAGCGGAACAATCGTGAGGCAATGGAATTTTGTTTGGCGAAGGAAAAAAAATAGTTCCAAATTGTGCCGATAGATGGCGTTGTCAGGGTAATGACAGGGGAAAGACCAAAAATGTATTCTTGAACCCTTTCCGGCGCGGAGTAAATTTGTTTGCAAATTGATGAAGTAATAGAATGACACCGGAATTTACAAACGAATCCATTAGTAAAAAGAAACTTGCTTATTTTTCTGGTTCTTAATGAAAGGAAAATTTTAATTAAATACCGGGTGATTATAATTAAAGTTACGATTTCAAAAATCGATAATTTTAATTAAAACTACTGGTCAGATTGACTTGATATTTTAGCAGAACAATCGTGAGGCAATGGAATTTTGTTTTGCGAAGGAAAAAAAAAGTTTCAAAATGTGCCCATAGATGGCGCTGTCTGGTTCACATTGTCTGAAGATATGCAAATTACTAATACGTGACATGCGCACCGCAGACATAGCAACCATAAAAATGCAGAGCAGCAGCTCTTTGCCTGAATGCTTCATCATGACTCGGACTATGAAGGATCGCGCTCTGCTCTTGAAGCTTTTTTATAAGAACGATGACTGTGCACTTACAGCTATTAGGAAGTTTCGGACATTAAAATCCATAAAAAAAGGTCCAATAACAACAAATGGTCTGCAAAAAATGATAGCTAAATTCGAAGAGACCGGTTCATTTGACGTTAAACGGGGTAGAGGAAGGAAACCAGTTTCAGCTGCGGCAGTGGAAGATGTGGCTACATCATTACAGGAACATACTGACAGTGATGCTGGAATCAGCAGTGCAAGGGGAATTGGCCGAATGCTGGATATGCCGAACAGCACGGTGCGTAAAGTCCTACGGAACGTCTTACGCTGTTATTCGTACAAGATAACTCATGTGCAGGAGTTGCTACCTGCTGACCTGGAAGCACGTCAATCTTTTGCACTACAATTTCTTGCCCGGATGGAAGTGGACAACGGATGGCCATGGAACATTCTGTGGTCTGACGAAGCCCACTTTCATTTGCAAGGTTCTGTAAATACGCAAAATTGCAGGATATGGGCGACCGAGAATCCGTCCCAGCTACAGCCATTACCTCTTCAGTCTGAAAAGGTCACTGTGTAGTGCGGAATAACGGCAGCGTTTATCGTCGGTCCATTTTTCTTCGAGGAGATCACACCTGCGGGTCCCGTTACCTGCACAGTTACTGGCAAGCGGTATGAAGCACTTTTGCGTAACCATGTTCTTCCGGCACTTCAACAGCGTCAGTGTGTGGATCGCATAATATTCATGCAAGATGGCGCTCCTCCGCACATTGCTACTACTGTGAAGCAGCTACTGAGTGATAATTTCGGAGATGATAGGATCATAAGCCGCCATTTTCCAACAACGTGGCCGCCACGTTCCCCCGACTTAAACCCGTGTGATTTCTGGCTTTGGGGGTACCTGAAGAATGTTGTTTATAGCGGGCGGATTCAGAATCTAGCCGACTTGAAGGCAAGCATCCCACAACACACCCATTGCATGAGTACAGATACCCTCCAATCTGTTGTGGAGCATGCCGTTTTGTGCTTCCAATTAGTAGCGGAACAAGGCGGAGGGCATATTGAGCAACTTATGCCTTAATAATCAGTAAGGTGTTTGTTCCATGAAGCTCTTTTTTTTTTCATTTTTTGTCATTATCGCTGTCGTCGCTGTAAGCACGTAGTCTTGTCTTTTCGCTAATTATTTTTTAGTAAATCTCTGAACTCTATTTTTTTCCTTTTGGCAACATCATTCCTATGTTTAACCCTTTAACCCTTTGAGGGACGGTGGTATATATTATATACCACCTAATTTTAATCCGATTCAAACAAGAAACTTTTAATTAAATTTTACTTTTTTAACTTTGACGTGAAAAAGTTGAAAAATTTCTTATTCTTATTTTGAACTAAATTCTTTCCTAAATTCCGGTGGGAATTCAATGTTACAGGAGCACAAGTGCTTGCCCCTGAAAGGGTTAACGGGCGGTGGTCACAAAAAAGGACACCCAATTTTAATTCTAAATCTGACAAACGGCTCCAAGAATATTTAATTAAAATTTTCCTTTCATTAAGAACCAGAAAATAAGCAAGTTTCTTTTTACTAATGGATTCGTTTGTAAATTCCGGTGTCAGTCTATTATTTCATCATTTTGCAAACAAATTTACACCGCGCCGGAAAGGGTTCAAGAATACATTTTTGGTCTTTCCCCTGACATTACCCTGACAACGCCATCTATCGGAACAATTTGGAACTATTTTTTTTCCTTCGTCAAACAAAATTCCATTGCCTCACGATTGTTCTGCTAAAATATCAAGTCATTCTGACCAGTAGTTTTAAAATTATCGATTTTTGAAATCGTAACTTTAATTATAATCACCCGGTATAATTGTTTAAGTTCGGACTACCTACTGGTTTTTACGACGAATTGAGCAGTATTTCCGATTTAAATGGTCCCATGGGCGCAGTGCAATCAACAACTAACTTCTATTGTTCCTTTCAAGGCTTTTGAAGCAATATAGAATGCTAATAAAGAAACACGCTATTGTCGAGATATTTTTAAGACGCGTTTTTTCCGTTTTCAGTACCGAAAGCTCTGAAAATTCATAAAATTCGAGTTATTATAACTCGGTCAGTTTTGATCGTACAAAAAATGAAAGTTTTGTTTTACTTGTTAGTGAATATAGAAAATTTTACTAAATTAATAGTTTTACTAAATATAGAACTTAGCGACAGTAAAAAAAAAAAAAAAAAAAAATAAATTTCGTAATCTTTAAAAAAATAACTACTTTGATATAAAGGATTTTAATAGGATCATAGTTGCCAACCTCCCGATTTTTTTCATACCCGATTTTTTTTCAATATTTTTATGTAAAAATATTTGTTTTCTTTAAACGTACAATTTCTGAAATTTAATAAAGAGAAAATTTCTGTAAGATTTTACTGGTATTCAAAAAATCGGGGCGTATCTATCCTACAAACAGGGGAGTAGCTACCGTGGAGCAGTTCGCTCCAACTGCTCCACGGTAGCTACGCCACTGAATACAGGGGAATGAAAAATCGAAGAGTGTGGGAAAAAGGATTTCAGATATCTCGGAAACTTATTATTCGACCGACTTCATTCTTTATGCAAAATTTGTTTTTTTATTGTCTTTTATATTAACTCCTTAAAATAAACAATTTCGAAAATTTTTATCTACTTTTTATCAGAGCGAATATTTCAAGAGTCCGAAAAAAATAGTTCCGGATAATCGACATTACTGAAATTCAATAAGCGTTTTCCAATTGTTACATACTAAGTACATACCAAATTTCAAGTCTCTGTCTCAATTTGTTCGGGAGATAGAGAGTTTACAGACACACAAACACACACAAAGACAGAAGAACGGAATTTTTTTTTCGAAAAATGTTTTTTGGAATCTCCAGTGTCTGAAACGTGTAAATCCGTCAAAAAATATGTTTTCGATTTTTAAAACGATTGCAAGACTTACCCTATACTACGTATGATGGGTAAGTGTAAAGAAAGTACCACCCCACCACCCTGAATACAAACCCTACGCGCTTAAATATTGAAATATTTATTTCATGTTTGTGTAAAATCTCATTTCTTTTGAAATTGACGTTGGAACATCGTTTTATGATGAGTTTTCGGAGCAATGAAATGGTTGGTTAACAGCGAAGCTAGGATGTGAGTTATAAGAACGGCAACTTTAAATAGGATTTTTGGAATCGGATCGTATTATACCCGATCTGCGCAGGACTTTATTCTGTTCCAAACCCTCTAAAAACGAACATTCCTACGTTAGAAAAGAATAGGAAAAATAAGATCAGTCGTTACGTATATTGAATTGATGAAATTTCTTTTGAACACACTGAATTTTTAAAGGGCGACAGATACTTAGAAACTGCATATTCAACAATTTCTTAGTTCAGATTAAAAAAGGGTTTATTTAAAACTTGATTGAAATTATAATTTAAAAATTGTATTCATGTATAATAAAACGTTTTGTTTTGTACAATAAAACACAAATATAACAAAATGTAAATAACTGACTCGCAAAAGATAATTTACTGAATAAAAACAATATCCTTGGCGCAGGTATAATAATTATAAATAATTTTCATTTTCATTAATCTTATTAAATCAAAATATTTTTGCATATGTCATTATTATGTTTTGTGTATGTAGATGTTGCAGATTTCGTTTCCTTACAGAGGAAATAATTGATTTATTAATATCGGACGCATTATTTCCTAACGCGTTTGTGAAGACACTGTATTTTAAAAAAACTGAAATTATCTCTAATTTTCATAAATAATTTTGCTTGCTAAGTTCTATATCATTTTAGTATTCCGCATCATTTTCGCATTGTTGAATGTTCGTTAAAGTAGCTTGTAAGATCAGAAAATTATAGAGATTCTTTTAAAATTTCCAGTTTTTTTCTTTTTTTTCCCTTTCTTATATGCAGATTTTTTAACCTAGACTCCAAAAAGGAGCGAAAACTTGACAATTCACCAAAGACGTGTTGTGTTATCCCGATCCGAGAACATAGATTCTTCTGAATGTCAACCCCAAAACCGACAAAATATTTCGTCATCACAAAACACGACGCAAACCTGAAATATTTAAATCCAAACCCGACCAGAACTCGATATAAAAGAAAATTAGCCCATAAATACAAAGCATCCAAACTATCACATTCTACACAGCGTACAACCGACAGAGAGAGAAAATGTCCAGATAGGGGATCGAACCCGGAACCCTTGGTATTAACATAGCTGCCAACTTTTACGCTTTTTTGATACCACTAAAAATTAATAGAAAATTGTGCCTAATTGAATCACATAATTTCGGCGGTTCAATAAGGTAAAATTTATTATAAAATTTTAGTGGTAGGAAAAAAGCGTAAAAGTTGGCAGCTATGTATTAAGCATCAATGCTCTAACATTTTGAGCTACCCGCACAACATGCAGTCTAGCATTCTCTCACTCTTATATGGGATCGCTATAACTTTGCAGCATAAGATAAATCGTCAATGATGAGCACAACTTCAGTGACATGAGAGAAATTAAACACAGTTACGGTGAATATTTCTATATCTAATTAAATTTTCAGAAGAGCTAAAATTATACTGGAAATTAATGATACAAAGGGTGTGAATTATCACTTATTATGCAGCGTACAACCAACAGAGTGAAAAAATGTCCTGCTCAGAAAAAATAAAACCCAATTTGGGTCAAAAGATTCTTAGATATGTGCCCAAATTGGGCCATGCCTGTTTTGGTTACGACTGTGCATCCATTTTGGGCACTGTTAAATACCCATTTTCAAAAAAATATTTTATTTATTTTATTTTATTTTATTTTTTTTGAAAATGGGTATTTAACAGTGCCCAAAATGAATACTCAGTAGTAACCAAAACAGGCATGACCCAATTTGGGCACATACCTAAGAATCTTTCGACCGAAATTGGTTTTTTTTTTTTTTTTTTTTTTTTTTTTTTGTGTGTGTGTGACCGGGGATCGAATCCGGAATAATTTAATACAATTATGGAGAAGCATTCTACAATTACTTTTCTAATACCAATTTTATATTTTTGTATAAAAGGGATCAAAAGGTTACCCGACTCGATGAAGCTGAAATCGCAGCACGTATCTAAATGAAATGTGAGTAAAATTTTTAATAAAGAAAATGTTTAATCTTGTAAATGCATTTATTGAAATCAATTCATATTATTGCAAATGTGGGTAATATGTACTTTATTTTTTTAGATTTTCAAAGAATTCTCTTCATTTCAACTGTAAAATAATAATAATAATTTAATTAAAAAAAACATGAAAAGAATGGATATTTTTATATTTATTTCCTATTAATATATTTTCCTTTTCACTGTATTTTATTTACATTAGAACCATAAATGCTTTCAACTACACAGTTAAAAAAATTGTATTCAGTTGGATGGGATCCAAATTTTCCAAATACTTTATTTGTAATACGTTTTAAATGTAATAAAAAATTTCTCCGTTTTTGCAGTAAATAATCTTTTTTTATCGCACATAATTAATAGTATATTTCAATTCATTTCCAGATAGCAGTTATCGTCTTTTCATTAAATGCATCTGTATAAAAATGTTCTGATGAAATCTTAAATGTTCTAATGAATATACATTAAAGTATCTATTTGAATTTAATCCAAGTATCAATTTAAATTCTTAAAAGCATTTAAAAAATACTTGATATGAATAACAGATTTTTTTAATGATTAAACGTAACAGATGTGTTTTTCTCCGTATAAATTTCTCTGTATATCTCGCATGATTTTGTTTAATTCAAAACGAAATTACTTTATTATTCTTCATTACGAATTATTCTTTAACTCAATCAGTCGGTTTGAATTTACATTTGTATAGTTTAAGCTATAATTACACTAGTTTAACATGAAATTTGTTCGTGAAATGAAATATATACGGTTACGTTATTTTGGGTATATGCATCTAGGAAAAAATATTTTAGAAAATCCAGCACATCAGTTTTTTTAAAATATTAATTAAGAAGACTTTTACAAAAAACTACATCTAAATAAACAATAGACAGTTAAAAATGGGTGATTTTTGCTCTTTTTTTATAAATATTTTCATCTGTATCTCTCACAACAGACCAACAATAGTCACCTAGCCTATTTTGGTCCCAAAAACCTTGATAATTTTGCTCAAATGATTTTAAATCTTAGTGAAATCACTCACCATGTTCATCACTCATACCACAAAAATTTTCTTTGAAAAAAATCTAAATAGGAATGCAAAAAATGAATTTTTAGTGACATATTTACACCCATACGCTCGTAATTTTGCAATAAATTTTCAAAAATCTCTTTATAAATACTAATTTTTGTACTAGGAGCAAGTAATTTCCACTGTTGTAGCCTAGAGTCAAGTAATTCCGCTTTTGACTTAGACAGCTGCAAATCTCTTAAAAGATCGTTGAGTTCAGACTGAGTTATTAAATGTAGACTGTCCTAATCATTGACAAAGTTATCGGAGCTCGATTGTTCACTGTCACTATGCTCATGCATTGTAATACTACTTGATGTATCTGCGTGAGTTTCGTCACTTCTGCCAGGTGGTGTGGGAACTGGTAAATCCTCTGAATGAAGGACCGGCTTAGTCACTGATGGAACGTCTGCATATTTTATGCTATCTTTATTTTTTGAGTTAAAACCAAAAGTTTTTCTTAAACAAATGTAACAATCGGTTACGTGTTTAGTTGGGGTCTCACCATATCATTGGTTTACCAAATTTCAGTGATCTATTTTTACCTGAATACCAGGAGCTGAGGACCAATCTACAATTAGTGAAAATCACATGAGGAACCCAAGTTTTATCTTGATTTGACGTCGGAAATCCAAAATAATGTAAATAGGCTTCTTGCAATGATTTTGTTATAGGAAAACAACTATTTAACTGAACAATTTTGCCACAAACATAACAAAATCGGTTTGGATGCGGTTTACACACTCTAGATGGCATTTTTATATAAAAATAAGACTTTTGAATCACACAATTGTTTACAAAATAAAACGATAAATATATTTAAACAATTAGATAAAAACAAAGACCTTCATAATCTCAGAATTGTAACGTGCTACAAAAAAAAAAAAAAAAAAAAAAAAAAAAAAAAAAAAAAAAAATTAACTACCGTCCATAGCCTACATAAATAATATATGTTTCATTTCATGAACATTTTTTTTTGTAAACTAGTGTTATTATCAACTTTTAAATGCCTAATAATATTTATAAAAAGTTTTAAATGTTTAATTAATGATAAATATATGAATAGAATAAAATGAAATTTTGTTTCTTCAAATTTGAGGGATAAAAATGAAATTTCAAATTTCAAATATTATAAAAGTCTGAAACTGTTAGACGTACAAGGAAAAAAGAAAGGGATATTTAAAAAGTTTCGCTCGTTAGAATGTTGCTTAAAATAATTAACTATATATATTTTTAAGTTACATTTTATTCTTAAATAAATGAATATTTTTCGAAGAAGTCGAACAACGCGCTCCGGATTACAGTTACATAATCTTACCATTTAAGTTAATATTTTTAATAGACAACTCATGTCTAATTAAACTAGGCCTACTATCGGATTTTTTTTTCAATAACAATAAAAAAGTATTACATAAAAATCGAAAATCTGACAACAACATAATCTTGTGAATATTCGTGAAATGATAAAACGTTTAGGTCATACCGTGTGTATTTATTCTCAATATAGGCTATTTTAAATTTAATAAAATATGGCTGGCAATTTTTGCGAAATCATACTTGCATGCTCTAAAATACCAATTTTTAATAAAATAAACTTATAATTGAACATTCCTTATGCCATATATGGTTAAACTTTCAGTTATTTTCACTGCAAAATTTTGCTCTTATGTTGAATGTAGTGTGGTTACAGCGCTAGAATACATCGTGTGGGAAACGGTTTTAACATTTTTTAATTCAAAATTTTCGAATTCAAACCGGAAATTCTGAAACAAGAATTTTTACTTTAAGATGGCACGAAATATCTGCCATTAAGTAACGAAAAGAACATTATAAGGAATTTCTGGTGTGAATGCGAAATTTCGGAATATAAAAAAGGCCAAATTGGTAATGCTTTAAAAATTGCTAAAAAATTGTAGCCGATAAACGTGCAACGATGCGGTACAATAATAGTGCGATCGCAGCGACATCTGCTTTAAAAATAGTTTTACCTCTAGCAAAAGTAACTGTTTCACTACTGACAGCATGAACATAATTTCTGATAATAAAATCTTTTTGTAAGTGTATATTTCAGATGGAACTGATTTTGAAGTTAGTTTTTTATCATATCAGGGAATTAATCTTTTCCACTCTTCTAGCAGAGATTCATCCTTTGGCATGCTAAATAGAGATAGCTTCTAGTTTGCTGTCTTGTATCGAGTACTGCAACCAGGCACAAAATAATGAGTTTCACGTTTTTTTGCCATGATCAATATCATTCATACTTTCAAAGCTTATGAAAATCACTATCCAAGTCAAAGGAAATAGAGTATAATTTAATTATTTAAAATACTTACCACCAGCTTAAACGTTTTCCCAGTTCGATTCTTATACAATGTTTGCGTTGAAAAGAGCTAGCAGACAGTGGCGTAGCCAGACAAGGGAGGGGGGGCGGTCGAAATGCTCTTGAAACCAGTAATATTATAAAGTTATCTTCGCTTTTAATCTCACAGAAAATTCTCTAATTAGATTTGGTCAAAATATTTTTATAAAATTACTTGTATCCAAACCAATTGGACCTCCACCCTGTCTACGCTACCGCTAGAAGATGTCGCTGCGATCGGCCCGTTATTTTTTCAGTATCGTTCTACATTTATCGGATTCAATTTTTTAGTACTATTTTGTAGCCGTTTTCCACACTATATTTTCTAGGCTCTGTAGTTTAGTTTAGGATTTAGAATAATAAACATTATAGAAATTTTAGTATATAAATGATGAAATGTTACGAGTTATTTTTCCAAATGAATGATAACTTGTTCTTGCCGAATTTTGAACCCAGGACCTTTACTTCAGCTGCAAACTCTATACCAGCTAAGCTATCTTTAACAAATCCAGCGGGTTGGACTGTTATCTAAAACAGAATGAAGCGCAAGTAAAGTAACACCAATAAACGTTGGATACATAATTAACTTTTATTATTTTAACACAATCATACTCACATGTAAAGTAATCATGCGAGTAATTTTTCCAACTGAGTGGAAAAGATAATATACCAGATGTCTTTACCAAAAGGTTGTCTGTGGGAATTGTGTTCGCCTGATTTGTCTAGGATAATTGATTTTGGTAGAGCGTTGCCTGCTAAAATTAAAAGACAAATGTTTCTTATAGGAAAATATAATAACTACTAACGAAAATATACAATAACCTCTTCCGAGTTACACACTATTATTTAAATAATTATTAAAACCAATGTACTTTGTCCAAATCCTGGCCTGGACACCTTTATCACTCATTTGGAAAAATATTTTTTCAATGATTTCTCTACTAAATAATCAATATGATTATATTAAAATAACAAAGTGGAAGACAGTTCAATATATAAATGTTAATATTCATCCATAAAAACGGTATTTACCTCCTTATTGCATTTTGATATAATAATAATTTCAAAAATAATATTTTCTTGAATAAGAAATATCCGTAACCGTAGTGCATTCCAGTTAAATAATTTTTTTTCTGCACAAAATTTTATAATTTCAAAAAAGTAGCTTAAAATTAAAAAACTGAAATATACATTTATTTACTTATTTGATTTATAAACATTTCAGCTGATCAGGATAGTTGAATTTTAGCATACAGGAAATTTAATAGCTTGAAGATCTAGTGCATATAGATAACTACAAGTGAATATAAAACATATTTTACATCAACTAGTTAAGCTAATGAATTTTAGTTTTAACACTCTGATTTTTGAAAAGTCACCATAAATTGAAATTTGCTCACTGCGAATCAGAGGCATATTCGTGTTTTTATCTGTATATAATTTTTTTTTATATATATTAGAAAAAAAACTAAAATAAAGCGAAAATATTACATTTTGTAATTATCATTCATTTTAAATTTAAAAAAAATGCTCTCATCGACATATACTATGTGTATTAATGAAGGTGTTTCTGGATTTAGTTACCGGGTGTCCCAAAACTGACTCATTTGTTTTAAAATTCAATAACTTGCAAACGGTGAGAGATATTAAAAAAATTCTTCAGAAGGTTCAGAAGGTAATTCTTCAGTATGAGTTTTGTTACTGTGAGGAGTTTTGTTACCCAGGAGTTTTGTTACTATGATTCTTGATTTTAGTTCGAATTTCAAAAAATAGATAGCGCTGACAAAGATTGGCGTTCAGTTGAGGCCGAAACCGACGCCACTCAGCCTTGAAGCACCGTCCCCTGAACACTAGATTTTGGCTGTCACAGGTGGATTTCTTTTCAGCGTTTGAATGGTCCCTCGAACTTTATCACCAATAATATCTATAAGCTTTCTTTGCCTTATCTGATCTCAGAAAAACTAGGCATAGAAAACTTTTAGAAATTATTGGTGTTGAAGTTCGAGGGACTGTTCGAACGTTGAAAAAAAATCCGCCTACGACAGCCGCCATCTAGTAGTCAGGGGGCGGTGCATCAATGCTGAGTGGCGTCAGTTTTGGCTTCGACTGAACGGTAATAGCTGTCAGCGCCAAAAAATTGTTTGAAATTCGAACTAAAATCAAGAATCACAGTATAAAAACTCCTGAAATCATACAAAACCCTCCTGCAAGAATTTTTTAAATATCTGTCACCGTTTGCAAGTTTTTGAATTTTAAAATCCATCAGTCATTTTTGGGACACCCGGTATCAGTGAAATATAAGATATTTTTAATCAACAATAAGTGTTTACTGAAAACTCGCACTTACACAAATTATTTTAAATTAAATTTATAAGCAAATGGAAATACATTTTATGAGTCTTTTACAAGCTATACTTTAATTAAAAATAATAGTAATATGAAATTATTATTTATTTAAACATCGTCGATATAATTACTGATACAGAAACCTGAAGCATAAT
Source organism: Maratus michaelseni (assembly GCA_963931845.1). NCBI lineage: Eukaryota > Metazoa > Arthropoda > Arachnida > Araneae > Salticidae > Maratus > Maratus michaelseni. The sequence continues at coordinate 25,477,969 of OZ007589.1, read as the reverse complement.
TCACTTAAAAATAGACACATATTTCGTAATCTAAGAAAATATTCACGAACGAAAATATGCAATAACATCTTCCTAGTTACATATGACTCCAAAAAGCTTTCTTTATCTTTTGAAACATGAAAAATCAATATATTTTCGTGCTTAAAAAGGCATTTATAAAAACAAAGTTTATTTTGCTACGATAATTCCAGTTTGCGAAAACCGATTTACACACTATAAAATATACTCGAACACATTACAGAATATCAGTGGCAGCAACATAAACTTTTGTTTTATAAATCCGTCTTTATATCTGGAAATTTTGTCGGTTTCTGAGGTTTCAGAAAATAATAATTATTTAAATAGTAGTGTGTAATTCGGAAGAGGTTATTGTATATTTTCGTTCGTAGTTATTATATTTTCCGTATAAGAAAAAATTGTCTTTTATATTTACAGTGTGCTATATTAACACTAGAACTCTCGGATATTTTACTCCAGTTTTATAAAACTATTTCACACCAATATTTTTATTTAAAACTATGTAACTTATTCCTTTAGCATATACCTGCGAGTTTTTTATTTAATTTATTTTGAAGAGAAATTTCTGGTTCGAATCGGAATATATACATTTGATAGCCGTCAAAATTACGGCTCATGGTAGTTCTAGTGTTAAGACAAACATTTAATGTTTTAAAGACATGGATCTTTCAATTTCAGCCTAATGTATTTAATTCAAAAAGTCAGGAATTATTGGAGAACAGACATCACTTAAATGAGAAAATACATTCAATGAAAGTCAATTAATCCAATTAATAAAGTAACGTAACAGGAATATCATATATTTAGCAGAAATTCTACTTATTGTAATACAATCATTAAGCATTCTTTGTAATAACGTCAAGAAAACTTATTAAAACGAAAGTTTTGTACAAACTAGCGAAGATTTATGGCGTGTTTCTGCTGGTAATTTACAACAAAAGAGATTACTTCTGACACTTTAGAGCAAAGATTTTATTTATAAATGTGTAAGTTGCATAAAATGGTAACTAAACTAATTGCCATTTGTCACGATGTAATCGCAACATTTTTAGCGCAATCGCGACGTGTACGATTGCACGTGTTCAATTTCCCATTAAATCTCTAAATTCATTAATTTTAATATGTTTCTTTCAGTATTTAATTATCCCCGTATCAGCGTTTTTTTAATTATCTTTAATTTAACGTATCCGTTGTCTGCCAACGCTGTTTCTTTCTCATTTTAACTATCGTCAAACGCCGATATTTTGCATTTCAGTCGATGCATATCGCGGCAGTTTCGTGGGGAATTCGTCATCGGCTCACCGCTTCTCCCGTTCCTTCGATCCGGCAAAAGCGCTCCACATGCTTCGCCAAGGAACGCGTTGCGGTAGGTTCATCGCTCTTTGGCGCGCGCCAACAGTTGGCGTGTTTTCAGAGCTCGCTCCGTTTCTGCGCATCGCTATTGGACGATCGCGGGTTTTACCGCCAAGGGTAACCGGCTCGGCACTTCGCGCTGATGTTAAAATCAGTTATGTTCAGGATGTGCTCAGTGTAGTTTGGGAGATCTTATCTTATTCAATTTCATCAGTGATGGAGGACGCGAAGTCACCGGAGTCCCTCACCTATTCAGAGTTTTATAGATGAATAAATCATCTTGTTTCTTTACCATCAAAATGGCTTTTTGTCTCAGTTTTTCCTAAGATGAGTGTGCTGTATTATCAGTCATGTGCGCATCACATCGTTCCTGCTAGAAATGGGTGAGAGAGTTCCTTTTTACTTATTTTAATTATGTGCTAGTCCATCGCTAAAATAATAGCGAGCGTGAGACCTTGGGTTCACTTTAATATTTATATTTTGCGGTCTTTCACTTGTGATCACGTCACCACGTGTTAGCACGTGGTCGGCCTCTTCAACACAACGTGTTTGAAATATTACACTACATATGGTGCCTTAGATCCAGGTCGTAATTTTAGCGTGGACTATTTTTTTTCCATATAAATTCAATTTGTTTAAAATTTAAAATCTAAAAAACTTAAACTCTCACCCTAAAAATTTTGTACAATCGTTAAAGCTATTTTTTTATGCTATAGAATGTAGTAATTAATCAGTTAAAATTTAAATTCATCAAAAAAAAAAAAAAAAAAAAAAAAGTCTTTTGGAAAGTAAATTTTTCAAAAAAAAAAAAAATTTTTTTTTCATCATTTTTTCTGGCTGTAAATTTAATCAAGTCCTTTAATGTGTTTATCATTGCCAAATTATTTTTTTCATGCAAAGCTCTCATATTCTTGTACTGATGCACTGACAGGGCATAACTCGTGCCAATCTTTTTTTTTTTTCCTTTAAATTTCTTAGTTTTTTTATATATTTTTTAATCAAAATTCAATTTTTCAATCACCAACATGAATGTGCAAAATGGCATGATTAATCCGACGTGGCAAAAAGTGCCAGGTTTCACTTGTTTTGAAGCCATTTTAATGAACCTATCCAACATGGTGGAAGGAGATGTAACATATGAAATCAAGAAACACAGCAGTGTAAGTAACCCGGCATTGCCAGAAATCGAAAAGCAGCTTTTAAATGTATTCAATTTTAGAATCGAGCCCTTAACATCTCTGTTCAAAGAGGTGCAAACAGATTTTGCCCGCCTAGTGCATGAAAGAGACAATCTCCAGAGTCTTAATACAAAATTATTACAGCGAATACAAATGAACAAGAAGATTGAAGTCTCTCATGTTACTACCCAGGTTGAGGACCTGCAGCAAAATGTGCCGTCTTCTACTGATGCATCAACACAGACGTGCAACACCCCAGCTTGTGCTCCTATAGTGCTGGATCCCTGTGTTCATAGGTGTGAACATGACACCTCCATATTAAATTCCACTTTAAAATCCCCTGCAGTAAAGTCTCTTCAGGCTCACAATTCTACTTTAAATTCCTCTAGTAATTCTAATTCTTCTTTTAACAAATCCTCCAAGCCACCTAAAATCATCATTTATGCCATTGACGAGAAATATAGTATCCCTGATATCATCCAAGCAATATCGGATACTGCTGGCTTTACCCCTTCATGTAATTTCATAAAGAAAAATAAAGCAAGAAAATCAAACAACTACAATTACATCTTTCAAGTGCCTGCAAACATCGCCACACTACTTGTGAACTGCAAGACTTTGAAAATTGGTGAACAATGTGTTTTTGTGAAACGGTTTATCCGTATTATCCGGTGCTATAATTGCCAATCTTTCAACCACGTTGCAAGTTCTTGCAAAAAGTCACGTGCATGTCCCTGGTGTGCTGAAGCACATGAACCAGGCCGCTGCACAAAACCTCCGAAATGCAAAAACTGTATAGCAAATAATCAGTTCTACAAGCGTAACTTTAATGTTGACCATCCGGCATTTTCGCCAACATGTGAGTCTTTTAAATTATTTGTTTCAAAAGTTAGGCTTAGGTTAAGCTCAAGCCTTATAAAATAGTTAAACCCAATCCTTTTGTGTCTGCTCCACATTCAACAGTTTTCTTTTCTACATAGTGTGTTCAAGTTTTTCCTGTTTGTGAAATATGTGTACGTGCTAGAGAGAGTGCATAGTACCCAATGGAGTGGTACTGCCATGAATCTTTCATGACATTTTGTAAACTCTCCTCTGGCATGTACCGCTGCTCATCCCCGCTTTTCCTTAATTTATTCACAATTTTAAAAGTTCGTACCTGAACCAGTAACGTGTGCTCCAGCTAGTGTTTCATCTTAACTGCAATTTCTCTGTCTTTTTCGTGAACTGTTTTCATCTACAAGTACTCACCTTTGCCTTGAACTCTGCAAGATTAAGTCCTAACATAAATAACATTCCTGAACTGTTCTCTTAAAGAACTCCTTTTGCAGCATCTTAATTTGTAATTGTCGTAAATATTTAACATGCAATATTTATTTGCATACTATCACAATTTTCCTTTTCCCTGTTGATGTGGCTCCAGCATAATCATCTGTAAAGTGTATTTATCTCAAGGTATTTTTTTATTTTAAATTAACAATTTTTACCAATTATTTAAATTATTTGTATCTATTTTTGTGTAATTCATTGGTCATTTTTTAACTTATATAATTTTCTCATGCAAAATTTTTTATATAACAAACAGGTTGAGATATACAGTTTGTATATTTCGTGCAAATCTTTACTTATTCAACTATATTTTTTATATCTTCGATTGGCACCTGTCTTTTTGACAGATTTTTTTTTATTTTCTTACTGTTCTTATAATTGTATTTTGTGTATTTCCCTAGCCCTTATTTAAATCACTCATGAGTTGCAACTCCCCCTTTTATAATTTTTGCTAGCCCTTTATTAATTGTTTTTTCAACTTTTGTGTATATTTATGTGTTTAGTTCAAGCGCTTGACATTATTTTCTTTGCACTTATATGTTTGTTCCATGGTACCTAATGAACAATCATACCTTTGCTAAGTATCAATTTCAAAGCAATCAATGTGTACACATAGTCAAATTTTTGAAATATTGAAAAGCTAATTATGCATTTATGTTTTTCGTAAGGCCTTACATTTTTCATTTACAACTATCCCAAAAGGATATGTTCATATACCTAAGTATGTATATATAGGTTTGCATAACTACAAAAAAAAAAAAAAAAAAAAATGATGGTAAATTTTAGGTTATGGTGTATAAACAATGTGTTCTCTTACAGCATTTTACCAATAATTTTCTACTTGATGCATTTAATTTTTACTTCAACCTGCTCTTATTGCAATTTTACATATATTTTTTTTTCCTCATTTTCATAACATCCTTTTCAAGGTATTAATATTTATTCAATGGTTTTGTCTCATAATTTTGAGGCAAATAATTTTTTTTTGCACATTTTTTAATCGTGTAATGTTATACAATGGTGTCTCATGCATTCGTACTTTTCCATTCAATGTTCATGATATGGAGTTGTTTTCAATTCACTGTGTGCTTAGGCTTTATAAAGTATGTATGAATACTGTGTTTACTTACAGGTTACAAATTGTACGTTTAATATTCATTTCAGTAACTATTCAATTAAATTTGTTAGGATAATTTTATAAGTTTGTACTTCTGTACATGTGTTCCATTTTTAATTCTTATAGTTGGATCGTTGTTTCATTTGCTAATCATTAGCATTATGTTCTACTTCCTTTCACTCATTCATTTAAGTATTGCAATCCAAAGTGTTTTGCACTTAACTCTTGGTTTTCAACTTTTGATAATTGGAAAGTTTAAATTTTTTTTCATCACTGTCAAAACAATGGCAGTTGGTCTCTTCACATTCAAAAATTATTTACTAGTGCACATAATGTATTTTTCTTGTGACATTTTTATCAATTAATGTGTTAATCTATTTATTATTAAAAAAAAAAAAAAATTAGTGTTACTCACAACGAATTTACATTTAACTAATTGTGTCATGCTTTTGAAATATTTTAGATTGTTAAATTGTTAAAAGAATTTTTTTTTACCAATGGTGAAGTATAATTGTTAATCTTAATATGTCAAATTAATTATGAAATTGTGTTTGTCTCACAGAAGGTAATTTTTAATATGCATCACTGAAATTATGTAATAATGTACTGTTTATATATATATATATTACTGTATTTATTTCATTTACAACAGAAATTTACTGTGTCATTTATACGACTTATTGTATAGTCGTCTTTGTTAATCCCGTGTATTCTCTGGTGACTCGTTTTACTCCCATGTTCAGCAATTTCACATTTCATTCATAGTCAAAATTCGTATTTGTTGCTAAATTTACTTCGAATTCCTCTTTTTAAATTTTGCAAAATTTTTCCTTCACATTCAAAATTTTTCCTTTTGCCAAATTTTTTCTCGCCCATGTAAAATGGTCGCTTCCCAGTCAAATTTTTCATTCCCAGTCTAAATTTTACAAATTTTTCATTTGCGGGGGAATATGTCACGATGTAATCGCAACATTTTTAGCGCAATCGCGACGTGTACGATTGCACGTGTTCAATTTCCCATTAAATCTCTAAATTCATTAATTTTAATATGTTTCTTTCAGTATTTAATTATCCCCGTATCAGCGTTTTTTTAATTATCTTTAATTTAACGTATCCGTTGTCTGCCAACGCTGTTTCTTTCTCATTTTAACTATCGTCAAACGCCGATATTTTGCATTTCAGTCGATGCATATCGCGGCAGTTTCGTGGGGAATTCGTCATCGGCTCACCGCTTCTCCCGTTCCTTCGATCCGGCAAAAGCGCTCCACATGCTTCGCCAAGGAACGCGTTGCGGTAGGTTCATCGCTCTTTGGCGCGCGCCAACAGTTGGCGTGTTTTCAGAGCTCGCTCCGTTTCTGCGCATCGCTATTGGACGATCGCGGGTTTTACCGCCAAGGGTAACCGGCTCGGCACTTCGCGCTGATGTTAAAATCAGTTATGTTCAGGATGTGCTCAGTGTAGTTTGGGAGATCTTATCTTATTCAATTTCATCAGTGATGGAGGACGCGAAGTCACCGGAGTCCCTCACCTATTCAGAGTTTTATAGATGAATAAATCATCTTGTTTCTTTACCATCAAAATGGCTTTTTGTCTCAGTTTTTCCTAAGATGAGTGTGCTGTATTATCAGTCATGTGCGCATCACATCGTTCCTGCTAGAAATGGGTGAGAGAGTTCCTTTTTACTTATTTTAATTATGTGCTAGTCCATCGCTAAAATAATAGCGAGCGTGAGACCTTGGGTTCACTTTAATATTTATATTTTGCGGTCTTTCACTTGTGATCACGTCACCACGTGTTAGCACGTGGTCGGCCTCTTCAACACAACGTGTTTGAAATATTACACTACACCATTTGAATAATTTATGATGCGGTTGGAAAGATGAATAATAAAACAAAAAAGTAATAATGTCCTTTATGTGCTACATTTTCAGTGTTAATATTTAGAAAATATTTTTCTGAAACGTATAGAAATACTATTACTACTATTCAAACTGACAAAAAACACGTTATATTAAAAAAGTTATTTTAGAAATGTTAATTATTTTCTAAAAAATATGTAAATTATGTAAATTATATATACTATGTTAATTAGGATTTTAGTTTTTGTATGCTTCGAAGTTTAAGGTTATGCTATTTAAGAGTATAACATTACATATTACGTTCTTTAAATTAATAATATACTATAAATAATATAAAATAATTATATAATGTGGAATCATAATCAAATCATAGACGAAAGCAATTGATAAGAACTAATGTACCATGTTTAAAATCACTTTCGTTGATAAAAGTTAAAATTAAGAATAAGTACTTACAAAAATAGAGAAAACGACAATTGCTTCGCTATATTAAATGAATTTACATCTCACCAAATTTAGGCAAACAATAATATACTCATATTTAATCATAGCTATTTAATTATTTGTCATATAAAACTACTTAAAAAGCATTCCTTAGTTTTTTTTTTTTTTTTTTTTTTTTTTTTTTTTTTTTTTTTTTGAGCGCATTATAAATGTTGTGGGCAAAAAAACAATTGTATATAGATATAAATATAGCATATAGATGTATATAAATACAATAGATTTAAAGTCTAAAGCAAGAACGAAAAATAATGCGTCAAGCATAGATTATGAAACACTTTCCAGCACAGCCAGAAGTCAAAAAACTGTAACGAAACTTCACCGTTAAATAAAGTGAAAGAAAATATGTAAGAAAACAGTTTAGAAAACATATAACACATTGAAAAATACAGTTTTCGAGATTCTCTTCCAGTGTCAAAAGAGTAGTCGAATTATTTTGTGCAGCCCTGTATATGATCAATAGATGTCGTTATATAGCATGATAAGTTATAGTTCTGTTAGAATATTCACATTTAGCAATTTTCGCCAATCAGTGGAAATGCACTCGAAATCTTTTGTACGATTTTTCCCCATAGAACGATGTGTAACAGAATTCTTTTGTTTGACCCTGTAAATGAATAATTAATGCTTTGCTCCCCATATTCTACAAAAAGCATGTTTTAATGCCCTTCATAATTATATATCAATATCATTATGTTTTAAATGACGCAGCATCATCAAAATGCACTTGAAACGAGTTTTCCCCATTTTCTGTAATGTAACGGAATAATTAAAAAAAACTATAAGTGCTACACACTTTAGTTGAAATGGGGAACATGCTATAGATAACGACAATAGCATATAAAAATTTCAGGGCAATCCGAGCATATTTATGGTAGTTAGAGCACGGACAAACGGCCGACAAACCGACGTCATAAACACTTTTCAACTTGGTTGGAAAATGTTAAAAAGGATAAATGTATTTTCAATGTGCGATTCTTTTTTATGCCTGTTTTCCAAATCTTCTTAGAAAATTTTTGTCTGAAAATATTGTTCATTAAAATTACCTACAATCTTTATATCGATATATTTCTCTATAATGGATATTGTAATAAGCATTACTGAACATTAGAAATTTAGTTATGAAAGTAATTCTCCAATTTCGTTATTTATACATAAAATCATGGCTGATAGCTGAAAACTTTTACTTTTTCCATAACCACTAAAATTTAACAGTTTATTTTGGTTCAAGTTATATAATCCAGATGTGCCAGCCTCTCATCAATAATCCGTAATATGAGGGTTAGTTTGACCCAGTTTAACAACGCTTGAAACCAGAAAAATTATTGGATGAATATTTATTTCTTGAATTTTAGGTTTCTACGTGAAATTTATTTAATTTCATTTCTTAAAAAATTTTCTGGTGCGAAACGTGTTAAACCTGGGTTAAATTACCCGCATATTTCGGAATATTAATGAGAGGTTGGCACCTCTGATAATTGCTGAAAACTACGATTAAAGGCGCAAAATTGTGTTAAATATTAGTGGTCTTAGAAAAGCGTATGTGAAATACTTCTTTCAATCGCTCTCAAGAGCATACATTAATCACGCGCAGACACTGTAAAAAATGCGTACTCAAAATTGAGTAAAAAGTACTCAATTTTGAATACGTCACATACTCAAAATAGCTCCGATCCAAATGTAATCAAAATTGAGAAACACATGTACTCATTTTTGATCTCATGGATGTATTCAAATATGAACTGCTATGTACTCATTTTTGATCCCATGGATGTATTCAAATTTAAATTTTTTTACGTCATTAAAATAAAATTTATACAAGGACAACCTTATAAGGGACATATACATTTCTGCTCACTTTTTTCATTCCTGCGTGAGTTTATATTAATTAACCAACCCTTACCCATGTGAGGAATCGAACCCGCGATGTCCTGTTTACTAACCTGACGACTCAAACCAACGCCCAATGACTGGTCATGCCTCCTTCTCAAATATTGTTACAGACTTTGAAACTACCCCTCTATCCCTTCCTAATAGGGACCCCCTAACAGCATCTGGCGCCATCTGTTAGGAAGGGATAGAGGATAGTTATTTTTATATAGATATATATTTATAGAGGATAGATTTGTTAGGAAGGGATAGTTTTAGAAAAATCGGACTGACAGAGCAAAAATACGAGACATCAGCGTGTGGACTGGTTTTATGTGTTTTTAAATATGTTTTTAAGGATGTACAGTGCCTGTCTATATGTCTTAAAGAATAAAATAATGTCTGGAGTAACAGGTAGTTCGAAGAATTATTAATTAAAAAATGACATTAGAAAAGATCATAGATTGAAATACTAAAATTATAAACTTTGTAAAATTATAATTTATAAAATAATAAATTTTAGCGTAATTCATAAATTTGTAAGCCAAATCAGTTTAGTTTAATACCAATTTGCATAGCTATAATTTGCAAAGATATTATGTTATGAAACTTTTAAATAACACAATATTGCCTCACGTTAAAAAAGTTAAAATAAATTTTTAAAAAATTAGTGGGAAAAAAAATCATAATTTTGAAGTACTATCAAGAAAAAAAAAGTAGATGAGTAAAATGTGAGGGGAAAAAAAGAGTAAATGTGTTGTAGTGGATCCACTTTGATGAAAATCCAGAACAACCAGATCCACTTTTCATTTCTCTTATTATTCGTTTTTCCTTCAAATAATAGCTTTTTAGGCTCCGAAATTTCGTCATTACACATTCTGAAATATACAAGTATGTTGGGTTTGATCATATGTTCATTTTTGATCCAAAAATACTCATTTCGAAATGAGTACATGAACTTACTAACTTTTGAGAATACATATGTTCATTTTTGATCCAAAAATACTCATTTCGATATGAGTACATAAACTTACTCATTTTTAAGAATGCACATGTTCATTTTTGATCCAAAAATACTTATTTCGATAAGAGTACATGGGCTTACTCATTTTTTAGAATGCACATGTTCATTTTTGATCCAAAAATACTCATTTCGAAATGAGTACATGAACTTACTCATTTTTGAGTACTTCATTTTTTACAGTGGAAAAGCGCAAGCTAATGTTAAACCTATGGAATCGGTCTTTACAAATATTTCGCTTGGATTTTAATATTTTTAAATGCTTTTTTCCATAGGACACTTGCGGTCGATGCCTAACAGTGTGCGTTTGTACTTTTTCGTTTTTGGTTCCAGTTTTTTTTATATACGGACAATTTCCCTTTCGGATCCGGTTACAACCGGTACCGAAAGTGAAAATATCGTCACAGTTAAAAAAATGCAACCAAAATCGAAAACGTAAACATGCACAGCGTTATATACCGACCTCAGGTATCCTATGAAAAGAAATAATTTAAAAATATCAAAATGAAATTTTAAGTTTCAATTACACGTACTATCATGCGATCTGAAATATATGCTGCTATCTCTCACTTCCTTCGAACGACTTATTCACCCTGCAAGTAATATTATTTGGCAGATTGTTTAGATCCCGTAAGGAACACGCGAACATTTGGCGAGTAATCGCTTTTAAATGTTCTAAAAGTTAGTAGAACCGAGGAAAACTATATTTTAGAGCACTTTGATTGGAGGAATTCTAGCTGATATCGACAGTATGAGATACAAAGAGCAGAAAGTTCGTCATTGACGAATTTACAAGAAACTATCACACGGCGCGTTTCCGACCGTTTTCTTCCTGGAAACCTTTTTATGAGAAAAATATCTCATATTTTCTATGATAGAATAGTACGTGTTATTATAGCTTTAGCAATCTTTAGTATAGTTTATAAAGATTTTCCAGAAATTAATTTCTAACCAATTTTATCGGTATATATCTGATGCATCAAAATGCATTTTCAAAATATTTTTTTCACACCTAACTGGCCAATATAAGCCCTGTAATGGACAAATTTAAAATTTGGACTTCAAAGAGATTTCAAATGATCCGTAAATATATTATATTTTAAATGAAACATGTTCTTTTTTTTATAATTAACGCAAACTAAAAAAAAAATAATAATCATTGTACATATTGTATTAAAAGCGAGAAAACAAAATATAAATTATATTCTTTCCTTCATTTATTTATTTTTATTTTGTTTATGTTACGTCTTAGAGGATTAAGAGTTCTTAAGTTGCTTTTACAGGTTTTAGATTTTGTTTATGTATTGTGTACTTTAGTTTAGTTTATTAAAAATAAATCCCATGTCTGCAAAACGCCGTTAAAAATTGTTTAATTTAGCACATAACTTTTCAAAAATTGTAAACACTTAGACATTTAAATATTGCTGAAATATTCGGCAGATATTAATTAAAGTAATTTTTATAAGATTTAAAATTTTAATGATAAAAATTTAGAAGAGCTATCATGTTATATATAAACTCACTCTCGCTTTAATTTATACAAGCCTTTACGACATATTTTTAGATATGTTTAGCCTTTCTAAAATTAATGCGTTTTAAATTTTTTAGTTCTTAAATTAATGTTTGCAGAATCAGCAATTTTGCATATTTTATGAAATGGCATTTAAAAGATTTCTTTATTTTTAGATCATCTCATTCAATTTGTTATTTAGAAAAATTGTTATTAGCTGAAAATGCATTTTCATCTAGAACAAAAATACATCCATTAAATTGTACTAATTAAAGCTGCAAACTGCACGGTAATAATTTTTTCAGTTTGTATGTATTCCAATTTATTTTATGTAAAAATATTTAATTGTTTTAAGAGTTTTGATAAAATTACTTCTTCAATTTACATGGTTAAATTAAAATTGTATATCAAAATATTGAATATTTGATATTGAAGAACATTTTCTACAGGATAACCATAATTAAAAAAGAAGCATTTAGATACCGAATGTGAAAATTCCATTCGGCTAAACGCAAAACAAAATGATCTAAATAATATTTAGACCATATAGACCATATATAGTTTAATAATATACAAATTAGGTCAAATGTTCGCCACTAGAGATGATTGATGCGATATCAGGGAACAAGAACCATAATGCAAAGTGTAGATGTTGCCAACGTTCCTGAAACAGATAGACAATGTGACTACCTCATCAAACCTCCCTAAAAATATAGCAGATTTAGTCAATTTTCTTTACGCGGTTTTCGAACATTGAAATAAGATCGGAAATCATTTTCAAAAATACTTTCTCAAATGTTTCGCTTATTCATTCTTAAGATATATAAATAAAAACAAAGGGAAAAAAGTAACAAAATAAAAATAAAGAAACAATAAGATTGAAAAATAATTAATTAATAATAAATTATATTAACGAAAGGTAAAATTGTTTATATGTACTCTTCTGATGATCATATATTCTAATACGAGCAATCTTGTGTGTGTGTGTGTGTGTGGTTATATATATGTACTAGCAGGGAAGGCCGAGCTATGCTCGGTCAAAATTAGCTTTGAGTTCAACTCGATACATTTTTCTCTCTGTATTATTACTATAATGACTTTTATTTTATAAAAATAGCTTGACCCATAATGACCCATAATCAAAATTACACACTAATAAAATTTTCGCGAACATGTGATCAAGCCCGATAGTCTTCCCTTGCCCGTAGGATATAAAAATTAGTCAAAATTGCCTGAGCCGTTTTTTAGAAAAAGTTAGCTTGACCCCTAGGACACAAAAATGACCCCTAATCGGATTTTCTCGAGCATGTTGATGCATACCATTTTGTTCAGAATGGAGGTTCTCTTTTCTAAATCGACGCCATTCATTCTATCAATCGAGATTCAAATTTGATTAAATAAGTTAAATTTGTTCAGTTATTGTGTAAAATGTTTCAACAGATATTCAAAACTTTTCTTTAAAAAATTAATAAAGACTATTTATTTACATATTAACTGGATATTATTATTTTATCACTCTCATTTCAGAGTTCAAATTATCACCGACAATCGGTTCAGAATAAAAGTTACATCTGACAGAAAAGAATAAATCGGAGAAAAACGAAAAGCGCGTTTCCACAGTAACCGACAAAATCTGGCTAATAGCCAGCATAGGTAGCATTCGCAATACATGTGACCTAACCCAATGATTTTCCCGTACCCCAAAACCGTAGGATACAAAATTTAGTTAAAATCGTCTGAGCCGTTTTTAAGATAAAAGTAGCCTGAACCATAGTGACCCACTAATCGAAATTGCTTGAACATGTGACATAACTTCGATGAGTGAAATGGAACATTATCGCTTATTGTTTAGAATATATAGCTCTTCAAAGTTGGGATAATCATTTGTAATCACCCTGTATAATAAGCCTGAGCAGATGAATGGAAGAAATTTCGCAAGTTGAAAAAACGCCCACTTGCGCCCACTTGCTTCAGTATTTTTATATGCTGAAAAATGAAATGTTTATACTAGAAAAATAACAAAGAGAAATTATCAAATATTAATCCAGATTATAATGTCGGGAAACTCGATCAAGCGTGGATTTTCAATTGAAAACACACGTGGCATTGAAGTCAGTGCGCAGTGGCGTAGCCAGGGAGAGGGCCCAAATGTTCTAGATACCAGTAATATCAAAAAGTGTTCTGTGGTTTGACTATCGCAGAAAGTTCTCTGAAATAGATAAGGCAAAGGAAACTTTATACAATCAATGGTATCCTGAGCATCTGGATCCCCCACCTTTGCCACGCCTCTGTCAGTGCGACTGATTATGGAATTTGTGAATTATTAGTTGCAAATATTTTTTCCTACAAACCTTTGCCTTGACAACTCACCGCAGGAGAGTTAAGGGTGTATTTCGAACAATTCTCGCCCAGGCAATCACGTGTCCGACAATAACTCCAGAAATTATCCAGAAAAATATTCAAAAATGGAGTATGTTATTCAAATTGACCTTATGGAGGTCCCCACTCAGATTTTTTTTAATTTTAAATTTGTTAAGTTTGATTTTTTGAGTGTTTCATGAAAATTACCTTATACTTAAATTCTCCGCACATTTCCCACAAAAAGATTCAAAAATGCAGTATTATATCCAAATTAACCTTATGGAAGAACACAATAAAAATTGGAAAATTTGAAGTTTGTTAAGTTTGATTTTTTAGTGAAATGGTCTTGGCGAATTATTAAAATCTTTTGTGAGAATGTTTAATATGGTAAATCTAAAGTTACGTGAATATTTCTCCACTACGATGACAGATGGCGCTACAATAGCTCTTCAGATATTTTTGTACATTATTTGAGGAAAGGTGGAGTTGTATCCAAGGGTCACTTCATTGGTCAATTCAATAATTCTTACATTCAATTGGCTGTGTGTCAGTATAGGCGCGGTTTACGAAATATCTAATGTTTGTGTGCTTATTGAAAGACGTAAGGAGAGAGGCGTTTCATATTATTTAGGTCTCAATAACTTTTATTTAATCTTTTGATTCTCATGGAAATAATTTTAGTGACTTTTCTGATACAATTATGAGCGAAAAAAGTTTAATCTTTTGATTATTTCTTTGCTGTGTTATTGATGTATGTTGATTGATTGATATACAGGGATTTTGGAGCCTGTGCCATTCTGGTTTGCATCCTTTAACCTATTGATTGTGTTTTAAAAGACGGAAAAGAAGGAGGGGGGGGGGGGTTATATTATTTAGATTTTCTCATGAATTATTGGTCTGAATTAAAAATTTAATTTGTCTAATCATAATTTAAATTGGCAATCATTAAAACGGAAGTCCCATAGATTGTTTGGATAGATTTCGTAAAAAAAATAATAATCATACAAACTCGAGCGTGTACATTGCCGAAAGATATAAAATAAAATCTACATATGTTACTATTACTAAGCATCAAAATACATTTTTAAAATGTTAAAATGCGTCAAAAATGGGAATTCATAGGAAAAAAAAAAACAGAAATTTTGTGTTTGGTGCTGTAGGGGGGGGGGTGCGGAGAGAAAGAAACAAAATTTTTTGTAAGGCAGTTTTTTTCCACAAATTGAGAGTGACGCATAAGGAAAATCGTTTAGGCACCATACTAAACAATGTTAAACAGTATTTTAAAGGTATTAAGGAGGTATTTTAGGGGTATATGTACAATTTATTTTTTTCCTATCTCCACCTTTATTATTTATTTATTTATTTTGTATACCATCATGCGCGATAGGAGGAAGCATAAACTTTGGTGAGAGATGATTAATTTACTTGATTAATTATTAATTTATTATCACTAGAAAACAGCAAATAGGTCAAAATTTTTATGCTATGAAAAAAAAATAAGATTTAAAATTTTTTTACATGCTTTGGAGGGGGCAAAGGGGGGGAGGTACCCGTCAGATAAAGACGTACATAGTCAAACAAGACTGCATTTTTCTGATTATAATCGTGGTCAGATAAAAAAGATTTATTGAGAAAATTGCTATAGATTTAAATGTTAACAAACGAAGAACAACATAGTTTCTGCCACCCAAACAGTGAACACGTGCCCATGCTCTATTCTGGCCCTGTTGATTGAATAAAATATGCAGTAACAGAACGCAAATTTATTTTTTCGTGTTTTTATTATTTAGGTTTTCTTACGAGCTTTGTTCAGAATTGAGAGCTTAACACATCTTATTGTCAGTGGCGTACTAGGGATTTAATTTCAGGGGCAAAAGGACTTAAATTTCAATAGTGTTCTGAGTCTTCCGAAAAACATTTAATTGTATTGTAAACAGAAATGTTTGATAATAAGGCCGTAGCCAGAGGATATCGGAAGGGAGAGTACAGGAACGGTCCCAAAACGCCCCCTGCCCCCTTGCCGATATAAGTTGAAAAGTGTTAATGGTATAATATACTTCCATTTAAAAGACAGTCATTGTAACTTAAAATGTATAAAATTGTCCTGGAGCCCCTAGCAAATAATATAAAGTATCTTCTGGCTACGATTCTTGTTTTAGAATAACTTAACCCCTTGGGGACGAGCGACACGTATACGTGACTTATAAGATTCTCAGAATACTCGATTATTCCCACCAGTTACTTTTTATTGTAAGCTTCGCCTCATTTAATGACAGCATTTTTTCGATTCAATTAGGCGAAAATTTCTGTTTTGAAAGACCGGTGTTTAAAGATTAAAATTTTTTTTAAAGACGCTCGTCGCGAAGGGGTTAATATTGCTTTGGAAATTTCAAATGAAAGTATTTTTTTCATCATTTTTTTCTATTTTAGGATTAATTCCCTATTACTGGCAAGAAACGCGAGACACTTTCACAGAACAAACAGATTTAAGAGGCCCAACAATTTCTGGCGTCATAAGTGTATTTACAATTTTTCTGCACATTTAAAATTTTAATTTATTACACTGGCGCCTAAAGTATTTTAGCTTGTTTTTATATGTTTAACCTTTCAAATGGATGTTTTAATTTTATGACATTCTTACCTATAAAATCACACTTTCTTTGGGATACGTACGCTTTTTATGTTCGTGCAGAATTAGTTCATGTTTATTTAACATCATATTTGAGTCTGCCAAGTTACTTTTTATGAAATGTGACAATAATAATAATCCAACTTCAATTACCAATGATTCTCAATTACTGTATACTGAGAGCAATGCAATTGAATTCCCTTGTGCATCTCTGTAAAAAAATGATAGAAGCTACACTATCCGTATTCTATACAAAGCGTATTGTAGTGCATTACAATAATACATATCAATTTTATTATGTTTGAAGTAGTGTAACATCATTAAAATACATTGCAAATACATTTTCCTCATAATAAGGCATAATGTAATGAAATAGTTCTGTACGTCCCTGTAAATAAACAAGTAACTAGGGATGCACAATCTGTGGCCTGCTATGGGTTAACTGGTGGCTTGCGGAGTTCGAGACCCACACCCGACATCACCAGTCTTTTTATCTACTTGTCAATTTTAATGCACTTGATCCAGTTTTTCTTTTGGATTTTGCAGCTGCAAAACATTTTACCGAAATTTCACAGATATACATACACATACATACATGCACACACATATATATATATATATATATATATATATATATAATAAAACTTTTGTAAATAATAACCATATATGTAATTATATATATTACTATCAAACGACAAATCAAATGTTCATTTGGCGCCACCTTCGCCTTCTATTCTGGCGCCTGGATCACATGTCTCTTCTGCACGCACCTCCCCCCTTTGTTTCGGTTCTGACGAATACATGCACACATATATATATATATATATAAATGTGTCCACATACACACATATATATGCATATATATAACATGCAGGAGAGAAATAACTTCTAGTTTTAAAACTTTTTTTGCTTTAAATCTGCATGTTTTGTCTTTTTCATGTAAATGAATATCAGTAAACTTTCGTAAAAAACGGCAATTTTATAGGCAAAGTATTTGAATGAAAAAATCATCTTTCATTCTACTCTCTATTTTTCTCTATTTTACAAATAGATAGTATTCTATAGTAACGTTTGTTAGTAGTATTCACCTTATGGTACACTGCTTATTTTGTCATTTAGCCTCTCACAAGGAAAGTCTCCATAAGCGCATACTCAGAAAATTTTGAAAAAATTACAGAATATTCTTCTAATGAGGATATATACGTTTATAAAAAAATTTGCTGCGGAACCTCGATATAACGTTCGTAAAAAAAAATATGAAAATTTAGTATTTTGGCGATTTATCGCTGGGTTGGCGACGCAATGAAATTTTTAAAATGCGCATTTACGATAAATACGCTTTAAGGAAAAACTACTCCCTATTTTTCTACTCCTTATACTGAACTGGTTTAAGTAAGTTTAACTTAAATAAATACGCTTTTATAACTACATTTTTGTCATGTACATTTATATGTACATTTAAAGAAAATTAACGATCGTATTCTATGGTTTAGAACAAAATTTAAATTGATTAAAAATGCTTCAAACTAAAAATTAATTGTCCGATTCTGAGCACTGTCAATTTGACTTCGATATTGTTAGTGCCAGAGACAACAAGAAAAAGTCTTGTTGCCATGGAAACAATGACTTATTCAATATCGAAATGTATAATGAGAGGGTTCTTAATCCGACATTTACTGTTAAAATACACTTAAAATACATCCATCCAACGAAACCGAGTAAAATTAAATAACTTCAACAATACTTCATTTGTATTTATATTATATAAGCTTTAAAAAAATAATAAACTATTTAATCGTTGAAATTTAAATTTATTTAACACTTATTTAACACTCATATAACCAGGCATTTTCAAATCCATTCAAGTCGCTTGCATTTGGCGAAGAAAAAGTTTTGCTCGCCAAATTGGGTCTTTTTGCGCCAAATACTCCAAAGTATTTTATTTTTTTACAGATTTTCTACCGGGATTCCGCAGCTAAATTTGGCTGATCCTCTATTACGTACATGAGTAGTCCCATTAGCACTTTTTTCACAATATTCTGAGTATGCGTTTTAAGGAGACCTTCCTTGTCATAATTAGAATAGAAAAATCATTTGCAGATTTCAGCATCTCGATTGGAATCACCTTGAAGCTTTTTGTGAAACTACTCTTCACAAAGCTTGCAATAAGGTGCTTCATTTTGTGAAAGTGGAGGAAGAGGGGCGGGGATATTAGATGGTTTTTCTTTCCTCCTGGGGTCTTTTCAAGTAAAACCAAATAAATTATCCATCTCCTTTTTTTCCCAAAACCCCGTATTATGCGCATAGGGAGAATACGTTATAATTATACCCGTAATGAAGTAAAGTACTATGTATAATGTAAGTGAAACAGAAGAATATTATATGAAAAGATCTGCTAAATATTTAAACATCCTGATCCTATAAAGAAATTTTATTCTGTACATTTTAAGTATTAGTCATAACAATAGATATTTCTCCCAAATTTTTCTCAACAATAGATTTTTCCCGTTTCTCCCAATTGGTATATTATTCCAGTTTTATTTCCACTTATTCAAAGACTTATTGTTATTATTATAGTTAGATTCTTATAGCAAATAATTTTAAAGGAGATTTACAGCAGTCAAGGTCTATCTGAGAATAATAGAGGACGGTGTTGTATAAGCAAGTAAACATTTTGTTTAAAGCATATCCATACCTTTTACCGTAATTTGCTGATTTTGTTTTATCAGATATTACTCTTTAGTGAAGAAAAAGTTAGCCAAAATATATAGCTATCACTATTAATTTACGGATTATACGCCAGAAATCTATTAATATATTTTTTGTTATATTTGTACTCCGCGTACGCTGTTTTTTATATTTAAACTCCGCCTTCGCTGTTTTTTATATTTAAACTCCGCCCATCGTCATTATGATATGGATTCATTAATAATAAAAGCATTAGTACGGTGTCTCACTGTAGCATTAATTGAAAAAAAAAAGCTTTTGAAGTACGCGGTGAATCGTCTCCAGCACGATTAGGATACAGATGAAAATTATATTAATATTAGTTGAGGAAAAATCCAATTTTTGATTGTTGCATAAAATCCTATTTCTTAAAATCATTGCACCGAATTTCATGAAATTAAAGTATGTTTTAGAGGTACTAAAGAATTAGAATTTGGTAGTTTTTTTTACAATATCTTTTAGAGAAAAATTGTGTAAAAACGATGATATATATTTTTAAAAAGTCAAAAAGATACCCGTACCTGATACTGTTGTAAAAGCAATGTTTTCCTTTTTTTTTTTACACATATTTGTGTGTATTAAATATTCCTTATGGTTGATCATGCCATATTTATACATGTATTTAGCTTCAAGTTGTGCGATGGATATCACACATAAATATTTACAAATATATATATAATACTAAATTACGGAAAAGCATAGCTGCCAACCTCCCGATTTTTTTCACACCAGTATTTTTTTGTGAAAATATTTGTTCTATTTAATCGTGCAATTTCTGCAATTTAACAAAGCGAATTTTTTTGTAATAGTTTACTGGTATTAAAAAAATCGTGAGGTAGGCAACTGCGAAAAGGGAATGGATTTAGGGCGAAGTTACACATTATTTCGATTTTCTGCCTATAAATCTTGCCTTTTTTTCTTTTTATGTATTTTTAACAATAAATTTGTAATTATTTATGTGAACAAAACCACTTTCGTTGCAGCCATGTGCCATTTCTTTTTACATGTTTATTGTCATATAAAACAGTGCCAGTCAATCAAAATACCGCATTTTTCCCGAGTCACGTCGCTTGATAATGTAGGTAATTTCCCTTTCACAGTCCAGGGAAAAAACTAAAATCCATATGAGAACTCTCTATGCGTGGAAACCCAGTTGCTGGTCAGGTTGGAAGAAGCATGCACATTTTTGAAGAAAAAGCAATTTCCAATTTATCTGATAGGATAGTCCAAGTGACTTGACCTAAGTGAGAAGGACTTGAGTGTGCAATATATTACAACCGCATTTTCTCAATTGATCTAAGCTCAGAAGAACGCAAATACAGTAGAACCCCGATTATCCAAATCCCGGTTATCCGAAAATCGGCTTAACCAAAAAACATCAAAACTCTTTTTTTTCCCTTTTTTTTTTATATGAAAATTTTTATCTTTATACAAGCATGCTGTTTATGTAATATATAAACATCATCAACTTACTTATTTGGAAAAATACGTAAATGCATCGAAATGTGTTGTGATTTTTTTTTGTTTTTCAACTTTGCAATACTTTAATGGTGTCTTATCAGGACACCTTTTAAACAACAGTACATCTGAGGCTGTTGCATCTTCCTGCACTTCAATATATTGAAGTGCCAGTATCATGAACATAACAATAGATAAGGACTTCTAACGATATAGCTTTTCGAAGCGGAAAACCGTTCCTCGAAAAATGTTTCAAATAGGTGGCGCCTGTGTAGGTCAGTTGCTCTATACGTCACCAGTTCGTCTGCTTCTTCAAATCGTCTGTTTGACAGCCTTCGTCTGGTGGGTATCCGATATACAGTTTCGGTTTGTTGTTGTAAGTGGAGCTATCTTAGCAGAGATGTCACCGGCTGCGCAGAGCCGTGCGCGCAGCTGCCATATTAAGTTCGAACGTCGAGACACGATATTAATACTATTTCGTTACTCCTTATCTATTTTTATGTTCATGGCCAGTATAAACTGTTTTCAATGCACTGAGCTCTTCATGCTTATGAAAACCCGTTTGCACTTTAAAGTATTACTCATCGTAAATAAAGTTTGAAGGTAATTAAAACACGTGTAAACAGGAGGGGAAAAATCACTCAGAATACGGACACTTGTTTCATCTGCAAGAACGAACGCGTTACCTGACTGTGGGAAAGTGAGAGGGGTGAGAAGTGTCATCTGGTAGAATAAAATTAGGATGCCTCCCGGTTATTCGAAAATTCCTATGGAACCCCGCTCAACCGAATATCCTTTGGTCCCATGCTTTTCGGATAACCGGGGTTTTACTGTATTAATATTCTGGATGTTGCCAGTTGATTGTAGGGTGCAATTATTTTTTTATCCCCCCCCCCCACACACACCTCAGCGCGTGCTGTGGAGTCTTTTAATATTTCTAATAAACGACAGTTATTAATTATTTTAATGAAAATTAGCAATATGTTATTACATTACATAACAACAAAGGTAAAGTTAAAAATATTTTTATTATTTACTAGTAAATCTGCATATCACAGACCTCAACGTCGCCTTAACATGTCATTGTTTTTTAGTCTCACATTGCATGCTATTTAATATACTGTCGTATTTTCTCAATTGATGTAAGCTCAGATGAGCCCAAAGATCAATATTCTGGCTGTTGCTAGTCCATTTTATGGTCCAATTTTTTTTATCCCCCACCCCCATCCCTCGCGTATTGAGTGCGTGCTAAGTCTTTTAATATTTATTTTAAAAGACAGTTAATTATTTTGATGAAAATTAATAATTATAGGTTATTAAATTACATAACAGCAAAGCTAAATTAAAAAGTATTTTTACTCTTTACTAGCAAATCTGCAGATCAGAGGCCTCAAGGTCACTTCTGAACGTCATTGATTTGTAGTCTCAGTTTGCATGATATTCAATATCCTAGAATTCCCAATTTAAATGTTATATATATATATATATATAAACGTAAACGTAATTTTTATAGAAAGAAGTATTGCAGGTAAAAAAAATCAATAAAATATACCTATAAATTAAAAAAAAAATAAAATTTTGACAAAAATTTAAAAAATATATTCTTTAAAGTGAAAATCACTGAAAAAATCCTCTTTTTTTTGTTTTTTTTACTTTTAAATGTATTAAAATTTTTATAAATTCTGAAGACAAAATAACAAGGGGCCTTTCTTGTAGTGAATAGTGAAAAAAGCAATGAAATAGGGCCAGTGATTCATGAGTAGTAAAACATTATATAAGTTTAAAATTTTAAAATAAAATTTTAATCCAAATTAATTTTCCAACAGAGCTGAAATTACGCTGTAAATTTCCTTTGTATTTAAAATTTTAATGTTTTAAAAAACTTTTTATCTGAATAGTAATTTTTATACATAGATATATTTCAGCAAAAAAAAAAAGAATAATCATGCGTCAAGCATAGATTATGAAACACTTTCCAACTCAGCCAGAAAACTGTAACGAAACTTCACCGTTAAATAAGTTGAAAGAAGATATGTAAGTAAACTGTTTAGAAAACGTACACCACATTGAAAAATACAGTTTTCGAAATTACCTTCCAGTGTCAAAAAAGTAGTCACATTATTTTGTGCAGCCCTGTATAGGATCAATAGATGTGGTTATATAACACGTTTATTTAATTCAGTTAAAATATTCACATTTAGCAATTTTCGTCAATCGATGAAATGCACTCGAAATCTTTTGTACAGCCCTATATATTATCTGGAGACTTTTGTACACACAGCATATTAAGCTAAAAGGCAACTTAAAACTCATTCGCAGTAATTACTATACGTAAACGACAATGTATCTTTTTCTTTGCATAACCCTGTATATGAATTTATTTATATTCCACAAACTTTTGTTAGTCTACTAAATGTAGTTCAGCAGAAAAATGCACAACACAATTAAAAACTACCCTTAAGCAATTCACTCCCATAGTCTGTAATACAACGAATTCCCTTGTGTAGCCCTGTATATGATCAACCGAGATTATAAACACAAACGTACCATGAAAAAATCGAGTTAAACTAAAAAATGAAAACAAATAAGAAAATGCACTTATCACAAATAGACTGTAAATATTGCACATGTATTGTAACCGATATATTTTGTGTGTCGCGGTAAATAAACACAATGCACACAAGAGAGCAATTTATAGTGCACATCAGTTATGCATATAATTTTCATTATGTTTGAACTAGTGAAATATAACTAAATTACACAGCAAACGATTTTTCCCCATAGGACAGTATGTAACAGAATTATTTTGTTTGACCCTGTAAATGAATATTAAATGCTTTGCACTCCATACAAAAAGCATGCTCTAATGCGCTTCATAATTATACATCAATTTCATCATGTTTTAAATGACGTAGCATCATCAAAATGCACTTGAAACGATTATTTCCCATTGACTGTAATATAACGAAATACTTTTGACTGCTCCTGTAAAGAACTATAAGTGCTACACAACTATAAGTGCTACACAGTAGCAATAGAGAACATGCTATATTAAATGACAATAACATACAAAAATTTCAGGGCAGTCCGAGTATATTTACGCGAGTTAGAGCACGGACAGACGGCAGACAATCCGAAATCATAAACACTTTTCAACTATGTTGGAAAGTGTTAAAAATCACTAAAAAAGCACTAAAATCACTAAAATTTAAAAATCACTAAAATTTGCCTATAAATAAAGTAAATAAAATTTTGAAAGATTTTTAAAAAATATATTCTTCGAAGTAAAAATCACTGACAAAAATTCTTTTTTTCTTATTTTCATTTTTGTTTTTTTTACTTTTAAATTTATTATAATTTTTTTAAGTAAAAATTTTATAAATTCTGAAGACCAAATGACAAGGAACCTTTCTAGCAAACAAAAGTGAAACTAGTCGGATGTGACAATCCCAAAATTTCCCAAAACTGTGTGACAATCTCACACAGGTTTCGCATACACTAAAAAGAATCAGCACCAATTTATATCAAGGTCTAACTGAAACTCAAGTTTTATTAAATTCCGTGCGTTATTTCTTGAGATATGACTATTGCTAAAATCGTGTAAATCCTGCAAAATGTAACACAGCAGCACCACCTTTTGGGAGATTTAGACCAAAACATAATCAATAACAACTTATGTCAACGTCTGACTCTGAAGTTTGATGAAAATCCGTGCATTAGTTCTGGAGGTATAGTTATCGTGACATATAATAAAAAGTAGCATAGCAGCGCCACCTGTTTACACGAAAAAGTAATCAGCATCTATTTATGTCAAGGTCTAACAAAATCTGAAGTTTGATGAAATTCCGTGCATTAGTTCTTAGCTATCGTAACAATCATGAAATGAGTGGTATAGAAGCACCACCTGTTGAGTTATCTACATCAAAACATAATCAGCGTCTAACTGAATCAATGTCTAATTGCCAATGTCTAATTGTCAATCAACTGTCAATGTCTTACTGAATCTGAAGTTTAATGGAAATAAGTGTATTAGTTTTTGAGATGGAGCTATTGCGGAAATCGCAAAAAATGCAGCATAGCACCGCCACCTATTAGGCGATTTTCTCCAAAAACTAATCAGCACTAAATTATGTCAGGGACTAACTGAATAAAAAGATTTAATAAATTTCGTGCATTCGTTCTTGAGATAGAGCGCCCACAAAATTTTTGTCACATACCGACAGACAGACATTTTCTAAAAAGCGTCAAATCGTATTCAGGACATTCTAAAACGTATAAATCCGTCGAAAACCAGAAGTCTAAAATTTTCATGAATCCAATACTTTCTTCTTGTAAAGATAGAAGAAAGTAAAAAGTAAAAAAAAAAAAAAAAAAATCAGGCAAGAGGTTCATCAGTACTATAAAAAATTACATAAGTTTAAAATTAAAATTTATTTTTTAAAAATAAAATTATAAAATGTTAAAGAAACTTTTTTATGTGAAATGTAATTTTATCGACAGATATATTGCAGTTAAACCCCCCCTCCCATAAATTTAAATAATGAATCAATAATTAAACAAAAGACTATTTTAAAAGTCAATATAACCCTACAGGAATCATGCATATATTTTCTTCTATACGATTTTTTAAAAATGTAATATCAGTATTGTTTACATAATGCAGTAAATCTTACATTTCATTGTCAATTTCACGATTTTCTTCAGATATATTTTTTCTCGTTCTCGTCGAATCTGTTGACTATTCGACGCCTTAGAAATCTTTCGATGGAACTTCCGATCCTCCCTTTTCTTATTTCGTTGTTTTCCCATATTTCAAATGAAAAATGTAAAAGAAAAAAAAATAAATTATTTAATTCAAGCGTATAGTTCAATGTTGAATGACTGAGAAAAACATTTATATTTTTTAAAACATCTAATAAACCATTCAATCATTAAATATTCATTCATTGATTAATATCTCATTTTCCGTAACGACACTTCACGGAATGCTTATCTTTCGGTAATAATTGAAAAAGCGGTAATACGATATCCCCCCCCCATGCACACAAACCCCTGACCTCATTTGAAGCAGGACATTGTATTGCCAGCGAAATTGACTACGAAATACGTTTCATCTATTGGTCATTTTGCGCAAAAGAATGAAATGAAAGAGTACCTAATTATTGGCTAATGTCAATTGAATGACAGACTGAATCTCCTCCCTTTTTTAAAAAAAATACTACCCACTCTCAAATTTCCCGGCAACATTCAGCACCATGTATGAGGAAAAGGTAGTTTTTTTCATTTTAAAATACGACCTTATGTGGCGTTCATGTACGCGAACAAAATTTGTATATTGTGCGCCTGCACCGCAATTCTGTTTTGTCCGGGGGTTGCATAAGATAAAAGTAGCGCTAGTGTGCACTGATAAAGGTAATACGTGCTGCGTACGCGCTAACTATAATCATTCTGGTTAAAGTAGACTGTCGATTATACGACACTTATTGAACTAGATTAGAATTGATAATAGTTCATGCTGAAAAATGGCATGGTATACAAAAACAGCATTTTATAACGTTTTTCCTATGTCAAGCCATTTATCCATTCGTATCAATTATGCGTCATAATCTTTATTCAATAAGTATCGAATAATTGTGAGGAATGTACGCGTATCCGAAAATCAGCAGTTGTTTTTAAAAGCAATTGCAGCCAAATGATCCACAGCATAAAATAACAAGTGGAAGGAGGGGAGACAAACAATGTTGATGGTGTTTTATAATATTCTTATGTCTTTAGAAGTGGATCGGAATTCTGGTTCGTACAGGTCAGGGATTTCCCTGACTTTAAGTCAGTTAATACCAGTCAGTTAGTACCAGATAATTACTTACAGACAAAATCGCTTTATACAATTGCTCGATTTCATTAGTCAAGTTTTTCTATAAGAAAATACTAGTAATTTTAATGAAAATCTAGGAACCTCCTGGAGACTCGTGACTGACTTTTTTTTACAACCACTAAATGCATGACTGTCAAATTTGTTCTTTTCGTACAATTCTTTTTTAAAGAAATTTTCGCCTTGTTTAATTACAAAGCGTTATTCCAATAAATAAGGCAGAATCTTCTTTTAAAAATAGTGAACAAAAATAATGAATTAGACAGCCATGCATTTAGTGGCGATAAAAAAAGACAGTCATGAGGCCGCCACTAGCCCTTAGTTGAAACAAATTTGTGAAAACGGGACATGTCGATAATGAATTTCTGCTTTAAGCGGAAAATGTTCATATACTCACCGAAAATAACACAATTCAGACACAATACCTGATTAAAACGAAATTATATTAAGAATCTTCAGATTATTTCTTAGCATGTCTTAACACAATACAGTCTGGGCTGTTTTTGTGAAAGCTTTCGCACGTAGCTGGTGATTTTGAAAGTCTTATTTTCGTAAATTGTTTCCCTAGATAGGTTTCCCAAATGTATGCATCAGTAAATATCTTACAATATACAGATATAATATAAAATGCCTTACAATTAAAAAAATATATATATGGCATGATATAAATGCATTTTCTCTAGGGTAAAAACCACGCCCTTAGATTATTTAAATAAACACGTTCTCGTTCCCGGTTGTCAATGTGTTAATGTTTTACTTTGCTATTTTATTATGTTATGTTTACTAGGCATTTTCTATGTAATTACTTACGCTGTTATGTCTGTAGTTTCTCCCATTACATTTATATGTAGTAACACATACATATAGGTCGCCGGTATTTAACGCAAAGTGTGTAAAACTCTATTTGCATGTATCTGGCTTTTAATGAATCACGAGCAGTCTAGAAAAAAACATATTTTTATGTCAGTGCACAGTAATGTGTTAATGTATAAAATACAAAAACAATTTTAACTTCAGTCATAATTATGTTTCGGACAGTGTTTAATTATTTTAAAACACAAAGCAAGCTCAAATGTGCATTCTTCACGGACAAAGGGCATTTAGTTCATTTTAGTTGACAATAGTCCAGTCAGATGTTTATGATATTTTAATAATTTCTTTGGTAAATAAACATGTGCAAAGTGATCTAAAATTCTGATAATTCGATGAAAACTCTTAAAATGAGTATGTTTATACATTTACAAAGGTTTTCAAATTTCCGTTATTATGAAACTCTTATTTAAATTAATTATTTATTTTTACTGAAAAATAAAATTAAAGTGACATATAAAGGTAATTTTAATTAAACAGTATTTGACTGATTATTAAAATAACTGCACATATTCTTGCGCTATACGCATTGCATCAAGCCTTGGAAAAATATATTTCCAAAAATAACACTTTTTTTCACTTAAAATCGATAAAAAATATTTTAAATAAAAGAACATTTCTTGAATGTTCTTGAATATTTTTTCAGCCGTACATATATTTTTTCCATGGATTTCATTGATAATATTTAAAAAGTACAATCAGAACACATTCGATATATTATCCATATTTTGATTTTCACTTTACGCTGAAAGATAATAATCTTCCCCTTATTAAATCTCACAAATCTACAATTAAATAAGCTCAAGATTCGGAATTATAAAAGCTTGTACACGGTTGCAGCTATTCACACAACCTCTACGATATCGGTCAAATCTCACACGCCACGGTTGGTTTAATGCAGGGATGAGATTGCTCCGCTTTTTTGCATACCAGTATAATCTTACAGAAAATGTTCTTTTATTTAATCGGAACATTCAGCGATTTAACTGGACAACGTTCTCACTAAGATTACACTGGTATTCAAAAAAGCGGAGAAATCTCATCCCTGGTTTTGTGTTAATGCGGGAGAAATCGCGCATACCCAGATATTGAATGGTTTTTACATTGTCACCAATAAATACAATTAATAATGTAACCTTATGCAGTCTTAGACAATTGTTACAAATTCTATGATAATTTAAATTGTAGATTATTTTTCGAAAAATAGTGGTGACAATTGCAAAAACCGTACGCACCCTGGGGTATGTCATACCCCGTGCGACTGCTCCCGGGTTAAATCAAACCTAGAAACATATTAACAAAAAAGTAAAAAAAAAAGATAAAATTACGTAATTGAATTATTCTTAACGTAGACAGTGGTAACAAATACATTTTTAAATAAAGAAATCGTTCATAATTTGATTATAATGATTGTAAGCATGCATTGCAAATTCAGGCTGAAGTTATTTCAAATAGATCTTCACACTGTTCATCATAAACCAAAATTATTTTTGCTAAAAAAATGTCAGTCTTGGGGAAAATCATGCAATTAAAAATAAAGAACAGAAAATACTTTAATTTATGCCGCGGAATATGCCGTATAACATTATAGCCGAAACGTCAGTGAAGGCTTACTGTTGAGACCTGAAAAGTTTTTGGTTTCTGTCTGTTTGTCTGTCTGTCTGTCTGTCTGTTCCGCGATAACTGCCGTAAAAATGATCCGATTAGTTTGATTTTTGGTAGGTATGTTGGTGAGATACCCGGAATTAGCTGTATAGTTTTTAGTTACATTTGGTTCATTCGCTCGGAAAATATAGAACATTTCATTTTTGATCCTAATGCTTTCCTATGGGAATTCAGACGATTTTGAATTTTTTCAGTCGTTGAAAATAAAATGTCGCATTTGATTAATGTATTTAAACGGTAAGTTATGAAGGCTAAAATTTATCAAGTCACGTCTTAAATTATTCAAATTAATTTGAAATTTTGTTAATACATTCGTCAGATTTTTTAAATTAGGTGTATAATTTTTGGTGCAATTTTATACATCTGTTCTAATAATATAATACATTTTATTCTATCATTTTCTGCAAATTTTAAAATGCATTTATTTTTATTTACCTCTTTAATTTAACCGTAACCTAGCAACTAAATTTTAAAGAATATCAAAATAATAAAATTCAAATAATTCAGACTATTTTGCTACAATATTTTATTGGGTGATTTTAATATTTTATTGAGAGATTTTAGTATGCTATAGCCATCGAGTTAGATCAAGATGTACGTATGTAAAATAAATATTATAGAATGACCATCAAAACTGTTTTTCCGAAACAAAAATTGTAATAACACTAGATTTCTGCAATAGATATAAGTGAAATACAGTAGATTCAGTTTACATTTCCATAAGTTGCTTTTGTGCACGAGATATTATTCAACTTATCTATCAGATGCGAGTGTTTCGTGGTTGGCAGGTAAGTAAATATTGCTATTTAGGTACTAGGATAACATGAAATTATTTTCTGAATTTTTGCTTATCCTAATAAAACCACTGTGTAGAACGAAATCCAAGATATACTAGAATCATTCACACAAACAATAGGAAATCACGAATATAAATTTAATAAGATTACGGAAAACATTTCTTTTTAGGTCATAATGCTTTCCTATGGGAATTCAGACGATTTTGAAAATTTTCATCCATTGAAATAAAATGGCGCATTTGATTAATGTATTTAATGTGTAAGATATGAAGGCTAAAATTTATCAAGTCAGGTCTTAAATTATTCAAATTAATTTGAAATTTTGTTAATACATTCGTCAGATTTTTAAATTAGGTGTACAATGTTTGGTGCAATTTTATACATCTGCTCTAATAATATAATACATTTTATTCTATCATTTTTTACAAAAATTTCCAGTGCATTTTTTTTCTCTCTTTCAATAAATGGTTGCTAAGCAACTATATTTCAAAGAATATCAACAAAGGAAAATTCAAGTGAATCGCATTATTTTTACGCGAAGTTTTATTAAAAATTGCCAATTTTCGGGTTTTAAGTTTTTAATATGCTTTTTTTTTTAATGAAATAGATGAGAATTTATTTTAAGTACTAAAAAATGATTACCAAATCGGTTTTCCAAATGAAAATAATAAAAACGTTGAATGCGTAAATTGAATATAGGTCAAATAAGAGGAATTTAAATTTGTATAAGTATAATTTATACACGAAATTTTATTCAACTTCAGAAACATATGATGTTTAGTAGTTGAAATATAATTATTCTTTTAAGGATAGGATAAAATCTCTTGTACAAAGAGATGGTTATTCTAATGAAATGAAAATTGCAAATACATTCAGACATATACTCAAGAAATAAAATAGCACAATTACTGGAAATTGAGAATAGAATATTAAAGCGACAACGGGGGGTTCAGGGGGTCGGATCCCCCCTGAAATAATGTATTGTTATTCTGAAAAAATACAGTAACAAGTAGTTTATCCTATCATTGCATAACATTGTGTTTAAGGGGATACTTCTAAAATTTCCGAAACTTTCGATAAATTTATATTCTTATCAATGTATAAACAAGAACGAAAAATCATGCGTCAAGCATAGATTATGTAGCACTTTCCAACGCTTCTAAAATAATTTTACAAATCATTACCGTTTAATAAGCTGAAAGATGACATCTAAGTAAACAATTTGGAAAACGCATAACATATTTAAAAACGTAATTTCAGGAATTTTCAATATATACAATATTCGGAAAAATATCCGAATACTTTTATGTAGCCCTGTATATGATTTGTATATATACATAGGATGCTAAATTTTAGTTTAGTTAGGAAACGCGTAGCACCGTTTAAATTCTCCTTCTGGAGTTTCTGTCAATAAACGGAAATGTGTTCGCGAACTTTTGTGCTGCCCTGTATAGGATCTACAGAATTTATACACACCACGTAATAGACAAAAAGCTAGTTAAGATTAAAATCGCGTTATGTAACACTTTCCAACGCTTCCAAAATAATTTTACAAATCATACCGTTTAATAAGCTAAAAGACAACATCTAAGTAATCCGAATACTTTTATTCAGCCCTGTATAGGATCTATAGATCTGTATATATACTACATAGGATAATAAATTTTAGTTCAGTTAGGAAACGCGTAGCACAGTTTAAAATTCTCCGTCTGGAGTTAAATAATACGGAAATGTGTTCGCGAACTTTTGTGCTTCCCTGTATATAGGATCTACAGAATTTATACACACCACGTAATAGACAAAAAGCGAGTTAATATTAAAATCGCTTTCAGTAACTTAAAACGCACTTCGAGGAATTATTGTTAACAGACAGTAGAGAATTCTTTTGTGTGTCCCTGTAAATGAACGATGACTGCTATACACACACTATTCTGTAGTAAGCCTCTTGTAATGCACCTTAGTAATATATATAAACTTCAATGCGTTTAAAATAGTGGAACATTATTTAAATAAGCCGCAGACGATTTTTCTCCATAGACGTAATGTAACGGAATTATTTTGACTGTCCCTGTAAAGTAACTCTAAGTGCTATACACCTACTATTCCATATTAAGCTTCTTCTAATGCATCTTAGTGATCTATATAAATTTCAATGCGTTTACAATAGTGAAACATTTTTAAAATAAACCACAAATGATTTTTCCCCATAGACCGCAATGTAACGGAATTCTTTTGAGTGTCCCTGTAAGAAAACTATAAGTGCTACACACTTCAGTTGAAATAGGGAACGTGCCATAGATAACGACAATAACATATAAAAATTGCAGAGCAATCCGAGCATATTTACGGGAGTTAGAGCACGGACAGACGGCCAGACGGCCAGACGGCCAGACGGCCATCCGGCCATACGGCCAGACAAACCGAAGTCATAATCACTTTTCAACTAGGTTGGAAAGTGCTAATAACTTAAAAAGATTGAATTTTAGTGTGTCAAATATTTTTCAGATAATGTTAAAAATTAGTAAGAACAATGATCTTTTGAGCTGACGTTGAGGCCTCTGATCTGTAGATTTACTAGTTATAATGTTACTCAACCAGTTTAATTACTATATTTTTTTGCCTGCAGTAACTATACTCTTTACCTTCAATGTGAAACGTGTTCTCGTACATAGCTGATTTCAGGGATAGCGTATCATAGTTTAATGAAAATCGCGTCCCAGGAAAAACCTTGAGCTTCGTAATTGTTTTTACGTATTTTGTTTAATATTTTCTAAAATAATAATCTTATCCCTGATGTTCTTAAAAAATTTTTTTTTTAAGACCTATAAATAGTTTAATTTTGCAATCCCAATAATTTGATAACATAAAATATGAATATTGAATTTATAGTTAAAAGAAATAAATTACGGTAGAATTTTAGAAAAAAATATGAGTTATATCTCGAAAACCTTTTTATTGCATGCCATTCCGATATGTACATACTAACGTTTGATACCTTTTAGTAATATTTAAAAAAACGTATCAAAAAATAAGTTTAAGGGATGATGTAAGAGTTCAAAAAATGGTAGATTTGGTTCCAGTATAATGCTATTTAATTTTTTATAGCATTTTGCAGGGGGAATTCCGTAGGAAATACATAGGAAAAGTTCATAAAAATTACGTTGCAGTAGTAGTAAAAAAATGTTGTATTTTTAACAATTCATTGATAAGAGTATGAATGGAAGTTACAACTACCTTTTTTTCATTTAGGATATTGCGAAACCCTTGAAATATGCTCATTTTAACCGTTTCATTGGAAAATAAGAATTACATTATTCGCAATAAATTTGTATGCTAAAAATTAACAAAACTACACATTCAAACATTAATAATTGTTGAATGTGCAGTTTTGTTATTTTTTAGCATCAAAATTTATTACGAATACATTCACCTCATTGTTCTCTTAAACTGGTCAATATTGAATTCTGGGTTTAATTTGAAGGCTGAGATCCCCTTCCTTAAACGTTTGGATTTATTTTGAACTGTCCGGACACCACGCGTGTCCTGGCCTGAAATTGCACGCGTTTTCAGGACAGCTTCATTGGCTTTAAGACCTAGTTTAAAATCTTGTTTTAAGATGCATAAAATCTCAACGTATGTATATTTGTATATTTGCATATTTTACGTAACCTAAAATTGAAAGAAAGAAACCTCTATGAATATAAAATATATGATTATAAATGTATAATCATGTATAAAACATATGATTATACATGTATTCTATTAAATAGCATTTTAAGTTCAACAATAGAGGAGATAAAGTGCAAACTACACGATTTGGTATAAAAAAATTCAAAAAACGGAAATTTTTTTTGATACAGCCTAATAATACACAGCTGCTAATTTTGACGCTTTTTTTCCTACCACTATATTTGAACAGAAAAATTTAGCTTGTTTACTCCCAATTTTTTGCAATTAAACAAGATAAAGTTTTCTTTTTTAAAACTAATGGTAGACGAAAAGTGTAATAGAAGTTTTAATATGCAGATTGTGCCCTAAAATAATTTTGAAGTTCTCGATTAAAACATATGTTATTCGGGGTCGATTTGGACACATATGATTTCTTCATTCTAATATGCAGCGGAATATTAAAAAATAATGATAAAGTATAATTCAAAGGATTTATTTATTTTTTTGTTGCCCGATGTATACAAGCCATACATAAATAAAACTTTAAATCATCAAAACTAATTTTGTTTTTCATTATTAAGGTAATTTAAATTGCCTAAAACTTAGTTTTAATAACTTTCACAAACTCCATACACTATTTTTATCTGATTACATGATACATGTTCAATCTCAATCTGTCATTATCCTGATAGTATTCAGAAATTAGGCTTTAAACATCCCTTAAAGACATATTGCGATATCACTACCCTAATTACATTATTAAGGCTTTAACATGTATCCATTACATCTACAATTTCTTGAATATATATTTCCCAACGGCGGCTGAAAACATAGTTTTAGCATGAGATATTTTGCAGCAGCTGTAAAATCGCTTTTCATGTACACTTGCTATATAGTTCTACGACGTCTTTTAAATCTCAATCTATCACTGTCATGATAAGAATCAGAAGCTAGTCTTTAAATATCCTTTATCGTGTTATCACTACACTAATCACACTATTGCTGGTTTGGCATGTATTTGTTATGACGTTAATTTATGCTTTCTAAATGTATAAATCTCTCCTGAGAGAGAAAATAATGTAAATGTATTATTTCCTCATTAATTCATAATTTTTGTTATCATTTTTCAGTTTAACACTTCAAGCTATTTAACCGTTCTCCATCTAATCTATACTATTATATAAAGAGGGAACGGTGACTGACTGACTGACTGGGTGACTCATCAACGCCCAGCCGAAACTACAGAAGTCAGGGTCACGCAATTTGGACTGTAGATTGCTGTTAGGGCCTAGGCAAGCAATAAGAAGGGATTTTTGAAAATTCCCCCCCGAAGGGGGTTAAAGGGGGGTACGAATGTTTTAAGTCATTTTGCCATATCTCAGCAGCAGTTATAGGTAGGAGCTTGAAATTCCAGAAAACAAATCTACTAAAAAAATGATTAAACACCTATTTCAGCGATTTTCGAAATTCCCCACAGAAGGGGGTTAAAGGGGGGTGGTCGAATGTTTTAGGTCATTTTGACATATCTAAGCAGCAGTTATAGGTAGGAGCTTGAAATTCCAGAAAACATATCCACTAAAAAAATGATTAAACACCCATTTCAGTGATTTTAGAAATTCCCCCCAAAAGGGGGCTAAAGGGGGTGGTCGACGTTTTAGGTCATTTCGCCATATCTCCGCAGCCGTTATAGGTAGGAGCTTGAAATTACAGAAAACACATCTACTAAAAAATGATTAAACACCTATTTCAGCGATTTTGGAAATTCCCCCCAGAAGGGGGCTAAAGGGGGTGGTCGAACGTTTTAGGTCATTTCGCCATATCTCAGCAGCAGTTATAGGTAGGAGTGCGAAAATAGGGAAAACAAAGCTACTAAAAAAATGATTAAACACATATTTTAGCGATTTCAGAAATTCCCCCAGAAAGGAGTTAAAGGGGGTGGTCGAATGTTTTAGGTCATTTTGTCATATCTCAGCAGCAGTTATAGGTAGGAGTGCGAAAATAGGGAAATCAAAGCTACTAAAAAATGATTAAACACGTATTTCAGCAATTTCAGAAATTCCCTCCTCCCCCTCCCCCTCCCGAAGGGTGTTAAAGGGGGTGGTCGAATGTTTTAGGTCATTTCGCCGTATCTCAGCAGCAGTTATAGGTGGGAGTGCGAAAATCAGGAAAACAAATCTACTAGAAAATGATTAAACACCTATTTCAGCGATTTTGAAATTCCCCCCAGAAAGGGGTTAAAGGGGGGTGGTCGAATGTTTTAGGTCATTTCGCCATATCTCAGCAGCAGTTATAGGTAGGATCGCGAAAATCAGAAAAACAAAATTACTAAAAAAATGATTAAACACCTATTTCAACGGTTTTAGAAATTCCCCCCTGAAGGTGGTTAAAGAGGGTGGTCAAATGTTTTAGGTGATTTCGCCATATCTCAGCAGCAGTTTTATGTAGTAGCGCGAAATTATGGAAAGCAAATCTACTAAAAAAAATTGGTTAAACACGTATTTCAGCGATTTTAGAAATTTCCCCCCAAAGGGGGTTAAAAGGGGATCGAATGTTTTAGATCATTTCGTCATATCTCAGCAGCAGTTTTAGTTAGGAACACAAAAATCAGGAAAACAAATCTACTAAAAAATGAATAAAACACATATTTCAGCAATTTTGGAAATTCCCCACCAGAAGGTGGTTAAATGGTGGGGGTTGAATTTTTTAGGTCATTTCGCCATATCTCAGCTATTCTGTAGGAGGGCGAAATTAATTAAAACAAATCTACTAAAAAATTGGTTAAACACGTATTTCGGCGATTTTGGAAATTCCCCCCAGAAGGTGGTTAAAGGGGTATTCAAAAGTTTTGGGTCATTTCGCCGTATCTCAGCAGCAGATTTAGGTAGGAGCGTGAAATTCAGAAAAACACATCTACTAAAAAATGGATAATTACGCATTTCAGTGATTTTAAAAATTCCCTTCGAAGGGTTTTAAAGGGGGCGGTTTCGAAAATTTTAGGACATATCGCCATATCTCAGCAGCTGTTTTATATAGGTGCGCGAAATTCAGGAAAACAAATCTACTAAACAAATGATTAAACACGTATTTCACTGAATTTAGAAATCCCTCCCCCCCACCCGAAGATGGTTAAAGGGGGATTCGAAAGTTTTAGGTCATTTCGCCATATCTCAGCAACAGTTTTTGGTAGGAGCGCGAAATTCAGGAAAACAAATGTACTAAAAAAATTACATTGTCTACCCGTGCAAAGCCGGGACGGGCCGCTAGTAATATTATAAATGTGGTTGTGTGTGTAAATGTTTGGCTGAAGAAACTTCAAAAAGAAGGGTTTAATGGCACTGTATCTTTGCATATAGATGAATTAAAACCCCGAAATGAATACAGGGCAGGCGTTATTTGTTATTTTCAAATATTTTCTTAATAATTCAAAATTTTATTATTTTCATAGCGTATCAATAAATAACTTTCTAGTAAAATTTAATTAATTATTTTACGTTGCTAAGCATTAGCGTTGCCAATAAAAACGAAACCTGGAATAATATGTTTTCCTTAATAATTATTTTTTACATGAAACATTTCCATGTGAAAAATGAAAAAAAAAAAAAAAAAAAAAAGATTACGTGATAAGATTAAAAGATGTAATATCTATATTTATATATATATTCTTGTATATATATTCTTGTATTCTTATATATATATACGTTCTTGGTACGTATGTTCCTTGTACAAATCTATCCAATTTGAACGAATCTTGATGTACTTACGTTTTAGAACACGAGTAAAAGTACTGTCAAGTTTAAAATTTTATCATTCAATTTGTTAAATTTTTTTTCAAATATCTCCATAGTTTATCATTACAGAAATCTTTTTTTTAATTTATAAGGGAATTTCTTTCCCGTCAACATAAAAAGAAACTGAGTTTGGACAGTATATTTATAAACCAATAAAAAATTAGATTATCACACTATAATTTGAAATCCGAAACTGACGTCATTTCTGGCAGATAATGTGATTTTTTTTTTACATATTACAAATAATACTATAAGTGCGTTTAAACGACATAGTACATTTGTTTAATTGTGTTTGGAGACAATAAATATAACTTAGCTCCTAATTTTACAAAGGTAAAATATTTCCATCGGTTTGTTAATATTAAAGTAATTTTTTTCAAAAAATAAAAACATATTGTTGCGTATTCAAACTGCATGATTTAATTTATTCGACATAATCAAAGATCGTCTGTTAAATATTGACATTAGGAAATCATAACATGGTAACTTTTTTCAGCTTGAGCTTCAACCAAGGAGTCATATTTAAACTCCTTAGATTTAGGTGGATAATAATTGCCCACTATTAATAAAAATTGAATTTAAAGAAAACAATAGAGTATTTTCGAGTAATTATTCTTTAAAAATGGGTGTTCAAACAAATGGGATTAAAAGCAAAACGGTTTATCAAAAAAAATGACGTAATTTCTTAAATGTAAAATATTCATTTTAATTTTAAAAACTAATGTATTTTTTTATAAGTTCGACAATGTAGCGACATTTTCATTTTACCAGCTTCGAAATTATTAACAAGTCGTAAAAAAAACAATATATTTTTAAAAATAATTTTTTGCATACAAAATCGCATAATTTCAAAACTCAACTTTAGCAAATTCTGTTTAAATTACATTGTAAATATAATTTCGGAGTTAAATTTAGTATTTAATAATTTTAATGTTTAAAAATTTTATATGAGTACAGTAGTATTGGATTTCTTTAAAATCTTTCATGTTTTAATTAGATTGACATCACGCACTCATGTAAAGTCGTTTTTCTTAACTTATTGTAGCCGAAAAGTAAGAATTCTTGCAGAGTTAGTAATTCATAATGTATTATTTTCTAGACATATTATAATGTATTCTAACTACTTGTGTGTGAAAATTATGAGAAACTTGGCGAAACTTCAAGCAATTTAGCTCAACGTTTTGCCTACGTTAAGTTGACAAACATGCAAATTATCTATAAATATAAATGCATATTTGTACATGATTCATGAAGTGATTTTTTTTTAACTAGAAAAATATCGGTTCATAGGAAAATCTATGCTCGGGGAAATTGTCCTCATCTTTTAAATCATGTACCAGTTTTCATTCAGAAAATATTAGTATTTTATTGCAGTTACACAAAATAGCGTAATTTGAACAGAATGTATTAGTCGCCAAAGAGTAAGTTTAACATCCTTTTACCGTACAACCTTCCAAAATATTAAATTTTCATAAAATTTAATAAATATATTAAAGTCGATATAAAAGTTGTTAGCATATGCAATTTTCATTGGAGAATAGAATTTGCATTTGACATCGTTCACGTTAAATTTAAAGAAGAGTTGATGCGACTAATTAAACAAGAAAAACCCCCTTCTATTTTTAAAGGCACCATATTTATAGAAAAGAACAACAGAAAAGCCAATAAAAAATCCATGTATTACTAGTTATCATTCTCTGATACTTATATAATTCCTTATAATTGGAAAATATCTAAAAGTAAAGTTAAAAATATCTCTGCAGGGTAATTTTTGCCCCTCATTGTAATACATTCCTGTCAAATTTCGAAACTCCCATAATGCTAATCGACAACACAACACTCAATATGACAATGTCTATAATTGGGGTGCTTTTTTCGTATTGTTTTCGTCGTTTAAATATGTAAGCAACTCTATTGCTTAACTAATAAGCATTTATGCTTTGAAAGTTTTTGGAGCTTTATGAACATTTTGATTTTATTGGTAGATCTACAGGTGTTAAATGTGTGGCTCTGTGAAATAAAATTACCATAAATATATGAGGGTTAAGTGTATTTTTCTACTTATTTTATTTATTTTTAAACTTTTATGCTCCACACGCATTTAATTTCTTTTTTAAACATCATATAAGTTTAAATATATAATAATAACATATCATAAACTGTTTTGGAAAAGAAACATAATTTATGTTGATTTTTCGATTATTGTAATCAAATAAAAATGATATCTAAAGTGACATGTTAGTTAACAAATTTCTTCAAAAATATTTATTAACATAGTCACTTTGAAAGATATTCTTTGACACAGAAAACTGAAATTAAATCAATTTCTATGAACGGAATAAATGTAAAATAGAGTTAATAGAAATGCTAAAATAGAATAACAAACAAAAAAGTGTTTTCCACACTTAATCTTAGTGAAAGAGTACGAAATTTCAAGTTCATGAAAAAAAATTAAATGATCATATATATAAAAACAAAAATACGCATATTGTGATTATCAGAAGTATTATCTACTATAAAATGTGATAAAGAGTTTGTTAATGGTATATATGTTAATTAATGCATTAATTTTCTTTAAATGGTACGTGAACGAAGTCACGGGTAACAGCTAGTTATTTCTATTCTTAAGATGCTGAAATAATTAAAAAAAAATTAAAATAAATAAAAGTTTTTTTTTGTAGTGTGCTTAATAAAATGAAAAATTTCATTCCAGGTGTCAACGTGGTATTTACAGATTTAAAGTTAAGTGGTCCAAAAACGAACCACCGCCTTGTTAAGTATGTTAAACGATGTGTTATGAATTTTGTATATATCTGTAAATATTCCATTTGTTTAAATTTATTTTATTTTATTATTGTGAAAATTGCAGTATTATTAATGTATTTCCTATTGAGCATCATGTAACTCAATGCTAAAGGCCTCAGATGGTTTGCAAGGAAAACAACCTTACACCCTCATCTTTATAATGGAAGTCTATGGAGAAATCGCCAAGGAATGGGTTTATCGCCAAGTTGGCGACTTATTTTTGTCGCCAAATTTGGCGATATATCGCCAAATGTCACCAACTTGGCGACGGATTTGGCGACTTTTTGCGCAACCCCCCCCCCCCTTATACCTGTACATTGGGATCCTTTCTCGCTTAGGTTCTCTATCGAAAGTTAAAGCACTTTCTGGTAATTTCTAGCATCTGAAAGCTCTGGAATAATCTGGAAAGATCTCTGAAATCTATATAAGGACCTCCATCAGCTCAGTTCAGTTAGTTGTCTGTCAACTGCGATTGAATTCATACGAGAGGCTTTGCATTGAGAACTGTGTTTCTCGGATCGATTTTGTCGTTGATAC
Source organism: Maratus michaelseni (assembly GCA_963931845.1). Taxonomy (NCBI): domain Eukaryota; kingdom Metazoa; phylum Arthropoda; class Arachnida; order Araneae; family Salticidae; genus Maratus; species Maratus michaelseni. The sequence continues at coordinate 25,437,039 of OZ007589.1, read as the reverse complement.
GTCGTATTGAACGCATTGTTTCTGTGTGAAATTTTGCTGTGCTTCTATTGGATTTGAAGATTACTGAATATCTTGTAATTTTCAGAAGATATTTGGGATCGTATTGCACTGTTTATAGTGAATAAAGCCTTTTTATTGTTCTTATATATTGGCATCAGTCCTTTCGAACCCCGAGCTCACCACAATTGGTGTCAGAAGTGGGATTGAATGCCGATTACCAGAGCAATGGAGGCACAGCTGACTAAATTATTGGAGAAATTAGGGGAGATGGATGAGAAAATGACTGCCAACCTTGGCGAGTTGAAAGAAGAAATGAAGAAGGAAATGTCAGCGATGGATGAGAAAATGACTGCGAATCAGGCTGAGATGTCAACCAACCTTGCTGAGTTGAAAGAAGAAATGAAGAAGGAAATGACTGAGAATCAGGCTGAAATGAAGGAAATGTCGGAAGAAATGAAGAAGGAAATGTCAGCGATAGATGAGAAAATGACTGCAAACCAGGCTGAAATGAAAGAGATGTCGGAAGAAATGAAGAAAGATATGTCAACCAACCTTGGTGAGTTGAAAGAATTAATAGATAATAAAATTACATCTTTAAATGAAAGAATTGACAGCATGGAAAACAAATTTGAAGGAAGATTTCAGGAAATAGAAGAAAAAGTTCAAAAGACAGCCAATACCGTAGAAGAAAGAGTAGAAGAAAAAGTTCAAAAGATCTCCAAAACCGTAGAAGAAAAGATTGAGAGTGTAGAAAAGGAGTTGGAAAATGTGAAGAAACAAAAGATAACTGCCGAAAACTATCCCGAAGATGTCAAGTATCAAGGTATGCTTCCTCGGGCCTCTATTAAACTCTCGACCTATGACGGAAAATCCTCATGGTCAGTTTTTAAGACACAATTTGGGATCGTAGCGGACGCCAATGGATGGGATTCCCAGACAAAGGCTTGCCAGTTAGCTGCTTCTCTACGAGCTGATGCTGCCGACGTCCTACAGACTTTGCCTGCAAATGAACCGCTGGATTTTGAAACGCTCGTCAGTGCCTTAGAATTGTGCTTTGGCTAGAAATCCATGAAGGAATATAGCAGACTCCAGCTCAAATCTCGACAGCAGAAATCCACTGAATCCCTGCAAGAGCGGGATGCTTACGGATGTCGAGAGACTTTCCCATCTTGCTTATCCGGACTGCCCGACTGAAACTAGAGAAAGTTTAGCTCTGCAACATTTTATTGATGGTGTGCGTGACCCTGAGATCCAGACAGCACTCCGGATTGCAGATTTCAATGATTTAAAAGGGGCTTTGGTTTACGCTCTGAAATTCGAGGCAGCCCAGCAAGCTACTAGAAAAGATCGACACTTTGTGCGAGCAGCCAACCTGCCTGAGACGTCGGATAGAGCTGTGGAGTGCTTACAGCAGCAGATGAATGACATAATGAGAAAGATGAACTCCTTAATGTCCAACAAACCTTACAGGAAGATCAAGTGCTGGAAATGCGGTGGAGAAGGCCATATCCAAATCGACTGCCCAAGACGACCCAGCACCGAAGGTAATAGCTCACCCGCTAACGGAGGAGCAAGAAAACTGATTATTGACCATCTTGCGGGGCGGAGGTTTCCAGATCTTAAGAAGCCTCATTTTCAAGTATGTGAAATTTCTGCAAGAAGTTGCGGCGAGAACGGAGTTTTTCTAGTCGGAAGTGTGAATGATTTGCCCTGTAATATGATCATCGATACAGGAGCCAATGTGACCATCATTCGGAAAGATCTAGCTCAGCGGCTGAAAGAAAAACTCTCCTGGACCCCGCCACGTGTAATCCTTCAAACGGTGACAGGAGATAAGATCGATATATTTGGAAGAATGACACTGGAAATAAAGTTTGGGAACGCCGCTTATCGCCATACAGTCTACGTGGCCGATATTTCAGACCCTTTCATACTCGGACTGGACTTTTTAAAAGAGCATGGATTTACACTGGACTTTAAGAATAATGAGTTACGCTCTGCTCAAGAAGATGTCACTATTTTCAAACTTGGAAATGAGTCCGGGTCTATTCAACGGATCACAGCCAAGGCAGATGTTATCATCCCTCCTCGGACCGAAATGATGATACCTGGATTAACTGGAAACGAAAGAATTTTCCAGTATGGCTTGACTGGATATCCTGAGAAGAGCCCAAAGGGAGTGCTAATAGCATCAGCGCTGGTAGATCTGTCGAGAGATGTGATCCCTGTGAGGATGGCGAATGTAAGTGAAAAGTCTAGAACTATCCAGAAGGGTGAAGTGCTTGCTACCTGAACGAACTACCTGAACTTGCTACCTGTGCTCCAGTCACCTGTGTTTGCAAAGACCCGAGCTTGACGTTGTCGGAGCCGCCTACAAGTTTAACACCTGAAATTGGACGAAATGAGAATTTATCTCCTGAGCAGAGACATGCCGCAGAAAGACTGTTCCAGGAATTTACGGATGTGTTTTCACAAAACGAGAATGATATAGGTCGCACTTCTCTGACACGTCATAGAATTGATACTGCCGACCATCCACCGATTAAACAGCATCCAAGACGCTTGCCGTTTGCAAAACAAGAAGAGGTTTCTAAGCTCCTACGAGAGATGCAGGATAGTGACATCATCGAACCGTCATCAAGTCCGTGGGCCTCTCCCATCGTGTTGGTCCGAAAGAAAGATGGCTCCACAAGATTTTGTGTGGATTATCGTAAACTTAACGATATCACGAAGAAGGACAGCTATCCTCTACCAAGAATAGACGACACGCTAGATACTCTTTCAGGACATAAATGGATTTCCACGCTGGATTTGAAGAGTGGATATTGGCAAGTAGAGATCCATCCTGATGACAAAGAGAAGACCACATTTACTACTGGACAAGGACTTTGGCAATTTAAAGTTATGCCGTTCGGGCTCTGCAATGCTCCAGCAACATTCGAGCGCCTCATGGAGACAGTGTTAAAAGGTCTGACTTTTGAAGCTTGTCTCATCTACCTAGATGACGTCATCATTGGTGGCGGCACGTTTGAAGAACATCTAGAAAATATACGAAAAGTGTTAACGAAGCTAAGAGCGGCGAATTTAAAGCTGAACCCTCTGAAATGCAAGTTCTTCCAACGCGAAGTAAATTATTTAGGACACATCATCTCAGCTGAAGGTGTTCGAACAGATCCTGAAAAAGTGTCTGCAGTAAAGATCTGGAAGCGTCCGGAAAACGTCCATCAGTTGCGTAGCTTTCTGGGACTACGCACTTATTACAGAAAGTTTGTACAGGGGTTCTCCAACATCGCAAGGCCCTTGCATAGGCTCACTGAAAGCAAGCAGAAGTTTCTATGGACACAAGAATGCGAGAATTCCTTCCAGCAGCTGAAAGAAGCTCTCACATCCTCTCCAGTCCTAACCTATCCACACCCCGACAAACGATTCATTGTGGACACGGATGCTAGTCATGAAAGTGTCGGTGCTGTACTTTCCCAAGAAATAGATGGCCAAGAACGAGTCGTAGCATACTGGAGCAAATGTTTATCGAAACCAGAGCGGAATTATTGCGTCACTCGTAAGGAGTTATTAGCTATAGTGAAAGCCATAGAACACTTCCATCACTATCTCTATGGCAGGAAATTTCTCCTTCGTACTGATCACGCATCCCTAACATGGCTGATGAATTTTAAGAACCCAGAGGGCCAAGTAGCCAGATGGATACAACGACTCCAGGAATACGACTTTGACATCAGGCATCGCAAAGGCTCATCGCATGGAAACGCCGATGCCCTATCAAGAAGACCGTGTCCCGAGAGCTGTCGCTATTGTTCCAGAGCGGAGAGCAAGTATAACACCGAATATGTCATACGCCAGACGAAGACTTCACTCTTGACGCCACCAGATCCCTGGAGTGATGAGAAGATTCGAGAAGATCAAATGGCAGACTCTGAGATCACACCAATCTTGGAGTTATTAGAATCTTCTACAACGAAGCCCAGTTGGAAAGACATCTCGACTTACAGTCCTACGACGAAGCAATATTAGGCTCTTTGGAACTCCCTCCACGTCAGGAATGGTGTCCTGTACCGAAAATTCGAATCGGAAGATGGGAAGACATCTCGGTGGTAGTTGGTACTTCCTCGATCTCGAATCCCAGAGGTCCTCGAAGAATTACATGGCAGTCCCACCGGAGGCCATTTTGGAGTCATGAAAACATTACACAGAGTCCGAGAGCGCTTCTTCTGGGGAAAAACGAGAGCTGACGTCGAACAATGGTGCAGATCTTGCGATGCATGTGCAGCTCGGAAAGGACCAAAGAAACGTAGCCGAGGAAGACTACATCTCTACAATGTAGGAGCATCTTTTGAACGCATCGCCCTTGACATCCTAGGTCCTCTGACAAGAAGTGCTGATGGCAACAAATACCTCCTTGTTGTCATGGACTATTTCACGAAATGGCCTGAAGTTTATGCCATCCCTGATCAAGAAGCTTCTACGGTTGCGGATGCCTTGGTACACCAGTGGATATCAAGGTATGGAGTTAGCCTTCAAATGCATTCTGATCAAGGGAGAAATTTCATATCTGCTGTGATTGAGGGTCTCTGTCAACTTTTTGGAATGGACAAAACTAGGACGACGCCTTTACATCCACAGTCGGATGGCATGGTTGAGAGATTTAATCGTACCATCCTCAACAATCTCTCACTGCTAGTCTCAAGAAACCAACAAGACTGGGACCAAAAACTTCCCTTGTTTCTTCTCGCCTATCGCAGCGCCGTCCATGAAACAACCGGCTATTCCCCGTCTCAGATGCTTTTCGGTCGTGATCTTCGTCTACCTTGTGATCTGATTTTTGGTCGCCCTCCAGATGCGCCTTCATCGTCAGAGGGATACGTGCAGAATCTCCAGGCACGATTTGAAGACGTCCACAACTTGGCTCGAGAGCGGATCAATATACAGACGGAGAAGATGAAGACCAGGTACGACACGAAAGCCACGGGACATCAATTCAAAGAAGGTGACAAGGTTTGGTTCTATAATCCGACTCGACGTAAAGGACTTTCTCCCAAACTGCAATCGCACTGGGACGGTCCTTATACAGTCCTAAACAGACTGAACGATGTCGTAATTCGGATCCGAAAGTCACCAAGTTCGAAGCCTAGAGTCGTTCATTACGACAGGCTGGCTCCATACTATGGCCATAGTACTTAGTTCATTGATTGTAAATAGTGTAATGTAAATAATGTAAATTAGTATGACCATGGTCTTTTATATAAGTTAATGTAAAAATTTCTTTTGCTTAGCATTATCATTATTAATGTTATTATTATTTAAATACTTGTATGTAATGATGTCTATGCTTTAATTTAATTTATTTTTTTTAAATAAGTGTATATTTTGTATAATTCAGCATTATGAATGTGTTTAATGGTTATTTTGCATGTTTGCTTTAAGTGTTTTGAATAGTATTTGTTGGCAACGGGTTTGCTTTCCGATCAAAGGTTGAACTGCCCGGGACGTGCAGTCCTTGAGAGGGGGGCAATGTTATGAATTTTGTATATATCTGTAAATATTCCATTTGTTTAAATTTATTTTATTTTATTATTGTGAAAATTGCAGTATTATTAATGTATTTCCTATTGAGCATCATGTAACTCAATGCTAAAGGCCTCAGATGGTTTGCAAGGAAAACAACCTTACACCCTCATCTTTATAATGGAAGTCTATGGAGAAATCGCCAAGGAATGGGTTTATCGCCAAGTTGGCGATGGTTTTGGCGACTTATTTTTGTCGCCAAATTTGGCGATATATCGCCAAATGTCGCCAAGTTGGCGACGGATTTGGCGACTTTTTGTGCAACCACCCCCCCCCCCTTATACCTGCACATTGGGATCCTTTCTCGCTTAGGTTCTCTATCGGAAGTTAAAGCACTTTCTGGTAATTTCTAGCATCTGAAAGCTCTGGAATAATCTGGAAAGATCTCTGAAACCTATATAAGGACCTCCATCAGCTCAGTTCAGTTAGTTGTCTGTCAACTGCGATTGAATTCATACGAGAGGCTTTGCATTGAGAACTGTGTTTCTCGGATCGATTTTGTCGTTGATACGTCGTATTGAACGCATTGTTTCTGTGTGAAATTTTGCTGTGCTTCTATTGGATTTGAAGATTACTGAATATCTTGTAATTTTCAGAAGATATTTGGGATCGTATTGCACTGTTTATAGTGAATAAAGCCTTTTTATTGTTCTTATATATTGGCATCAGTCCTTTTGAACCCCGAGCTCACAACAGATGTTTATTTACATCTGAATATCTTGTACATTTATATTTTTAAAACTTTGTTTGAATAGCAATAAACCATGCATCTCTATGCATCTCTAAAATAGTTACTAAATTGATAATAATATGTCCAGGCAAAGCATGTGATAAAACTATATTACTTATTGAAGTTTAAAGCTTAACAAACACCTCCAAAAGATAGAAAAGGTAAACCCTTTCAGGAGCAAAGAACTTTCAGTACTAAATTGTTGAAATAAATGCCTGGCACCGGAATTTGCGAACAAATTTATTTTGAAATATGAAAAAGACTATATTTCACATACGTATTAAATGGAAAAGATTTTAGCAATATTCTGGTGCCAATGTGATATTTGAGAATTAAAATTAAGTGGTTTCATAAACATACCACTGCCCTAAAAGGGTTAATAAATTTAAACTATTGTCTTAAACAATCCATTCAAAGTCACACAAAAATGAAGTTATCCTTAAATAAACAATATTTCGTTAAAATAATTTGTAAATTGGACGTCTGGGGAATCTCACCCATAGTGGAACAATAAATGATAATTTATATTCTCCTTTATTTGTGTTAATTTGGGTCTTTCGGGATAATCTAAATTATTTCTCATAAACATTTCCAATATCCATTTCCCTCACGGACTGCAAAAGCTTTTAAAATGGATCATAAATGAGTAATAGTTAACTATTATTCCTTGGAGTACTATTAATTAAATTGCTGTGAACGAACTTATGAATATGTATATGGCATTAAATTCCAATAGAGTTTCAAAAGCTATTTACATTTCGCATTTCATATGCTAAATATTTTAGTAATTTAAGATCACTAAATAGTTTAAATAATCACAATACCCAAAGTCAATATTATTTTGTTAACTTGTTATGTAAAACCACAAAAACATACATTAAATATATATTTTTTTCAAACTGTCAGAATTTTTCAGCTCCACTGAAGCCTACAAGACACTTTAAAAAACTTTTGAAAAATTTTATACCTTTGGCACCCTTAAAAGTCCACAAGTAATGTAAAAACATTTACAAGGTAAATTTCTGCCCATGGCAGCATTCTTAACAAATTTTTCAATAGCATTTTAATATATATATATATATTTTTTCTTTTGTAATGCATAGCATATGTCAATCAATATCTAAACGGGTGCTTTCGTACTTTTTCGATCTCCTCTGTACTTTGTTTTCTGAGGGCATTTTCTCTTTCAACCCCAGTTTTGAAATTTTAAGTGTCCTTAGAAAAAGGATCCAGTTGGAAATTGTACGTCAAAAGTGACAAATGAGGTGCGTTCGTACTATAACTAGTTTTATAATTATTCAGATCTTGGTGCAATAGCTCTTATGCAAAAATGCATGAATATAAATTTATTTTATGTGAAGATTTTCATATTATAGATGTTAATTTTATTTTATGAAATTAAGTTTCAATACAATTTTACGAACAATTAATTACAATTCTGTTATATTAAAAGTATACGATTCGCAAATATCCAATACAAGACAATGTAAAAAATCATCGTTATTATTTCACTGAAAAAATTAATTATATCGTTCGTTGCTATGATATGATTAATTTCCGTAATAAAATAATAACTACATTTTAAGTTGACAACATTTTATATTTCGTTGACATTTACTGAAAATTCTAATGGGAAACTTAAGCCTAGATTTGGAAATTTCTGAATTTGAAATCCATATTTAGGGTTCGAACGATGTTACCACAATTTTTAATAGAATTTTTGGCCTTATTTAAATGCAGAAAAGTATTACAACCCCAACAAATAAACGAGACGTCCATAATTTCTGCTATTTAAATATTAAATCGAAAAATTTTATGAAACTATTATGGTAAAAGCGTATGTACCCTGATATTTAGACTGTTTTTCCATTTAATACCGCTTTCTCCGGAAACAGCTATCCAACGAACTGTCGGTAGATTATATGATTGGTATAATTAAACAATTTTAGTATACAAATTCAGTTTTTTAATTCAGTAATACGGAAATAACTGACTCCATCTAAAATATGACGTAATCACCATGGTAAACTAGAATCATTACCTATCATGGGATATCATTGAATTAATTACGTATGATATGATTCAATAGAATGAAGAAAACTTCTAATAATATCTTTTCAAGCTTTGATTCAATTTTCATAAAATTTGAAATGACTCGACAAAATTCTGCAACGATTATATATAGTAAATTTCACACCATTCGGATGGATATTTTTTGCGCTGTTATATTTGGACAGGCGAACGGAATAGACGACGACTATAGGTGCTATGTAGTTATATAATTTCAAACATACCTAAACAAAATTGCAACTAAAATCGAAAAATTACGAAATTAGACATCTATCTTGGATTTCCCATGCAAAGAAAAAAAATAGTAAAATGCAAACTAGAAATATGAAATGAACGCTATGATTGTTTTTAACACTTTCCAACCTAGTTGAAAAGTGTTTATGACTTCGGTTTGTCTGGCCGTATGGCCGTCTGGCCGTCTGCCGTCTGGCCGTCTGCCGTCTGCCGTCTGGCCGTCTGTCCGTGCTCTAACTCCCGCAAATATGCTCGGATTGCTCTTCAATTTTTATATGTTATAGTCGTTATCTATAGCATGTTCCCTATTTCAACGGAAGTGTGTAGCACTTATACTTTTTTTACAGGGACACTCAAAAGAAATCCATTACATTGCGGTCTATGGGGAAAAATCACTTGAGGTTTATTTAAATAATGTTTCACTATTTTAAACGCATTGAAATTTATATATATCACTAAGGTGCATTAGAAGAAGCTTAATATGGAATAGTGTGTGCATAGCACTTATAGTTACTTTACAGGGACAGTCAAAATAATTCCGTTACATTACGTCTATGGAGAAAAGTCGTCTGCGGTTTATTTAAATAATGTTTCCCTATTTTAAACGCATTGAAATTTATATAAGGTTCATTACAAGAGGCTTACTACAGAATATTGTGTGTATAGCAGTCATTGTTCATTTACAGGGACACACAAAAGAATTCTCTACTGTCTGTTAACAATAATTCCTGGAAGTGCGTTTTAAGTTACTGAACGCGATTTTAATTTTAACTCGCTTTTTGTCTATTACGTGGTGTGTATAAATTCTGTAGATCCTATACAGGGAAGCACAAAAGTTCGCGAACACATTTCCGTATTATTTAACTCCAGACGGAGAATTTTAAACTGTGCTACGCGTTTCCTAACTGAACTAAAATTTAGCATCCTATGTAGTATATATACAAATCTATAGATCCTATACAGGGCTGATGAAAAGTATTCGGATTACTTAGATGTTATCTTTTAGCTTATTAAACGGTATGATTTGTAAAATTATTTTGGAAGCGTTGGAAAGTGTTACATAATCTATGCTTGACGCATGATTTTTCGTTCTTGTTAAAATTAGCTTGCGTTTGTCTTCACGTAACTAGCATAGGCTCTTAAGGTTGTTCACATATCCAAATTGACCACTTAATCTCAATTCATGTTTTATAATATATTTTCTCCTACATTAAATGCTATTTATTTCGGGGTTTTTTTTAAATATTTTTCTTATTTATGGAAATGATGTTACTAAAAAAAAGAAGCTTTTGTTAACGTTCAAATTAGTGCAATAACTTAGTCATGGCTACATAATATATAGCAACCTGTCTAAATCTCATTTTATGTTTTTAACTGTTTTCTTTTATAATTTATAATTTAAATAATTTTGTTTTTCAAAACGTGCTTATTAAAGGCTTCAAAATTTCTTTTTTCTAAGCTTTTATGATGGTGATATGTTTCAAAATGTTAATTGAATTACAATGGATTGTATATATGCTCCCTCTCTCCAGCTCACGAATAATATATTTTTTTTGAACTTCTGAAAAGCCATGGTTTATAAAATATGTCCCCCTGCATTATTTTCTCCTACATGAAATCTAAAATGAGATTTATTTCGAGTATTTTTTTTTTAATATAACGAAAATGATGTTTTTAAAATGAAATATTTTACTATCATTAAAATTAAAGCAATAACGTAATCAAATCATGTCTACTTTAAAAACAAGACTGTTTTTACAATTTGTAAATAAAAAATATTTTATAATCTCCTACCATAGAAAGGCGCTTTAGTTATACGTAGCACACGAGATCTTTTTTTTTTTTTTTTTTTTTTTAAATAAGACCTTAATTAAGACGTAAAAAGTGATATATAGCAACCTGTCTAAATCTCATTTTATGTTTTTAACTGTTTTGTTTTATAATTTATAATTTAAACATTATTTAATTAAAATATTTTTGTTTTTCAAAACGTGCTTATTAAAGGCTTCAAAAGTTTTTTTTTCTAAGCTTTTATGATGGTGATATGTTTTAAAATGTTAGTTGAAGTACAATGGATTGTATATACCCCCTCCCCCCCAGCTCACGAATAATATTTTTTTAGAACTTCTGAAAAATGCCATGGTTTATAAAATATTTCCTGCTACATTATTTTCTCCTACATTAAATCTAAAATAACATTTATTTCGAGTATTTTTTTAATATAACGAAAATGATGTTTTTTTTAAATAAAATATTTTATTATCATTAAAGTTAATGCAAAAACTTAATCATGTCTACTTTAAAAACAAGACTGTTTTTACAATTTAAAAAGAAAATATTTTCTAATCTCTTACCTTGGAAAAACGCTTTAGCTATCCGTAGATCATTTTTAAAAAAAAAATACGTCCTTAATGAAGACGAAAAAATTATTATGTATTACCAACATGTCTAAATCTCATTTTATGTTTTTAGCTTTTTTCATGATTTAATTAAAAATTTTTGTGTTTCAAAATGTGCTTATTAGAGACTTCAAAAGTTTTATTTTTTTAAGCTTTGATGATGGTGATTTGTTTCGAAACGTTACTTGAATTACAATAGTTTTATATATGCCTCCTCTTCCTCTCACTAATAATGTTTTTTATAGAACTTTTGAAAATTGGCATAGCTGATTTTGCAGTAAAAATAAATCTCTGAAACAGATTAATTTGAAGTTGAAAATATATCTCTGAATAACAAAAAATGAAATGTATATAATTTTTGCATGCCACCGAACTATTTATTATATTTATTTTGAAAAGCATAAATAAAAGTTGATTTAAATATATTTAGATAAAAATCTGAATGATTCCACTCGATTTTCTCAACACTGTATTATATATCCAGAAATTAAAAGAAAACTGTATTATAAATTTCTGGCACAATAGAATCGGTTAGATTCGAACGCTGGGCCTCATTATTAAAAAAAAAAACTAGATGTGGTACCTCTGCGCTACTAACGCTTCGGTTATATTGCCGCAATATTTATAATTTACACTCTGTCACATATGCTTGACAATTTTTCGTACAGAACCGGTTAAAAAATGGTTTGAAAATAGTTTAAAATTGAATTGTTTAAAATTGGACTAATCAGTTATCAATTTGTACAAAAATACGGGCCTCGCAACATTAGTTTATACATATGCATCAAATGGGAGCTCAATTAGAAGTACGGTTTAGGAGTGATTGTGTTCACACACACGCGCACAGAAATCATGCTAACAGTACTTCCCTTACAGTATGTGTTTCCAAAGAAAAAAGCATCGTGTTCACTCACACAAATTATGACTACAGTGCTGCCCTTACAGTATATGTTTCGAAAGAAAAACATCACGTGTAAAAAAATCGTGTTCACTCACACGCACACACAAATTCCGAATGTAATAATTTCCTTACAATATTTGTATTGAAAGAAAAAAAATCACGAGTAAAATAGTTATCGTGTGCACTCATACACAGACCCACAAAAATCTTGATTACAACACTTCCCTTACAATAAGTGTTTCGAAAGAAAAACAGTCACGTGTTAAAAAAAATATATAGAGTTTACTCACACGCACACACAAATCATGATTACAATAAATGTTTCGAAAGAAAAAAAAAACAGGAATAAAAATATATCGTGTTTACTCATACACACACAAAAAAAAATCGTGTTCACTCACACAAATTATGACAACAGTGCTGTCCTTACAGTATCTGTTTCGAAAGAAAAAAATCCCGTGTAAAAAAATCGTGTTCACTCAATCACGACTGCAATAATTTTCTTACAATATGTGTTTCGAGAGGAGAACAAATCACGAGCAAAAAAGTTATCGTGTGCCCTCATACACAGACGCACACAAATCTTGATTATAACACTTCCCGTGCAATAAGTGTTTCGAAAGAAAAATAGTAACGTGTCAAAAAAATATCGTGTTTACTCACACACACACACGCGCAAATCATGATTAAAATTCTTCCCTTACAGTATGTGTTTCGAAAGAAAAAAATCAAGTGTAATATATATATATATACATACAGTGTTCATTCACTCGCACACAAAAATCAGGATTACAATAAATGTTTCGAAAGAAAAAAAATCACGGATAAAAAAAATATCGTGTTTACTCACACACATACACACACATGATTAAAATACTTCCCTTACAGTATGTGTTTCGAAAGGAAAAAAATCAAGTGTAAATATATTACAATACCTGCAATAGTTTCGATGGAAGATTGGCGATAAACTCTATGTAATTGAAGCAGCATTATATTAGTGAAAATAGTCGTCCATTCGAAGCATAATATCATGGATGCAGTCGTGCAGTAGCTGAACAAGGCAATGAATTAAAACAGAAGGCGATTCTCCGACATGTAAAAAACAAGGCTATTCATAATTCGATGCTTTTATTTAAACAATCGCCATGGAAGCTGTCCACACATGATTTAAATATGCAGTGCCATCTGTAAAGCCAAGGAACTGTTTAACACTTGAAAACTCGACCAAACTGTGTCTGAAGATCGCTTGCACCTGCTTTTTTGGGTAAGCGGAGAAATACAAAAGCATTAGCGCGCGCTCTAGCCAATGCGATAATAAGGGATACGCGTACAGTCTACGTCAGGACCAATAGGAATGATAGAGCAAAGAGTCCTGACAATTTCAAGCGAACGCATGTTATAGTAAAATATAGCCCAAGCCGCGAAAGAAATCTCGGAAAGAAAAAGAAATGGCTCTCGAAAAAACATTCGAATTCACAGAAATGATCAGAAATCATGATATAATTTAGGAATAACTAAAAGATTTATATTTAAATAAATCGGGCAAAATAATAATTAATTTAAGGGGAATTTAATAGAATTAATGATAGATATTATTAGGGAATAAGGAATTAGTGAAAATGTGTGTGTGTGTGTGTGTGTGTGGTGGTAATTTAGGATAAAACAGGGAAATATCGCGAAGGAAGATTTAATAATGTGACATAGTGTTCATTCACACGCACACACAAATCAGGATTAGAATATGTTTCGAAAGAAAAAAAAATCACGTTTAAAAAAATATGTATATATATTATCGTGTTTACACATACACACAAATCATTATTGCAATACTTCCCTTACGGTATGTGTTTCGAAAAGAAAAATAATCATATGTAAAAAAAATATCGTGTTCACTTCCCCCACCCACGCACACAAATCATGATTATAATACTTCCCTTTATGTGTTTCGAAAGAAAACACACACACGCATATATATATTTTGTTCGCTCACACAAATTATGATTATAATAATTCCCTTACAGTATGTGTTTCGAAAATAAATAAAAAAAATTAACGAGAACAAAATATATTTTAGTTTATCTTTCTATAAAGAAATTGTAAATTATTTTCTGTAAGAATGGCTTTTCATTCCATATGGCTTATTTCAATACCCGCATTATGTTAATTCACTTTTTCCCATTTATGAAAATTGGTGAAAATATAAACATGTACATATTGAGTCTCGTTAAATGTACGTTCAATATACATTTTTTTTTTTTTTTTTTTTTTTTTTTTTTTTTTTGCAAATTTCACGTTTATACTATATTATCTCTATAAGAGTATAATTTAGGAGTATATGCTTTAATCGAAAAAAAAATAGCACAGCAATTTGTAGAACCAATTTTATGTCGTATGAGGAGCACTAGTTTCGTTACAGTTTTACGTAGTATTATTCTAGACGAATAATACTATAGACTACGACGTCTAGATTACTATAGTTTATAGTATTCTAGACGCGTTGGATAGTGTTCCATAATCTATGCTTCACGCATGACTTTTATATTTTGTTGATTATTTTTTTGAAGTAGCCTTCAAATAGTGTATTTTATAACTTGGTAAAATAGTATTATTTCTCAATTCAAAATGTTTTCCTATATTAATTAATTTTAACATTTTAATTTGATTGATACAGGATACATTAGTCAATAAATAGCTCTTCAAATTTATTCAAAATTAATTAAAGTTGTTAATTAATATTTTACTCATATTTTTGTGAATAACAATTAAGTTACATTTTTATAAATTTATATAAATATTCAAAAGAGTAAATTCAGTGTAATTTGTTCTTAAATCCCTAAGTCGAAAATCCAATTAAATGGCTACTTATTTATTATTTTATATTTAGAAATTTGATTGTTTAAAAACAATAAAGATAAAAAGATTCAATCTGGTATTAATTTAAAATTAAAGATCTGTTCGCGGATTACAACTATACACGTAATAAAAAAATTAATAAAATAATAATAGTATGCATTTTGTATATGTTAAGCTTGCTTAAATTCCTGAAAAATAAATTTAATTATTTCAGTAAACATACGTATTTGACAGAATAAATTGAGCTAATAAAAATCTTACAATTGGAAACAATTCAACCTCAATGTATTAATTTAGTTCAAATAATGAATTTTGGAATTTATAATATAATTATTACACGTTTGAAAATTAATTAAACATTTAATAAATAAATGTTGCACCTAAAAATAACAACTGGATTGTCATGTTTGAATATCAGTTTTTTTTAAATTAATAACTTGTTACATGTTATTTATTTAATTAAATTTTGCCATTTTATGTGATGTAATTTTTGGTCGTCGCTATAAATTATAATCGTTTTGCATAAATATAATTTTGTTTCTGATAGTTTTTATTTACTATAATAACTTATTTATTTTTGCGATTATCTTATGTAGCTTTGCCAAATCTGATAGATTTTGTATTCAGAAATTACCAATTCACACCAGAAAAATTTCATTACTACGTTTTTTTTTTTCAATTTATTTATTATTCGGAACGCCTGTTATTAAATAAACTAAAAATAACTATTTGGTCTTTCTGGTACAATTTTGAAATTTCGAAATAAAAAAAAATCCATCATATTTGGCAGCACTGATCTTATGCTACACTGATCAATGAAATTTTAATTTCGGAGCTTATGATTTCTTAATACACTTAGAAAATTCTATATATTGAACGTCATATTTATCTTATTAAGTTAAAATACACAACGTAAATAGATTGATTTCACAATTTAATCGTTATTAAAATAGGTGCAAATCCAATACCAAAGTTTTAAAACATTAAAACCATTAATGTGTTAAAAATAAAGATGTAAAAACACCCTGAGCGCTTTTAGCTAAACTCTACGCACCATCAGTGGGTTTAAAAATGGGACAAAAACTGTAGCTCTAAGGAATTACGCTGGACAAGTAGGAAGGATCGAAACCAAAAACGATAAATCTGAAGGAAAAAAAGCCGATGCCATAGAGAGCAAAGAGGGGGGGAGGGGGTCAAAGTAAATGTTATAGTGTCATATGTATGCTGTGCAATGATTTTAGCTTTACTGAAAAAGACATCAATGTAACTATCATCATATATTCTAATACGAACAAATCTTGTGTGTGTGTGGCTATATCTTGAAAATTTTATCTTAAAAACGGTTCTAACGGTTGTGACGAAATGTTGTATTGAGACACCAGAAAAAGATTGGACTAGGTCACATGTTCGAGAAAATTTGATTAGTGGGTCCACCATCGATCAGGGTCAAGCTAATTGTATCCAAAAAACGGTTCAAACGATTTTGACTAAATTTTGCATCCATTTTCAAGCACGAGAAGAGTATTGGGCTGGGTCACATGTTCAAGAACTTTCGATTAGTGGGTCATTTGTGGGTCAACGCAGGTCAAGTTAATTATATTTAAAAAACGATTCTAACGCTTTTAATTAAATTTTATATCCTACGAGTTTCGGGCACGAGAAAATCATTGGGCTAGGTCACAAGTCCGAGAAAATTCGATTAGTGGGTCATTTTTGAATCACTGTGGGTCAAGCCAATTTTATCTAAAAACGGCTCTGACAATTTAAACTAAATTTTGCATCCTGTGGTTTTCGGGCACGAGAAGACTGTTGGGCTAGGTCACATGTTCGAGAAAATTTGATTAGTGGGTAATATTGATTATGGGTCATTATGGGTCAAGCTATTTTTATAAAATAAAAAGCATTATAGTAATAATATAGAGAGAATAATGTATCGAGTTGAACTCAAAGCTAATTTTGATCGAGCACAGCTCGGCCTTCCCTGCTAGTAGATATATATAACCACACACACACACACATAAGGTTTGCTCGTATTAGAATATATGATCATCAGAAGAGTACATATATATATATAACTAGCCGCCACTGGCGACCAGTTTGGTCTCCCTTAAATGCTTGTTAAGCATTGTAACACGTTACTTTTATTCATAATTTAATTATTTTTAATCCTTCGTCAAACCGGAAGATTCTAATAGACAAATCAAGAACTTTTGCGATCATGGTAGCATTTCGCATATTTTTTGTTATTATGTATTTCATCTTTCTTGACAAAAACCGCTTAATCCATTTAAGCATTTATGCTTCATGACCGTTTGCTTATCAGTTGCAATATGTTCGCTAATGCGGAGATTCTTAAACATATTAAGTAATTTTCTGTAATTGGGTCCATTGCCAATTGGCGTATTTCAGTTAATATGATTTGATGCAATGAAATCTATTTTGTGAAAGTTTTTTTAAAATGTCTTATTGTTGCTAATATTTTTTGTTGTTGTTTCTCGCTAACTTTGGCTGTAGACTCGATTTAGGAAGATTAGAAAATCTATCATTTTTCTCATCTAAAAACTTCTTGAATAATTTGCCACAATCGGGCTTCATATTATTACACGTAATTTTGGGTTCAGCTGTCGCAGACGCACCGGCGTATCATTTTGGCGCCAAAATAGTGATTTTATGCGTGGGCAACCCGGCAGTTTCGGCTAGATTTTGCCTATTATGGCAACCCCATAGAGCAGATTCCGTATGTTTTATAATAAATTAAATATTGTGTGTTTAATAATAAATTGATCATTGTGTATGTTTTATAATAAAATTGTGTGTTTTTTTAATATAAAATAAAATATTTCATAATAAAATAAAAGTAATATGCTGTTTTGGCAATCATTAACAGGTACCTGAAAATGCGGTTTTCTCGCCAAAATGACTCAAAACAAAAATCGCGCCAAGCCCGAGGCGTCTGCGAAAGCTGTTCCATTTTAAAAGTGCTATTGGCGGGATTTGCGCCCAAATAACATAAAAGTAAGTACTTAATGATGTTATGTATTTTATAAATGTATATTAAATTACTGTTTTGAACGCGATTTGTCATTAACAATGGTAAATATGATTGGTGACTAATAATCATTTTCGGTGATCTCTCTTCCTGGCTTTTTTCCCATAATACATAAATACCAAATTAACTGACAAATCGTTTCGAAATTTGATTCATTAAATATTATTACACCAGCAGACTACGCCCGCTGCGATGGTCGTTTTCTCCAAAAGAACTTTGAATCAAACGAAATACATCGGTAAATTTAACTTTGTATTTTAAACTAATCTGTACCTTTACCTGGAATATCCTAAAATAACATAAAAACGGATACTTATTTCACTAAGTTATGTTTTTTTAATACGGTTTATTATTACGTTTGCAATTTATTACCTACCGTTTTCCATTGATTTATATGTTTTATAGCTACATTTTTTTTAATAACGTAAATTAACCTATATCATTCACAACTAAAAAGAAATGTCGCATCTAGTATTTGTCGAGAATTAAATAAAAATCATGCACTTGTGACATCATAATTCACTTTTATATTTTAACAGAATAATACGGTTATTATAATTTGTGACTCGTGCTGACACATTGCTGTTATTATTTTTTTACGCGTGAAGTTTTCGCTATGGTACTCCATTGTGAAATTTGGTAATTTTTGAAAGTCAATATTTGAAAAATGACATAATCAATTGATTTGAAATTTATATAAAAAAAAAAAAACAATTTTTTACCTTTCTAACGCAGTTTGTCTAACAATTTTCTGACAAATACTTTTCGAGCAATTAATTTTTTCAGTAACTTCAAATGTTTCATTTTCCAAGATTAATCTGTGGCAACGATTAGCGAAAATCCCAGTCGTCAGCAACGCATACCTTTTTATTAAAGAGGCTTTTTCAGTAACTTCAAATGTTTCATTTTCCGAGATTAATCTGTGGCAACGATTAGCGAAAATCCCAGTCGTCAGCAACGCATACCTTTTTATTAAAGAGGATGTTTAGAGATATAAATTTGATTAGTGGATCATTTTGGACATGGGTCATTATGGGTCAAGCTATTTTTCTCTTAAAAATAGCTAAGACGATTTGAACTAAATTTTGTATTGTACGTTTTCTGGGCACGAGAAAATCGTTGTGCTAGGTCACATGCTCGAAAAATTTTTATTAGTGTGTCATTTTTGTGTCACTGTGGATCAAGCTAATTTTATCTAAAAAACAGCTCAAACTATTTAGACTAAACTTTGTATCCTACGGTTTTCGGGCACGATTAGTCTGTTTGGCTGGGTCACGTGATCGAGAAAATTCGATTAGTGGGTCATTTTGGTCATGGATCATTATGGGTCAAGCTATTTATATCTTAAAAACGGCTCAGACGATTAGAACTAAGTTTCGTATTCTTCCGTTTTGAGACACCAGAAAATGATTGGAGTAGGTCACATGTTCGAGAAAATCCGATTAGTGGGTCCACCATCGATCAGGGTCAAGCTAATTGTATCCAAAAAACGGTTCAAACGATTTTGACAAAAATTTTGCATCCTACCATTTTCGAGCACGAGAAGAGTATTGGGCTGGGTCACATGTTCGAGAACTTTCGATTAGTGGGTCAACGCGGGTCAAGTTAATTATATTTAAAAAACGATTCTAACGCTTTTAATTAAATTTTATATCCTACGAGTTTCGGACACGAGAAAATCATTGGGCTAGGTCACATCTCCGAGAAAATTCGATAAGTGGGTCATTTTTGAGTCACTGTTGGTCAAGCAAATCTAAAAACGGCTCTGACTATTTAAACTAAATTTTGCATCCTGTGATTTTCGGGCACGAGAAGACTTTTGGGCTAGGTCACATGTTCGAGAAAATTTGATTAGTGGGTAATTTTGATTATGGGTCATTATGGGTCAAGCTTCTTTTTATGAAATAAAAAACATTGTAGTAATAATGTAGAGAGAATAATGTATCGAGTTGAACTCAAAGCTAATTTTGACCGAGCACAGCTCGGCCTTCCCTGCTAGTAGATATATATAACCACACACACACACACATAAGTTTTGCTCGTATTAGAATATATGATCATCAGAAGAGTACATATATATATAATCTTTAGACATATAAATTTGATTAGTGAGTCACTTTGGTCATGGGTCATTATGGGTCAAGCTATTTTTCTCTTAAAAATGGCTAAGACGATTTGAACTAAATTTTGTATCCTACGGTTTCTGGGCACGAGAAAATCGTTGTGCTAGGTCACATGCTCGAGAAAATTTTATTAGTGTGTCATTTTGATTATGGGTCATTATGGGTTAAGTTTCTTTTTATAAAATAAAAAGCATTATAGTAATAATATAGAGAGAATAATGTATCGAGTTGACCGAGCACAGCCATTGCCACCTAGAGTAGAAAGCCTTCTGTCTGGTTGGTGACGTCAGCAGTAAGAAGCGAACATTTCGTATGTCGCATTGATTAAGTAAGAGAAAACTTATTTATCATAATTTTTTATTATTGCTGTACTTTATTGAAATCCAGAAAAATAATACCAATATCAGGAATACCTTTTAAAAAAATATACATATATATATTTTTTTTTATGTTGCATAGGATATCACATTCTTTAATTAATATAAATAATGCTTCTGGAAAAAAAAATTCAATTCTTTATTTTAAAATCCAATGTTCAGTAATCTTTTTTTTTTTTTTTTTTTTTGGGGGGGGGGGGGGGAGATTGAAGATGCAGCAAAAATTTTTAAGAAATTTTTAAATATTATTTTAACTATAAAATATGAAATTGATTTGTTGTACTATTTTTATTATTATGTACACATATTATATCGTGGTGATAATTTCATAGCTGAATAATTTCCTATACTTTATTGAAATCCAGAAAAATAATACCAATATCAGGAATACCTTTTAAATAAAGATATTTTTATGCTCCATGGGATATGACAGTCTTTAATTAATATAAATAATGCACCTGGAAAAAACGAATCTAGATTCTTTATTTTAAAATCAAATTTTCAATAATCTGAAAAACAATTTCTTTTCTTTCTTTTTTTTTTTGAGGGGGTGGGGGGAGAGGAGGGGATTGAAGCAGCAAAAAAATTTTAAGAAATGTTTAAAAATTATCTTAACTATAACATATGAAATTGATTTGTTGTACTATTTTTATTATTATGTACACATATTATACCGTGGGGATAATTTCATAACTGAATAATTATAACAGGAAATTCATTTATCATAATTTTTTATGATTGCTATACTTTACTGAAATCCAGAAAAATAATACCAATATCAGGAATACCTTTTAAATAAAGATGTTTTTATGCTGCATAGGATATCCCATTCCTTAATTAATATAAATAATGCATCTTGAAAAAAATCTAGATTCTTTATTCAATTTTCAGTAATCTGAAAAACATTTTTTTTTCTCTTTTTTTTGTGGTAGGGGGGGGGGGATTAAAGATGCAGCAAATTTTTTAAAGAAATGTTTAAATATTATTATCTTAACTATAAAATATTGAATGGATTTGTTGAACTATTTTTATTATTATGTACACATATATATATTTTATGATTGTAATACTTTATTGAAATACTGATAAATAAAACTGATACCAGAAATGCATTTGCAATAAAAATATTTTTATGCTGCATAGGACAACACATTCTTTAATTAATCTAAATAACACATCTGAAAAAAAAACTAGTTTGTTAATTTAAAAATTTTATATTATTTCATATAGGCATAATTTGATAATTAAAATTTATTTTATGAAGAAAACAAAAAAATTAAGACACATGATATTCTTGACAAAATTTATTGAATCCAAAATACAAAATTTTCACACTTGTGATTTTTTTTTTAAACAATAATAATATACATAACTTTTAAGAGTGCTCCATGATAATTATAAATACAATATACTTTCCTTAAAAAAATAATTTTGTTAATTTTTTAGAGTTGAAAATTTTCGCTTGGAATTTTTTGTTGCATTGGGATTGGAAGAATTGTCAGATTTTAAGGAATCATTCTTGTTTATACAATAATTTTTTAATAATGTGTTTGTAACGCAACTAATTATCATTTTAATTATCTTATCTTGATTGTGGAATTCACAAAATGGTACAGTAAGGTTTTTGTTGCGTAAAGCATTCGTTGTCAATTTACATACAGCCTCTTTTTGATTTGGTACCTTTAAAAACAAATTTTCATATTTCTCTTCAATTAATTTTTGAAGAATAATAAAATTGTAAGCAGCTATTACAATTATTTCATCAACTGGATATTTAAGACCCCCACGATCAGCCATATGTATAAATTTAAACGATGGATGGATATCTAAATCTTTGTCCTTTGTAAAATTAAATTTACATATATCACATTTCAATCTCTTGCAAACAGAATGAACTGAATAACCAGATATATATGCTATTAACACAATTGAATTTTTAAGGTTTTCTATATCACTATCTAAGACATCTATATTATTAAATTCGGAAAAAATATGCATATACTCAAAATCTTGAAAATTGTCATCTACATACAAATCTGATATCAGACTGAAATCTGACCCTTACTGTGTGATTTAATATAAAATTTTAACAAAGAATATGATCTAAGTTTTTTTTTTTTTTCAGTTTCAAATATTTGACGAATGGAAATGTTATAATGTGAGTCTTCTGTATAAACTAAAACGATATTCTAATTCGTCAGTTTGAATTTTTCAGGTAAAAAATAGGACATATTGAGTTCATTAGTGCAATACTCTGTAAATTGCATTATTGCTGTAGATGTTAAAATGAGTGCGGATAGCGTTTGTTTTGTTAATCTACCTGTTTCCAAAAAACTTTTAAGAAATTTTTTAAGTACAAAATAACATTGCCCGTTTCATCTAGTGTAATTTTTTCTATATATTCAAGAATGGAGTGTACTTCATTTACATTAGTAACTGAAAATGGAAACTTGTACTTACCAATAGAATTTACTTCTTTTCCTTTTGTACATAATTTCAGTTCCAAATTATTGTCGATTGCAACACAATAATCCAACTGGCACTCTTGGAATTCATTAAAATTTAAAAACAATATACACTTATCTTTCTTAATAATATCCCAATAGGTTGAGCAATGGTACAGTTTTTCACAGTTGTAAAGTTCATCAACATTTGAAAATTTTCTTGTAGTATCATATATTTGTTTTTCTTCTATGTTTTCCTCCATAGCTTTGCTTAAATTTTCCTGTTCTCTCAGATTTTTCTTTTCTGAAGGATCCACCGTTGATGGTTTATTTTCTTTAGATAAGTAACTTGGACAACCTTGAAATATGCATGGAACGGCATCGTTTTTGAGTCTTGGACGACTTAATGTGACTTTGATATAAATTCCTTTCTTCTCATCAAATGCAGACGTTTCTCTTTCGATGTGTTCATCTTTAAAATGCTTTTCACATACCTATGGAAAAAATACTATGAATATTTTTGTTTATCAAAATAAATATATAGTTTAAGGGGACAGATCACCTTTAAAGTGGTCAAAAATTCGATTTCAAGGTTTTGATGTCAGTAAATAGTGCGTTCTATTCTGAGTAGAAAGGTACCAATGTTTTTCAGAGGCGATAATTATTGACGAAGATATAAAGTAAAACGCAATCGTCATTCTTTGTTTTTGAATGGAGAGTGAAAACTTTAAACGCATTTAATTCCCAACAATGATTTTCAAACTTGCGCGCACGATTTCTCCAAAAATAATTTAGATAGATCCTCAATTTTTTTCAAACTTATTAATGTTGTAACAATGAACAAAATGAACTAGAATCTTTTAATTTGGTCAATAAATTAAAAAATAATTAACTGTAATTCATCGAAAAGCGCATTCAAAATGCGTTTTTAATTTAAATACAGTTAATTATTTTTTAATTTATTGATCAAATTAAAAGATTCTAGTTCATTTTGTTCATTGTTGCAACATTAATAAGTTTGAAAAATTTTGATGTTTTATCTAAATTATTTTTGGAGAAATCGTGCGCGCAAGTTTGAAAATCATTGTTGTGAATTAAATGCATTTAAAGTTTTCACTCTCCATTCAAAAACAAAGAATGACGATTGAGTTTTACTTGATATCTTCGTCAATAATTATCGCCTCTGAAAAACATTGGTACCTTTTTACTCAGAATAAAATGCACTATTTACTGACATCAAAACCTTGAAATCGAATTTTTGACTATTTTAAAGGTGATCTGCCCCCTTAAAAAAACAATTACTAAATGGGACCCTTCATAAAATTCTTCTTAATAAAATAGATGCCTTCACAAAATTTATAATAAAAAAAGGGGTCCTTCACAAAATTCCTTATAATAAAATGAGTTCCTTCATAAAATTCCATTTTATAAAACATACTCTTTCATTAATTACTTCCTAGTTATTATCCCTGTTATTTTTCACAAATAATAATAATAATAATAATAATAATAAATAAATAAATAAATAAATTAATTAATTAATTAAAGTAAAATAAAAAATTACATTTCACAAAAATTACTTTTACTTTTCACGAAATGGACCACAAGAAAAAAAAACGCTACATCGACCCCTGAATAATCACTCATTATATTTAGTATAGTTAAAGTTTCTCTGAATAAAATCTTAATTTTTAGTTAAATGTTGCCAAAAATAAAGATGTTTATAACCGAGGATTTTTAAGAATTATTTTTCAAATTTTCAGAATACAAAAAGAAAAACAGAAAAAAAAAATTCTATTCTTTGCCATTTCAGTTTACTTGATCAAAAAATAAAATAATATTTGAATATTTAAAAGAAAAGAAAAATAATTTTTCTATTTTTTTTTAAACTTTAAAGTTAAAAGAAAATTCATTTATTGTAAAATTTATTCACAAAAACTTTACACACAGTATTAAAAATACATTTTAATCTGGCATTAAATAAATGTTATTTTC
The DNA here is from genome assembly GCA_963931845.1 of Maratus michaelseni. NCBI lineage: Eukaryota > Metazoa > Arthropoda > Arachnida > Araneae > Salticidae > Maratus > Maratus michaelseni. The sequence goes on along the minus strand of OZ007589.1, from coordinate 25,412,284 downwards.
TGCAGCAATAAAGCAATTACCTATATTAAATAATCACTCATTATAACTAGCATGTTTAGTACAGTTAAAGTTTCCTAAACAAAATCTTGATTAATTTTTAGTTAAATATTGCCAAAAATTAAAATTGGTTACAACTGATGATTTTTAATAATTACTTTTATGAAATTAAAGTACAAAAACGAAAAGGAAAAAAGAAAAAAAATCTACGTGAAATGAAATCTTAGGTTAGATTTGCCATTTGTGTTCACTCGATCAAAAAAATGAATTACTGAATATTTAAGAGAGTTAAATGTAATTTTCAAAGTTTTTGGTATTAAAGTTAAAAAAAAAGTATTTTACTGTAAAACACATTCACAAAAACTTTACACACAATAATAATAATAGTAAAATAAGTACATTTCAACCTGGCATTAAATAAACGTTAAATTTTTGTAGCAATAAAAAAAAAGAATATTAAATAATCATTCATTATGACTAGCATGTATGTTTAGTATACTTACTCGCAGATATTTTGTTCAAATTAAATCTTTTCTAGGAATAAGATGAAGCCAAGCTGATTTTAAGTTTTCATCCTGTGGGAACGCGAAAATTGACACTTTATTTTCTGTATCATAATTCCCTTTGCAATTAGGTACGCAACATTTATAAACCATTTTCCTACAAAAAGAAAGAAAAAGGGGTTATATGGAAATTGTTTTAATAAAATGTATTTAACTATCGATTTAGTATGCTTAATTTATGTTGAAATTGTGAGCTAAAATTATGTAAAACTAAAAAACATTACGTAAACACAAATTTTTTAATGACGTTTTTTAGAAATGTTATTCAATTGTTTTCAAATTATAAAATGCATTTTTAAATTAGATCATTCATACACGATATTTTAAAAATCAAAGTTTACATATATTTAATAATAATAATAATAATAATAATAATAATAATAATGCTTAAAAATTACTCTAATTGCCAAAATATATTCTTATTAAAAGAGTTGAAGCAAATAAATGCGGCATACAAATTTGAATAATTTTAAATGCATTAAACATGCAGAGATCTACTTTAATTATATTTTAAATAATAATCATTTTGAAATTCTCACTACGCATTTTATAGCTTATTTTACATATTTAGTTACTATGAAGTACGAAATTAGTTATGCATCCCGTAAGGCATGGTGACGTCACGGCGACGTCACTGTGAAGTCACACTGTGACTTTGTGACCGTCGTCGTGACGTCAAGTGACGTCGATGTGAAGTTATTGTGACGTAAATGCGAGGTCGTTATGGCCGTTTTCAAGGATTTCTGTGACCTCACAATGTGACTACTTTGTGAAGTCACCGTGCGACTTAAATGTGAAAAATGTGACGAATCTGCATCGGATAGGGTGACCAGATTTTACCCGAATCCTATAAGGATTGTTCTGGTCAAAATTTTTTTATGGTTCAAGTTTGTGACGTTTGTGACGACACTGCACCGGGTCGGGTGACCAGATTTTACCCGAATCCAATCCAGAAACTTCGGATCGATCTTTTTGGATTTGTTTGGCTACAGAATAGATTTGGATTAGTTGTCGTGTGACCTGATTTTCGTGAACCCGATCTGACCCGAGTCGGGTATAATGTTTTTACTGTAAGTCTTGTTTGGAATAGAATCTTGCATACGACCGAGTAACCACATTTTATCAGAAATTGTGTTACGATACAATTTCTGATGTCGGCTCGGATCTAGAGTCATACACGAATCCGGTTATATACTTCTTGAACATGATTGAATGTCAACTTGAACATGAATGATGGTTGACTGAAACTATATTTTGATTCAACCCGTATTCTTACCCTAACCCAACAACAACAACAGCAACAACAAATCTGTAAGCCCACAACCCGACCGAGCCTGATAAATGATTTCGCATAGATTCGGATAACAAGATTTCACCAAATACGGATAAGATCGACGATAAGGATTGGATCGGCAATCATTTTTATTGATGCAACTCGTATTCAAATTAAAACTTTGCATCTTATTGAGAAACCGGTTAACACGAAACTTTCTGACACATTTATGAACAAACTTTTAAACGCATGACACTTGCATGCCTGATTATTAAAGCTATTTGGAATGAATAGCGTTTTCCATTTTTAGATAAATGTAATACTTAAGATCAATGTCGGTCACGTTTTACCCGTTTCTGACGCTGCGCGTCGGAAATTTGTTTCAAAACACCGACTTTGATAGTGTTTTCTGAAACATCATCTGCCGTTACCAAAAAATGGATAACGCCATTCGATTATATATAGAGTAGATGTGCCAGTAATGGACACCCTTAAGGAATTTCTTTAACAAATATTTTTTAATTAATAGTTATAATTGTTATATTCAACATTTTTTAATATTATATTACTGTACCAACAATATTTAACCATGCTCATAGTCACATTTCCCAATGTGAATCTAAATTTAATTGTAAATAACAGAAATAAATCAAAACACCCTAAATTCCAGTAATGGACACCTCACAAAAAGTAATAGATAATTGATATTATGATTGCATTTAAAACTAGAATTTAAAGATAGCATATTAATGAAATAAATAAAGCTGAATTTTTATTGGTTATTTTTTTATAAACCAAAAACATTGAAGGTGTCCCATTACTGCAAGGCGGTCCATTACTGGCACATCTACCATTTTCTGAATAAGAACACCTGCCAATTTCATGTATTTCCGAATAAAAATGAATTCAGAAATATGACAGAAATTAGCTATTTTGGATTTGAGAACAACTTTAAAGAAAATATAAGTATACATTTTCAAATAAGCATTCTGAAGAATTTATATTAGGAATCAATTTAAATAATAGATATACCTATTGTGCGATATTATTAAATAATAAACATTGTATCAAGCAGTAAAACAGTTTTCGTTGTAAATGAAATATAGAACTTAAGATCATAAATGCCAAAAAAAATTATATATTTTTTTTCTTTACAAATTATTTTATTTATAGTTTTTGATAGAATACTAAATGCAGAACTTAAATATCAATTTTTACAGTAAAAACATTCGATAACACAGCTGGAAAAATTACCTTAACTAAACAGTTATTTTATTGTTTCATCAATATTTATTATTTTTGTGCATCTAACATTGACATATCTCGACAAATAAATTATTCAATGCATTAAAATGTCACATTTTTTTTTCAAATATACCGGAAAATTATTTCTGGAAACCTACACTAGCAACGAAATTATTAAATTGCGAATCAAATATTAATAGTTTTAAAAATTGCAATGTTTTTAATTATAATGAATAACTATGAAAATTGAACTAAGAAACGCAAAACATTAAATAAATTCCTCCTTTTACATAACACTTTACATTTAGAAAACATATTGTTAGTAAATACTTTAAGCTTTTTTCCAAATAGTCTATTTAAAAAAAATTAAAACATTAAAGATAAAATTTAATACAAGTGATTTTTTAAAAGAAAATTTTAACATCTTAACTTTTAAATAATGCAATATTAAATGTACTAGTACAAAACATGCACTATTAACAAAACTGCGAAGACATTAAAAGTTACCTGCTGATCTATAGGTAAAGGTGTTACTATTGAATGCTCCTTATCTGCTTCCCTTTCATTGAAAAATTAGACTGTACATCCACTACAATAATTTTCAAATTATTCCAGCAGAAGAGATGTGTTCATAGATCTGAGAAATCAAATATCACCCAGGCCTTATGAACGCACCCGGCTAGACACAGGGAGATGTTAAAATGGATGGTTTACTTTAAAATGAAGATTGTTCACTTTAAAACGTTAATTTACTTACACAGTATAAATCTACAAAATTAAAAGAACGCAACACACGCTAATCCTATCCTAACTTCGAATGAGAAAAAATCGTCTGCCTTCAATATGCGCGCGCAGTATTGTTTAAACACAACAAAATAACAGCTAGCAGATGTTTCCAACTTTACCGCAAATGATATAGGAAGAAAATAATTTAAATAAAGACATTTCAAAACCTTTATAATTTATATGGCTGAAAAATGAACTTCTAATGATGCTATAATATTCTTTTTTTATATGAGAGAGTTTTGTATTCTTAGAAATAAGCTGTGAAAATTTACATTTTTATATATTTTTTAATCCATTGCATTTGCTTTAGACGTCAAAAGTAAAGATAAATTTTAAATAATAATTGATTTAATAGGCTTTATAAAGTAATTTCGATATAAATTTAAATTGCAATCAAATTTCCTAAGTAAATTTTTTTCATTTTTTACACTCTATTGAAAAGAGCAATATATTTAATAGAGGTGACATCTTACTAAGCACTGGCCAGTTTTGGATAAATTGCTATAGGAATGACATATACTTTATAACATGTTTTTAATTCATTTTTGCTCGGAAATACACGAAATTGGCTCGTGTTTTGTTCAGAAACTATGTTATTGAAAAACCTTTTCCATTTTTTGTTAAAAGCAGAAGATCTTTCAGAAAAGAATGTCAAAGTCGGCGTTTTGATTTGAATATCCGACGTGACAGTGAAAGACAGGAGAAAAACTGGTCGTCACGTGACACGAATTGCTTATAACTCGATAAATAACTAAATTTCTATTTAAGGATTTTTACCTGTGTATTATATAGTATATTTTGTTAAATTTCATGAAAATGGTAATGAAAATTGTAAAAAATTATCTGCCTCATATGTAGACAGATATTTATTTATTATTTTATTTTGGAAATACTCAATATATTTAAATAGTGTGTGACAATATTTTTATTAATGATTTAGGTACATGACATAATTCAAATCTATATTTTATGAGTTTTTTTTTTCCAAATTCACTCTCCGATCACACCGTGAAGTCACAGAGTGTTGGCATTTTGGTCATAGGTTTTACATGACTTATGTGACTTGCAGTGACGTCATTGCAACGTCACAAAAAATTTTAAAGCTGCCAAAAAGTAATTTTCTTTATGTTATAAGATGTTCTAAAGTTTATTTTAAGTTTTCTTTAGATCTCCAAGACGTTCACATTTTGGTCACAGTGTGGCGTTACAAAGTGGTGGCATTTTGGTCACAGATGTGACGTGACGTACGTGACTCACATTGACCTCACAATGACGTCACTGTGACTGTGCATGCTATGCGGGTTAGTTATAACATAAGCTTATTCTTATCAAAATACAGAAAGCATAAATCTATGATTTTTCAATAACAACTATATTAACTAATATTAAAAGTTCTAGATTTAAAAAAAAAAATAACTGAAAAATTTAATCCTTTTCACATTGCTGTCTTCACACATGTTTTAAAAATAACACAAAAATATTCTTACAAGTACAATCAAAATATCATACACGTGCACAATTTTAAAGAAAAATATAACTAAATTAAATTACTGTGTAATAAAGACATAAAAGAAATTTCACTTACCGTATTTACAATAACAGTTGATTAAAAAATCCAATCTTTTCAAGCCTATTTCACTGTAAAAAGCACATAAATCCACATTTTCAATCAGCAATGAAATTCGCGAGGCAGTTCACTTTCACCAACTACTGAGAAATGCATTCTGCCTTCTTCCTCCTTCCTCTGCCTACTAAGCGTGACGTCAGAGGAGCTTTCGTCTCCTGCAAGAGGGCTTGCTATCTAGGTGGCAATGGCACAGCTCGGCCTTTCCTGCTAGTAGATATTAGAACATATGATCATCAGAAGAGTACATATATATATAACGTTTAGACATATAAATTTGATTAGTGGGTCACTTTGGTCATGGGTCATTATGGGTCAAGCTATTTGTCTCTTAAAAATGGCTAAGACGATTTGAACTAAATTTTGTATCCTACGGTTTCTGGGCACGAGAAAATCGTTGTGCTAGGTCACAAGCTCGAGAAAATTTTATTAGTGTGCCATTTTTGTGTCACTGTGGATCAAGCTAATTTTATCTAAAAAACAACTCATACTATTTAGACTAAACTTTGCATCCTACGGTTTTCGAGCACGATAAGTCTGTTTGGCTAGGTACCGTGATCGAGAAAATTCGATTAGTGGGTCGTTTTGGTCATGGATCATTATGGGTCAAGCTATTTTTATCTTAAAAACGGCTCAGACGATTAGAACTAAATTTTGCATCCTTCAGTTTTAGGGAACGAGAAGACTATTGAGCTAGGTCACATGTTCAAGAACCTTCGATTAGTGAGTAATGTTGGTCATGGGTCATGATATTTGAACGCAAAACTAATTTTGACCGAGCATAGATCGGTCTTCCCTGCTCGTATTGATTTAATTCGGATAGAGCAGTGAATAATTTACCTCTTTTGATGTCTGCCATATGTTCTTTAATCCTTTCTTGTAACATTCGAGTGGTCATGCTCAAATTTGTATATATTTTAAAACTGCTATCATCTTTAAATAAAATGATATAACACCAGATTTATCTAAATTATCAATGCACCTTAAGTTTAAATTTTGCCTTTAACTTAAAAGAAAAAAAATAAGAATGTATATATATTTTAAAAATATATCTATATAAAATAATAAATACTGTTTTTTTTCTAGTTTTGTTGTAATTCCTATTTACAATTCAAATTTATTGTTGAAAAATAGTATTATTTGCTAGCAAGTAAATACAAATGGAAAATAAAATCTACAAGAAGATTAATTTAAAAAACATTTAATATATTATTTACTACACATCATGAAAAACATTTTTAAATTTAACCATATTTCTTCATACACGCTAAAACACGGTTATTATCGGAAGTAGAATGAAAGAAAAATGACTTTTCACCAGATATCAAGCTACGCGTTCGCATAAATATAATGAATGACAAAATATGATGTCTCCAAGTTATTAAAAAACCCCTATCCACACGAGGTTGTAATTACCACGGAATAGCATACATTTTATGAAAGTTATCGTTATGAGAATTCTTCCTTCCGGTTTATGATCCTTACAGGAGCATTTACGTAATTTAAATTTTCTACATAAGAGAAAATTCTCGTACATATTTTTTTTCCAGACAATAATGTCAAGCTTAAAAGAGGATAATTTCTTTTAAAAAATAACAATGTCTTAATGGGTAAATCTATTTTATTTGAATAATGTCGTAAAATGGAATGGCTTCCGTGTGATTTACAAAAAGAAAAGAAGATTATGTTAAACACTAGCAAATAACTGTTATCGTACATTCATAGAGTGTTTTGGAAGTAAGTACAAAAGAATTTGTTGAATGCCGAGGCATTTCTGTAAAGAAAATTCTTTCAATATGAATTATATATTTGTGTGAGGATTTACCGGAGTCGTAAGAAGAAAAACTACCATTAATTAAGAGGATTATGAGAAAGCGTATTCAAGGCGAGTTGACCTATTTTGTCTACCTTATCAGTAATAAAATTGAACAAAATATAGCGTTGCATATAAACCAATAGTTAAAGAGCTGCTTTAAAAAAAATATATATTTGATATATAAGTGCTGTTAGTCTACACTGTTGAGCACAGAATGTTTTATTAATAAGCAAAATCAGAGTAAAATTATTACATCGTAAACAATTTTGGATTTAAACATTTTAAATTTAACAGAACGGAAGGCGTATTCTATATGACAGTGGTGGTGAGCCCTTGTGGCCGCAAGCTAACTCCCGTTACTATTTCTTAATAGTGACTTATTTAATGAGAGAACGTCTGCAACTAATGTTTCAAAATAGAAAACCAGCAAATTTTTTGAATGCTTTAACTATTATAAAAACACTTGTAAAGTACAAACGTTTCTGGAATATATACGGAACAGTTATTTTTATCTATGACCGTCCATGATGTCATTTTTTAACATAATAATTACTTGGGCTACCAATTAAAAAGCCATAGAAATATTTGCATCAAATTCAGAAACATACAATGATATGATGCACTCAAAACTGGATAATAGTTATTAGGAAAAGGAAAAATGAGCATTTCCAACGGATTCACTGACGAGGAAGAAACATAATATCAGTAACTGAGTATGCCTCGAGAACAAGAGTTGAAAATATTTTTACAACTTTTAATATATTGAATAGTTTTACTGTATTCTTTTAAAGTGTTTTTTTTTTTAAGCTTTTGGACATGTACACTTCTCTTTGATGTATTTTAAAATAAATGTAATTTTAATGGTTAGTACAAGTAATTCTTATATACACGTGACATTACCATTTGTTTTACAGTTTAAAGTTTAAAATTTATAATTTAAAATGTTTTTACGCTGTGTTTTACTCTCATTTTCGTTCATCAAATTTTACTCTCATTTTACTTACTAATGGAAATTTTTATTGATACTAGTTTTCTGTAAAAGCATTATTTAAATATTCATTTTACATTCATTAACCCAAGAACATGCATTAAAGTTTTTTAAAAAAAAAGGTTTTACCCCGAGCATTGGTCTTTCGTTGCCTGGTGGAAGGGTATATGTATTCGCATCTTCCAATTGCTGGACGTATATTTACTCGGCGCTGGAAACAAAAGCTGGTTCATAAATAATAACAGAAGATTTACTGAATAATTCTAAAATGTGTTCTCTTAAAATATCATTAAGCGTGCAACAGAAAACGAAGCTTCTGTTCATTGTGGGTTAATTATGGAAAATTGGACATAACTTTGAGAAATTTTTGTGAGATTGAAAATGTTGATATGAGTTTAATATGCGAAGATCATTTCATGAACTCATTTCAGAAATGACGATGGACGTTATGTCGTTAGAATGCCGTTTAAAGAAGAACCCCCCACCCCCCGGGTTAAGGAGAGTCAAAAGACATTGCAGTTAAAAGATTGAATTCTCTTTGGCGACGTTTGAGAAGAGAACCTGGGTATCTAAAATTATATAGGGAATTCTTAACTACAAGAAAAAAAGCTTGGAATAAATTTTGCGAAGAACTGACAGCGTTGAAATATTTGCAGATAAGACGTCACGTTTTATGGCAAAATTCACAACATATAGACTTGATCGGATTCGGGGATGCTTCTAAAGATGCGTATTGTTGTGAGATGTACCTTCGATCTATCTCCGAGTCAGGCGAAGCCAAGGTGTGATTCCTGTGTAGCAAATCGCGGGTGTTGTATCCCTCAAGAAGAATACTATTCCAAGATTGGAACTATGCGTGGCAGAGTTGCTTTCGAAACTCACTGTTAAAGTACTGTCCTCCTTGAACGTTCAAATCCGTGAAGTATATTTATACTCAGATTCGATTTTGTGTCAAATCGTTTCACCAAATTTCAAGATAGTACCAAAGACTTCACATGGAATTATGTAAACATTTCTGAAAATCCAGCAGACCTAATTTTACGTGGTGTTAGTCCCGAGAAAATTCTTGATCTTAAAATGTGGTGGAAAGGTCCTGACTTTTTGTGTAATCAGGAAAATTACAACATTGAGAAAGAATATTTAACTTTGACTGGAACAGAGAAGTTCCAACAATAATTCAGACAAAATTGTTATTTTCAAAACTATAAACTTTTCAATGAAATTTCAGACATTGATTATATATTTAAGATCACTAATTCATCTGTAAAATTAATTATAATTATTAGTTTTATTTTCAGATTCATCTCTAATTTAAAATGTTGTACAAAAGAAAAGGCATCTTTATCTCCAGCTGAATTGAGGAAAGGTAAATTGTTTTTAATAAATTATGTACAAATGAGGGTATTTTACGGGCTATAAAGGCCTTGAGACAGAAAATAAGGATTTAGGAATTTAATGCAAGTAGTTTATCCCCTTTTATTGATGATGATGGTATAATCCGCGTGGGTGGCCGATTAGTTAATGCTAACTTACAAATTGATGTTAAACATCTATTTTACTTCCTAAGAGCCATATATTCACGGAAATGATTTTTTGTATTTTCATTATAAAAATTTTCATGTTCGGCCTCAAACATTGTTGTATGCCTTTCGGCAAGAATGTTGGCCTTTGGGGGAACGTGCTATTGCTAGAAAAACTGTACAGTCGTGGAAAAAAAAACTGCACACCCCCCACTAACTCTGCAACAAATTGTAGTAGAAGGAAGTGACTGGTACCAAACGATTGGAAATAAAGTCTACTTTTAAATTATATATCTAAAATTTGCCTAAGGGGCCATCTACATATTAAAACAAGCCTAAAATTTATTTTTTTCAATAGCAACACCCACTTTTGACATGAGATTTTAAATCGTCGGTTCAAACTATGCCTAGATACAAAATTTTAAGTCATTTGAATGATAAGTTTTCGAGTTATAAACATTCAAATTTTAGAGCCTCTAATGTTAAATTATATTTTCATATTTTTATTAATATCTCCTGAGAGTATAATTCTAATGTGTTAATTTTTTTTGGTTATAATACTAAAAAGCCCAAACATAAATATGTCAAATTTGTAATTTTAATAATTTTATAATATGAATTATGAATTATGAAATTAATATTCGAAAAAATTATGAATTGCAACCTACAATTTTTTTGATGGATTTATATTTATTATGTCCTGCTTTATGTGTATTCAAAATTTTAAATTTTTCTACCAAGTAGTTTTCAAATTACCCTTAAAAACGGCAAGATGCTGCTTTAAGGGGCCGTCTATGACGTGCATTAAAGCATAGTTTGAACAGGGATGGGAGCGCTCCGACTCGAAATCCCGATTGACACCACTAAATTTTAATAATATTTGTTACCTTATTCAAGAACAAAATTTCTGAAATTCTTTACGTTGGAGAATACTATTAAAATTTAGTGGTAAGAATCGATATTCGGGTCGGAGCGCGCTCATCCCTGTTTGAGAAAATATTATACTCATAGGCTGGGATTAAAACAAGATTTTCTCAAATCTTGTTAAATTGTTTGCAATATTACACTAAATGGTTGCTAGATAAAGTATTAACGCGAAAGTATTTGTTACTTAAAAATGCTAATTTAAACTTTTATTAACTTTTGTATATCAATCAAAAATTGTAATCTTTACAAATATGTATGGATGTTCAGTTTTTATTCATTAATAACGAACTTAAAATAATTAAACTTTTTCTTCTATAACTTTCGTATTTAGATCTATTCGATTAAACAGGCTAATTGAAAAAAAAAATACAAGTTATTTTTATGGTTTTCTGATAGGCAAGATTATTTCCCAATCGCTAGCAGTGTGCAAAAAAATCTAATAATAATAATAATAATAATAATAATAAATGGCAAACGGTAAGTTTTCTTGCCAAGAGGCATTAATGAGTTAATTGTAAAATTTCAAATGAACTACCAGAATAGGTTTAATCATAGAATTATTAACCCTATTCCGAAGGAGAATAACGAATGTAAAGTTATTCAGATGTCTTTATAACATAGATTTAGTTTTAGGTCTTCAAATAAATCGGAATGTAAATCCTGCGACACCCCCCCCCCCTCCCCCCCCCTCCATCGCTACTAAAAAAAATGCAATGTCTGGATTTATTTTCAGACTAAAAAACAATTTATCTGCGTTTTTTTTTTCTTTTTTACTTTGATTCCTTACGCTGCTTTATACTATTTTTTTTAAATTCTACATTTTGTATTTGTCACTATTATTCACGTTTCTGATAATAAACTAAAAAAAAGACGAGTTAAATAGACGCAAAATCTGAGAAACAGCATTATAACAGCACCTGTAAAATTCCAATAACATTTACATATTCAAAAACTATTTTAATTACAAATAATCTTATGGTTTTTTAACCCCTTCGTAAACTGCGTCTATTACAGAATTTTTAATAATTTACCACCGGTTTTTTAAAACAGAAATTTTCGTCTGATTGAATCATGGAAATGCTAAGATATAGTAAGGCAAAGCTTACAATAAAAAATAACTGGTGGGAAAAATCGAGCATTCTGAGGATCTTATGCGTCACGTATACGTGTCACTTGTCCCCAAGGGGTTAAAATCGGATAATTCAACAGTTGTAAACATTATTTTACCGCATATAACAATAACCGAAACTTAATAAGTGAGTAAAATGGTCATATCGGTAAAACATAATACATTAAAAGAAGTGACATTCTGCAGCATTTCAACAATCGGGAACCGAACTTCAATTTGGATACAGCCCCTTAAATATGCTCATTATAAAGTAATTAATTTCTCAGAAACTAATCGTAGGAATTTAATGAAATTTGGTATCTAGGCATAGTTTGAACTGCAGATTTCAAATATGTTGTCAAATTTGAGTCTTGCTATTGAAAAAAACAAAGTTTGGGTGTGTTTTTATATGTAGATGGCCCCCTAAGCAAATTTTATATACATCATTTAAAAGTAGACTTTATTTCCAATCGTTTGGTACCAGTCACTTCCTTCTACTATAATTTGTTGCAGAGTTAGTGGGGGTGTTCAGTTTTTTTTTTCCACGACTGTACATATTTGTGTAACATGCTTTAAGGCGAACCCACAAGAAATGAGTCAAATTATGGCACCTTTACCTAAGGAAAGAGTAACCATTAATCCTTTAACCTTTTAACCCCTGAATCCTTTTTTTTTCAATTCAGGCCTAAATTCAGGGGTGATTGTATTCCGGTATTTTGCACACCACTAAATTTATATAGAAATATTTTTTCTTGTTTAATCAATAAATTCTGCGCTGACATACTAAGACTATTGCTACATAAAATTAGTAGTTTATAAAATACCAGAACACAATCACCCTGTAGATTGTTGTGGACCTTTCTTAATAAGGTATAAGAACAAAAGAAAAGGTGTATATAAAAAAAATATGTTTATGTAGTTGTTTGTTTTATGACTAAGGCAGTTAATTTTGAAATTATTACTGAGTTATCGGCAGAAGCCATGATTGCATGTTTAAAAATTTTTTTGCACGCAGAGGTTTGGCATCTCACCTTTTTTCTGATAATGGCACTAATTTTCGAGGTGCTGGTTCAGAAAGAAGGGGGCTATTTGTCTTATTTAAAAATATGTATGTAATTGATTACCTGTGTTCTGAAGGTGTGTTATAGAACTTTATCCCTCCACAATCGCCTAATTTTGGGGGACTTTGGGAGGCGGGGCTTTCAAACACCTGAAGTATTTCAAACACCATTTCAAAAGAGTGGTAGGTGAGAATAAACTCTCATTTGAGGAGTTTTTGACTATAAGCAATCAAATTGAAGCTATTTTAAACAGCCGACCTCTGACACCACTTTCATCCGATCCAAACGATTGTAATGTTTTAACACTAGGTCACTTTTTGATCGGTAGACCACTTAATTCTTTACCTGAGATAGACATTTCATCTGTAGAAACTAATAGACTTTCTAAATGGCAATTGTTAACAACACTAGTTCAAACTGTTTATGAAAAATGAACCAGAGATTTTTTGAGTAATTTACAACAAAGATCTAAATGGCATAATATTAAAGGTGATATTAAACCAAACATGCTTGTATTATTAAAAGAAGAGAAACTTCCGGTATATACCTGGGTAATTGGTAGAATAGAAAGCGTCATTCGTGGAAACGACGGAAAAATCAGAGTGGCTTTGGTAAAAACGTCTAAGGGCAGTTATAAACGGAGCATTTCAAATGTATTCATCAAGACCTCCTTATCATAGTATCAGACCTCTCAATCAGCAAGTTGCCTTTGACCGCTATACTTGTCCTGCTACTAGCGCCATCAATCGTCAGTAATAGTATTTACGACACGAAATCATACGAAATTTTTTCACAGCTCCATTTGTTCTATGCATTTGCTTATGAACTAGTAGTTTTCCTACCGCTAAAGTTTTATAGTAAATTTTATCTTATTAAATTGACACGATCGTGTGATTACATGACGAAAAAAATTCTATTAAATTTTAGTGGTAAGAAAAAAGCGTAAGAGTTGGCAGCTATGCGGTAGCAGACCAGCTAGATTTTTCTATAGATTTTTCTATTATAATTTTGGATACCAGTTTTTTAGTAGAGACAATTTTGTTTTGTTTGATTGGATAATTCTGGGAATTAAAAGAACAACATTTTCTCTAAAAATATACTGGTGTTCAAAAAGCCCGAAACATGGCAACTGTGCGGTAGTATCCACCAGGCGGCGCTACTTTCCGGAGAAAGTCAATTAATAAGTTGGCAATTACCGCGGACATTTTCTCCCATAGACTTTCTCCGGATTGTCAAGTCTGATCTATGATAAGGGAGTCTTGGTATTCATTTTACCTATTTCAGATAATGTTATGTAAATTTGTTAAATTTTGCTATTGTATGATTATAATTGAATTTCTTATTTCATTATTATATTCAGAGTGTATATATTGTGCTAGTTTATTGTACCTTTGTATCTATTGTATATTTAATGTGAAAATGTATTAATAGTACGTATTTTAATTGAAACCTTTGGGTTTCAAGGTGGGGAGTGTATTCGCCTCCGCTCTAGAACGGCGCCGGCAGGACGCGCATTTGCTTGTTTCTTGTGTTTTCTCTCTATCTGTTTTGAGAGAGTCAGAGTTTTGAGACGCACCGAATGTAAAGGATGTTTCATCAGCAGTCAAATAAATTTGTTATTTTGAGAATATGTGTTTTGTTAAATGGTGTCATCTTCATACATATCAGGCAATGGCTTATTGTATTGATTTCAAAACGTTTATGTTAGTCAGATTTTTTCTTCTTTTTTCTATTTTTTGTGTGTGTTATGTGAATATTGTAAAACGATCAATCTGTAAAACATTTGCAAAATATTAAAAAAATAATATCATATAATAATTGAATTGTCAGAGAATAAAAAGGAAGAAATTATACAACCATATAACGATATATCACACAGTTTTACTGATTCAAATCGTAAGGTAAGTTTTAATATGTTAAGGTAAGTTACTGAGATGTTATTTACTACTTTAAACAAGAAAAAAAATCTTGCATCAAGCATGGATTATGGAACATTTTCCAACACTTCCAGAATACTTTAACAAAACTTCGCCGTTTAATAAGGTAATGAAGGTACCTAAGTACACATTTTATAAAATGCATAATACTTTTGAAAACCTGATTTCAGTCATCCATAACCGTCCGTAGCCTGAAAGGTTCTCCAAGATTTTATGCAGCCGTGTGTATCGTCTATAGATATGTATATATTATACATAGTATCCTACAATTAATTTTAGTAAGAAAACGCAAAACATAGTTGAAAATTTACCCTCAGCAATTCGTACCAACAGATAGAAATGTACTTGTAAACGTTCTTTTTTACAGCCCTATATATTAGCTACAGATTTTTATGCACGCTGCATAGTATGCTAAAATGTGATCCAGGCAATAATACGATCAAAACGACTGAAATCACGCTTCCAGGAATTGCTATTATTTCTTATAGTTTATGCCTTTGGTTATATCATTCGTTCATCGGCTCTTGTCGAAATCCTTGAACGTCCTTGGCTGAACCTTCTTGACCCCGAAACAGTGGTTTGAAATTGTTGCCAAAGCTTATGAACCACAGAAGGGCTCATATTTAGCTATCTAGCCACATCTTTCTGACTTTGTCCAGCCTCCAATCTCCCAATAGCTCTAAATCGCAGTTCTGCAGGCAAAATATGCCTCGAGGTCATTGTAATGAATTGGTTATCTCAGATTTATAATATCACTATCACAGCGACAACTGCAGCCCTATTCTCTAACGTGCAATTTTATGTTCCTTACAGATGACGCAATGCAATTGCAGAGCCAATAATTTGCATTTGATATTTTTCTTCATCATCTTTCATTTAATAAAATATGCAAATATCATACAGATTGCTTTATTTTTGAACGAGTTATCACTATTTTTGTGATTTTTCCTTAAATTTGGAAACCAGTGTACTTTAATATAACGGAGTACTTTTGAGTGCCCCTGTAAATAAAATATAAAAGCTACAAACTTCATTTTCAGTACAGAATATATCATAGCAAACATCAGTAACATATGGCAATCCGAGTATATTTACGCGAGATAGAGCTCGGACAGACGGGCAGACACTTTTTAACAATGCTCGAAAGTGTTAAAAAGATTAGAAATAAGATTTTAATTTGTCGAATTGAAAACACATGTACCAGATATAAATTTCAATTTTTTATTTTTGTTCTCATAACGACCAATTTTTTTTAAATAGAGAAAAAAATGTAAATATAGGCACCCCTCCCCAAGTGGCTATGAGAGGTGCTGAAGTCTTGCAACCAGGACTGTAGATGATGCCATTTGATGATATGAGATAGAACTGAGCAGTTGGAATCAATCTTCCAACTAGTGTGGATGCAGCGTGAGTTATTGTGTGAAATGGTGTTTATTCTGCAATGCAAACTTTTGAAACGTATCTGAAATCGTTTTCTTTTCATGTTCTTATGGTTAGTTTAAAATAATTTCACATTGATATCCAGAAAACGGAGATCCTAAGCTACTTTTAAAAGCAAGCATTTAGTCACGCACATCTTTAGGATACATGTGAATGTGACCATCTTTCTTAGATGGCATTGGTGTATATATGGGCACCCTTTCTTGGTGTAAATATGGGCCCCATTTTAGGTGCTTCTAAAACACTGCAATGTACCCCGGGAACAAATGCAGTTTTTCTATTCAATATATCTGTTGTTCCCAGCATTAAGAACAGAACCACTATTCGTGGACGCAAAGGAGCAAGCTCCAGCGTCATCACTGGATCACCATACAATTATATGTTGACCAAGTCGGTTGAAAAAAGTTCTTTCAAGAAGACGACCTTGAGTTTTCCCGTGACAAGAGACCGGCCAAGGGGCAGGGGTGGGGAGACTAAATGCTCCAAAAAAAGAAAATTAGACCCACGTAACGATATGCGCTTCATCATCGGATTCATGAGATTACAATGACCCCCCCCCCCCCCTTGTGCACAGCGATGATGATATGAACTATGGGGATAAAACAGACTCGAGCGATGCAACTTGCATCTTTTGTGATGGAAAGGTCTCTGAAGACACTTGCGGAGAAGTGTGGATTAAATGTGTTATGTTCCAAAAGCGGCCATACTTAGATTGTGGCGGGGCTGAAAGAGCCAATTATGTTTGTGATTTTGCTAAATGATTTGTTTGTGTAATAAATAAATTCTCCACCATTTGGATTTCTTTTATCCTGTTTTAAAACATTTTAAACTATTTTTTGTGACTTTTTTAGAGAGTCTATATTAGAGTGTTTATATTTGCACTCCGTTTTTTCTGGGGTTTTTTTAAAAGATTTTTCTAAATCATTGTTTTCGAGAGGAAATAATTCATATTAATCATTGTTTTGCCTCCTATCATTAATTAAACGTTTTATAGTTGTTAATAAAGATTAAAAAAATTTTAATTTTTCAAAATGAAAGTCACTTTAAGTCAAAAACATACAAGAACGAAAAATCATGCGTCAAGCATAGATTATGTAACACTTTCCAACGCTTCCAAAATAATTTTACAAATCATACCGTTTAATAAGCTGAAAGATAACATCTAAGTAAACAATTTGGAAAACGCATAACATATTTAAAATCATAATTTCAGGAATTTCCAACATATACAATATTCGGAAAAATATCCGAATACTTTTATTCAGCCCTGTATATGATCTATAAATTTGTATTATACTACATAGGATGCTAAATTTTAGTTCAGTTAGGAAACGCGTGGCACAGTTTAAAATTCTCTTTCTGGAGTTTCTTTCAATAAACGGAAATGTGTTCGCGAACTTTTGTGCTTCCCTGCATATGATTTACAGAATTTATGCACACCACGTAATAGACAAAAAGTGAGTTAAATTTAAAATCGCGTTCAGTAACTTAAAACGCACTCCCAGGAATTATTGTTAACAGAGAGTAGAGAAATATTTTGAGTGGCTCTGTAAATGAACAATGACTGCTATACACACAATATTCTGTAGTAAGCCTCTTGTAATGCACCTTAGTGATATATATAAATTTCAATGCGTTTAAAATAGTGAAACATTATTTAAATAAACCGCAGACGATTTTTCTCCATAGACGTAAAGTAACGGAATTCTTTTGACTGTCCCTGTAAAGTAACTATAAGTGCTATGCACACCCTATTCCATATTAAGCTTCTTATTGTAATGCACCTTAGTGATATATATCAATTACAATGTGTTTGAAATTGCGTAACATCATTAAAATAAACCGCAAATGATTTTTCCCCATAGATCGTAATGTAACGGAATCCTTTTGAGTGTCCCTGTAAAAAAATTATAAGTGCTACACACTTCCATTGAAATAGGGCACATGCTATAGATAACTACAATAACATATAAAAATTGCAGAGCAATCCGAGCATATTTACGGGTGTTAGAGCACGGACAGAGGGCCATACGGCAGACAAACAGAAGTCATAAACACTTTTCAACTAGGTTGGAAAGTGTTAAAAAGGGTGCCCATATTTACACGTTTTCCTCTATTCATTACTAAACACTTTAACATATTTTTTCCCGGAGAGTCGGATATGACCCATGATTTGATTTTGATTCTCTTTGTTGATTTATTTTATTTGGTTTTTATGATTAAGTTTGTCTTTTATAGGCATATTGATAAAACGAGAAAAATATCTGTATGAACTGTACAACAGTACTCAACGTACAAGAAAGCTACAACTAAAAGTTTCTTCAGTAAGATTTGAAACCATTGGCCATTTAATTATTTAAAACGATTCAGATAAACAAAATGTATGTAAAGTATGTCAAAATGAGACATTATATCTGAGTGGAAAATGTCGGGAGCACCTGCATTCAGAGTGTTTTAAAGCTTGTCACTCAATATGATGTCAGCTATGCCAACCGGTCATATATGGCCCATACCATATTTTGTTTAGTATTTACTGTAATTAACACACATCTTGAAATACTCGTAAAGTGAAATACAAATTAACTAAAAAAATGTATTTTAAAATGTTTTCTGCCGTTGCACAAAGAAGTATTTGAGGCCAAAACCTGGTCAAAAGTGAAAAAATTAAAATTTGCTTAACAATTGGAAACGGGATATTTTATAATAGCTGACTATCTGGTGTGTTGATCTATGTCTATTTCAGGAGCATGAGTCATATCCGACCGCTCCTGGCCTCAGTTGAAAAGGAGGTTTCTTTGTGAGAAAACGGACCTTTTTGTTATGTTTCAGCTTTTTAATTATATTTAAATGTATATTTTTAAATCAGCATTTGAATAGTTTTCTTTTTAATATAATAAAAAATAATTAAAATTAAAAATGGGTTATTCTTTAAGCCTTTTTAAGTTCTAATTTATATGTTTAGATAGATTGAAAGTAGTATTTAGATATATTGAAAGATTTTTAAAGGTGTGTCAGAGTTTGCCGAACCATTTGTTAATTATATTCGTTTTGATTATAGTTTTGAATACCAATTATTACATTAAAAAAAGGTTCCACATATATTTACCATTTTTATACATAAATGTTTTTTTTTTTTTGGGGGGGGGGGGGGCACATTTATCTATTAATTGACCATTTTTTAATTATAATCGTATTTGTTATAATTTTGAAGGCAAATTAAAAAAAAAGTTTCGCATATTGTTGCCCTTTTTATATATCAATGTTTTTTTGGAGTACTGCAAATCTATCACAAACACTTAAAAACCAGCATATTCTTACTATAGAGATTCAACTTTGCTAAATACTAAATGCAAATAATATATATATTATATACATTAATTTATATAAATAATTAAACTTTTATACAAGGTAATAATAACCACATATAATTAAATATTACTTGTAAATAAAACAAAGCTATCAACAATTACTTTCCTCTTGGAAACAGTAAAGAGTTAAATAAACTTTGTCTTGTATATACATATTAATTCTTTAAATAAATGCATACATTTATGTGTGTATAACATTATTACGTGCTTTTACTAATAGCAAGCAAACATCAATGGTTTTAATTTCAGAACAAATGGAAAATAAATTTTGGCCAAGATTTTGTCTCAAATACTCCATTATGCGTTGACCTAAAATGGATTAATAAATAATAAAATCTATACATGGTAACAACTAGCTAAGTAAATTTCAAGTTCTTATTTGGTTAAATAATAATAAAGAAGGTATGTCTAAATATTAAATATGTGGAAAAATGTATTTCTATTATAATGGAGACAACTAATTATGTTGCACTGGAAATTTCAGAGAAGTATCCTTTCCTAAAGAAAATTTGTAAATTCACGGTATGTAAAAATTACAATTTTAAACACTTCATAGACGTTTTTATTCTTTTATATTTATCTTAATAAGAAAACTAAATCTACACCTGAAACGTTCAGCAGGATTATATTAAAGCAGGGTTCGTACGGGTCCTGGAATTTTAAGACCAGGAAATTATTCGGTACCAATATATTCTTATAGATAATCTCTTCGTAATTAAAGTGAATTTTCGCACGTTTGAACTTGATGTATTTCTTTAGAAAAATATACTGGTATGTCACCTGGAAAAGTAACGGCATCCGTACGAACCCTGTAAAGAAAAAATAATTGAATGACATTTGTGAAATGATATCGTTACGAAAATTTATAACAAATTATTTAACTTTCATATTCAAATTAAATGAAGAAAACAACTGTATTTTATTAAGAATTACAGGAAAAAAATGTTACTCTCATAAGAAAACTCGATAAAGTTTGAATTTCAAAGTTTTGTTTGGTAATCTGCTATGTCATTTTGCTAAGGTTTAACCCTTTCAGGGGCAAGCACTTGTGCTCCTGTAACGTTGAATTCCCACCGGAATTTAGGAAAGAATTTAGTTCAAAATAAGAATAAGCAATTTTTCAACCTTTTTCTCGTCAAAGTTAAAAAAGTAAAATTTAATTAAAAGTTCTGGTTTGAATCGGATTAAAATTAGGTGGTATATAATATATACCACCGCCCCTCAAAGGGTTAAAAGAAATATTTTTGTAGAATTGCTTGTCAAATATATTAGACGCTTTAGGTGGAAAATGATCCATTTGTCTTTCCTGATTTACGATATAATAAATAGTTTCATATACTGTCAAAAGTTTAAAAAATTGTCTGTAAGTAACTAAGTCATTCTTTCAAAAAACATATATAGTTATTGATTGAATAAATATATTTTACTTTTCATTTTAGTCGTTGGTATTAAAATACTTGTTCAAAATTTGCATTCGTCATTTGTTTAACCCACTATAGACATTTATATTATTATTTGGTATTTTGTAATATAATTATTGTAAAGGCAGTTTTTATTATTTTAGACATTTTTATAAATATCTATTATTATTTACACTGAACTTGTGAATTTTTTAATATTTTGTAAAAACATTCCATGTATCATTTTTAAAGATAATATTTTATATCTAACTATACATGAAATACTGAGAGTTTGAGCATATAAAGTGGTATACTTCAACATTAATCAACCTTTAGAATTTTCCGAAACCTATGAATTGTTCCTGAAAATGGTGTTATTTGACATTGATCATATTTATCTCGAAATTTCCAAAAGATTTTGTCAAAAACCTGTCAATCATTTTATAAGTGAGAATAAGTAAATTTAAAACGGGATCAATATTAAAATATATTAAAATAAGCAAAAGGAAACCTTAATCTTATATCATTATTTCGATTGCAGTTTTAGGTGTTGTTTCCTTTTTTAAATATGTTCATTGCAAAAATAGCTGAAGTGTCAGAATAAAAAATAATGATAACCTTTTTTTTTCGATTTCATAAATCAGTATCATTTGTTAGTTTGAGACGTGCAGTATATCGTTTGCTAACCTTTTGTCGAGGAAAATATGAAGTTAGTCTTTTGGAAAATACAGCTGAAGACTGATATAAAGGCGGAAGAACTATGAAAGTTCATGATGAAATTCACACATAAAGAAAGAACCATGAATAACTAGATTGTGATTAGCATGGCATATAATCCTCATCCACCAACTGTTTATGCAAATATAATTCTGGCATCAGCAATGTTACAAAGAACATTGTTTAATGTTGTAAGAAGTGCATTGATTTCTCTTAAATATAAAATTTTCTTTTACATAAATAAAGTTAATTTAAGATTTTATTTTACAGTAAATTTTATTTTTCACGTTTTGCAAAAAAAAAAAGAAGAAGAAGTATGAATTGGCGTTTAAAATCATTCTAGAAGGGAAAAAAAAGTTTAATTATTATTATTGTTATTATTATTATTTTTATTTTTATTTTTATTTTTTTGATTTGTAACACAAAAAAATAACCAAAAAAATAATTATGTGTTCTTTTCCTTTAAAATTTATCTTTCCTGGAAATGATGAAACAAATAATTATATAAGATCGGCATCGATATAAGTTGACAAATTTTTCAATAATTATATCTTTTTGTTATCCACTAATACAAAAATAAATCAATAAATGGCTAAAACGAAATAAACAATAGCTGAAACGAAATAAAAAATTTTAATATATGGAACAAATTACTTTCAGCACAGATAGTGTAAAAATTTTTATGTAATCATGATATGTGTAGGTGTATGTGTGTATCAATGGAGACTCCCAAACACAGCTTCTCATTGCTCTCCCTTTTGGTGAATATGCTATATACCACTTTTGGTAGAACTGCATAGATTAGTAGCAGTGATAAATATCTAACAGAAACATAACTGTGAAAAAAAAGTGATATGTGTGTGGGTGCCAAGTTGAAATAAAATTCACTCATACTTAACTACTGAAGTATTATATCATTGTTTAAATTGTTTCAAAATAAAAAATTATTGATAGCATATTAATAGTAAGTCTAGAACTTGGCAAGTTTTTGATAAATATTATGCCTATCATTTTCAAGTCTTAATAAAATGATGATGATAATACTAATAACTCTGTTATTATAATATTTTTTAATATCGTTATTATTATAAACGAATGACCCGTGTTAAAGGTTTGATAAACAAATAAACACACAGATACACTTCAGTTCGTCTTTGATTATCACTTTAGCGAAACCCCTCTCCCGGAAACCTCAATACAGACTAAGCCTGACAAAGAGACAGATACACTCACGTTTGTCCTTGGTCATCACTCTAGAGACTCCACCCATTTCAGGAACCTCAATACACTCCAATTAAGGTCTCCAAACATGAAATAACAAGTTTTGATATAATAATGTCATTAACCCTTTCCGGCACAGTAGTCCCACTCCGGGCACACCTAATTTTAATTCCAAACTTGCATTCGACACCAAGAATATTTAATAAAATTGTGTTTCTAGAATGAAAGCTTAAAATAAGGAGTTCTTATTTTCTAAAAAAGTCGTTTGTAAATTCCGGTGTCAGTCAGTAATTTCTCATTTTACGAACAGGATTTGTCTGTGCCGGAAAGGGTTAATAAAGATTAATGACTCTTAGGCAAAAACTTGCCAAGTATTTTTCAACAATTTAAACAATGCTATAATGCTTCAGTAGGTAAGTTTGAGTGAATTTTATTTGAACTTGGCACCCACATACATATCACTTTTTCTTTCTTTTTTTTCTTTTCTTTTCTTTTTTTTTTTTTTTTTTTTTTTTTACAGAACTTTGCTCCCTTTTTTACAGTTATATTTTTGTTAGATACCATTTCTTTCTGTACAGTTACAATATACTTAAACACTTTACTTAATAATGGTTTTTAATGTGTTTATAAGTGACTATTTTATTCACCAGGCAACATTCAATTTAATTTGAAATTCCTACAAAAAATATTTGGCTGTCAATTTGCGGATGAAATCTGTATTTTAATATTGCTGTATTTAATGTTTGTTTTGAAAGGAAATGCATTGATTCAAAATTTTTAATATTTCTGAAATAACAATAATCATATTGACATAATTTTATGTTTTGCCATTACAGACACATTAACATATAAATCAACATTCATATTTACAAATAAAATGACGAAGATATCAAAAAATCCGTCTGACTTTTAGCCCTTAGTAATGTAGGTTTTTAGTCTGGTGAAAGAAAGCATTGGCCCAAACTTTAATTTAAAAAAATGCTAATGCAACTTTTGCTTAATTATAACATTTATTTGACACACAGCATACAAACTTGAAAGTACACAGACAGTAAGTATTACAATTCAAATTCATCCACCGAAACAACAACATAGCAAGAATTTGCATCTTCAAAACCCTTCGTATCCAACAGATTGAAAGTTCGTATCGCTATTGAAAGACATCGAAATGATACTTGATAGGCCTCTGCAAGCATTATCTTTATACTCAGCGGCGATCCATAAAGTACCTTTATCCGCAGCGGAAATCAATAGAGTACCCGTAGCACTGGCGTTGAGAGTCTGAGACACCGCAAGATTTTCCACAGCTACAATGCCTAGAACAATGTTAACCACACATCCATGATCAATATTTATTTGAATTATAGGAATGACTCTCTTTTGTTTATATTTTTAATTCTGGGATTAAACGAATTTCAACTGCGGATGTCTCGAAATATATGCGTATTTCGATATATGTATTCTCTCAAGATGTTTTTGCTTTTTCATAATGTGTCTAAAAAGGTAAATTTTATGCACCATTACTCAAAAAATTTATTCTATGAAATTATCCAAAAATGGATATTAATCAGGTGATTTTGCTGCAAGGTCAGCCCGGATTCCACATTTGGCGCTTTTTTGGCAAATTAAAATTTCGCCTAATAGACGTAATGTTAAAGTAAAAATGGAGACCCCCAAGTGGGTAATTAATCGATTTTCAGAAAAAAATTCGATTCCTTATTGTGTAAACGAAATTCGTACCAAATTTGAAGTCTGTCGGTGCAGTACATATATGAGATCTTTTTGATTAGTAAGTGAGTTAGTAATAAAGTTATCTATTATCAGACATTTTCAAATATCAGTATTTCGGAAACTAATTATGCGTTATTTATAAAATTTTGGATTCTGGATAATTAAGGGGACCTTACTACACATCTAAAATTACAAGTACGTAGGTCAAATAGATTTTCAGTAGTAGAGCGTCTTAATTTGGCGAAAACAGCTCGAAATGGTTCGTGTAATATAACACACTAGTATGTCAGACGGACTTGGCTGACACACTGCCGTGTGTCTAGTTTGCGGCGATGTAAATCAACATTAATAACTCAGGCAACATCTCCAATTTCAAAAGGCGAGGCCCTTCGTCAAAATCCAAACTCTTCCATTGTGTGATAAATTTATATACAGGGTGCGTCAGAAAAATGTATACACACTTTGAATGATTATAACCAGTGGCTGGTTGGTTGGTTGATTTATGACGGCGGATTATCTACTCAAGGGATATAGGCCCTAAGGGAGAGTGTTCTCCATAGGGGGTGTTTCTAAGTGATCCTAACCCGTATTAAGGCTCGTGACTGGCAATTGTTGGGTCACCAAATGCATGGGTGTAAAATGTATTCTATTCATACCATTATTTTTTAAAGGGAATTTTATACATGATTAATGGCAGATCTTCTTGACAACAAATAACACAGTTTTCTTTAAAAAGAATAGTGATAAGAAACTAATAAATTTGACAGTCGTACATTTAGTGCACCAAATAAATCCATTCACGAGCCGCCACTGATTTTAACTAATTTTTTTATTCACATATATTAATATTTAAATGGCAATAGAATCTACATAAAATGTATAACTTTTCCTACCACTGCAGATGTTCAAAATTATTACCGTTCTGGTCAATACACTGCTTATAACGATGGGCTATTGATTCACAAACTTCAACAAACTTTTCATTTGGTGGTATGGCACATTCTTGCTCAATTGTGGTTCTGGAATGTTGCCTATGAGCAACCATTCGTTTCAAACTTATCTTCAATCCGAAGATTTGTAAGTCGCATAAGTGGTATAGCAATAAATTGAATTCAGTTTTTGACAGAAATTAAATAGGTTACTATCTTAACATTTTGCCGTCCGGCGACACCACAGTGGTGTCGTACGTAAACAAATAATCCTTAAATGCTACATTAACACCAGGATTTTGGAATGAAAAATTCCCTTTTATGAAGTACCTGAAGAAAAGATTTTAGTTATTTTCTAATAAATTTGTTTCTAAATTCTGGTGTCAACAATGATTTCAACATTTTACGAATAGAAGTATTTTTACGGTACATGCGAACGGCAAAGTGTTAATACTAAAACAAGTGGGTACGTGCACGGGCACATTAACTGCGGGCACATTAGCTTCCGGCTTTCATAGCCTGTTAGCAAAAAAGCCGTTTTCATTGTGTTCTGCCAGTTTTGAAAAAAGAAATATCTGCACAATTCCGGTGAGTAGTACTGTTTAAACGATGTATTTTAACATTAATTGCAAATAGCAAGTGATGGGGGCAATTAAATTGACCTCATTAAACGGAGATACGTCTAAAGCGGAGTCGTATTAGGGAACGTACATTTTATATCTATATCTACATCTATCTATCGATCGATCGAGCAATCTTATATAAGGAACATTCCATATGAAGAAGTTTTAAATTAAATTCCACAAAATTCAGAAATACTTACTTATAAAAACATGTTGCAAATATCTGTTCTTCGATATTTGTTCTTCGTTAGGAATAATGTAAATAAATGTAAAAATAAAAAAATAATAATTCATATTCATGCATGTGTGTTGCACGTCATAGATACGAAAATAGTATTAAAAATATGCATCTAAAATAAAGAAATACAATCTATTTATAGATGTAACCATAAAATTTTAAATCTTTAAAAAATAAATATATTAATCAAATCATATCGTTAAAGAATCATTAGAATATGTTATCTTTTTTATGTTCAAACCCTTTACACAAAAGAAGAAAATACTTCTCTTCAAATAGCCCTACAGACTCAATTCTTTTGATTGATGTATGGACATTATACAGTAAATCCTGACTATACTTCATTCTTAATGCATAATCAGTAACTCGCTATGAAATATTAATCAAATCTATATAATTAAGAAAGAAGACGATTTGTTTTCGTAATCTGCCCTAGGCTTTCTACAGCACCAGTTATCATAAGCACATCTTTCAATTGAAAGTTTTTCTTTTTTCGAACAAATTTTAATGATACTTTTTTTAAAATTGAAAGTTCTTCATTTGTTGATGAACCCGAACTAGGTATGTTTCAAAATATTTTCATTTTTCCATTTTATTTTTAATTTAAAATGTTTTTATAGAAATGTCTTCAAAATGATGGCAACTAGTTACTCCCATTGTTAGAGCGAAAATGAAAATGATGGGAATTGATGTATATTTACAGATGCGATTTTCTCATTACGAAATGCGATTTTCTCACAGTTAAAAATAACCTTTATAAAGCCATATGAACAAAAAATATCCTATCTAAAAAAAAATTTTTTTTTTTAAATAATAATAAATCATTTTTACACATTAAAGGTCGCACGTTTCGTGGTTGTTTCATTTTACTGATACTCAGTTTGAGACGCTAATATGAGAAAGAGATTAATTTCTTCAGTGAGAGAAAATTACGTTATTTTTAAACAGAAACGAGCATTTTCTTTCATAACACTAAATATTTTAGTACGAGGAACACATCTGAAAGATATAAACTTCAGAAATTTGTATTCGCCGGTACTGAGATTAGACTCTCAAGTCAAAAGTGCGAATGCTCACAAAGTTGTAGTTGGTAAACATGATGTGAATTGTAGAAATATATTTATTAATAACCTTTGTGAGTTAAAAAAATGAAAGTGTGAATATGAATGTGAGACGGTACGTATGTAAATTTTGAAATGGTGCAAATAACATATCATTAGATTTGAGTAGTAAACAACATTTATATATGTGTAATATTTTCTGATTTTTCATTCCGTAATACCAATGATCAGAGCATCAATTGATTACTCCACCATAATTACTTATATAGATTACATGTTATTCAATACGTATACGAACAATGTGATACGAATAATGGATCGATGTCCACTCTGTTTTTTTTACCAATCATTCTATGTATCTTATAAAACGTCCATAAAATGGTTTATAATATGCACAATTATCTAGACAGAGTTTTTAAGTATTATTACAATTTGAAACATTGCAGAGCCATATAAGAGTCATATTTAAAACTGAAAAATGGAATTGTATTAAATAAGTTCCTAAACAGCCTTCACAGATTATTCTCCTGCAAGAAACACCAGAATAGCTGTCACTGTTCTTTAGTGACTGCTACATAAGTGTCACTGTTCATTAGTACAGCTAGTTTTTTAATTTAAATTGTTTCAAATTTTCTACTTTAAGACATATTGTATGTTATATTGCATAAGGGAATTATGCATATTCAGGTTTAAAGTTTCTTTTAATTTCATTAAATGTGGCTTTGGTCGACTTTTACGAAAAACAGAAGATTAGAGTAATTATAATGACATTTTTTTAGAATTTTATTTAGTAACATGGATTGTATTGATATAAAATAATCAATGCTCTCTAAAAATTAGACAAGTGTAAATATCATATGCAATTACTTTTTATTGTATGAACGCTACAATAACAAAGACGGGTTATATTACTGAATTTGTTATTTTTCAAGAAGGAATTAGTAAAAAAAAATGCATTGGAATTTCATTAAGTGTTATTAAGTATAATCTTCAATAACACAATGTTATTGAAACGTATGTAAAACATATTTATCAATCGAGAACAAAAAATAAATCACACCACATGAATTATCTGTAACATTATTTGAAATCGACTTCTTCATAAATAAAGAAAAATGAAGATAATTATTCTTATTTTTGAAATACATAGTATATGAAACTGATAACAAAAATTATTACAGTGTTAAACGCTATAGTAAACATTTATTTTAATCTAAAAAATATGTTTGTTCGTTTTCATAAAAGTGTTAAAATTTAGCTAGTATAAAAATTCTTCTAAATTTTATTGCACATCAGCCATTTTACACTTTATTTCGACTAACTAGATATTTCATATTTCAAAGTTTTTTCGTTTTGTGTGTATTTTTCTTACAATCCAATTTTCCAAAGAAGTAATAATATATCAGAAAGAAAGCTGATAGACATAAAGTGAAATTTTTCTCACGTAGAAACATGTGAATTTCAATACTGCAAGTACTTCCATATAACAATTTCCGATAAAATGTAATCTTGCAATACAGAATTCTGGAACATATGTTATTGGATTTTTTTTTTTTTTCTGACTGACGATGCAACTGTAAAGAATATAATATTTCTCACTGTAGAGATAGTTATTGTTAGGTATGTTTTGATTTAGGGAAAAACAACTATTCAATGAATAAAATTAATTGAATTTATTAATTATATTTAAAGCAAGATACAGTAACACGATTCTGCTTTTTAGAAAATAAGTTATATGCAATTTATTTAAAAATATATTCCGTTGAATTACGTAATTTTTTTTTGCGGGAGGGGTGGGGAGGGTGTGTTCATGGGAAGTTCCTTAATCTTCGAGAATATACTTTGACATGCACCAGTGTGCGGCTAATTGCTCTTTCATTTGCATGAAAGGCAGTTATAACTTTAACCAACTTGGAGGACAAAAATATTTTCTCTTAATTTTCGCAGGACCTTTTCTTTGCTCTCTTTCGTACTACTCGCAATTTCTTTGCTTGCATTGATGAAAAATATTTTGTTAAGAAAACATCCAACAATTCTGACAATTTTTCTCATTGACATTACATTTATCAATATAATCAATCCATTGATGCATATCATTAAAACAACTTTTACTACCGCTCCTATTGCAAAGTTTTTTTATACCCATGACTGTTACATAAATTATGTAAATATATTTTTTTCTATACATGATGTATAGTAAAAAGTGAATGACATATTTATTTATTTTTATTTTTTAAAGAAAACTGTTAAGAATTATTTTTTAAGTGCTTTAATCGTTTTGCTGGACGAAGTTTTAAATATTTAAAAAGGAAAATATTATGGGCATTATTGGCAGATGAAAAGGTCGTCAGGTGATTGAAATTCGAATAGCGAGTTGTGAATTTTTGCGATTTGTTTTATACGATTTTTAGAGTTTTCTCATGTGTACGTCATTTATGTATTTGATTTCAGAAATTAACAACGATAACTTACTGTTTTTGTATGTAAAAAAGTCATTTTCTTTTTTTTTAGAAAGTAAATAATAATTCCTAATTTTTAACGCCGTTGATTTAATTCTGTGTTGGGGAGAGGTGAATGTGCGATTGTAATTTAAATATCGCGTTAATGCTCTGATCGAAACGCCCTCCATCCTCCCCCCCCTGCCTCCAAAATCAGAACTATTTAATTATTAGTCCGACTCAAATGAAACATTTTTTCTGGTCCCCACGTACTATATAAACTTCGGTATCATTTTTTCAGCCCTTGGTTACCACTATTTCTGAACATTAATGACCAGAGAGGGGTATTTACTCGGGTTCTATGGACGCAATTTCAATGAGAATTACTTCATTCAACTTAACACGAACTAATTAAGGTATAGATAACTAATTAAGATACGTATTTAACACCACCTAGCTGTAGAAAATGGAACTAAAAGATTTTGCAGCGCGTGCGCTGCACGCCTGCTATACGGTGTCTTAGGCAGCAGGCACATGTGCCGGAGTTTCGATTGGAAATAGTTTTATTTAGAACTGAGTGCACCCCCTAGCGGTGGGAAGTGAAATTAACAATTTTGCATTTAAAATTCGTCCGATTCAAACAAAGGGCCTGATTTCGTGAACAATTGATTCATTCAACTTAACATGAACTAATTCAGATGTAGATAGCTATTTAAGACATGGATTTCACACACCCATACGGTAGAAAGCGGAACTAAAAGATTTTCTGCGCATGCACAGAACGCCTTCTATACGTTGTATTAAGCAGCAGGGACAGGTGCCGGAGTTTCATTCGGAAAGAGGTTTGTGTAAAACAGAGTGCACCTCCTGGCGGTGGAAAATGTAACTAAAAGATTTTGAATTTAATCTGGTCCGATTCATACGAAATCTTTTCTGACATTCTTCCGAGGTCTTCCAGGTAAACTTCGGTAACCATTTAAACCAGGTAAATAAACTTCGGTATCATTTTTTCAGCCCTTTGTTACCACCATTTATGTATATTAATATCCAGGTGGGGTGATTTATTTTCTCGGGTTCTATGGCTCTGATTTCAACGGGAATCGTTCCATTCAAAGTAACATGAACTAATTCAGATATAGCTAATTATTTAAGACATATATTTGGCACTCGCTGGCGGTGGAAAGTGGACCTAATAGATTTTTGGCGCATGCACGGCGCGACTTCTACATGGTGCCGTAAGCAGCAGAAACGAGTGACGGAGTTTCGTTTTAAAGTAGGTTTATTCAGAACTGAATGCTCCACCTGGTGGTAGAAACTGGAAGTAAAATTTTGCAGCACGTGTCTAGCACGTTTGCTATACACGGTATCGTAGGAAGCGAGAACACATGTCGGATAATTTACATCCCCTGGCGGTGGAACTAAAGGATTTCCCTGTTCGTGCGCCTAAAATGGCTATTTTAATTGAAAACGCAAAAAAAAGTTACCAATTTGATAATCCCAGAAAACGAGAAATTTCATTTTCACTCATCCTCGAGTATTAAGAAAAGTATTCGATAATTTGAATCGAAACTTACAGTTTATGTTTCTGATTCCAAAAATGCAAATTTTGTAAAAATCCGACTTTTTTTTTTGACCAATAACTGACCTGTTTTGAATAAAATGATCCAGACATTTTAGAGGGTGGTATTGAATTTACTTCTGTTTCGGGTTCCATCTCTTTATTTAATTTCCGAAAAGTGGCTTAGCCAGGGTGTGGGTCCAGATGCTCTAAAACCACTAATTTTGTAATGTTTTCTTAGCCTTACCTAATGAAAGAACTTTCTCTGATAATCAAGGCGAAGGAAACATTACAATATAACTAGTATCCAAAGCATTTGGACCCCTTTCCTGGCTACGCCACTGTTTCCGAAAGCCATAGAGTTAGCAGAGGAAGGTTTCGTAGAGCGATTTTTAGAAGTGATTTCGCATTTCGTATTATTTTTTAATGGGACCGAGCAATGGGATCAGCTAGTAAATAAATAAAAGAGCTCACCATACACACTATTTTAGTGCATTATTATGTTGTTTAAATTTGAGACCTGCGCTGAGGGTCTTGTTGGGGCTATATCCGAAATTCTTTTGATTACATCGACATAATACATTGCCTCTTTTTGAAATAATAAGAAATAATAATCATATTTCATTTAGTTAAACTGTAAATGTTTTTTATATATATATCAAACACATAACGACACAAAACGAATTCACACAGTATTACAAAATATATATAACCATTTAGAATAATCCATTCAATTTTATTTCAAAAGGGTCATTCTTTCTATGAAAGACATTTAAGTTATTCTGTTTCAGTCGTTAAAGTTTATTCGATTTATAGCTACACCCATTTCTTTGATCGATGTATTTATTTCATGAATAGAGAGAAAATGCAACTAGAGTTGTTTAGTATTTCAAATATTTGTTCATAACACATTATATTAAATTACACCACTGAACGCTTACATCCTGTTTGTAAAGGAAATATTGGTTTATTTAAGTTCCTTTTCGTTTTGCGTAACTACATAACGTTTTTTATACTAAATTAGGAGTTTTCAACCGCTGTGCCTCGGTAAAGTAAGTGTGCCGTCAGCGGATCTCAGATGTGCCTCGATAGTCTTGTTTGACTCGCGAGTTTGACGTGAGAGTCTTGTTGAGACAGCGAATTTTTACTCTTGTTTTATCAATAATTTACTAATTAACAGCACATTTTTTTTATTATAATATTTTTAATTGCACGATTTTGTATTTTCCTTTATGTAATGCTCTATCCAAGATTTTTTACTGGTGTGTCCCCACATAGTAGTGTGCCATCTGAGGATCTCACGTGTGCCGCGAGAATATCGAATTTTGAGTCAAGTTTTGTCAAGACATTACTAATTAACAGCAAGACTCAATTTTTATAATATTTTGAATTACACTATTTCCTTTGTGACGAGTCTGGTATATTAAAAACATGTCTTGCAAGGTTGCTTCAGTCTTTAAAAACTTCTCAGAAGAATATGCGGAAAAATCATGCCACATAAACACACATATGCCAGAGATGAGACTAACTCAGTCCGAGACCGGCAAGAAAGAGTTTCGGGCTCTATTTTATACCGGTTTTTGGGATCGGGCGAGTTCGAGCTCAAAGTAAAAAATATCTTTATTCACATTTTTTTTAAAGAAAATAAAAACTTGTTATTCGAGTAACGAGTAGTCAGTCTAAGTTTACCATTCTTTGAAAATCAGTTTATAAGGGAATTGAATTCTTATTAATAGCATATAAAGAGAAATATACAATCTCATTTTGGAGCCTTTGGAATGAAAGTGTTATTAACATAAACACACTGTAGAGTATCCCTTGTCTATCACCACTTTCTGTTTGATGTTTTTCAATAAATACTGATAAACAGAACTCATGTTCTTCTATCATAGTTGTACAATGATATTTTTAAAAAAGTATAAGAATTGTGACTTTTTCAGTATTTCTGCCATAGTTGCACAATGATATTTAAAATATAAGATTTCTGACTTTTTTGTTGTCTTTCAATAACAAATTTACTTATTTTAAGCATATTTACAGAGGCATGAAAATAATGAAACGATGTCATTTTTTAGTTTTTAGGATCGACACTTATTTATATGCAATGGGATGTTTTTAAATGAGAAAAATAATCTTAAAACAATTTTAAAATGTTATTAACATTTTTTTACTGCGTACTTTTGATAACAGGCTTTAGGCACAGGTGCTCAAAAATCTAGGCGCCAATGGACCGATTCCCACCACTAAATGTTTAGTATTCTTGCTTAATAAGAATACTGATAACATTTAGGTGAAGTATACTAATAAAATTTGACGAAGAATACTATTAAAATTTAGTAGTGAGAATCAGCCCACTGACGCCTAGATTTTTGCACCCCTGCTTTAGGCGGATGACATAAAACGTTTCGGGCTCGGTCGATCTCGAATTTCAAACCTTTTGGCCCGGGATCCGAAAATAGAACTCAGACTCATCTATAACGTACACACACAGGTCATGTTCAAGTTTGAAATAAAATGTTTTGTTGCGGAAGGAAATTAATTAAAATAGTAAATGATGTTGGAATATTTGAATTACTAAAAAATAAATTATAAAAATTATTTTTTATCAAAACCTTATAAGCATTAGATTAATTCAAATCTATGTACATTTTTAAGAAACTTTTCTTCGGCCTAGTACGAGTTATGTGGAGAAAACCAGAAATCACTTACAGACCTAATACAGTAATTTTTTTTTTTTTGAAAAAAGAAATGATAGCGGTATTAAATTAAAAGATTCAACAAAAGCCACCAGAATCCATTATCTTGCTCACAATTCTCAATTTGTACCTAACTATTTTTGAGTATGTGGGTTTTCATAAGATCAGTAGGAATATTTATTGCAAATGGTACTATATCTCTAAAAAATGTTATAGGCCAGCGGTTCCCAACCTGGAGTACGTGGCGTGACTGGTGTAGGGGAAAAACATGTACTGTTATTAACACTAGAACAGCCGGATTTTGGATTTACCTAAAACCGCCGTTTGGGGTCAATTTGACCTCATAAGAACTTCAAGCCTTATCAAAGTAAATATATTTTTTTTTATTGATAAATGATGTTTAAATTGCAATATATAAAAGTTTTTAATGATTTTATATTTTTTCTTTTTTATTTATTTAGTTTTTAGAGTTCGTTTATCCCCAATTGTATGGGTTTTTTTTTTATTACACTATATAAATGACAATATATAATTCAATATATTTTTTTACACAACAGCACACAAATACAATATAGTTAAATTTATATATATTTATAATATATATATATATTATAATGCAGTAATATTACTCAATAAAAAGATAAGAAAAGAAACAAAAGTTACAAATGCAAATAATACAAATTAGCATACAACATGATTCAAAGTGAGAAAAAAAAAAACACAAATCCTGAATAAACAAGTAAATATGTTCCAAAGTTACTTAGACATTAGCGCAAGTAGAACAATATGCACGCTTGACGGTCACAAAAATACACTTACCGCAAATTGGTTTCTGACATCCCTACAGCTTGCAGAAGTTTTATTTTGTCCCTTGCAATGTTGAAAAGCACATTTCTTCCGCTTTAGGGTCTGTACTCGATCAACTGGGGGTGGAGGTGCATCTGTTGTGCAAAGCACCAATTCGTAATTCTTCCACGAGGGCAAGAATAAATTATCGACGTGAAATTGAGGTGTTTGAGCATTCCTTGAAAATTATCTAGCCCCACCAGTGGCTGAGAGGTTCTGCTCTCGAAGCCGGTCTAATCGTTCGGAGTATTCGTGGTTTTCTTCGAGCCGTGGATTTATCCATGCGTAAATACGGGTTAGGTTCCCTTAGAAAGACCCCCCCCCCGGGTCTATATCCCAAGTGTAGATAATTGGCCGCCAATAATCAACCCAACAACCCAACCCTTGAAAATTATCTAAGCATTATCTATCAGTGCAGCAATGTCAAGGACATTATAGAAGACATGAATAGTCCATCTTCGAGATCCACATCTTGTAGTATATTTTCGTAGCATCAGGTCTGGTACATCTACACAACATTTATTTTTATAGTAGTAAGTGACAGTGTTCGGCTTTTCCTTTGCACTGTTGTCTGCAAACACATTCGTGTGCATAGTGCTAAGAATCACAACATTCTTTTTGTTCTTGCACCTACAGGGTGTCCATAATTAAACGACTGTACTTTAAAGTGGTCTACAGACGAAACTATTGGTCAGAAAGTTGTGAAATTTTGTGAAGGACATAATGAAGGAATGGAAATTTGTTTAAGCAAAAAAAATTAGTTCAAAATTTCTCCACTAGAGGGCGTTTTTATAATGAATTACACATTTAGCATACATTTACGATAGTTTACATATTTTACTGCAACAAAACATGTTCCACATGACGGCTATCATTTTCAGCTACCGTCTGGAATCGTAAGATAGCATGTTCCACAGTTGACCGGAGTGTTTTCTGGGAAATGTTAAAAACATGTTGCGAAAAAAAGTATATTCAACATATTTTGTTGGAATAAAATTTGCAACCTATCATAAAGGTATGCTAAATGTGTAATTCATTAAAAAAGCCCCCTGGCGGCGAAATTTGGAACTAAATTTTTTTTCGCTTAAACAAATTCCCATTCTTTCATTATCTCCTTCACAAAATTTCACAATTTTCTGACTAATAGTTTCGTCTGTAGACAACTTTAAAGTAGGGTCGTTTAATTATGGACACCCTGTATATATCGGGAGAATTTTATTTCCATTTTTCAGTGCAGAAAATTAATATCGTGGAGAATATGTGTCGCAGGCAATAGGAGGTAATTCTCTCTTGTTTAAACGCATCGCCCCAACGATTGTGGTTTTCTTTGCAGAAAGTTCATCTGCATGTTTTACAGACGTAAAAAAATTGTCAGTAGTGACATTGAGTCCGGAGTTTAGATATGATTGTAGTAATTTCAGCACTACACTTTCTCCAAGTTGTAAATCAGTTGGCCGCTCTTCATCCTTGCCTAAATAAGGATAGCCATTTAATACATATTTGGAATTTAGATCAGTTTCTAGCTAGAACTTGATGCCGAATTTGTCCGGCTTATTTGCCATGTATTGGATGAATCTGCACCTTGCTTTACACGGCAACAACTGTTCATCAATGGTTATTTCTTCTCCAGGATTGTAGCACAAATAACAATTTTCAATCGGCTTGTACCAGTTTCAGAAGCGAGAGCAAATTTGTTCGTGACCAGGCGCTCTGCTCTTTTACTTCGCATATCGAATCTGAGATACCGCATGATTTCACGGAAACGATTGCATGACCTTGTCTCTTTGAACACAGGTGGTCCCCAACTCTTGTTCCATAAATCATCTGCACAAAGTTTTGAATGGCCTAGTGCCCCACGGGCATATAACAGGGCGAAAAAAGCATCCAGTTCCACCACAGAGTAACATTCCAGTTGCTGTCATTTCCAAGCTGACGTCGTGCTTCAGCAACTGTGCATGTTTGAATGTGTTTCATCATTGCTTCAGTCACCATCAAACGCCAGGCTGAAGCTGGATTTGTCCCAATGTTACGACGAGCAAAAGGTGTTGGTCCATTTGCAATTTTCACAATATTTCAAGCTGGTATGCGACCTGTAGTGGAAGTAGGGCTACTAATGTTCATCGGAGTCCAAAGAATACCGCTGGATGACGTGTACTTTTCGTTACTGCTGTCAACAGAAACATTATGTATGTCATTGCCTCTTCCTCTCGTACGACTACGTTCACGTGAGCTTTGTGATTCGCGAGTAACAGGGGGAAATCACATTGGTAGAATGTCCTGCGGTATCACTGTCACTGCTTTCAGAAGACGACTCATTCTCTAAATTCACATTATCTACACGAAAATCTTCATAGTTGCTGTCATCACCACTCACATCTGAATCTAACTGCTCCAGGAGCGCAAGGCACTCCTGTGTACTCAATCCTCTTCGCATTTTTTATACGGGAAAAGGCTTACACTTTGGTCGCAATCGAAAGCTTTGAGAACAAACACTGCTGCAGAAAATGGCTTCAAGTTCCGTTTTCGACCGTAGCTCCAGTAGAACGATTTTCAATCTAAAAGTTCTGTTGTACGCCATCGCTGCTAGACTGCGTGCGCATTTCAGAGAAGAGTCGATGTGCTTAGAGCAACCATCCCTCCCGTATCGCTATGCGTCATCGAAACACAGCAAAACCGGAGTTTACTTTTCTCTTTTTAGTCATCGCGATACGAGATGCGTGTTCCCCCATGCGCAGTACGCAAAAATGAGATATCGGGAATTCAAAAACAGCCTTTCACTTCAAAATCGGTCATTTTTCTTATGGGGGGTCAAAATGATCCATGTTGACTGTTTTAGGTATTTCTATGATTAGTTTTTTAAATAATTAATATAGAAAGATGAAAAATTGTCACAGTACGCCTGACAGAATTTTAGAAAAAGTAAAAAAATATGAGCAGCAGTGTTCGCCTTGCATGTTGTTGAAATAAAGCATGGGAAATTGGAAAAAAGGCGAAATGTCCCCAACGGCGCTTCTAGTGTTAATGAAGGAGAAAACTTGCTATTAATTAGAACTATAATATTAAATTTTAGACTTTGAAATAAGAAGAAAGTATAGTAGATAATTAACAACAAGTATTATAAGCGTTGTGTTTTAAATTAATTTAAGGAAGATTAATTTAGTTAACATTATAAAGATATATAGTGGCATGAACTTTGAATAATAATAATAAATAATAAAACTGTATAACCTCAAATTACTTTGCAGAATGAATAAATTTTAAAACACTGAAATGATAACACTGAACCTTAATTAAATATGAAACGTTACTTCATTGTTTATTATGAAAAAATAAAATGAGAGGAAAAAATATTAAACACATGACAATAGTTAAATAATTCTCGATTATTGATAGACACATAAATATATAACAATCAATAACTGGCAGATGTTGTATAATCATAATTATACTTATGAGAAACTTTAGCACTTTTCAAATTATAGGCCTAATTATTTATCACATGGTGAGAAAAACTGCACCATTTTTCTTTGCCTAAGATGAATGAAATCTTTAACAATTTTTTTCCCAAATATCTTTAAACATCTTTTCACTGAATGAACTTAATATCAGACTAAGATATTCAATTCAAACCACTGAACTAGACTATGCATCTCGTAGTGTATTTATGTCGCAGATGACAAATTCACGATGCGAGAAGAACTCACAAGTGACAACTTAATTTTGAATTGCATAGAATTCATGTCACTAACTTCATACCAATTCTCAGATGACATATATTTTGTAGATTGACGAAACTATGTACTATTTAGAGCCTTTTATTTTCAAGAGGATGAAAATAATAGCACACAGACATGTGTCGCACTGATTCATCACGAACCACTTGTTTCGCACCAAAGAAATGTAGAATTCACTGATCTTGTGAAATTTATTATATCATTAAGCTGTAAAAATGGAGCATTGTAGGAGAACCGTTTTTATTATCACTCAGAAAACACGGCAAAGAAAGTTTCGAAATTCATCATCTTAGAAAATACATTTGAGTCATCGAAAGTTAGCAGCTTAGACAGACATATTATTTTCCTTTTATATTGATTTCTTTTAATGATCTTCTGTAATGAATCTCTCAGCGTAAAAAACTTTAATTATTTTTTTATAGGTAAAATACGAGTTGACACGATTCGGGAAGCGTCCTAAAAGGAAATGTTGCCGAGCGTCAACGAAGGTTCCAAATTTCCAT
This sequence comes from Maratus michaelseni, assembly GCA_963931845.1. Classification (NCBI taxonomy): domain Eukaryota; kingdom Metazoa; phylum Arthropoda; class Arachnida; order Araneae; family Salticidae; genus Maratus; species Maratus michaelseni. The sequence goes on along the minus strand of OZ007589.1, from coordinate 25,372,936 downwards.
CTCAAGTGACGCAACAATAGGTGGGGGAAAGACAGGGCGAAAAATCATTTTTTGTTCGCTGGTTCAGATTATAGGCCTAATTATTTATCCTGCATTGGGTCGGGTTGACGCTATATTTTTCTTTGCGGTTCGGTTTCGGGTCGGGTTGACTTCTACTTTTTGCATTGTGTCGGGATCGGGTTGACCCGCTTCTTAAAAAGAATGTCCACAATATTTTTTCAGATTAAAAATACATGTACAATAAGACCTCCATAACGAACACGCCCAAAAATGGACACCTCTATTTAGCGAACACTTTTTCAAATTCTTACACTTATATATTAGTACGCTTATAACTTGGAATAGTGGACACCTCCAAATCTACGCACACATGGCATGTGAATGTGCACTTAAACTATCACAAATACGATACATTTGTGTTTTTGTGTGTATCATAAACAAAATGTTGGTAATCATATTCTGTGAAATATTCTGGTTTTCATATTCTGAGAAAAGAACAAAAACTGTTTTTTACTGCACAGTAGAGAAAGAACAATCTATGATTACATTTCTTATGGACATTTTTTTCCAATGCAGTAAATTGAAAAAAAAAAATCATTCATATTCAAATACATATTTATTTTAATCTGAAACATAGTTCTGTTCAAACCTTTTGTGAAAATCCCAACAATCTGATTTGCAGAAACCACAAATATAACCCGGAATAATTATTGTAGAGTGCACCCGACACGCAGAATGAAAACTAGAGTTATACCGACCCGAAAAACAAAATAGAAAAAACCTGACCCGATGCAGGACTCTATTCAACGATCTCGACGTGTCCGCTATTCAGAGGTTTCACTATCTGTGTAGATTTGTCCATTTTCCTATATAAAATACAAAATTCGTAGATATAATTGTATATTAATTTTCATAATAGTATTAAAACATGATGTATTGTCCTTTCATTACGGGTTCGGCTCGGGTTGCGGGTTCAAATATTTCGGATTCGGGTCGAGTGAGAGTTAGAATATGTCGGGTTCGGGTCGAGTGCAAGTTGGAATATGTCGGGTTCGGGTCTAATTGCGGTTCGCCGAAAATTAATTTCGCGGGCTCGCATCGGGTTGCGGGTCGATGAAATTTTTTTTGTCAAGTTCGGGTTGACTTCAAATGGAATTTGCGGGTTCGAGTCGGATACAACCCGAGCCGTGCAAGACTCTACTACATGATCACCGCGGAAGTGATGAGGGAATTCAGATGCTCGCTGATTAGATAAACTCACTAAGATAGAGGGTTGGGGTGGTTGGGCTGATTATTGACGGCCACTTATCTACACTTGGGATATATGCCCGGGGGGAATGCCTTTCGTGGGGGTCTTTCTAAGGGAACCTAACCCGTATTTACACATGGATAAATCCACGGCTCGAAGAAAACCACGAAAAATCCGAACGATTAGGCCGACGGGCGCGATTGGGATCGAACCCAGCACCTCCCGTCTAGCTTCGAGAGCAGAACCTCTCAGCCACTGGTGGGGCCCACTAAAATAGAGGAGACTGGCGATTTGCATTCGCTTGCCTTTTAAAGCAGAAATACGTTCTTTTCGGAACGCCGGTTGTACAGAGATGTGTTGAAAGTTGTTTTTAGAATTATGTAGAAGAACTTTTTTCTAGAGGCGGGAATCACAAAATGGTTTAACTCAAAACACATAAACAAAGATGATTGTTGGGGATTATAAAGTTAGTCTCATGTGTTACTCCAATATGTAACACTCAAAATGAGGAAAAAGACACACAAAAAATAATAATTCATTGATAATTCAATATCGCTAGCTCCGCCCACTGTTAGTCATATTACATGGATGAATACTTATACATTTTCCTTGAGGTGACTAAATAAATAACGTAAAACTAAAATAGTGTATTAAATTTTAACATGAAGAAAGTCAAATTTATATGTTTATTAATCTCACTGTAAGTCATAAATGTATTTCAATATCATAGCTATGTGTAATCTTCAAATATATCAGATAATATTAAATGTAATTAAACATCCCACTTGATATTCATTAAAAACGCTGTATATTAGAGTAATTAAGCATAAAATAATTAGAAATATGACATTTAATATGTAAAACTGTTTGTTTATCATATGCTTATCATAGGATCCATTTTTAAATACCAATACACTGACGAAGCGTATTACTCCGGTAGGTAGTGACGCATTTTTTGCAACAAATTTTAGCATCGATGATTTATGTATATATGATTATTAGCTGGTACAGATAAGGAAACTGTCATTGATTTGACGCAACAGTGGCGGCAGTTACCATAGCAACATCGCACTTCCACCTTTAATGTGAAATGAATGGCTACAAGACTACTAATGTCTGTCTGCGAGTCGTGATAACATCAATAATCGAGTTGCCATTCATTTCGCATTTCAGTACCTTGTGCTATGTTGCTGTGACAAAATCCACCGCTGAAACAGCTACCACTTCTAACACGTTGACAAAACGAAAATGCTAGTGAAATTTCGTTGTCTTTATCATCTAACATATGATATATATCGAAATCATTGAGGTTAAAGTACGTGACAACATCTTTACTTTGCCTCCCGTACTATGTGTGGAGCCTTGGGGGATCCTAAAGTTTAAGGTGCACAAAATTTGCATAAAAATTTAAGTATAAAAACTATAATTGTCGTAAAATAGGAGGCACAATTTTATCAATTGCCCTGGCGTTAAAAATGTACCCAACTACACTCTAAATATCAGCGCAATATTTCACAAAAAAAAAAAAATAGCTATTGAATTTTGAATCAATAAACGAAAAGTACTGACACATGATCTAATTAGTATTTGTGTTCTACCCGATTTATTTTTGATCCCATATAAAAACAAAACAAGTTCATATTTTTCGAACAGTAATAAGAAGATTGTGATGATTTATCACTTAGCCTGTTTGTATAGAATTTTTGTATTTTTTTTTTCAATGCAGGGGGGATAGAAATATAGTTCTGTTTTTTTAGGAACAATTTAAATTCTCATTTTGCTCATTTCGCTCTCATTTTCACTTATAAAAGTAATTCCTAATGTGAGTAATGTGTGTTGTAATAACGAAAGTATTTTAAATACATTCAGTGGCGCCTCGCGATTGTCTTGTTTTGGGGCACTAAATGCATACCTGTAAAATTTATTATATTCATACCATTATATTTTACAAGAAATATTTTCTTTGTTCAATGTCATAACTTTTTGCCAATAAATGAAACAAAGTATTTATTTTTAATAATAGTGGTAAGAAAGAATAAATTTAGCAGCCATGCATTTAGTGCCCCAAATAAAGTCAATCGCGAGCCGCCACTGAATACATTGATATTTTAAGACTGCTGATCATTTGAAAATATTTTCAATATAATATAATCAAATATATCTGAGCAAAAAGAGAATTCTAAGTGACAAAAGTGATTTGAAATTATACTATAATTTACAGAAAATTACTTCCGTTCAACAAAGAATCCATGCTGAAACTTTCCATTTGCATACATGTTTCAAATGTTATTAACGATAAGTAGCTCAGAGACTTGGGAAAAGGAATATATCAAAAGTACGTGAAGTGCCTTTACAAATAACATTTCTGAGCTTCAAAATAACAGTGAAATGGAAAAAGACTTTATTGCTGAAAAAATTATCTTGGAGGTAAAAATCAGAAGAAAAAGGCAAACAAAAACATGATTTGTTTGCTAAACTCAAAAAAGAAATCTCAAATAAAAGTTAAATTTCCTCTAAATTCTAAATTTTTACAAAAGTAACATTCAATCTAAAATATTTAACGATATATTTAAATTAGTATATTGTGTTATATAACTCAAAATTTATTACATCATTATGAAAATTTATATGCATAGTTATACATTAATCTATAGCGAAGTTACAATTCATCAATTACCAAATAAGTCGTATTTTTTTCTTAAATTTAACACGGATTTAGTGATCGATAAATAAAAACTAATACAGGACAACAGCACCAAATGTTGGTTTCAAAAGAAAAAATTAGATTATTATATATATTTTTTAAACATTTAACGCAACTATTAACTTTATTTCATTTCTAGGCAACAGACACGGAAACAATAAGGTTCTTCACAAAAAAGCCACAGCGCGTCCATGTTGAGTGCTCAATGTCGATAATGCCTCAGATTGATTTTCACAGGTATCCTACGTATAACACATTGCTGACCGGTCGCGAGTTAACTCGTGTTTGTTTCACCAAGAATAATTGACTAAAGGATTGGTTTTACGTTACAGAAAACGCCTTAATATTATGTTGTTCATATTTTTTTTAGATTGTAAGACGTTTTATATAGAATCCGTACATTGAATGATATTTATTTATGCATAAACATGAAAAACCTATCTGGAAAATCATTTAATGAAAAACTTTCAGAAGAGGGTGGAGCTTCTACTGTTTTAAAATCAAGATTTCATGCAAAATCACCAGTCAACAAATTGTTAAATTTGATGAAACTCCATTCCATAGATGCCGAGATATAGCTATCAAGCGATGAATAATATAGCACAACAGCCCCACTTATTAGAATAAGCACCGAAACCTTATTAGCATCAACTTATGCAGAGCTGCCAACCTATCATTAACACTAGAACGGCCAAGAGCGGTCATTTTGATCGTTACCAAATGAATATAATCTGATTCGAACCAGAAAATTATTTTAAAAATCAACTAAATATATACCTCACGGATTATATATTAAATGGATAAGTTGAATATTTTTAAATAAGAATTCTGCTGTGAAATAGTTTTATAAAACTTGAGTAAATTTTCCGGCCGTTCTAGTGTTAATATTCCGTAATATGTGGGTTAATTTGATCCATGTTTAACACGTTTCGCACCAGAAAAAGTTTTAGATGAATCTTTATTAATTTAATTTCAGGTTTCCTCGTAGAATTTATTTAATTTTATTTTTTAAAAATATTTCTGGTGCGAAACGTGCTAAACCTGGGTTAAATTAACCCACATATTACGAAATATTAATGAAAGGTTGACAGCTCTGCTTATGCCGCGATCTAAATGAATATGATGTTTGATAAAATTTCATCTTGCCGAGATGTAGCAACAGAGATTTTTTTAGAAAAACACAGCATAGTAGTGCCTTTATCGGGAAAAACACACCAAAACATAATTAACAGCCATACGTGCCAAGGTATAACTCAAGATAATATTTGGTGAAATTCCATTTCATAGTTGCAGAGATAATAGCTGTCATGGTAAGTATGAAAACAGAGCATATAAATGTCACCTATTTGTAAATATGCATCTAAACCTAATGATCACCAATTTATGTCAGCACCTAACTGAAGTTTGATGATATTTCGGCCGTTAGTTGTTGGGATAGAGCGGCCAAAAAATTTGTGAAACGGACATTTAGACCAACAGGCTGACTACATATTCTAAAAATAGTCAAATTGTATTCAGAACACTCTAAAATTCGTAAATTCATGAAAATACGGAAGTCAAAACACGTCTTATGTAAAAAAGCATTAAAAAAGAGTACGTGTACAGAAATAAATCAAATAAAATATATGTAAGGATACTTCAAAATATGAGTTTCTAATCGTCATTAGTTCTAATTTTTAAAGAAAATTGCTCAAAAAATAAGAAATAATTTGACTGAAAAAAACTTCATGTTTAAATATGTTAGTATTTTATAACTAACAATCATCTGAAAATAATTTCAATACGAAGTAATCATATATATGTGTTGAAAGAGAGAATTAGATGTGTACGTGACAAAACTATTTTTAAACTAGAATGCAATTTAGAGAAAAGTACTTTGGCATAGCAGAAAATAGAGACATTTTTAAGTAATTTCATTTGCATACACGTATGAAATATCCGTAACGATAAGTAGTTTGGAAATTTGAGAAATCAAATGTACCAAAAGTACGTGAAGCTTCTTGAATGATTTCACTTCTTAACTAAAGTATGACAATAAAATCGGAAGAGTGTTTTCTTACCGAAGGAATTATATTGGAAAAAGGAGATAGGGAGCAATGGATAAAAAAATTAAATGTTTTTATTTTGCTAAAAACAATTAATCTCAAATAAAATAAGTATAAATCCGAACTCCATCTGGCTACCAGATTTTTGTAAACTTAATTTTTCAAAAGGTGAGCAATCCTCAACTAAAGTATACATTTTACTATATACAGGGTGATTATAAAAAAACTATCCCGATATATGAGCCCCTAACTATCATACCGTTCACAGAAACTGAATGAAACTTTCGTTTAAAGTATTTTGAGGTATGCGCTCAAGAATCATATGAAAGAAAACAGTTAAATTCTAACAGTTACGGTTACAGTGACAAATTTTCGGAAATTTCCAATGGCAACACCTACTTTTTTTATTGGAATGTGATCTTCATAGTGAAAAACCATAAAAAGCGTTGGAACGGTACCTGTAGTACGAAAATCGCCGGCGCTAGACAGACTAAGAAAAATAGTGAAAACAACCAATAAGGACAGAGAAGCAACAGAAAACAAAATATTTTATTGTGTTTCATACATTTTCCATTTTACACACGACGACACTTTACATGCGGCAGATGGTGGATAGCACTGAACAATAAAATGTTTTACTTTCTGTTGCTCCTCTGTCCTTTATTGGTTGTTTTCACTTTTCTTCTTAGTCTGTCTAGCGCCGGCGATTTTCGTGCTACAGGTACCGTTCCAACGCTTTTTATGGTTTTACACTACGAAGATCACATTCCAATAAAAAAAAAGTAGGTGTTGCCATTTGAAATTTTCGAAATTTTGTCACTCTAACCGTAACTGTTAGAATTTAACTCTAGTTTTTCACGTGATTCTTGAGCGCATACCTCAAAATACTTTAGGACAAAATTTCATTCAGTTTCTGTGAACGGTATGACAGTTATGGGCTCATATATCGGGATAGTTTTTTTTATAATCACCCTGTATTAAGTAAGTAACAAATTCCGTAAGTAAGAAAGTAACTATACTAAATATTAATGACAAAATTTTGAATAACAAACATGTCATTTTACCGGCCTAATGAATATTTATGTTGATATTCATTATGATATACGTTATGTATATATATATAATTATGTTAAAGAATACGTATAGAGAAAGCGTATGTATCATATCACAAACACTTTGCTAATAAGGAAGCATCCATTATCACTTGACAACTTATAGTGGAACTTAAATGAAATTGAATGTGGAAAATATTTAATAATTATTTATAGCGAATTTGAATATATTTTGAATTAATAGCTTTTATGTAAAGTATTCATTTTTTCATATTTTGAAGATTATGAATTTTAAAATAAGAAAACTTTTGGAAATTTCTGCTAAACAGTGATAAAATTTGCTAAAATAAATAAAATATAAATGCAACTTTAAAATGAAATTCAAAATTTTTATAATATTGTGATCTTTCATCTTCTTTTTTCATAAACATAGCATAATATTAAATAGGTGCGTAAGAATCGTTAACAAATTTGTATGTTTTACTTGCACTAAAAAACATACGTTATATCTGATATACGTTATTTATTTATATATAATTATGTTAAGAAAGAATACGTATAGAGAAACATATTATGTATCATATCACAAACACTTTGCTAATAAGGAAGCATCCATTATCAACTGACAACTTATAATTGAATTTAATTGATATTGAATGTGCAAAATATTTAATAATTATTTATAGCGAATTTGAATGACAATGCTTTTATGTAAAGTATTCATCTTTCATATTTTCAGGATTATGAATTTTAAAATAAGAAAACTTATGAAAATTTCTGCTAAAAAAAGATAGATTTTTCAAAAAATAATAAATAAAATATAAATGCAACTTTAAAAAGAAATTCAATATTTTTTATAATAGTGATCCTTCTTCTTCTCTTTTCTTAAACACATACCTGATAACATTTAATTGAACTTCGTACAGTGGGAATTAATTTGATCTAGTTTAAAGACGTTTATTACCAGAAAATATATCTAAAAAAATAATATACATTTGGTTTCATTTTATTGCCAGTAACTACAGCTATACTTTTCAGTCAACCCTCTTATCAATATTTAAAGCTTTATTTTCACTGAATCATAATTTTAATTCTTAAATTAACTTTTTATTTTTTACCATAATTATTAATTTAAATATTAACTTTAACTTATAATATTTTTAAAATCTTAAAAATGTTAAATCCTTTCTTTATCTTAACTTTTATAGTAGTTTTAAACTACAGCTATATCTTACCCAGTGGCTCACAATATAATAAGACATTTCAACAATAGACCGGGCGTTAAGTTGATAGCTACTAGGAAGCCCCTCAATGCTGATCTGCTGTTCAGCACTATTCAGCGTGGAACCTATTTGAATGCATTTCTTTAGAAAAAAATTTTGTTTTGAAACGTGTTTAACCTCGGTTAAATTAACATACATTGCACGGAAGTTTAAGGCGATGCACAGTGGGGCAAAATCCCGAAAAGCTGGCCAAAATATGAAAATGTTATTCAAATTGGACGAAACTTCGTACACAGGTGTTTTTCAGGATGCTGATTACGATTTCATAGTTAAAATGAAAAATAAAATAAAAGGGAGATTTAATAGGGCGGACTAAAAATTTAAATGTTTTGCAAGCCATCCAATTTGTATGAAATTTCGTATACAGGTGCTTTGAAGAATGCTAATTACGATTCAAAAGTTAAAATTAAAAGCAAAAATGGCGAATTAGTATAGATTCTGAAAGTATGCAATAGAAAATTGTTAATGAAATTTTTAAATTGTCTCAAGAATAATTTTCTCATTTACAAATCTCTTCTTATGTAAAAATAGTATTAATTGTAAACCTTCCCTCATGACAACGTTTAGTGATTTTCATGTCCCTGAAAATCGGTTTAAATTGGCAACTTTTTTAATTATACCCAACCACTGGCAGAAATCTGACAAAACTCAAAATTGTTATTCTTTTAAAATATCATTGTACAACTGCCGCAGAAAGACATGTACACTTTTTTCCGGTAATTCTGGAAAAGAACGTCAAATAAAAAGCGAGGATAGATAAGGGATAGCCCACGGTTTCTTTATATTAATAATATTCACCATGCAAAGGCTTAAGTATCACACAGAATATTTATCTTTATATTCTTATCAATAACAACTCACTCCCGTTTCAAACTGATTTTCAAATGATTGTAAAACATTTTAAGAAACTTAGACTACAACCTTGTTTTTCAAATAGGAAGTTTTTTTAAAATTTTTCAATTTGTAAAGAAATAAAATTTTTACTTTGAGCCCGAGCCCTACAAACAGAAAAAAGAGAACTGTATCACACTTCAATTAAACACCCTCTTTTTTTTTTTTTTTTTTTTTTTTTTTTTTTTTTTTTTTTTTAAAGCTGCCATTTTCAGAAAAATAACTTTGCACGAATAACTGCTGGCTTTGTAAGAAGACCACAGCAACTCTGACAATAAGATTATCTTCTAACACATGCACTACTCTTTTACAATTTCAAAATTTTTGAAGCGACTAAAAACTAGTCGTTGTGAGCCACCGTAATACTTACCCATCAAGGATATGCATATTATAAAATATGAAAATAAAACATGTGTAAACTACTTATAAAATGTATTGCAATTCGAATAAAATCGTGGCTTCATGACGTCATAAACTTTAAATCGAGGCTAACGAAAAAGACAGGCTACCGCGGTACATTCCACTTATCTTTTTTTACAGACCGCTAGAGTGACGTTATGTTCTTTTCGTGCAACTTCATTGGTGCATTCGAGCATCACGTGACTTCCGCGGTCTGTAAAAAAAGATATGAATAAAGCACTGCGGTAGACTTTCTTTTTCGTTAGCCTCGCTTTAAATGCTCTATTACTGAATTGCGTAAAAGAAACATCCACATATCTCTAAAAATGATAATCATATTAACTAAGAGTTTACTGTGTCGGATTAAGCGTCTCATTTCTAATTGAAATATATCTTTGAGTTGAAATTTGGAGGAAATACAGGGTCATGAAAAATCGAAGAATGTGGAAAATAGGATTACAAATATCTCGGCAACTAATAATCCGATCGACTTCATTATTTAAAAATTTGTGTTTTTTAATTGCCTTTTATATTAATTCCTTAAAATAAAAAATTTCGATTTTTTTTTCGAAATTGCATGAAAATATATTTGCGTTTTATTAGAACGAATATTTCGATTGTCCGAAAAAAATAGTTCCGAATAATCGAGGTTACTGAAATTCAATAAGCTTCTTTCCATTATTACATACTAAGTACATACCAAATTTCAAGTCTCTATCTCAATTTGTTCGGGAGATAGAGCGTTTACAGACACACAGACACACAGACATACAGATACACATACATACAGACGGACGGCAACTTTTTTTTTCTAAAAATATGTTTTTCGGTATCTCCAGTGTCTGAACCGTGTAAATCCGTCAAAAATGTTTTTTCGATTTTTAAAACGATTACAAGACTTACCCTATACTATGTATGATGGGTAAGTAAACGGTGACATTTCTACTTGTTGTTTCAAAAACCTGCACGAAATGTAAAATATCAGTTTTGGGCAGCTGCTTTTTTTTTATTATTCATTAGATAATAGTTCAGGACATTATCTTCTTAAATTTTGTTGCGGAACACTGTGGAACTTATAAACTTTCTGATGTTTGAAAACAAAAAAAATAATATTTAAAAAAATATATATTTTAATCAAAAATAATCATGACATTATTAATTTTTATGCGCTTAATATAATTTTTCTAATGCATGCTAATAATTTACACACCATCACCATGTGAATCCATTTTACAGAATTAAAATAGGATGATATGGAAAAATGTAGCACGTGTTTAGAGAAACCTCTGTTTTGCTCTCTTTGTTCACCTCAGATGATTCTTCTCCAAGCGTCACTTTTGAAATGATGTATGTTGTCAGGGAAACGCGAAAACCTTTTTCTAAATACAATTTACAATTGTTTTTTTCGTCCAGTTGGAAAATTACAACTCATATGATTTCCTTACCTATTTGAATAATTGTGTTAAAAATAATCTAGTGTAATCACGGATCCAGCGTTTACTAAAGTTCAAATTTACCTGCGATTTATTCTGTTGAACTGATTCAGATATCAGACGAGATGCTATAATCAATAAGGTTAACTGGATGAATTAGGTCCTCCATATTCGACCGGGATGGCTCAGTTGGTAGAGCATGGCACCTTAAGCCGAGATATCCCAGGTTCGAATCCTGGACTGGACATTTTTTTCGTCCAGTTGGAAAATTAAAACTCACATGGACTCATCTCTGGCTTCGTCAGATTTCTACCTTATTGGCAGGTTAGAGCAGATCCAGTTGACCCGTTATTTTCGGACATGCATTTCACCAGTTTGAAGAGCAGAAAACCGAAGGCTGAAGCATTAATGCCAAATCCCAAATGATGATAGCAGGGGTTTATTTAACTTCTTTATCGAGTTTTTTAGTGCATAATTGTTGTACAAATGAATTCTAGAACGAAACCTAAGTTTAAAAATTGCATACTGCAGCATTACGTTACATATATTCTTAGACAATCTTTAGCACAGGCCTCGTTAATCCAAAATGTTTTGTGTACACGAATGATACCATAATATTGAAACTTAAAATTTTTTCGAAAGATATTTTACCTAAAAATTGTATTGAATTCGAAGATTATTATTTTGTAAAAGTGAAAATTGAATTGCTTAGATTGTGATATAAAAAATATATACATTAAAGTATTACCTTGATATTTTTGCTATGTTGTATATAATACCATACATTGTTATTATTACATGTTTTTCTCAATTTCAATTTCTTGCGTTCGAAAAAATACAAGTTTCAATTTTTTTTTCTCGCGTTTACGTCGAATCCCTCACTGTGTACACTGTTCCTAGCCCTTAATTTCTCCAGTTAACAAGAGTTATATACCAAGACCCATTTGTGGAAACGTCATTATAAATTGTCTTATAACGCATGAAACAACAATGTACATTCAATATAAAATACGCAATTATTCCTCCGGGATATCTGGAAATTTATATGCAAGTGTATAAAAGCTTGCATAAAAGTTTAAACTAAAAAACCATACCACCTTAATCAAGCTATTACATTTGGCTATCCACACTTTGAAAGTAAGAATTGTAGAAGAATGATAAATAGTCATTTCCGTTTGTAAAAATAACATAAAGTAAACAATAGAAAAGAAAATCATTCACATTCAACATGCGCAGTTTTCCACATAACTTACACATTTTGAAGGCCTATGTTAAATTATAAACGTGTTGATACTACTTATAAATGTTAATGATTGTGTAGGATTAAGAGTTAACCCTTTAACGGATAAAGCACTTGACACTGGAAATTATAAACAAATTTATTTTTATATAAGAAAAAAGCGATATTTCACATACATAATAAATGAAAAACATATCTATTAAAATTCTGCTGTCATTGTTGAGTTTCGTAATTAAAGTTTTGTGGTTTCGTGGGGAAACCAATGAACTTTAAAGGGTTAACACCTATACGAACAACTCAAGATCAAGTGTTTAATGAAACTGTTTATATTAATTAAATGTTTTGTCATTCTTTGTGTATTAAATTGCATGAGTAAAGCTGTGTGTCTGGACATAGCCCTCTAACTATTTGACCTACTCGCTGATACAAAAACCGTGCCTGTCGTAGTAGGATTTACTTTCCAGCGATTGCACAATCCCTTGAATTTGAATTCCAGGTCTTTCTAAAAGTATTCTCCAGCTTATATTCCTGAGATTAAATAAGGCAAAGAATACATTTAGAAAATAGTGCTATTCAAATGTAAATAAGTCCAATCCAATAAGTTTAAGAGATCGACCAGCGGATTGGTGTTGATCAGGGAGTTTAATACATCGGACGGCCGCTGCAGCTTCGAGAACTTTATACCTCAACTAGACGATTTATACATTTTATTTTTACAATCCTGTCTATTTATTTGCAAAACCGCACCAGGTAATACTAGTGTAGATGGAAAATTTAATTATTTAAAATATTTTTTTTTTGTAAAATCAAAATTTTACTCTATCGTCAGTTTCGTGCTGAAATCTCAAAAATGAAATTCAACATTTTGTAAGGAAGTAGAGGACAGGATTTAACAATAGAGGTTAAGAATTGTTAAATCTTGTCCTCTACTTCCTAAGTCCACACAAACCTATATTTCTTCTTCTCTCTCTATCTGTGCAAGATATTATGCTCTTTCGAAAGTTCATAAACCCAACATAACTTTTCGTCCCATAGTTTCAAACATTGATACAGCCTCTTACCGCTTAACCCTTTAACGGGCGGTGTCCACAAAAGGGACACCTAATTTTAATCCCAAAACTGACAAACGGTAACAAGAATATTTAATTAAAATTTTCCTCTTATTAAGTAAGCGAAATTAATTCAGAATTTACCCTTTACAGAATTTACTATGGGTCCTTTGACGTTAAATCGTTGTTCATGAATGCCTCGATTATTGGTGCCCTCTCTTGTCTTGAACAGAGACTTCGTGATTTTTTCTTATTCGTATTTTGAGCTTCAAGAACTATTGTCTCTTACTCGCATATGTATGTCTCAAACAACTTTTTCATTCTAAGGTAATTACTACAAACAATCTGACGGCTTAGCCATGGGCTCCACTCTGTCACCGATCCTCGCAGATATTTACATGCATTATTTTGAATGTTCCCTTTTCAAAAAATTGTTCTTCACTTTCTGGACTTGTTATGTTGATGACGCATTCACCTTAATTGACACATCTCTTCGCAATATATAAAATATCCTTGCCATTATGAACTCTATCAATAGTAATATCCAATTCACTTATGAAACTGAAAATCATGATTCTCTCCCAATTTTTTATACCCTTGTCACTCGCACTGGAACTGGTTTCTCTACATATGTCTATAGCAAACAGCCCATGTTCGTTCTTGTTACCCTCCGAGCCAAAAAATGGTCACCTTTTATACCCTTATAAATTGCGAAATACATGTTTGCTCTGATCCTCACTCATTTAATAGTGAAATTCAATTTATTAAAACCATTGCGGTTGACAGAGTTTATAAGCTCTTCTATTATTGATACTGCTTTATTTAAACTTCAGTACCCTCGTTCTTCAAAATTACCTCATTCTCCTTCTCTTCCAAATATTAACATTGTATGACCTTTCTTTTCTAAATAAAGTTTTGCCATTGATAAAATTATTAGGCAATATGACTTCAAAATAACTAAATTTTATCCCTACCAATAAACGTACCCTCGTCAAATTTAGAGATCGTATTGAGTTATTCAACTCATGTGGTATCAATAATAATAAATGCCAGTATGTTCTCTCCTATATTGCTCAAACCAAACGTGGCTTAAAATTTCGAATTAAAAAACATCAAAAATATATTCAAACACAAGAAATCAATAAATCCTCAATTGCTAACTGTTGCTGAAAGATGAATTATACATTTAACTTTATTTCGGCTAAAATAATCTCTAAACCTACTTCTATACATGAACTTAAATTTCTTGAAGCATTTCATAATTATAAAAATTTTAGTATATTACTTTTAAATGCTAAAGGTGTAAAATTAACAACTATAATATAAATCAAAATAACTTTTATTACCGTAATTTCCGGCGTATAATCCGCAGCTCAAAGAGTCGTTTTTCGACCCAGAAATTTTATTCAATAATTTTAGTTAAATATTTACAGCGATCTTTTAAGTTACATTTTATAAAATAATATTTCTGGGTCGAAAAACGACTCTTTGAGCTGCGGATTATACGCCGGAAATTACGGTAGTTGTTTTACATGTTTCGACTCTTCTGAGTCATTTTCAAAAACAAAATGAGAATATTCTAAAGCTGCACGGGCTTTGAAGTTATTATTTACATGTACTTTTAAAAAAAAAATCACGCACGTTATCTATTATTTTTTACTTGATTGTTTATTTTCATATCTTTGAGCATGGAGTAATTCTAGCCACAGTTTCGGTAAATTAAAAGATGCCGCATCGTTACATATTGTATTTTTGCGTGTGAGTATCTCTATGGTTTCTCTAATTATGGATGGATAGTGTAGACTGGAGGGAAATATTATTTTACTTTCATTGAAATTTATTTGGATGGTTTCTTCTTGATATAATCTTGCTAGGGCTGTAGTTTTTCTATTGTATTTAATATCAGCTATATGCTCTTTTTTTCTGCAATTAAATTTCCTGCTGGTCATGCCTATGTAGTAATTCTTGGATCCGTCTTCTTTAATAAAAGGTATTTCATATACTCCTGAATAATTCTCAAAATTAATTGGGTCAATTTTACTGCAAATGATATTCCTTAATTTCATAGGTGGTTTGGCTATTAAGCAGATATTGAAACGTTTAAGGCTGTGTTTTAATTTTTCGAAAAAGCTTGGATAATATTGCAGAGTATAAAGTTTGTATTTTTGTGAATCAAATTTCTTTTCTGAATACTTATTATTGGTGATATCTATGATTAATTTATTAATATGGTGTACTGTAAAACCATTATTATAGGCAATTTTACGAATATTATCTAATTCATTATTCAATTTATTTTCAGTACATATTATAAAGGCTCGTTTTATGAGAAATCTGTAGGCTGAAATTTTGTATGTAAAGGGAGAACATGCGTTATTTGGTATGGTAGATTGGTTAGCCATGTTTTTTTCGGAAAACAGCTCTGTCGATAGATTTATTTGTTCTTGTTAACATAACATCAAGGAATGGAAGACTTTTATTATGTTCAATTTCAATAGTGAATTTAATGTTATTGTCGATTGAGTTTAGTTGATTTATAAATATTTTAAGTTCATCAAGACTATGCTGCCAAATTATAAAAATATCATCAACATATCTGAGCCAAGTGTGAGGTGTTAAGTGAAATGTGCCAAAAACTTTATTTTCCAATGGGCGAAGAGTATATTCAGCTAATAAGCCTGAAATAGGTGACCCCATTGGAGCTCCGTGATTCTGCTTATAATATTTACTATTGAATGTGAAATAGTTATTATGGATGATTAGATTAAGTCCTCTTTTTATTGTCATTTTCATATCATCACTAAATTCTTCTATCTGTTCAATATCATCACAAATCTTATTACATACTACATGTGTGTCAATTGATGGATACAATGATATAATATCAAGACTAGCCATTATATAATTATCTGGTAGCTGTATATGTTTGATTTTTTGAATGAAATCTTCCGTTGATTTAATAGTTAATGTAGAATCTGGTAAAATATCTCTTAAGAAGGGAACATAAGCTTTTTCTAAGAACTCTATTCTATACTCTTCGCCCATTGGAAAATAAAGTTTTTGGCACATTTCACTTAACACCTCACACTTGGCTCAGATATGTTGATGATATTTTTATAATTTGGCAGCATAGTCTTGATGAACTTAAAATATTTATAAATCAACTAAACTCAATCGACAATAACATTAAATTCACTATTGAAATTGAACATAATAAAAGTCTTCCATTCCTTGATGTTATGTTAACAAGAACAAATAAATCTATCGACAGAGCTGTTTTCCGAAAAAAACATGGCTAACCAATCTACCATACCAAATAACGCATGTTCTCCCTTTACATACAAAATTTCAGCCTACAGATTTCTCATAAAACGAGCCTTTATAATATGTACTGAAAATAAATTGAATAATGAATTAGATAATATTCGTAAAATTGCCTATAATAATGGTTTTACAGTACACCATATTAATAAATTAATCATAGATATCACCAATAATAAGTATTCAGAAAAGAAATTTGATTCACAAAAATACAAACTTTATACTCTGCAATATTATCCAAGCTTTTTCGAAAAATTAAAACACAGCCTTAAACGTTTCAATATCTGCTTAATAGCCAAACCACCTATGAAATTAAGGAATATCATTTGCAGTAAAATTGACCCAATTAATTTTGAGAATTATTCAGGAGTATATGAAATACCTTTTATTAAAGAAGACGGATCCAAGAATTACTACATAGGCATGACCAGCAGGAAATTTAATTGCAGAAAAAAAGAGCATATAGCTGATATTAAATACAATAGAAAAACTACAGCCCTAGCAAGATTATATCAAGAAGAAACCATCCAAATAAATTTCAATGAAAGTAAAATAATATTTCCCTCCAGTCTACACTATCCATCCATAATTAGAGAAACCATAGAGATACTCACACGCAAAAATACAATATGTAACGATGCGGCATCTTTTAATTTACCGAAACTGTGGCTAGAATTACTCCATGCTCAAAGATATGAAAATAAACAATCAAGTAAAAAATAATAGATAACGTGCGTAATTTTTTTTTTTTTTTTTTTTTTTTTTTTTTTTTTTTTTTTTTTTTTAAAGTACATGTAAATAATAACTTCAAAGCCCGTGCAGCTTTAGAATATTCTCATTTTGTTTTTGAAAATGACTCAGAAGAGTCGAAACATGTAAAACAACTAATAAAAGTTATTTTAATTTATATTATAGTTGTTAATTTTACACCTTTAGCATTTAAAAGTAATATACTATTACAAGGTGTTATATTTTATTATATTGTAAAAATTTTAGTATTATTATTAATTGTTAATTCGCTATTTCCCATTATCTGACTGCTGGAAATATTACATGACAACTTCTTTTACTTAGTTATTTCAGTATTTTGTCTTTTTCAGTTGTATTTCCCATGATGTATGCCTATTGGCTGTTTACCTGGGATATTCTGTTTTCCTACTGGTTAATAAATCGTTCACTTGAATCCGTTCCCTTTGCTGTTTTCCCTATTGGTCAATAAACCTTTCACTTGAATCCGTTCTATTCCCTTTTCTGTTTTCCTATTGGTCAATAATCCTTCCACTTGAATTCAGACCTCTCCTATATATATGAGCAAATTTACACTATTCTGAGGATGGTATGGTAAATGCTACCGAAGTTATAACGCATTAAAATTTAAATTTCTGGTGTTCTTTATTTTCGTTTCTATTACATTGCACCATATTAATAATTGCATCATTTTCATACTTATGTAAATTATCTCCTATTTTAAATAATTACACCATCCATCTTATTTACTTATATTCATCTTATATGCTTACATGCATGTTATAGCATTGATACATACTTACATATCATAACATTAAATATATCCAGTAGATATAACTACATAAATGTTACAGCATTCATACATACATCAATGCAATATTATGAAATATATGCAGTATACATAACAACATAAATGTTATGACATACATACAATAACATTAACTCTAGAACAAAAGGAAATTTTACTCAAGTTTTATAAAACTATTTCACACCAGAATCTTTATTTAAAACTATGTAACTTATTCATTTAGCGTAGTTCTGCGTGATTTCTATTTTTTAGCACTTTCCAACCTAGTTGAAAAGTGCTTATGACTTCGGTTTGTCTGGCCGGATAGCCGTCTGGCCGTCTGGTCGTGCTCTAACTCCCGTAAATATGCTCGGATTGCTCTGCAATTTTTATATGTTATTGTCGTTATCTATGGAACGTTCCCTATTTCAACTGAAGTGTGTAGCACTTATAGTTTTCTTACAGGGACACTCGAAAGAATTCCGTTACATTGCGGTCTATGGGGAAAAATCATTTGCGGTTTATTTTAAAAATGTTTCACTATTGTAAACGCATTGAAATTTATATGATCACTAAGATGCATTAGAAGAAGCTTAATATGGAATAGTAGGTGTATAGCACTTAGAGGTACTTTACAGGGACAGTCAAAATAATTCCGTTACATTACGTCTATGGAGAAAAATCGTCTGCGGCTTATTTAAATAATGTTCCACTATTTTAAACGCATTGAAGTTTATATATATTACTAAGGTGCAGTACAAGAGGCTTACTACAAAATAGTGTGTGTATAGCAGTCATCGTTCATTTACAGGGACACACAAAAGAATTCTCTACTGCCTGTTAACAATAATTCCTGGAAGTGCGTTTTAAGTTACTGAACGCGATTTTAATCTTAACTAGCTTTTTGTCTATTACGTGGTGTGTATAAATTCTGTAGATCCTATACAGGGCAGCACAAAAGTTCGCGAACACATTTCCGTTTATTGACAGAAACTCCAGAAGGAGAATTTAAACTGTGCTACGCGTTTCCTAACTAAACTAAAATTTAGCATCCTATGTATATATACAAATCTATAGATCATATACAGGGCTACATAAAAGTATTCGGATATTTTTCCGAATATTGTATATATTGAAAATTCCTGAAATTACGTTTTTAAATATGTTATGCGTTTTCCAAATTGTTTACTTAGATGTCATCTTTCAGCTTATTAAACGGTAATGATTTGTAAAATTATTTTAGAAGCGTTGGAAAGTGCTACATAATCTATGCTTGACGCATGATTTTTCGTTCTTGTTTTTTAAATGAAATTTCTTGTTCGAATCGGAATATATTCATTTGATAGCCGTCAAAATGACGGCTCATGGTAATTCTAGTCTTAAACATATGCAGTAGATATAACAACGCTTATTTCAACACATGAAAGTGCTTTTTTATTAATAGCGAAGTCTCTCATGCTGCAACCATTGCAATAAGCATATATTAATTACATAGTGCGTTTATCAAAACTAGCATGACATTTTTCTAAGTATTTATGTTAACGAAATTTAAGGAATGTTTTAAATGATTATCTTTCAAGTATGTTGCTTAAAAATTTTTCGTATTCAGCATAATTTGTGTTTTCTTATTTCAGAATAGGTGTATTGCATAAGAGCAGTAAAAATTAAATTATTTTTCGTACACTTACCTTATATATTTTATCACAAAAAATAATATTTTTATAACAGACATTTCAAAACATGGTGCATTTTAGCTATTTGTACAAGTTCGACGTCAGAATTTTATTCATACCCTACTCCTGAGCATGTTTAAAATGACAATTTTAAATTATATTATTTTGCGTAAATTTGAATTACATTTTTGAAAGTTATTGATGAACATTACTTTGTTGAATTCATGAAACAGATAGATATTTTGGATGAGAAAAAGCTTTGTTATGCAAAGTTATTTGTAACAAAATATATATCACATTTATGAAAAGTAGAAAAAAGTACAATACTGTTTAAGATATTGTACCGTATATATTCAAACACAAAAGGAATAATATATTATCTGACATTTCAAAAGAAGACGCATTTGAAATATTCGTATGCATCCCATGTTACAATTATTTCTGAACCGTGCATTTTAATATATTTAAAAGGAAAATTTTGAAATATATTTTTAAAAACAATTGTTCGGTTACATTTAAATCACTTATTACGTTGCATCAGTTTGTTAAGTATATAGAACAAGTATGTGTTTTGGATACTAAAATCTCTTGATATTAAGAGTGAAATATAAAATATAGATATCACGTTTATAAGAGGTGAAAACCAATTTATATTGAGGTTATTTTACCATATATTGTCGCAAAAGGAATAATATATCATCAGGCATTCTTAAAATATGATACATGGAAACTATCCGCATAAATTTCAATTCACGATTGTTGCGTACATTTACAAATATTTAAACAAAATCTTTAATATGAATTTATTCAAAGAAAATTCAGTTACATTTATTTGAATGCATCAAGTCATTCTGTTCGACCTACGGAGCCGGTATTTGCTTTGGATACGTAAAGAGTTTACTGGTAAAGGTAATATACACAATGTATGGCACGTTTATGGCAAGGAGTAAAGTGTATATTTGTTTAAACAGGAATCTGAAATAATATAGCAGGTCTTATTTCTATATATCCTCTTAACATAATTTTAAAGTAAAATTTATTCTCATATGAATGTTCTCTGTTTATCTCTTGTTCTTATAAATCTCTGTTTTAGTTAAGAATGCCTAAATAGGTATGTTATATGTATATTATTATGTTATACACTGCGGAATAAAAATAAAGGAACAAGTATAAAAATGCATTTAACTTGAATGAATTTATTGTTAAAACGTAAACATCTTCAACTTCTTTATTTTGTCATATCTGATATATTTTCAACAAACAGATAATAATTTTTCTCTAAAAGATAAATTTAAAAAAGAAAATATGAAATGTGATATAAAGCGTGGTAAGGAGTTCATGTTATTTCTGTTCAATGTTTTAGATATTCGTAGAAAACATTTATAAGGTATGTGTATACCCCTGGCCAAAATGTCAGCTTTACAATTTTACAAGCACAGTCTTTTTTTTCCATTCTGCCAATTAAACGTCATTTCTCACAATCCATCAAATGCCTTCTAAACAAAATATTCCACCTTTCACTTGCAAAAATTTTATCGAATTTGCATGATTCTGCGTAGCGACAGTGAATACCAATGGACTACGTGGTAAAGTTGGTCTTCAGTCAGTTTCCAACCTACTTACTACCTTTCACTGGACTTTATTTATCCAATTTGCAGTGTTACCAAATCGAAACCAACCATTCCAAAGAAGATTTCGTAAGCAGTACAAAGCCACGGTTTTCAAGAAGTGGAAGCGATCTGGAACACTCTAGATGCTCTAATACATAACCTTCTAATCGTATGGGGCCGAGTTTAATTTGCAGTTACTGCAACAAATCTGGTCACTCAGATACAGGTGTTTTAAAATGAGAAACTGTAGAGGAAATAATTAAGTTTTCTCCATTTAAACTACAAGGCAGCCTGAATTCGCTTTAATGTCTTCAAATGATGGACAACTCGTGGAATTTCTTCTGGATTCAGCAGCTACATTTCACTTCACGAAGGATAAAAGACTGATTGTGAACTATAAAGAACTTCCTCCTCAACAGGTGCTGATAGGAGAGAAGGACTGTTCGTCGGAAGTATTGGTTATAGGTGATATTGACTTTACCATACTAGACGTGATAGGTAATGTAGAAATCACTTTAAGAAATGTATTGTATGTACCTAATATGAGAAGAAATTTAATTGGTTGGTCAAATAAAGGCATTGCAGGAAACCATATTCAATGGGGAAATAATAAAATGATTGTGTATGATAAATTTAATCTATATTGTTTTACTGTATCTATAGTAAATAAATTGTATATAGTTAAAGGTTATGTTTCAAAGTATGCAAATTTTGTTTTTTTCTACTACCGTAATTTTCGGCGTATAATCCGCGGATCAAACAATTCGGTTTCAACCCAGAAATTTTATTCAATAATTGAAGGCAAATATTTACTGCGATCTAGGAAGTAACACTTCATAAAATAAAATTTCTGGGTCCAAACATGATTGTTTCATCTGCGGATTATACGCCGGAAATTACAGTAGTTTAAATTCAGAAATTGTACACCGTGGATTTTGTCACACAAACTTGCCTTTACTTGAAAAAATGTGTAAAAATAATTGTGTTAAAGGTATTGAAAATATTAATTGTAAAAACAAAAATAAGATTTGTGAATGGTGTGTAATTGCAAAATCTAATAGAACATCGTTTAGGAGAGGATACGTATATAAACGCAGTGGCGTAGCGTCAGGGGGGGGGCGATCATTTTACTAGCAGTACAATTATACACTACATTTGGCCTTATTTAATGTTTGAACGGTACGAATTAAATAAGGCCATATAAAGTATATAAAAATACTGGTAGTAAAGTGATAGTGCCCCCCCCCTTGACGCTACGCCTCTGTATAAACGCAATTCTATCAAATTTCTCAATAGAGTGTATATGGATTCGTAGGGTCTTAGCCCTGTTAACTCACTAGGAGGGGGAAAATAGTTTTTGTCAATAATTGACGATTATTCTAGAAGGACAGAAATGTATATAATTAAGGATGAAACAGAAGTTTTTGAATGCTTTAAAAAGTTTTTAGCGAAAGCTGAGAGACAAACTGGTAAGAAATTAAAGCGTGTGCAAAGTGATAATGGTCTTGAATTTATTCATAAAGCATTTGAGTAACTGTTAACTGATTTGGGTATACAATTCAAAAGATCCTCCGTTTATACTCCAGAACAGGTGGGTGTTGTTGAAAATTTTAAATAAAATAGCAATGAATGTAGTTCGAGCAATGCTACACGATAGCGGATTAAAACCATCATTTTGGGGGGAAGCTCTTTTCGTGTTTGTTCACACAAAAAATAAAACTGAACACAGTTTAACGCAAGGTCTAACACCCCAAGAATTATGAACGGGATACAAACCTTCGGTAAGACATTAAAGAATTTTTGGTTCTTTAGCATTTGTTCATGTTCCTAAAGTCAAATGAAATAAACTTCAACTTAAAGCTTTACCAGGCATTTTAGTTGGTTTTGCCATGAAAACCAAATGATATAGGATTTACATTCCAAAAGAAAGAATAATTGTAGAAATTATACACGTACGTATAGCTGAAACAAAAAAAGGTATAGAAGCATTATTTAGGGAAAATAATAAATATAAGTATTCTGTATAAAATTTTAATGAGTCTCTAGTTAAAACTAATGGTTTAAGTAACGCGACTTTAAATCTTATTCATGAACTACCAGGAGAAAGCTTAAAGGAAGATGAAGTGGAAATGTGAAGTAAGGTAACTTTAAGTTCAATAAATGTTTCGGAATGGAAAAGGTTTGAAAAACCCAGAACAAAATGTAACAGGGCTGACGTGGATTACTATACCCCAATAACAAATAAAAGACTGAGATATTTACATGAAGTTAAAAAATATTGTGAGGTAAGTAATATTGCTTATGAACCAGATAAATTTGATCTTAAACCTAAAACTATTCATCCAAATATTGAAACTTTAGAATTAGACTTACTAGTGAATCAGATTATTCGAATTTAAGTGAAATATTCCAACATGAAGCTTACAATACTGAAATCCCTAAATCGTTTGAGGATGCACAGGTAAACCGAGAGAGGGGCAAATGGAATACTGCAATGAGGGAAGAACTTGAGATCAAGAATATAAGAAAGGTTTGGTAGTTGGTTGATCCACACCAAAGCGCTACAACAGTAGGAAGTAAATGGGTTTATAATATAAAAAACACAGAAAAACATGTTCAAAAATACAAAGCACGTCTCGTAGCTCAAGGGTTTAAACAGAAACCTGGTATTGATTTTAATCAAAGCCACTAAATAATAAGCCCGGTCAGATAAATGGGAAACTTTTCGCAAGTTGAAAATAGCGCCATCTAGCGGTTGGGAGTGCTGCATTCGGCACCAAGAATATTTTAATAAAATTTTGCTTCTAAAATTAAAGCTTAAAATAAGCAGTTCATATTTTCTAAGAAAGTCGTTTGTAAATTCCGGTGTCAGTCAGTAATTTCACATTTTACGAACAGAATTTGTCTGTGCCGGAAAGGGTTAATTGCATAGTGATGTAAATTTCAATCACTTTTTATTTAACTTTTAATAAATAAATCAACTTCTTCGCCACCACTATATTTATATAGAAATATTAATCCAGTAAATTTCCACATTTTTATTTCATTATAATTTTAGCTTTAATGTAAAAAATCCCAATAATTAGCAAGCTTTTAAAGGAAGTGCAAACACAAAACATCGATAAAATCGTTTAAAATATCGATATAAATAAATCGTATCGTTTCTCTGCGACCCACTTCTGTTTTGTCCTCCTTCCGCAGCAGAGGTTTGGCGCTAGTGTGTTGCTAACAAATTTAACACTATCTGACTGGGCTTATTATTTAATGGCTTTGATTTTAATGATATATTTTCACCTCTTGTAAATTTTTCAGTTATAAAACTAATGTTTATTTTATTGGTTTCTATGTGAAATTGGTATCATATTCAATTAGATGTAAAATGAGCTTACTTCAATGGGTGTTTAAAAGAAACTGTACTTATGAAAAAACCACCAGGGTTTGTAATGAAAGGTGCTGAAAATAAGGTTTGTTGGCTAAATAAATATTTTAATGGGTTACGGCAAACTGGTCGTGAATGGAATTCTGAATTAGACAATATATTGCATAATCTAAGATATTGTAAATTAAACTGGTGTAACTGTGTAAATAAACTAAATAGTAATGCAATCTTAGTTGTTTATGTAGATGATTTTGTTTATTTGCTAAAAATGAAAATATATTGCAATCTGTAACTAATATTCTAAAAAATAGCTTAGAAATTACTGAAATAGGATTAACGAAATATTTGCTAGGTGTTAACTTTGAACAGATTACTGATTCATTATTTCTTCATTA
Organism: Maratus michaelseni; assembly: GCA_963931845.1. Lineage (NCBI taxonomy): Eukaryota > Metazoa > Arthropoda > Arachnida > Araneae > Salticidae > Maratus > Maratus michaelseni. The sequence goes on along the minus strand of OZ007589.1, from coordinate 25,347,679 downwards.
AAAACCTATATAAAACCTATATAAAAACCTATATAAAACCTATATTGAAAGATTAGAATTAAAATTTAAAGATTTACCTAAAAGTTATGTTAAACTACCTTTTAGACTTGGCAGTTATTTACCAGATAAAGTTTAAGAAAATGAAATTGCAGAAAATGAATTAATGAAAAAATTCCCATACCGAACTTTAATCGAATGATTGTCATTTTAATCAAATAGATCTAGACCTGACATTAACTTTGCTGTAAATATACCGTAATTTCCGGCGTATAATCCGCGGATCAAACAATTCGGTTTCAACCCAGAAATTTTATTCAATAATTGAAGCCAAACATTTACTGCGATCTAGGAAGTAACACTTCATAAAATAAAATTTCTGGGTCCAAACATGATTGTTTCATCTGCGAATTATATGCCGGAAATTACGGCAATGTCACAATTTTGTAATGGGTATACATATAAACACTGGTTAATAGTAGTAGATATTATAAATTATGTTTTTGCTACTAAAAGTTCTAAAATAAATCTGTCTAATGTAAAATCATTAAGTTTATGTGCATATTCAGATGCTAATTGGGGATGTCACCTTACTAAGCGACATTCAAGTAGTGGCTTCATAATTTACTTTGGTAACGTTCCACTTGCTTGGAAATCATCAAAGCAAAAATGTATTGCACTCAGTTCTATAGAGTCTGAGTTTATCTCGTTAACTGAAAGTGCAAAAGATCACTACATTAAACTAGATGTACCAAGCTCCTTCAAAGAGAAGCAGAAGAAAACTGACGGAGAATGGTAAATTTTCGTAACAGTTATGAGTTTTTTGACAGTATGTGATATAAAAGAAGTTCCCAGCAAACGCTTAATGTACATGTAAAAATACCCGTCTTATTTTGATTTATCATTCAAGTCGAATGAATAAAATAAGTAGAACTGAACTATTTTCTCATATAAATTATTCGAAGCCACACCACAATTAACCTTAACACCACACCGTCATAAACACTGCGGTTAATACTCTGCACAAATTCATTGTTTCAATGAACTCGAAAAAGCTACCTTTAAGTACAGACATCAAGCTTATAAGCTTCAATTTTGGTCTACTTAAAAAAAATAGAGTATGTAAATTAAAATTTTGAGGTGTATATGTATTTTAGATTTGAATTAGTAAATCTTTAACATTCTAAATAATTCGTATTTTTCATAATTCTGCATATTATTTAATCATTTAATGATGAATTTTGTCTTAATATTTATTTCAAATGTAATTTTTACTCTGATTTCATTTATGCGTCTCTCTTGTTTATGACTCGTTTTTGGTTAATCCCTTGCATTGACCTAAAAGTGAGAGATTACTGTTAGTTTTTTCTATTTTTACTATATTTAATGGAATATTTGTTTTTCTTACCTGTCTCTGATAATTAAAATAATTCTGATTGATTGACGCGAATGATCTGTCATATAGCATCAGGGTTCGTACGGGGTCCTGGAATTTTCAAGGAAATTACTAGTATTTTCTTATAAAAAAGGCGAATTTTTCTGTAAGAAAATACGGGTAAGTTCCCTGAAAATTCTATCATTGTAAAAACTATTTTAACATTCGTAATTTTCGTATTCAAAATTTTATGTATACTGTCTTCAAAATATTTTATCATAGCCGCATTAAAAATTATAATATTTTCTATTACTTAAAAACATGCAATCAATAATAAGAAATAAAAAAAACGTTAAAAAAGGGAAACTATTATGACCGGAGTCTGTATTGTATAGAATTGTAATATATAGAATGGTCTAAATTTTTATAAATGCTTATAAATGTATATAAATTCGTGAAGCTTCAGAACTTTTAGTAAAAGTTCATATTACTATTATATTCTTAGAAAACCATATATAAGTTTACGCTTTTACGATATAAAATAGAAAAAAGAGGAACGGAGATAATCCTTATTCAGTGCAACAGAACTTTGTGTGTTATTTTGATTGAAGATAAAATCCAATTCAGAATGTTTAATTCAAATATAAATTAGGTAACTTCATTATGAAATTGTCACTAACGGTAAAACATGCATTAATCAATTATGTCATATGTGAAAAGAACAGTATTTATGTATAATTTTTAATTTTTACCGGGTATAGATATTAAGAATTGTCAAATCTTGCGGATTTTTTTCATTCTTAAATTTTGAATTTTCAACATAAAGTTTCAATAGTTATATTCGCTTTACGCAAGTATATATATATATATATATATATGGATGGATGTATTACAAAATTTAAATTTCCATACTTTATTAAATTTATTCTATACTTTTATTAATATTCTTTTTACAACCCTAGTTTATTAAAATATTACCTTTCTTAAAAATATTCCATTACTGTCCATATTTAAAACTCTTTTTATCCTAATCTACTTAAATTCACTTTATATTTCCAGTCAAATAAGATGCAAAAATCACGTTTCATAAGTATATTTCTTCTTAAAAAAACCCATTTTCTTACATTTTTTATTATATTAAATATTTCTTATTTATTCCCTATTTAAATCTCTTTTATTTATTTTAATCTGTGTAAATTCACCATAACCCTTTCCTTATAGTCTAAAAAATCATTCTTTTAAACTGTTTTGTGTTCGAGAAATTTATTCTGTATCAATACGCAAAAGCTGAAATTGTTCCATTAGTTTTTCTCGCGCTTTTAGTTTTCTACGACATTCGATAAAATTCTTTCCCGCCAAAAGCATCTGAGAGACGCATCCATTAAATATTAATTCATAGCTAAAAGATAGTGCGATACGAAATTGAGCATTCATTGATGAAAATATCTCACGTGTTAACCCCTTCGCGACGAGCGTCTTTTACAGAATTTTTAATATGTTACCACCGGTTTTTCAAATGAGAAATTTTCACCTAACTGAATCGCAAAAATGCTATGATTAGACAAGGAAAACTTCACAAAAAAAAAAATAAATGGTGGGAATAATCGAGGATTCTGAGCAGCTTATGCGTCACGTATTTGTGTCGCTCGTCCCCTAGGGGTTAAGGGATCCTTTATCCGTGCTCCGGGCTTAAAATGAGCTGCACGGAGCAGACAGCAAAGGTTTTTTCCGCCGAATTGAGTGTTTAATAAAATTATTTTGGCGTTGCAGTGAGAAATTATAGATCTTGTAGATGTTCTAGTGTTATTTAACATATAGATTCGTTATGATCATCGTTATTGGGAGAAAGCAGGCCCCAGAAACTAAAATGATGGAGTTTATATAAATGGATTACAGTTCAACAATGTCTTTATTTCTCCTATTTACATCTTCCTCGTGTACTACTATGTTAAATTCATGACACGACTGCATTTAAATTTGAATGTTTAGCATATTTTTTTTCATCGACAGCGGGAATGGATCTAAAAGAGGAATAATTATTCAAAAATTTTTGGTTTAAATTGGAATTTCTGAATAAAAATTTCTCCATATTTGCAAACACTGTGGGTATTCGTATTACTAAGAAAAGAATAAAAATTGCCCTTTCATCGGCTCAAGTGTTTTCAATATACCAAAACCCTAGCAGCTAAATAAAAGAATTATTTTTCAGAAAGCATTGTCTTTAAAATACCAAGGACAGAGCAAGATTCTTACCGCTCATGCTGATGTCTGAAACAATTATTCTATTCACTGAGCCGACGGTTTCCTTTTAAAGGGAAATGAGCTTTCAGTACAGTAATAATAAAAAAATACACTTGCTTTTATTTACAGACCGCTTGCGGTAAAATTACATCAATGGTGTCATTAGTCACGGTATACTGCCTTTTTTCAGAATATAAATGAAACTGTTGAACTGGCGTTTATATTTTATATTATAGATGTAAATTAATTGAATCAAAGCAACTTCATAATGGATAACTCAAGGTGGACTTTTAAACACATTTAATTTACAATTTAAATCACAACACGTACATCTACACAAACACGTAACAGATACATTCTAAAGTAAACAAAACTTAATACCAGTATGTGAAGTAGTTCGCTGTGGTGCTGCCATCTATTACTTGCATTTGTAACTAAACATCACAGTTTACAAACACAAAGTTGCACCATTTTAAATTTTTAAAAAGGTAACACCTGCTTTTGCTACTTTATTTGTGTTCCTTAGATAAAATTAGTCTGGAAAAGTATATTGTTTATTTATTTTTCTTAATTTTTCATAGAATTACAAGAGGTCAATGTGTAAGAGAGCTAAATTTAATGTGTCATACTTTAGTTTATATCTTACCAAAAATCATCCGATTTACAATTTTTATTTTCAGTGAGATATGTTGACTGGACCGAAATGTATGCTATTTCTTTTTGTTACTGAAAAGCATACGTTTAATTATGAATTATAATTAAATTCATATTTTTAAGATATTAACTACATCAATATTCATATAAACAGAATGGGCATTGTCAAAAACATATGTATATATTTTAACAGTTTATTTCTTATAATTATTATTTTTAATGATATAGCAATATTTTTCATTTCTAAGTTCCATAGGGACCCTATTATAACATATAAGAAAATCAAGAACAGCAGATAGAAAAATTATTTTAAATAAAATTTAGAAAAATTCAGATTGTATTATTTTTATTTTATATGTCAATTACATTACAATTTTACTATTGTGAATATGCAAGTTTTTCTTTGCAAACCTAATTATTATTATTATTTTCTAATTTTGTGGATTTTCCCTTAATGTATATATTTTTTATAACTCTATGAAAATTTAATCAAAAGTATATAAACTGTACGTTTTTCTTGTCTACCTTGATCCAAGGTACTCAATATGGTATTAAAAGAAGCCGTTACCATATGATAAATCGAATTTAGTGCAATTTGCATCATGTAAACCATGCAGTTTTTAAAAATTCTAAAAGAAGACAGTAGGTCGAGTCTAATGACACCTTTGATGTGATTTTATCGTAAACGATCTATGAATAAAGGCAGGTGTATTTTTTAATACTGACTGTAAAGTTTGGACCTTTTTGTTTTAAAAATATCTAAAAGTATATACCGGAAAAATATTGTAACAAGTATTATATTTAAAATAAAGGTATGTTCACAATTGGGAAACTTGTATATAATGCATATAATCGAGCTTCCTAATTGTGTTATTGTGCACAATTAGAGACAAAACCATTAAATAATAAGCCCAGTCAGATGAATGGGAAACTTTTCGCAAGTTGAAAATAGCGCCATCTAGCGGTTGGGAGTGCTGCATTCGGCACCAAGAATATTTTAATAAAATTTTGCTTCTAAAATTAAAGCTTAAAATAAGCAGTTCATATTTTCTAAGAAAGTCGTTTGTAAATTCCGGTGTCAGTCAGTAATTTCACATTTTACGAACAGAATTTGTCTGTGCCGGAAAGGGTTAATTGCATAGTGATGTAAATTTCAATCACTTTTTATTTAACTTTTAATAAATAAATCAACTTCTTCGCCACCACTATATTTATATAGAAATATTAATCCAGTAAATTTCCACCATTTTTTTTTTCATTATAGTTTTAGCTTAATTGTAAAAGATCCCAATAATTAGCAAGCTTTTAAAGGAAGTGCAAAAACAAAACATCGATAAAAATCGTATAAAATATCGATATAAATAAATCGTATCGTTTCTCTGCGACCCACTTCTGTTTTGTCCTCCTTCCGCAGCAGAGGTTTGGCGCTAGTGTGTCGCTGACAAATTTAACACTATCTGACTGGGCTTATTATTTAATGGCTTTGATTAGAGAGGCAAAATAACATATTTGAATGTTTTATCGATTTTACTTAAAACGCGAACAAGTTTACTATGTTATATACACTGCTCAAAACAATTAAAGGATATTTGAAGTTTTATATAAAATAAAGATATAAACGAAATTTTTTTTTGCCGAAAATAGAAGAAGAGAATCACAAATGCAAATTTTTCTGGTTTTCAAACTGTGGAGTATGCAAATTTTGAGTTCGACGTCAAAAACGTCGCTTCAGCGGCAGCGAATGAAATTTGACTTTCAACTGGATAAAAGAGAATGAAGACAAGGATGATCGGCATTCAGTGATTGCTTTGTTTCAATGAGTACGATGTCTCAGCGAAGTCATTTGACAGATTCAGAAGCTTGGAGAATTGTTGGTAGGTTAGAAAGGGGCCAAACTCAAGCCGAAGTAGCGCAAGCCATTGGAGTGTCACAAAATGTCATTTCCAGGATCTGGAACCGTTTTTTGGAGAGTGGATGTGCAGGCCGAAGACGAGGGCAAGGTCGTAGACGGGCAACAACGCCCAATGAAGATCGGTATTTAGCGTTAACAGCTCGGAGACACCGAAATATGAACGCTACTCTTCTCCAACAACACCTTCGCTCGGCTACAGGCACCACGATTTCAACTCAGACTGTCCGAAACCGGCTCCATGCTGTAGGTCTGTATGCTCGCCGACCGATGGTATGTGTTAGATTAACATCAAGGCATCGTCGCGACCGCAGGGAGTGGGCAACCGAGCATGTCAACTGGAGGAGAAATGAATGGAGCAATATTCTGTTTTCTGACGAGTCCCGTTTTTCTGTGCATCCGGATAATAGGCGTATTTTCATCTGGAGGGACCGTGGCAGTAGGAATAATCCTGCGTTCGTGCACGAAAGTGTCAGATTTGGCGGTGGAGGAGTGTTGGTGTATGGTGGCATCTCCATTGACGGGCGCACTGACCTCTACATCATTCGAGATGGAGCTCTGACTGGTCGCCGATATAGGGATGAGATCCTCAGACCTATTGTAGTCCCTTACGCTGCAGCAATCGGAGATAACTTCATTTTAATGGACGATAACTGCAGGCAACATCGTGCAAACCTGGTGGAGGATTTCCTTTTCGAGGAAGGAATCGTTCGAATTGAATGGCCAGCGTGTTCTCCAGACATGAATCCAATCGAGCACGTTTGGGACGCTCTAGGAAGACGAGTTTTTGGCCACCAACAACCCCCACAAACTCTCCAAGAACTGGAAAGAGCTCTTCTGGAAAAGTGGGGCAGAATACCCCAACTCGTCATTAATAGCCTCATTGAGTCCATGCCTCAAAGGTGATCAACGTTGCTGGCCGCCCGTGGAAACCATACCCCCTACTGAAAATGATTTTCTTTGAAGAAAACACCTTTTCTTATTCTTTTTTTCTCATATGCACAAATTGTGTTTTTTTCCTTTTGTACACAAATGCGCAATAAAATGCATTTTTTTCTGCCAAACATGTGTAATTTATTCTCATATAACCTACTATGTCTGTCGACCATGTATCAATCAGCTAAAAAGTTTTCCAGATACAAAATCCACCTAAAACTGCAATATCCTTTAATTGTTTTGAGCAGTGTATAACACTTGCATAATATGTGAGGATGAGTCGTTCCCTACACGCTGTGCAAAAATAAGTGACCACATTCTACCAGATTTTAATTAAATTTGGTTCATTTCTTATATAAATAGAGTAACGCAAAATATCTTGACACACCACAAAAAAAAAATTACCTGTTCTGGGCATTTAAAAAACTTATTGAATGGCATGTATGCAATTGCTCAAAGTTGCAAGTTTGAAGTTCTGTATCTTGAAAATTACTTAACATAAATTTTAAAAATATATAATACTGTAATTTCTGGAAAAATATCTACTTATATATATGATAATAATGATTTGCTAATATCATAGTTAGTCTTGATGTAATCGTAATAATTGAATTATCGATTCTGGCAATATTAAAGAACAATATGAACATCAAAGAAATTTAAAAACGTCTGTAAAATTGATGCCTCATACATATGAAAATCGCATTGCTCAAGTTTCTTTTACGGCAGACACTTTAAAAGTGGGGTTTAAATAACGTTGTATATTTTTGTTTCACATGAGCATTTTTGTGAACTAACTATTGTATCCGAGCATGGTGCGGAAGTCTTTTTAATCCCTAATTTCATTGTTAATAACTTAATAGAATTATTCACATAATTCCTGCAATTTCGAATGCTTCAAAATGTATCAAAACAGCTACATCTCATTTAAATATTTTTTTTATTTACGAAAAAATTTAAGTAAGTCAAAAAATTATCTTTTAAAATACTGGTGTAAGTTTGCACCTAAGTTGTAAAAGCGGTCTTCTACTGTAATTTCACGCATTTTAACGCTTACTTCTCCTGTAAAGTGTAAAAGCGGTATTCTTCTGTATTAGGATTTCTTCAATATTGATTTTAATTAATATGACTACCACACAGTAATATGAATTTAACGGGATAATAAAATGATTTCCATATAGTTTCATAAATAACTTAATATGATAATGTAATAAATTAAATAAACATTATCCTTAGTGATCAAACTCAAACAGCTCCGACAGTTTATCTTAAATAAATAAGCACCCCGAAATTCAATGAGTGATTTATGCCTCACTAAATTGCATGTGTTCACAATTTACGAGATTTCATCAAATTTGTCTAAACTGAACGTAAGCTCAGTATTTATTGAACCAGCAATATTACTATCTGCAATGGTACTGGAATAATTATTATTAAGCCGAAATAACCGTCTTTAATATACACCAGTTTCTGAATAAATGGCAATTGTTTTTAATTAAATAAGAGGGTCTTTTCATATATCTGTACTTTGTGATGTTGTAATGAAAGTGATATTGCGTTAATACAATTTAAGCCGGTATTTAACACAAATTACAGGCTGTTTTATATTATTAAATGTTAGCTATTGTGTATATTACAAAATAATGCACTTGTAATGGCGATGGGTAGCGTACATGTGTAAATAAATGCAAGGTATAAAGCACAGTCGAAAAAAAGAAGAAATAATACTTTCCTTCTCTCGATGTGTAAGGCCATTGAAGAAGATCAAACATTTCTGAAGTTTATGCATTAGATAGAATTATTATTTAAAACATGGATTAAATAAATGAAGTCATTAACATTTAAAAAAAAAAATACAACATCATGGACGTTTTCTGATACCTAAATTAATGACTTATATTGATTATCTTACAAACTTTCTAAATAGTGAATATTTGAAAAACGGTGACAATATTTCATTTTAAAATTCATAAAACTGCATTTGTTGTTATACTGTCTGCATTATTATAATTCTACACTGCATTGTTATTATTCCGTTCGACGCAGGGACCGAATGAAAATAAGTAGTCATCAATCCTATGCAAAAAAGACACAACGTTTCTATCGATGAACATAACTTGTAGAAAAGTATGTAATCAATTTCATCCATAAAAATGAAATATATAACAGGGTTCTTACATTTAAACACAGTTTTTAATAGAATTTTTTAATAGAATAAAAATGAAACATATTGCATAGATTTCTTAAAGAAGTAATTTCACTTTTATTTCCACCCTGCACTGAAATTAAAATCCCACATCAAAAAGGTACAGTTTTAGATGCCTTCGTAATTAAATAAATATGTAGCATCTATAGTCGTCGTCTGGTTCGTCTGTCTGTCCGTCCGCCCGCATATAACAGCGCAAAAACTACAGAAGCGAATGGTTTGAAATTTAATATATATAATCGTTGCAAAATTTTGCCGAGTGATTTAAAATTTTATGAAAATCGAATCAAAACTTTAAACAGATATTAATAAAAGTTTTCTTCATTCTATTGAATCCTATCATACGTAATGTACATAATAAAAGCGCAAGTCATGTGACTGAGGAAAACATATATGGGCTGAACACTTCTTTTTTCGTATGCCAAGCGGCCATTTTTATTCAAAATTATTTTTTCGAATAAAATTGCATAAAAGTTACATTTTTGGAAAGGTCGTTTAAAAAAAAAATACTTGCTTGAGAGATGTGTTACATTAAAAAATATATAGATTCTGAGATAACTTCGGTTGAAATTACGTTAAAAGCCGAATATCTCCTCAACTCATTAAAGAAAATAAACACAAGAGATTCGTTCATTATGCATATGTTCATTAGACATATGTTTAAACGCTCAAATGGCGCCATAATCAAATTATACAACGATAAGCAAACTGTTCTAGAAAATTTTGAAAATAAACTTGAAAAAAAAATAAATCACAAGATCATATACTTAAAAAAAAGCAGCTGCTTAAATTAGTCAACTGTAAACGTGAAAATTAATATTTCTTTACGAGAACATTTGCAGTGAATCAGCCTCATTTGAATTATCTAAAATTTGGCACGAGGTATTTTTCAGTTTTAAAAAAGCAATAAGGAAATATTAATTTTCACATTTTGTTTATTCTTGTTTGTTTATTCTTGTAGATCTTGATAATGGCGCCGTTTGAGCGTTTAACCATACGTCTATCTTTATATTAAAAGGTTTTTATAAACCTTTTTTTATGTTCTGTTTCTGTCACTTAAACATTTTTATCTATATTTTAATTATAATTAGTGATCTTATTGCATGATTATGTATATTTATTAATAACTTTTTTTTTCAGTATAAAACATATGTCTGTAATTTGACGTTTCACGTTACTTCTACATATCTGTATTTTAACGTTTCAAATTCAATTCCATAGTTTTATCAATTAAATAAATCGAGTTATTAAGTTGTTCCCTGAAATGTATATAAAATGCCTACAGACGTATTAAGTAAATGATGTAGTCTCATAACAGTAGATGCTTGCGAACACCATACTATAAATTATTTGTCCCATTAAGTAGCATATTCCGCTCTTGTAAATGGAGATACTTATTCGTTTCATATCTTAAACAATTTAACGTTATATTAAATAAAATATATTTCATTTACTTAGGGTTAAATTTACACAAAAGTGTTGGGCCCCCATATTTAATTGATTGAAGAAAGTTTCAAAATTTTAATAATTCTAACGATTTTTTAAAAGCACTCTGATTGTATTTAGAGAAAGTACTTAATTTTTTAATATTACATTGATGAATTTCTGCTAGAAGAGGGGAAAAGATTAATTCCCTGATATGACAAAAAACTAACTTCAAAATCAGTTACATATGAAATATACATTTAAAAGAAGATTTTATTAACAGATATTATGTTCATGTTGTCAACGGTGAAACGTTTACTTTTGCTAGACGTAAATCTATTTTTAAAGCAGATGTTGCTGCGATCGCCCTATTATTGTACTGCATCGTTGCACGTTTATCGGCTACAATTTTCTAGCAATTTTTAAACCATTCCCAGTTTGGCTTTTTTTTAATTCCGAAATTTCGCATTCATACCAGAAATTAATTCCCTATAATGTTCTTTTGGTTACTTAATGGCAGATATTTTGTCACTTCGTAAAGTAAAAATCTTGATTCAGAATTTCTGGTTTGAATTCGAAAATTTTGAATTAAAAAAAATCCCTGACGGCTCGGCCTACAGGCACAGGTAGATTTCGAAGACGCAGACCGTGGGGTGCCTGTTTGTCGGGAATTGCGGAAGAAATGACCTTTTTACGATGATGCGGCAGTTGGAACCGCCTACTTCGAAACCTAACTTGTTTGCAGGCGGAATCGGCAGGGATTTTTTTGTTTTTAATTTGTTTTTGCTATAACGGTTGGTCCTATAAAAAACTTGTAAATATAAAAGTTTTAAATAATATTAAGAGGATTAATAATAAATTTAAGCGGATTTGAAATCTTGAGAATTGGCGAAGTTATGAATTTTTTTCTTCTAAACCACCCTCCCCCTCCCCCTTAAGGCAATTTTTAATTATATCAAAAATCTGTCATACATAAATTTTCGGCCCTTCTCCTAGAAGTAATAATAACTTCAAACGGATTCGATACGTATCATAAGTAAGAAATTATGGGGTTTTTTCTGTTTTCACAAAAAGACCCCCCCATCCCCCCCCCCCCTTGGTTCGATTTTCCATTAACCGCCTACTTCGAAAAATAACTTGTTTGCAGGCGGAGCCGGCAGGGATTTTTTTTGTTTTTAATTTTTTTTTTGCTATAACGGTTGGTCCTATAAAAAACTTGGCAATATAAAAGTTTTAGATAATATTAAGAGGATTAATAATAAATTTACGCGAATTTGATATCTTGTGAATTGACGAAGCTATGATTTTTTTTCTTATAAAACCCCCCTTTCCCCCCCCCCCCTTGGGGCCATTTTTAATTATATCAAAAATCTGTCATACATACATTTTCGACCCTTCTCGTAGAAGTAATAATAACTTTAAACGGATTCGATACGTATCATAATTAAGAAATTATGGGGTTTTTTCTGTTTTCACAAAAAGCCCCCCCACCCTCCCCCCCTTGGTTCGATTTTGCCCATTAACGAACTTGACCGAGATTTTATGCCCCTTGATTTTATGTAACAGTTTGTAAAAGATTAATGCAGAATTTTTCCAGTTATCGTGGTCAGAAAAAAGTGACATAGATAGATAGATAGATAGATAGATAGATAGATAAAGTTTTGAACTGGGGGTGGTTTTGGGTTCTGGGAGTCATGATCGGCGTAGATCTGCAAAAATTTTTCAAAATTTCCAACTTAGGTGAGAATGTAATAGGTAGTATTTCTTACGAAATATACCTAAAACAGTAAAACCGTTTTCCACACTGTGTATTCTAAGTGCTGTAGCCAGGAATTGAACGTTTTTCACTTTGTCACCCATAAATACGAATAACAATCGTCAGGTTATTTAGTCGGACACAATTGTTAGGAATTCTGCGTTAAAATGATTTGAATATTACTTTTCTTAAAATAGTGGTGACAATTGTAAAATTCGTATGCTCCCTGCGTATGTCATACCCGACGCGACTACTCCCGGGTTATTCAAGGATATCCATTTACTTAACGTAAAATTGATGCAGTCGTAGGCGGAAATTTTTCAGCGTGTTACGGTCCCTTGAAATTCAATACCAATAATTTCTAAAAGTTGTCTCTGCCTTATTTGTCTGAGATTCACTAAGACAAAGAAAACTTTTAGAAAATACTGGGGTGTAAAATTAGGGGACCGTACAAAGGTTATTCAAAATCGGCCCACGAGCCCCGCCATTTTTGTGTCAGCGCTCAGGCCTAGTATTCAGGTGGCGGTGGGTGCCAGTCCTGAGGCGTTATATGTAGGTAGTTTTGCGACGTTACAAAGTTTTTTTTTTCTGTCCACTTGAGTCACGCAATGCTTCAATGTACGAATGCAGGTGCAAGAATAGAGCGTCTCATTACTCCAGTATCGATAGTGCGGCTGCCTATACTTTTTGTTAGCCTCGGGTTTGTCAAGCAGAACTGGTACACAAACCATTGTTGGCAAAACATTGTTATAGTTGAAAAAAATATATAAACCATTTCTTTAAACCCAGTTTTATGTTTTACGAAAGATTTGTATGCAACATTAGTACTATATCATAGTATTATGCTTAACTATATTTCATGGCTGCAAACTTCTACGGTTTTTTTTTAAAGCCAAATAAAAATATTTCAAGGAAATATTTTATTATATAAATAAAATAAGTGCTACATGTCATCAAATAAACGCAGGACACAATTTATTATTTTTATTTTAGTTCAAAATACGTTTATATGATTAAAAAAAAGAAAACTGCCCAGTTAAACTGAGGGCATTGAGCTCACAGGCTATTCACACTAATTGTATATTATACTCGTATTTCAAAGAATTTGAAATAAGCCCCTTGAAAAATAAAGAAATCGACAGTATATTAAGGGGGGGTTATCCCCCCGTTACCCCCCCATAGTTAACTAATGAACCCCTTAAACTAATCAGGGAAGCCTCTTATTACAATGAATATATATATACAAAATTTGAAGAAAATCGGATAATGCTGCTTGAAAAACCCATTTATATAAATTAAGGGGGGATTGGCCCCCCGTCCCCCCCTTTATACTTAACCAATCAATCCCGAAAACTAATCAGGGAAGCGTCTTAACCCAATGAACTTATAAACAAATTTTGAAGCAAATGAGACAATTCTGCATGAAAAACCCATTTATATAAATTAAGGAGGATTACCCCCCCGTTCCCTCCCTTTATACTTAACCAATCAATCCCGAAAACTAATCAGGGAAGCGCCTTAACACAGTGAACCTATAAACAAAATTTGAAGGAAAACGGAATAATTCTGCAGGAAAAACCCATTTATATAAATTAAGGGGGGATTAGCCCCCGTCCCTCCCTTTATACTTAACCAATCAATCCCAACAAAAACTAATCAGGGAAGCCTCTTATTACAATGAATATATATATATAAAATTTGAAGAAAATCGGATAATGCTGCATGAAAAACCCATTTATCTAAATTAAGGGGGATTAGCCCCCCCCCTTCCCCCTTTATACTTAACCAATGAACCCCCAAAACTATTCAGAGAAGCGCATTATCACAATGAACCTATATACAAAATTTGAAGAAAATCGGACAATTCTGCTTGAAAAACCCATTTATATAAATTAGGGGGGTATTGGCCCCCCTGTTCCCCCCTTTATATTTAACCAATCAATCCCGAAAATGAATCAGGGAAGCGTCTTAACCCAATGAACCTATAAACAAATTTTTAAGCAAATTGGATAATTCTGCATGAAAAACCCATTTATATAAATTAAGGGGGGGGGGGTTAACACCCCCCGTCCCCCCCCCCCTTTATACTTAACCAATCTATCCCGAAAACTAATCAGGGAAGCGTCTTAACTCAATGAACATATAAACAAATTTTGAAGCAAATGGGATAATTCTGCATGAAAAACCCCATTTATATAAATTAAGGGGATTACCCCCCCCCGTTCCCTCCCTTTATACTTAACCAATCAATCCCGAAAACTAATCAGGGAAGCGCCTTAACACAGTGAACCTATAAACAAAATTTGAAGGAAAACGGAATAATTCTGCAGGAAAAACCCATTTATATAAATTAAGGGGGAATTAGCCTCCCGTCCCCCCCCTTTATACTTAACCAATCAATCCCAACAAAAACTAATCAGGGAAGCCTCTTATTACAATGAATATATATATATATAATTTGAAGAAAATCGGATAATGCTGCATGAAAAACCCATTTATCTAAATTAAGGGGGATTAGCCCCCCCCCTTCCCCCTTTATACTTAACCAATGAACCCCCAAAACTATTCAGAGAAGCGCATTATCACAATGAACCTATATACAAAATTTGAAGAAAATCGGACAATTCTGCTTGAAAAACCCATTTATATAAATTAGGGGGGTGTATTGGCCCCCCTGTTCCCCCCTTTATATTTAACCAATCAATCCCGAAAATGAATCAGGGAAGCGTCTTAACCCAATGAACCTATAAACAAATTTTGAAGCAAATTGGATAATTCTGCATGAAAAACCCATTTATATAAATTAAGGGGGGGGGGGGTTAACACCCCCCGTCCCCCCCCCCTTTTATACTTAACCAATCAATCCCGAAAACTAATCAGGGAAGCGTCTTAACTCAATGAACATATAAACAAATTTTGAAGCAAATGGGATAATTCTGCATGAAAAACCCATTTATATAAATTAAGGGGGATCAGCCCCCCCCCGTTCCCCCCTTTTATACTTAATCAGTCAATCCCGAAAACTAATCAGGGAAGCGTCTTAACCCAATGAACTTATAACAAATTTTGAAGCAAATGAGATAATTCTGCATGAAAAACCCATTTATATAAATTAAGGGGGGGATTAGCCCCCCGTCCCACCCCCTTTATACTCAACCAATCAATCCCGAAAACTAATCAAGGAAGCGCCTTAACACAGTGAACCTATAAACAAAATTTGAAGGAAAAAGGAATAATTCTGCAGGGAAAACCCATTTATATAAATTAAGGGGGGGACTACCCCCCCGTTCCCCCCCCCCTTTATACTTAACCAATCAATCCCAAAAACTAATCAGGGAAGCGCCTTAACGCAGTGAACCTATAAACAAAATTTGAAGGAAAACGGAATAATTCTGCATGAAAAACCCATTTATATAAATTAAGGGGGGGATTAGCCCCCCCCTTCCCCCCTTTATACTTAACCAATCAATCCCGAAAACTAATCAGGGAAGCGCCTTAACACAGTGAACCTATAAACAAAATTTGAAGGAAAACAGAATAATTCTGTATTAAAACCCCATTTATATAAATTAGGGGGGATTAGCCCCCCCCTGTTCCCCCCTTTATATTTAACCAATCAATCCCGAAAACTAATCAGGGAAGCGCCTTAACACAGTCAACCTATAAACAAAATTTGAAGGAAATCGGATATTTCTATGAAGAGTTATCGCGTTACGTACGTACATACGTACATACATACATACATACATACATACATACATACAGAACCGGCGGGCACAAAAGCTCTCAGGCTTTGATAGCCTGTGAGCTAAAAAGCATAAAAATATACAGCTATGTATCTGAGTAAATCATTGTCTCGTTTATGAAATATTTATACCATCAAAATAAGTAGGTTTTCCTTTTATAGTTAGTAGTTTTATTGAACAGCGTATCACAAGACTCTTTGAAACGGCTACTCTTTTTCATTTTAACATTTCAATTCAATTTAAAATCTAGTGATTGGAAATCGACGCTTTACACACAAATGATTTTCCTTAAATAACTAATGCCGATCGTCGTTTCAAAGAAAAGAAGAAATAACATCTTCGAAAATAAATGTAAGCGAAATACTAAGACTTTGTTACTATGGAAACCAAACCCCTATTGTTTAATCAGGCTTGAAATTTGATATTATACAGAAGATAATATGCAGATTGTTTGCATGTGTTTCCTGAAAAAAAAAAAAAGAGAGAGAAATATAAATTAAAAAATAAATTACTATGCAAATTTATTTTCTGAGCGTATGTTTCAGATTAGTGTGTGAACAGCAGTTTAAAATAAAGCGTTGAAAATATCAAATTTTTTTTAAGATATTTTGAAATGAAATGCAAGAAAAGTAAAGAAAAATAATGTTAATGTTATCTGAATATAGTTTGTTCAGCAGTCAAAAGTACGCAGTGGAGTTAGTAAAGTATCGAGATAATTTGTAGACGTAATATAGTCTCTGTCTTTAAAGTGATTAGTTCTGAGAAAAAATTGTAAAACAATTTTTAAATCATTAAAAAACATTGTAAATAAATAAAAATTATTATAAAGAATTTATAATTGAGGAATATTACAATAGGTTATAAAGCTAGTCTTAATAATTACAATGTATTTAACCGTTTCCGGCACAGACAAATTCTGTTCGTAAAATGAGAAATTACTGACTGACACCGGAATTTACAAACTACTTTTTTAGAAATTAAGAACTTCTTATTTTAAGCTTTCATTCTAGAAACAAAATTCTTTAAATATTCTTGGTGTCGAATGCAAGTTTGGAATTAAAATTAGGTATGCCCGCAGTGGGACCACTGTGCCGGAAAGGGTTAATACTATTTACCGTAATTTCCGGCGTATAATCCGCAGCTCAAAGAGTCGTTTTTCGACCCAGAAATTTTATTCAATAATTGTAGTTAAATATTTACAGCGATCTTTTAAGTTACATTTTATAAAATAATATTTCTGGGTCGAAAAACGACTCTTTGAGCTGCGGATTATACGCCGGAAATTACGGTAATGTTAATTACCAAAAACTACTATTAAGATATCTAAATAGCACAGAAATTGAAAGAAAGAAACATTACAGAGTTGCCAAGTCTCCGGCTTTTTGAACACCAGTAATTTTTTTGAGAAAATGTTCTTTTAAATCACAAAATGCTCCGATTAAATAAAACAACATTTTTTTGTACTAAATTACTGGTATCCAAAAAGCCGCAGACTTGGCAGGTCTGACATTATTGTAAATGATATCCTTTATAAGTGCGTTTTAAAATATTTAATTATTAAAACAAATGTTTAAAAACTAAAAATGGATTATTGATATGATGGGTAATAATATATATATATATATATATATATATATATATATATATATATATATATATATATATATATAACCATAAATGAAACATTATCATAACACCAACTTAAACCATGAAATAATTAAGAATGAAATAATTAGTTGACAATGAATGATTCCCCAACACACTTAATATGGAATCAAAAAACATTGAAAGAATAAGAAATTAAATAAAAATTGAATCAATGGAATTAAATGAATTAAATGAAATGAAATTTGTGGAATTTAGACAGAATTATCAAGTCCCAATTGCTTAAATACCACAAATAAAATGAGATGTTTCATCTTCATATTAGCCTAACATTGCTAAAAAATATGATATTGGGACTACATCTCAAATACAATGATTCAAATCAGTGATAAAATAAAAAATAAAATACAATATAAAAAAGGAAAGAAACCATACTTATAAAAAAATCCATAAAGATGAATATGGATATAAATAAGATACCTTGCAGTTCATGAACCATCATGAAAACTCCAACATGACTGGGGAATAAATTGCATAAAAAATCATATCATGTTGCCAATTTTAGAAATATAAATTGCTTAGAAATATAAATTGCTTTGCAGTGATGCCAGAAATAATGTTAAAATATAATGGATTATAAAATAAACAGGAACATTAGTGCTGCCATCTATTAGTAAAAAAAAAAAGTGGATATAATCTGAATCGAAGGAATAGGATCGAAATAAATGTTTCATAAATCAACCAAATTACTAACTTAATTGATACCAATTAGTTAAATAATAAATAAATGAAATTAATTAATAAATAGAAAATCGAATTACATTAAAGGATGTATTAATGTATAATACTATGTTATAAATAAGTATTAAGATGGAAAAATTAATAATAAAAAACAACTTAAAATAGTGCTGCCCTCTAGTGGTAAAAGTATATATAAAGTATGGATGGAAATTAGTTTTTAATAATTAAACCAAATTACTATCTTAATGATAGCCATTAGTTAAATAATAAATAAATGAAATTAATTAATAAATAGAAAGTTGAATAATATCTAAGTAATGGATGTATAAATTAATAATACTATGTTATAAAAAAGTAGTAATATGGAAAAATTAATAATTAATGCAACATTAAAAATGTACCATTAAATGTCAACAACGATTAAATAACTGTACTAAAAATGCAACATCATTTAAAATATATATATGTATATATATATATATATATATGAATTAAACAACACTGTATTTATAATGGAAAATGTGAATTTATGCTTAATATGTGTGCATATTGAGAAGTTTTATGCTTGTCGAAAACTGGATAAAAGCCAAATAGCAAACGTTGTTTACTTATGTACACGAGTAGTTTCTCATTTGGTAACAATTCAAAATTCATTATGTCAACTTTCTCTGGCCTTGGAAGGTATGATTTTGAATAGACGATTTTATCATTGTATGCAAAAGCATTTCTTAATGCGTTTAGTGATTCTATGAATGGATGTTTAAATAAAATAACACTGTATGAAAATACAGTTTCCTTCAAATAATAACGTTAAAAGACAAATAGATGGTTTACATTATTTTTTTTCTATCTCTCCAGCATTGAAAACATACGTTTTAATATATATATTTTTTCATAATGGAATATATATATTTAATAAAGACATATCACATTTAAGATCTTGATACATAAGCATGAATATAAGGCAATTGATTAATGACAAAGTAGCTGTTGTTTAAAACAACTAGAAACATATCTTTAGATTAATGATAACAATTTTAATGATAATTGTGATTAATGATAATTGTACTTAAAATAACAGAGGAGTTAATTTACTCTGATTTTCTGATTTCTTAACTATTAAAAATATTTTTCGAAACTAAGACGACGTAAATAATTGATTTGTTTGCTTTTTAGAAAGTTTTGAGTAAATCCATCACAATATTTTAAATTGCAGAGCAAATTCGTACGTTAAATTAGAAAATTGGTTTTTGAATTTGCAGTATTACAGATGAGTAAAAAGTGACGATACAGTAAAAATATAGATTATTTATAAAATAAATATAAATTACTATTTTGGAAGTAATTGACAGAAATAAAATATGCAAAAAATATACTTTGAATGATTTTATGTTACTAACATAAAACTGTGAATACACTGTACATATTCTGTTGTTCGACTTGTACTCTTAAGTAATTTAAGGTTTGTTTACTTACGTCAGCATGACGTTTTTGTATGTAAAATATTCAGCATCAATGAATCATCATTGCTGCATCATCAATGATTCAAATAAATAATATTTATGCAAAATTACTTTAATAAAATTATATTTCTTACATAATATACCCACATTTAATCAGAGATCAGGCGCAAAACAATATTTGCACATGATAAGATTTTTAAATAGGCCCGCTTGTTGTTGCTTACATAGAGGAAAAACATTATACTTTTCTTCAACTATTTAATAAATAAAAATTTTATTCACATTAAAGTATTTCAATATAACCAACAATACACTATATGGCCAATGATGACCGTTCACTTGCGAGTTTAGACGTTTTGTTAAATATCTGGAAAGATACATGAGGAATTATCCTGAAACTTCAGGAGTGTAAACAGCATGATAGACGTTATATATTTACGCGAAGATTTTTTTCCGAAACTCCATAAGGGCCGTCAACAAATTGAAGAAAAACGAATATCTTTTGGATAACCCTGTAAAACCTAATTTTGCAAATGCGTTGAACAGTAGCACATGCTTAAGAGGCTTCTTTTAATAAACTATGTTTATTTTTATGATGATAGCACGTATACTCGTGGAGAAATTAAGGTTTTTTTAAAAACAATCCCAAATTTCACCAAGTGTTTTGCTTATAATTTTCAGAGTTCTTAATATAAAAGAAGGTTCTATTCAGGAACGATGACACACAACATTATATACAATACTCTACAATCAGAATAAAAAAATAATTAATAGTGGAGGAAAAATGAGCAGGTTGACCAAATATTGTTTCACTGCGCATGCGCCAATTCAATCAAAATATACTGTGCATAATATATTAGCTAAATGTGTAGACCAACTTTTGTGAAATTCTCAAAAACATAGCTTGAAAATTCTGATAGTAATTGTCGATAGAATAAGCTCGAATTCCGCTGTTCCCAAAAGGAAGCAAAAAGATGAGGGGTTGTATCCAAATATACCGTAATGTCTGGCGTATAATCCGCAGCTCAAAGTGTCGTTTTTCGACCCAGAAATATTATTTTATAAAATGTAACTTAAAAGATCGCTGTAAATATTTAACTACAATTATTGAATAAAATTTCTGGGTCGGAAAACGACTCTTTGAGCTGTGGATTATACACCGGAAATTACGGTACTAGCTTATGAAAGACATAATAAGAATGAAGTGTCTCTCATTGTACATTTGGATACCGCCCCTCATCTTATTACTTCCTTTTGGCAACAGCAAATTTCAAGCTTATTCTATCGACTACCATTATCAGAATTTTCAAGCTATGTTTTTGAAACTTTCACAAAAGTTGCTTTATACATTTAGCTAATGTATTATGCATGGTATATTTTGATTGCATTCGCGCATGCGCAGTGAAACAATATTTAGTGAACCTGCTCATTTTTTATTCAATATTTATTGTTTTTTAATTCTGTTTGCAGGGTATTGTATATAATTATGTTTGTCATTGTTCCTGAAAAGAAGATTATTTTATATTAAGAACTCTGGAAATTATAAGCAAAACACTTTGTGAAATTTGGGATTGTTTTATAAAAACCTTCATTTCTCCACGAGTATACGTGCTATCCTGATAAAAAATGAACATAGTTTATTAAAAGAAGCCTCCTAAGCATGTGCTACCGTTTAAACGCTTTTGCAATATTAGTTTTTCAGGGTTATCCAAAAGATATTCGTTTTTCTTCAATTTATTGACGGCCCCCCTATGGGGTTGCGGGGAAGATCTTTGCCGAAATATATGACGTCGACTATGCTGTTTACACGCCTGAAGTTTCAGGATAAATTCCTTATGTATTTTTTCTAGATATTTAACAAAACGTCTAAAATTGCAAGTGACTGGTCATTATTGGCCATATAGTGTATTTCTAAAAAGAGTACCCGTTCCAAAATGCTAGCATACTTTATAAATTTTCTAATTAAACCTTACCTATTTAATGAAGCCTTTCCTTAAAATACGTATATACATTAATTTTAAAGGAAGGAATACGGATATTAGATGAATTCCTTCTCAAGTATATATTTATAGCAAAGTACTTTTTAAAGAATTAACTATAATTTAAAATTAAAGAGAGACATTCCTCGAAAAAATGCATTATAATATAGATTATGATACAATATCTCATTGAATACAAGTGGCGATTTTTTTTAATGTTTTTTTAAGTAACTTTTAAATTATTTCATTAAAAATGAGATTCTGTGTACTTTTAAAAATAAACATATGTCATTATACTTTTCTTACAAAAGTTTGTATTTATGCTGTTAAATTTATCTGTCAAGTTACGTTACATCTTCATAACTAGCTCTTAAACTAGTTTTCAAAACTTTTGAAGAACTGAATTTTTAAAATAATTCGAAGAAAAGGCTATCGTGTCACCAAGAAAAATCATCTCCCTGCTTATTTCTCCATGAAAGTTTTATTAAGCTATCTATTTGAGCTTGAAGAACAAAGATTTTTTATCTTCCACTTCACCACTTCTCCCACGTTTTTCATTAGAGGGTACTGTTACCGGGGGTTGTGTAAAAAATTGAAAGTTTGATATTAAAAGTTTTCTGTTTTTCTGTGTTTTATATAAGAAATTTTAAATTAATGAATGTATTTTAACAAGGTTTATATATATATATAGTGTAAGAACTCGTTTACAGTTTGAACTGTATGCTTATTAAGGGAAATAAAATGACTAAAATATATAATATAAAGTTAAAATATATTTTAATGAACTTCTGAAAATCGCAAATAAAAAAAATATTTTTTTTAATGTAAGTATAATAATTAAATTTGTGTTTAAAATTTTCTTAAAAATTGAGAAATGCAATGTAAATTATAAATTTTACTTTCATTAATTTTTAATATGTCACCAAACTTCTGAAACGTATTTTTTAGGTTGACATAGCCCCATGAAATATATTTTTTATATTAAAAATAAATTATATAACAATGTTTCCAAGTTTCTGCTATCCTTCTGGAGTCTAATGCAATTCAAATAAATACTATTATCATCAGAAAATTTTGTCAACCCCTTCGCGACGAGCGTCCTTTACAGAATTTTTAATCTTTTACCACCGCTTTTTCAAAACAGAAATTTTCGCCTAATTGAATCGCAGAAATGCTAGGATTACATAAGACAAAGCTTACAATAAACTAGTCGGATGTGTCAATCACAAAAACAATCAATGAATGTATTTTAACAAGGTTTATATATATATATAGTGTAAGAACTCGTTTACAGTTTGAACTGTATGCTTATTAAGGGAAATAAAATGACTAAAATATATAATATAAAGTTAAAATATATTTTAATGAACTTCTGAAAATCGCAAATAAAAAATATATTTTTTAATGTAAGTATAGTAATTAAATTTGTGTTTAAAATTTCCTAAAAATTGAGAAATGCAATGTAAATTATAAATTTTACTTTCATTAATTTTTAATAAGTCATCAAACTTCAGAAACGTATTTTATTAGGTAGCCATAGTTCCATGAAATATATTTTTTATATTGAAATAAATTATATAGCAATGTTTCCAAGTTTCTGCTATCCTTCCGGAGTCTAATGCAACTCAAATGAATATATTAGTATCCGAAAATTTAGTTAATACTGAAATACCACGCAGAATCAAAATAAAGGTATGTACATAGAAAACTTATTCTACTAAATCTATATATTGAAAAATTTAATCAAAGAAAATGATTTTATTGTACGAAATCATTTAATATCTAACAAATGCACATTGAAAGCAATTCCAACTCTCCCCCTGTATCTCTTGAATTCAAAAATTTTATTTGGACGTTATAAAATAAATTTGTATTGGAAATATAAGTAAAAATATGTAATTAAATAAATTATCACATTAAACTGTTTACATAATTGACTCTAACATTTAACAGAATCCAATTATTTTTTTAATGACATTTCCAAATAGTTTTTTATAAATTTATAATTATTTCCAGTGTTTAAATAATTCAGTCAAGCGTAAAAAAATTATACTCTAAATTTTCAACAATGAGTAATGTATTGGAATATAAAAAATAAGTTATAATTTATTGAAGTGTCCTTTGCTATGTATTAGAAGAATCAATTTACTAATAAAATGGAAACAAATTAAATGCAGTATAGAAGTAATTGGGGATGATTGTACAAATTTAAATTTCGTTTCTTGGCATATCGAACAGCATTCTTTCTATTAGTATAATCAATAAAGATATGGGATTTCGCTGGGCGAAATCCTTTGTAAATGATTGGTTTTTGTGAGGGACTTATGATTTTATTTTATAAATAAAGGATGTTATATACATATGCTTAAATATTACAATGAAAACATTTGAATTTATGATAATGTTCAGAAGCAATTATGCTGAATCAAACAGAATATTAAATATTAGGAAAAGAAACGTGTTCATGCGCTAATGAAATGTTAAATGTTATCTGAAAACAAAAACAAAAACAAAAAATAAATAAATAAAAAATTATGCAATCGAAAATTACTTCCAATTTCGTAACATAAAAGTTTCGAAATGTGGATTTATCTGTAGTTTCTAATAAAAATTTCACTATCGAACTCGATTTTAAACATTCTGCTGCTGTGGTTTTAAATATTCACCAGAATTTATGAACAATATACGTTATGTATTTTCAAATGCATAAATGCAGCTTTAAAACTTTCTTTACGTACGTTATAATCGAAAAATTTATGCCAGAAAATTTGATTAACATTAAATGTTATAAGTAATATGACGGAAACCTTTAAAGAGTTATTTCAATCTCTTATCGATGGCCAAGTTGTCACAAAATATCTTTTTTTTTCTTTGTATTTTATGTTAGATAACAACAGTACTTAACAAAAGAATCAACATGCAAATGGGAATGAATCATGAATCTTCTATATGAAAATTTTTTTTTACCTGTTTACATGTTTGTGAATGATGCATGAAAGAGATCCAATATTAGCAAAATGTTTAGATAATGTGATGCAAAATTTATAATGCATCGTACGAAATGCAAAAATATTGTATATATATGTATAATATATATATATATATATATATATATATATATATACAGGGTGTTCCGTTAAAGGGGTCCAATATTAATAGGGGTAATAGAGGAGATCACACGGAGCATAAATCAGTACATAATGCCTGGCCGGATCTCAATAATTTTCAAGTTACAGCAAATAGAATGAAAAATCGGAAATTTGTAAAAAAACCCTCATTGCTAAACTATCGATAATGCTACATAAAAACGAAGCACATATTTAGAAAGAGCAGAAAAAATCCTACGAAATGACATAAGTTGTTTTAGAATATTGAGAATTAATAGCGAGTTACAAGCTCTGAAACAGTGAAAAAATACAAAATCAAATATTTAGCAAAATAGTTAATCGTTAATTCCAAAAATGCAACTCTACCTACATCAAGGAAAATGTTATAAAATTTGGTCCATTCCGAAAGCTTTCGAAGAAGCTGACAATAAACCATATCAGTTTAATTGTATGGGAGAAATCAAGCAGTTCCCTAGTTACAACTCTGTACTGTTGCACGCTCGGAAAGAGCGAAACTCCACCCATGACGATTGTAAACACCCCGTTTTAATATCTTTCAATTATACATTTCTGATCAACCTCTATCAATACCCTTTCATTATTCAGTCTGGTCAAGTGAATGACATATTGTGCAGCTCTCGCCTAGTCTTAAAGCAAACTCCGTGACTGCTGCGTTTCCTCCATGAACTTTCAGGATGATGAAGAAGAAGTACTTTTTATGCAAATTTTCTATGTGTATAGGAAGAAAAGTGTAATAAAACAGCAGTCATCAGTGGGCGTTATGTTAAAGGGAGGCTGTTGTAAGTGGGATTGTAGTAAGTTGATGTATAATAATTATGCCGGAATACTCTAACGAAGAATATGCGGACATGCATCTGATGTACGGGCAAGCTCATGGAAATGCATGTCTAGCACAGCGCATGTACCGTGAGCAATTTCCAAGGAGACGTTGCCCAAGTTCGAAACTCTTCATAAAAATCGATAGACGATTACGGGAGACTGGATCGTTTAATACAGCAAGCATTGATGCAGGGAAACCTCGACATGTACGAACACCTGCAATGGAAGAAGATGTACTGAATATTTTTAAAGATAACCCCTCCACGAGTACACGAGCTGCTGCGTCTGAAGTCGGTGTTTCTCACCAAAGTGTGTGGCGTATTCTGCGTGCAGAAAACATGCACCCCTTTCATGTGCAGCGGGTACAACTGTTATCAGTAACAGATTGTGCTCAGCGGACAGAATTCGTACGCTGGTTGCTTAATGTAACAGAAAATAATCCACAATTTCTGGAAAATATTTTATTTACTGATGAAGCAACATTTACGAGAGAGGGCGTGGTAAACACGCACAATATGCACACATGGTCATATACAAATCCGCACACTGTTTTCCCGTCGAACGCACAACAAAAGTTCAGTGTGAACATATGGGCAGGTGTCCTCGGCGATTATCTCATAGGACCATATTTACTCCCAGATGTACTCAATGGCAGTACGTACTTGGTTTTCCTACGGGATATCTTACCGCAGTTACCGCAAAATGTGCCAGCAACATTGCGCCACAATATGTGGTTTATGCACGATGGCGCACCGGCACATTTTTTCATAGGTGTTCGCAATCACCTCAATTCAACATATCCTGGGAAATGGATTGGACGCAGTGGACCTGTTGCTTGGCCTGCACGCTCTCCAGACCTCAATCCGTTAGACTTTTTTGTTTGTGGACACCTTAAATCGCTGGTGTATGAAACGCCTGTGGATACACCGGAGGATTTACTAGCGCGAATCGTTGTCGCTGCAGGAGACATTCCCAACTCCGTCGGAGTTTTTCGGCGTGTTCGCCAATCTTTACGACGTCGCTGTCGGCTGTGCGATTCTGTTAATGGGCGCAACTTCGAACACCTATTATAATAATGTCCGTTCGTCTGCCTTCCGACATTGAACTGTGCAGCGCAGGCCAGAAGACTATGCTTCACATATGTCATAAAGTACGTGGAATGTAATTCTTTATTTGTCATTTTTCTTTTATTTTCAACACTTTTTGGCACAGTATTTTGTAAGTCACAGACTGTGGTGTACTCAAATTATAAATTACAAAGTTTGTATGAATTAATTTAAAATTTAGTGTCTTTTTTAAATTTATAATTAATAAAATTATTATGCTATTTGTTATTATTATTTCCTATCATAAATTATGATGCACATATACATACAATAATTGTCCATGTAAAACATGTACTGAAACTTCTTGCATAGTTACAAATCGCAATATTTTTAATTATTTCCGAATTTTCACCACCAGTTTAATTTTAAGGAATTTAACTTAAGCTTTATATCAATAAAAGACCACTTTAAAATGTAGACTATTATTGTAAAGTTATTTTGGTTCATTCAACTCTTGAATAATTAAAAATGTTGCATCTCAGAAGAAGCATGATCGAAAATGTATAGTTGAGAGTAATTAAAAAGGCGGTGTTTCCAATCGTGATGGGCGGAGTTTAACCTTTGCTAGTGTCAAAGAAAGCGGAGTTGTAACTAAGAAACTGATTAATTTCTCTCACACAATTAAACCGATATGGTTCATTGTAAGCTTTTTCGAAAGTTTTCGGAATGGACCAAATTTTACTACATTTTCCTTGTTGTAGCTAGAGTTGTCTTTTTGGAATTAACGATTAACTATTTTGATGTATATTGGATTTCGTACTTTTTTCACTGTTTCAGGGCTTGTAACTCGTCAATAAATATTGCTATTTTAATACAATTGATGTCATTTTGTAGGTTTTTTTCTGCTCTTTCTAAATATGTGCTTAGTTTTTATGTAGCATTATCGATAGTTTAGCAATGAGGGTTCTTTTACAATTTTCCGAATTTTCATTCTATTTGCTGTAACTTGAAAACTATTGAGATCCGACCAGGCTTTATATACTGATTTATGCTCCATGTGATCTCCTCTATTACCCCTATTAATATTGGACCCCTTTAACGGAACACCCTGTATATATATATATATCACCTACCCCTATTATTTTTCTGTTATTTTTTTCTTTTGCGCTTTTTTCTTTTTTCTTTTTTTGTAACTCATCATTCGCGTTCAATGGGGTTTGATTGCGTTAAAAGGATCTACATATCCACATATACGGGAATAAAACTTTTGATAATGGACAACTTTAAATTTGAAACATCGTTCATATGGCTGTGTACAAAAAAAACCTTATTAATTACTATTATTATACTAAATTTCTTTATTGACCATGTGGTTCTACATATAGCAAGAACATCTACATTTTAACCAAGTAAATTATGCTTATTATCTCTTATATATATACTAGGGGGCCTACCCCCTGCGAGCTACGCTCGCCAACCCCCGCTCAGACTTCGAGGACTCTAAAAACATGTCAGCGTGCTTTATTTAAAAAATATTGGGAAATCTGTAATTGGGTTGCCATGCTTTTAACGTTTCAATGGGGCGTTTTTTGATTATCATGGCCTCATACACATCTGTTGCGACAACTGACGACTGTTTTCGGGATTGATAAGTAAAATCTATTACAACTTGAAAACCAGCTTGTATAAAATGGTTAGGTTTAAATTGTGGCTACCTCTCGGACTTTTATAACAACGATCTGTATTCTATTCTTCCTTTGCGTTTAAGGATGAGAAAAATTCCATCTGCTTGTGAATAACATTAAGAACCACGGTATTGAAAAGTACTATGTTATAGACATTTTCAGTAGCAGGTTTTATTTTTCTCTCTATTTTAGTGCACCATCATGCATATTTTCATTTTATTTTAAATATGTAAATTATTTTAATTAATATGTATATACGAATCTATATAATAAAAGTGTAAGTCATGTGACTGTCATCAACAATTCCGGGATGTCCGCTTCACTTTTTAATATACCAGGCGGCCATTTTTATTCAAAATTATTTTTTGGAATAAACTGCATAAAAGTTACATTTTTAGAAAGATCGTTCAAAATAAATTAATATTTAAGAGATGACTTACGTTCAATTATGCATATATCCTGCAATAGCTTCAGTTGAAATTATAATCGCAGTTCAAATTCTCTATCCATAAAAGTAAACAAACAAACAAAAAAAAGATTAATCCGTCATGAACTTTTAAAACATCCAACCATGGAGGTAATAGTTCGTAAAGTAAGTTCTCCGCGAATGATTTTTTGGACCGCTGCCTGGGTGTCAAAAACAATAATAGTAATTCGCACCATTGAGACAATCAAAGTTTACCTTAATTCTGTGCTATATATAACTCAACTTCCTTCCAGATCCTTTCTTGATGTAAGTTGAACTCATGTAATAATATTTAATGAATGAAATTTTGAAACGAATTATCAGTTAATTTGGTATTTATGTATTATACTCGCCAAGGAGAGAGATCACAGAAAATGATTGGTAATCGCCAATCATATTTACCATTGTTATGACCGATCGCGTTCAAAATAGTAATTTAATATACATTTATAAAATACATACCATCATTAAATAGTTTTATGTTAATTTGCGCAAATCTCGCCAATACCATTTTTTAAATCGCCGATACCAGCTTTTATTTTTCGCGAGTTCGAATTAGAAAATATACTTTGATTTTTAAGTCAAATATTTTGATTTATGATATTATTTCTTATTTATTTATTTATTTTCAATTTTAAATGAAAAGTGTGCAAGACATGTATTTTAAATTGTATGTAATATAAGTATTTGAAATTAAAGCTAAGCATTTTAACTGAAATGAGTGACAGGTTTATAATTTAATATTAAATTAATGCAGTTTGAATGGTGGTGATAGGAGCAATATTTGGCGATTTATTATTTGCTTCCGGCTAATAAAATACCCATCATTAAAAATGGTAAATAATGTGGAATCAAACTAAAATAATGTAAAAAATATCAATGCGTATTACAATGCTTAACATACATTTAAGGGAGACCAAACTGGTCGCCAGTGGCGGCTAGTTTTCTAATAATTATTTATCATACAACATTAATTAAATATTTTGTACATGCATGCCTACATTTATTCGGCATCAATTGATGAGATATTTAAACAAATTTGCTATCCGCGGTAATTTTACACCATGTTCTGTCACTTGAATATTGTCCATAAAAAAATCGAGTACTTTTCCAGTATAGGATCCTTTGCTTTTAGGTTGGCGTAATTCGAGCTTGAAAAAGGGTTAGATTCGTTAACATACATAGATTTGTTGCCAAAAGTTATGAAATCAAACCCAAATGAACTTTTGGTGCTTTTCTATTATAGGGGTCTTGACGCTTTTTAAAAAAATTCTTGGCAGAAAAAAACCAAGCAGGATATTTTATTTTCCTTCCGTTCAGTTGGGCAATTATTATTTTATATATTCGTTTCAAATGTCCGAATTAGTGATTTTATAAATTCGTTTAATTAAATTTTACAAAAAAATAACAAAATGATATCAATAAATAATAATTACTATTAATTCCTTTTCCTCCTTTTCTTTTGCGTTTACATAAATGACGTCATTTGGACGAATTTATTCAAAATATTTTCAGTTTATAAATTAAATTAAATGCTGACAGACGATTGAATCCTCACGATAGAAATGTGATTTTTTTTTCAAATTTTCCTGAAAAACACAATTTAATCACAATCTTGTCTTCATTATCGATTGAAATAAAAGATAAATTCAATTTCAATTTGAAAATGACGAATAAAAAGAAATCAATAATCCCTATCGGGATCTTTTTCAATTTTTTTCCCTTTTTTGTCGCAAAAATCTGAGTAATTAGTTGCCATCATTACAGAAATGTCATTAAAATTATAAAAAAATTAATATCTCGAAAACAAATTCCAATTTCAAAATTCCATTACCAGTTTTGACATCGGCGGATTTTTATGGACAATTGGTATTCATTTCACCATCAAGCGTTTAATATTTTATTAAAAATAGCCCAGAAACATAATCAGTCGTTTAATCAGTCGTTTCAGAAAATCGTTTCATAAAATCGTTTCATAAAATCGTTTCATAAAATCGTTTCACAAATTCGTTTCATTAGGATTTTATATATATAGGGTAGATATATATATTACGCTATCGTACGTGGCACAGAAATCGCGATTATTTATCATTTGCCGATGGCATCGAGAGGTTTGTTTTCACTTATTTGCAAATATTAAGAAAAGTATTTGAGGTATTGATTTAGAAGTCCCCAAACATATGTAGAAATTTTTTTTGCATCGGAAAACACAATTTTTGTAAAAATTGGCTGGCAATTTTTCTTATTTATTTTTAAAAACTAGCTACTTTTTAAAAAGGAAAGAAAATGAAGTGCGAAATCAAACGAAGAAACACGCCATTTCGTTATTAATTGAAACATTAACTCCATTGTTGTACTTTATGCAGTTTAACCTCATTGTTGCCCGCATAGTTATGACTTCAATGTTACGGATGTACATATTTGTTATTTATAATGTAGATTGAGTAATAACAAATAAATAATAATAATAAATGAATAAAACAATCTTATTAGGTGGAGATTTCTGTCAAGTCAGTTCAACCTGTCATTTTTAAAGTTTCAAGATCATTCCCATTCATTAACAGTTTCAAGTTGCATAAAGAAGAGAAGATTTTACATTATGCAACTTTCAGAAAATATACGAGCCTTCAAACAGAGAGAGAGTTAACAAGTTGGCTGTTACCAGTTTAGCAAATGTCAAAGTGGGGAAACTATTAAGTTGGCAGAAATTTGCAATCCAGATATACAAGATTCGGTGCAGCAACTTTTCAGTAACATTGATGTTTTAACGGTGACACCTCAAAAGCTTAAATTACGAGCCATACTAACAGTGATAAACAATTTGTCAATTGAAATTAATAATCGTGTTTTACAATGTATGCCAAGACAGGTACTTAAAAGGTTTATGAAAGCATTGACACCATAATAAGTTATGATCCACAAGATCAAGTTGCATAAACTAAAGAACTTTTTAACACTTTAACACCAATTGGAATAACCACGTCATCAATTGAAATTAAAGCCAGGAGCTATCATAATGTTACTAAAAAATGTATTACCTTCTAAAGCTCTGTGCAATGGTACAAGACTTATAGTTAGTAAGTAAGTTGCACAATAATGTTACTGAAGCACTAACACAAAAAAAAAAAAAAAAAAAAAAAAAAAAAGATTGCAATATTAAGGAAACTTTTCTCATTTCTCGAATACCACTTATTACATCAAACAACAATATATGCCTTTTTCATTTAAGCATATACAATTTCCTATCCGATCAGCGTTTTCAATGATTATAAATAAAGCCAAGCGTCATACTTTTGAAAAAAAAAATGCTTAGATTTGTCAAAACCAGGTTTTAGTTATGGTCCGATGTATGTGGGTCTTTCAAGAATTAAATCTTTTGATTCAGTTACTGTAGTATCGCCGAACTCTGAAACTTACAATTGTGTATATAAAGACGTTTTCGATGCAGAAAAAAAGAAAATTCTTAACTGTTAATGGTGTAGATATTTTCAATATAATATGTATACAGTTTTTTAATTTTAAAGAGTACCCAGCAATTATTGTGTGCATGCAAAGGATTTTATATGCACGATGCTGAAAAAATACCTCTGTTTTCAAATTTCTAAATAGTGTCCATATCTTATGATGTGTATACATTTTTATTCAAAGTACCCAGTCCTAAGTGGAGAGGTTTTTATGTATCATAATTATACATATAATGTTGAAATTCGTGTATTCTAATTTGTATATAGTGTTTAAAAGAGTAGACACTAGAGTGCAGATACTCTGCGCGGGATAGACTAGTTAATTTAAAAAAAGCGATATTTTGTATGGCGTTCTAATGTGACACAAAAACTCATTGCATAAAATAAAAAAATAATAATGTATATATATGTTTTACAAATTTATACATTTTTCGACATGGTTCGTGATTTTGATATGGTTTTCCTGGTATTGCATACCACGGCAGATGTTTGTAAGAAATAGAATAACGTTGGGAATGATTCAAAAATTATTTTTAAGTTGAATTGTTCACAAACCTTTTCATTGTTGATTCTACTTAGTTCTGGACTTTGATAAGGTGTATCAAAATTTTTGTAAGCTTAAATTCAGTTCATTCAAAAAATTAAAAATAACTGATAAATATGCCGCCTTAGCAAGATAGGATAAATCATTGAAACGAACTTTCAAATGGAATTTGGAGTCTATTAAAAGCAGTCTCACTTCTTCACAAATTGAAAAAATGCAATTTAACCCTCGTGACAGCCACCTAATTTCTGTATGCAAAGTTACCTGTTTGCGTTGACTCAAATTTCTTTGGACATTATTTTTAACAGTCTTGAATTCAGTATACAAACCTTGATATAACTTACTACTGAAACAATTTCGTTGAATGTAGTCTTCAAATCTCTGGCCCCACGTGAGTCTTACATTACACCCGCCAACTCCTGGTGGTCGAATATTACAACGAAGTTCATTATGAACGAAAACTATCAAACTTACAGTATTAGAAATGGCTAAACGCTCATCTAGTTGCAATGTGAAGAAATTATTCATTATTTGCATGTTCAATAAATTACAACGAAATTTTTTCACACATATTCCACCTCCGGAGCACAGAAATGTCTCCGCCGACAGATTTGGGGTATTATTTTTATTAATGATCTAGTCTACAAGTTCTGATACAGAAATTCATCCTGAAAAGAAGGAAAAACTGTCTTAAACATTGCACTTTAGGACCCTCTTTTGGGGGTCCACAGTGTAAGAACGCTGTATTAGACCATTTAAGTTTCCCTACTTACTGGATTTTACTGGTTTTTACTGGTTACTTTCTGGTTTTAAACGTTTATTTGATTTATATATAGTAATCTCAATTGTTTATTCCTAAGTGCTGCCTTTATATTTTACATATAAGTACTAATGAAACGAAATAATTAATCACAAATTAAAAAAAACCCGATATATTCTTAATCAAACACGAATGATGACGCGTTGCGTTGCCCAAGTACGGGGGTGTACATGGAATTCATGTCATTGTATTTCTTTCAGCTTGAAAAGTAAGCATATTCTATAAAGTTTTTTTTCCACTTATAGGAATAAAGTAGAAAAATGTAACTTTTTGGGGTTAAAATTTTCAAAATTTTTCAATTTTCAAGAAACAAATTCTTATTAAAAAATATGCCTTACCGATTCGCGGTTTCTGAATGTTGAGCGACATGTAGCCCTACGCAGTCAGTGGATTTATCTGAAAACAATAATACAAAAACACATTTAAAAAAATACATATATATATATTTAACTAGTTCTGGAGTTCCAAAAGTTTTTTAAATTTTGAAAAGAAAATGGCTGATCATCAAACATAATCTATCAGTATTCAATAAAATATTTGATTTTGCTTTGTTTAGAGAAAACAAACGAATTAAATATATAAATTAATTGATCAAGAGCTAGAATAATATAAATACTTTTATTTTTTTTTTAAAGTAGGCAACGAAATCGGTTCATCAGTTTCGCAGATATTTTGTGTATAGACATAGATTATAGTATCGTTTCAATAAAATCGCGAACCAAAGTTTTTTCTTATTTTTTTTAAACAGCTTTCTCTCGTAAACTGTGCAATAAGAATAGTTATATTTTCCATATGGTTTTAAATTTTATAAAAATGGCTTTGACACAACGATTATGAAATGGCCGACATGCAAGAAATGAAAATGATAGTAATAATTATCATAAAATTCATTTTTAGAAGCCAAAAAAATTCCATTTCTTCTTAAGTAACACAACTTTTATTTTATTTTATTTTATTTTTTCTGATTTTTGCTTTTTAGCAAATCGAAAGTGTTTATAAAAATCAATTTACACTAAATAATTAACCATATATTAAAGTGGAAAACTGTATGTTTTAAAATAAACTTGAGCTATGAAAAAACAACACTCATTTGAATCTATATTCACCTTTGTACTATAATTATTATTTAAAACAACACAAATGTCACCAACACATATGCATCATTTAATAAAACTTTACTTAAGGTGTTTTTCAAACATACATAACCGTATTTAAAATAGCATATTGCAGATATAAAATACAATAGAAGTAAAACGGCACTTTCCAGATTAAAACAAGAGCAGTATATTAAAAAAGATTTTGATAAAGCTAAAATAATTAAACCCACATTCTCCTGTCATCAAGCAATAATAAATGAATCCATAGAAATTTTAACTAGAAAAGATAAGACATGCAATGATTCGGATTCTTACAACATCCCTAAATTGTGGTATAAACTTTTACAGCTTGTTCAAGACTGAATAAGTTTGGCACATCCCTCCCAATGTTTCCCACCCCTAGTGACCTGTTTGTAATGGTTTGACCCTTCTTCAGCAGAAAACGATGTTTTACTAGTTTTAGACTATTTGTTTTGTGTATGTCTACGTTTTAGTTTTATAATCCTGATGACGAGCTAAGGTTGCTCGAAAGCGCTAGGTTTTTATCATTGTAAATACAGTTTTGTGTGTTTGAAAAACACCTTAAGTAAAGTTTTATTAAATGATGCACATATGTTTGTGACATTTGTGTTGTTTTAAATAACAATAACTGTTTGTTTTAGCTGATACGTTTAAAAATGGCGTGTTGCACTTCGGCAAAGAAAGGGTCAAGTGATGGACAGCATAATTCATCCTATACTTATATTTAAACAGTGTGACAAAGAAAATTAGTCTGTTCAGCCCAGAAGCTAGTGAAACACGTTTTTTTTTTTTTTATTTATATATATTTTTTTAAATAGGCACTTTTAGGGAACTGGCATCAATTTAAAACAAAATATAAATTTGCAACCAAACCTTTTGTTACTTAAAGTTACACTGGAAAGCGAGAGATGCATATTTCAAAAAAATCCTACGTATTTGACTAGAAAAATATGTGACTAATGTTTTTAAAAAATATTTAGTTAATTGATAGAAATCTTGTTGAGTTAAAGTTTCAAACGATTTTCGATAAAGCAGTTTGAAATGGAAAAAAAAGAAGAAGGCTTAAAGTGCTGTTATTGTCTATTTGCCAAGGCTCGTTCTACTCCTAACATTCCAAAAATTGCCCTGTTATTTTAAATATCGATTTTAAAAACGGAAATCAGGTAGATTTTCTTCATACATATAAGTTAAAACTAAAGTCTATATATAATAAATAGTAAATAATAATATTAATATATATATATATATATATATATATGAAAATATATATATATATATATATATATATATATATATTAATACGGCTAAAATGGAAATGGGCTGGGCACATTGCAAGAAGACAAGACAATAGATGGAGCACAAACACCCTACAGTGGTATCCCAGAGATGTAAAACGACCAAGAAGACGACCTCAAGTAAGATGGAGTGACGAAAACAGAAAAGTTGCCGGTGTTAATTGGATGACTAAAGCACTAGACAGGCAACAATGGAAAAATCTGGGGGAGACCTACATCCAGCAGTGGATTGAAAACGGTTGATGATGATGATGATGATATATATTAATGATAGTAATAAATAATATATTATTTATTACTATATAAATTATATATTATATAATAGTAATAAATAGTAAAGTAATTCTCTATTATTTTACTGTTCGAAACACCACATATATATTTAAGACGCTCCCAAATCTATATTTAGCCCGTAAAATATCGATTTTTCATAAAAACACCCATACAACATAACCACAAATTTGAAAGAAAGAAAGGAAATTATGAAAATCACGAAATATAGTTGATCCTATATTTATTTATTATTCACATTATTCTAAATTATTATTCATTCCTTAACAGACATCTCTACATTTATTTTCTCAGATTTTTCACTTTCTTTTTTTCACCACTACTTTCGGACATGGATTCGTTGTAGGAATGCATGAAGATATAGAATAAACATAAGTCCAATCCATCAATGGAGCCACGTCTGAAAGCACTAGTGAAGACATTTCACTGCATTATATTCACTAATGATTTCGGGTAACCAGGGTTCGTACGCTTTGACCATAATTTTTAATAGAATTTTTCGCCTTATTTAAATGCACAATATTATTAAAATCCTGCAATTAAACGAGACGTCTACAATTTCTTCTATTTGAATATTAAATAGGGAAATTCGATTAAAAAATTGTTTTAAAAGCATACGAAGCTTGGTATCCATCACAGATATTCATAAGTGGAAAGTGTGATTGAGGAAAACGTTCTCATAAAAGACTCACACACATCTTGTTTTGCAGCATTAGGACTTGTACGCAATTGAAAGAATTACATGTAGTCGATTTTTTAGAAAAATGGCGTGTCCTAACGTTTTCTATAACGTTATATGTTACCAGAAAAATTCTGAAATCTATATTCGCTATCTTCTGACACTTTCACGAAATTTTATTTTATTTTTAACTTAATTTAATTTAATTTTTTATTTTGCAAAAAATTCGCAAAAATACAGAACGCGTGCGGATACATAATGGATATTTTTAACAGTGAATATCGGAATATAAGTAAAAAATAGTTAATTTTATGTGTTTCCACATCTGGCAGTATATTGTATGTCAAATTTTATACATTTTGTACTTCTTAAACAACCTACAAATATGCCTATTTGTGTTTTCACTTGATTAATTTTAACAAGGAGATATACATGACTGATTGTTAAAAGTGATATTTTATACGAATAAAGTAACTTAAAAAGATATGCAGAATTCAGATTTCCGAAATAATTAAAACATACAAAGGGCGTTAAATAAAAACTGATAGTAAAATCATAAATCAAGAAATATCTTTACAGCAAAAAATACATCATTCTTTTTCAAAATACCTTCTCTCAGATGATGTGCAACAGTCCCATTGTTCAATCCACTTTCAAAACAAGTAGGGACATAACAAGTAAGACAAGAACTTTTTCTGGAAGCTGCTTCAAAAGACCCTGCACTGCTGAAATAACTTCAGAATCTGTATTAAATTTTTTGTCACGGAGCTTCTCCTTCAAGTTCGGAAACAGCGAGAAATATATTTTAAATGCAGTGAACTGAATTTATTTATTAAATGTCAAATTTTAATTA
Source organism: Maratus michaelseni (assembly GCA_963931845.1). Lineage (NCBI taxonomy): Eukaryota > Metazoa > Arthropoda > Arachnida > Araneae > Salticidae > Maratus > Maratus michaelseni. The sequence continues at coordinate 25,309,438 of OZ007589.1, read as the reverse complement.
ATTCATGTATGGTATCACTCACCAGTATAGGCTTAATTTGGAGGAATGGTGAAAATATTTTACGCTTAAAAATAAATCTCTTAATCAATTTTAATATTAAAATTTCAGAAACATACCTAATACAGTAAAAACTTTCAACCTGAATGCATAACTATTCACGAATCTAGAAATCTTTCTCTTACAATTCAGAAAGTTTATTTATTTATTTTTGTGCTAAATATATAATGTTAAGTTGAGTAAAACATAATTTACGACCGGGAAAAATTGTAAGAAGACAAAGAGAAGCTTATCTCTAAAATACGTATGACCTGTATTCAACTTTTATGGAAGTTTATAAAAAAAATGCTTTTGAAAATTTTCGAAGAAACACGATGCTTTTATGATTGGTGTGGAATTTTGAAGTAAAAGCGAGTTCCAAAATACAATAGAAAATTTATGATTTAACTTGTATGATATCATCAATATCTATAAAATTGTTTCATTAAAATTTTTAAAATGATGTTGCTCTTTTTTTTTATTCATTTTTTTATACTCTTTTCTTTTTTCATTGTTATAAAAGATGAAGTGAGCTAGTAAATTTATATTTAAAAATAAATAAATAAACCTAAAAAAAATTATATATGAAATAATTTTAAATGTAAAATGCAGGAATTCCTTATTTATTGATCAGGCTGGAAATAAATATAAGGAAAAAGATTGTTTCAACCAATGTTTGAAAAAGGTGAAAAGTTTCCTAAATATTCTCACAAATGCGTTCACGTGATCATTTATAAAGTTAGATAAACATTTGATTCATATCATAAATTTTTGCTCCGAATCATTAGCTTAGTTGAATAAATTAGTACTTCACAATGAAGCGAATTATGAATCATAAGATTACCCATGTTCAGAATTTATTAGGCTTGGTGAGATTTGACTTTATTGAATGTAAACTGAGGATTCAGTGAACAAACAATAGTCTGCATTGTTACTAGAGTAAATACTTTTATCTGAATATAACTGATTTTAATTTCTGTCAGAGTTTGTACAAATGGTACAAGTAGTTGTTAATAATGCTATAGAAACATTGCAATCGATTTTTTTATAGGTCTGGAATTGTATTAAATTATTTCATAAGTGCAAAATCTCCAGAAACTTATGCGGAAGATGCGCACACTCCTTATCCGAATTAATGGACCGTCGCATTATCCAAATCTTTATCAACCTTTCTTTATTTAAATTTTAAATCTCCATACATAATATTTTTCTTTATTGCAGGAAAACAAATCTAAGAAAAATATATATTTCTTTATTCTAATCAAAGGGCTGGTAAACAGACCATTGAAAAAATCAATTTCACAGGGAAAAAACATTTAAAATGACCCTTTTTATAATCTATCAATCATTACCGGAAACTGTTTAATGCCTTCACTGACAACAGAGTTCGATGTTGACAATGAAATCGCATGAAAAACACTCTAATCTTTAGTTTGTATTGCAATTTCAAATATATATAGATTTTCTTATATATATATTTTTTCCTGCAATAAAGAAAAATAATATCTGGAGATTTAAGATTTAAATAGATGTTGATAAAGGTTTGGATAAGTGGAAGTTCCGTTAATTCGGCTTATCGCTTCCTTACTGTATATAGTTTATGTATTTGATTCACATTTAATATGGAATCAATTATATTTAACCCTCTGACGCTTAATTATCTTTTTTCAAAATCCTTTAGACCACTATTTCACCGACCAATATCTTCACTGTTGTATTTCAAAAGAAAGAGGACACTATAAATATCGCTTAAACAGCAATGTAAAAATAAAAAGGATACAAAACAAACATTTTATTTTTAGGGTTTCGTTCATCGCACAAAACCCTATTACTCCCGCTTCCTTGTCTGTCCGTCACAGAGCCGGTTCTCAGAAAATATGTAACTTACAGTCATGAAATTTTGTGTACTTATAGCTAAATGCAGGGTTCGTACGGGTACCGTTACTTTTCCAGGTAACATACCAATATATTTTTCTAAAAAAATATATCATGTTCAAACGTGCGAAATTTCACCTTATTTAAGAAGAGATTATCTGTATAAAAATACTGTTACCGAATAATTTTCTAGTCTTAAAATTCCAGGACCCGTACGAACCCTGAAATACCTATTATGAAGCTCAAAATCATAAAATTTGAAAAAATCCTATTATTTTCATATAGAGAGATAAAAAACTAAAAATTTAACATCCTTTTCCTATTAAATTTAAACATTTTTCGTTATAGCAGTTGTCAACAATTAAAAATCCACAATAAAATTATTTCTACAATAATTAATTTTCTATTGAAATATTTCCACGTAAAAATTGAAAATGAAATAAAAAGTTTCACCAATTGTAAAAAAGATTATTATGACGCAATATTGGTAATAAAACGGAAATTTTCAAACATTTCTTAATAATACAAGGAGTATGAGTATGGGTAAATACAGAACGCAGCTAAATATGGCGTCATTAGAGAATTAAAAAGAAAATTATTCTGACGTATAACAATTTGAAGGTCTCTATACAACATGTTTAATTTTCAAATTGATTATTTTTTAATATCGCATTTAGTCCACATGACAGATATTATTGTGACAGAGTATAATAGCGGACTTCGTCCGCTATCGGACCGGTTCAGATTTTCGAAAAAAACGAGAAAAATAGATAGGTAAATCTTTACTTTATAAAAAACATGACTTTTATTTTAATGAAATTTATTTGGATTTATTAAAGGAAGGATAAAGTGTTTTGAAGGGAATATTAAACGAAACCTTTTGTGCGATCTTCGATCACACTTACCCACTTGTTATTTTTTTAAATGTGTAGAATGTAGACTGAGGTAATATGAATAGTGTCATGTCGAAACTCTTGTTGTAACTTGTAATTTTCACATAAGTGGCGCAATCGTGCAGTCACCTTTTCTTTGACATCTTACTCAGTGTGAAGGATGCTTTCATTTGCAGTTTTGCGTATCCGAACTAGGCTTGTTAATGACATGTTGGGATAATCGGTCTAACCTTAAAAGTAGTCATAATGTTTTTTTTTTTTTTTTTTTTAATATTTTAAGTATTTTATTTTCAGACATGATTACTATTTAATTTATAACTGTATAAATTGTATATTGCATTATAACGCAAATATAAAAATAAAATAATTACGGAACAAAAGACTTAATAAATAAGAAACGCAAAAAAAAAAATAATAATACGTAAAAAATAAGTATATTTAGAGAGTTATTTTGTGTTTTCGTTCTTCTAGAAATTCTTTGAAGAATATAGTAGAAAGCTTCTACGTCAAATATACATCTAAACATAAATAATTCAAAAGTATATACAATTTTTAAAAGCAACTATACTGTAATGTTAGGGTCGTTGAAGTCATATGTATGCATTATTTGCGTATACATATGGAAACGTAAAACGGATTCAAGTATAAATGCTGCAGTTCTGTACCCACGATATTTAAATTTAAATGTGATGGGAAATGTATTATTCAAATAACACTACAAGGGAAAATATCAAACTGAAATTTGAATTTTAATCAATTCTTGATTTAATGATCTCCATATCATTTTTATTCCTTATTCGTCTCAAGTGGCGATGCTTTTAAGCAGAATTTGGTGCTTAAAAAAACATTCCGTTCTTCAACTGGAAACAATATCGCAGTAGGGATCAAGAAAAAAAAAAGAAAAACGTTTTTACATAGAAACTTAATTTAATCAATATCAAAATGTAAATGTATATATTTTTTCAAATTTGCTAAACAATATGAAATATTCAAAGGATTGTTCCATTTTTTTTAATTTAAAATTATTTGACTAAAAATAAATAATATATTCATAATAAAAGTATTTAAAATATGTTTAAATCTCTCTATCTCTCTACATTAAAAAAAAGTAACCACCGCTGCCGCCGCTGTCAATTAAGATTTTGTGCCTTGAAGTCTTTCTGGACTAATATCTAGAAAACTATTGCATGTAAAATTTTAAAAATTGGTAGTTTTATAAAGAAATGTTCGATAAACACGCTGAAGCAAACAGTTTTTAAATCGAAGAATTATTTTAAGAGATATTTAAAATCAAAGTTCGTCAAAACAGTTTTTTGAAAAAAGTTTTATAGGAACGAAAACTATCCGCAGGAATTTAACCATAATTTGTAAGGATATAGGTGACAAGTTTGCGGAGTGCAGACTGCAATCACTTTTTTAATTTGAGTAATTTTTTCAGGTTATATTTCAATTTTTTATTCAAAATTTTCATTATTTTAACGAAGATTTATTTCATATTTCATAAATTCCATTATTTGAACCGTTGCCAATTTTTTATTCAAAATTTTCATTATTTTGACGAAGATTTATTTCATATTTCATAAATTCCATTATTTGAACCGTTGCCAATTTGTAAAATAGCGCACGTAATAAGATTCCCTTTCAATTAAGAAATGTATTTACACGAGACTATTAAAAACAGAAATAAAACTTTAAAATAATATTTAAATGATCACGTGTTAAAAGCAATAATGTAGAAAATGACGTAATAAAAATATACTTGCGCGTGAATATTACAAAGAGAAATACGAGTAACTAGGGAAATTCACGTCACATTTAAAATGATAAAAAAAAAAACAATATTTCCAAACAATTTCAATAAATTATTATATTTTCATGAGAGATCAATTTATTTCGACATATCTTTTACCCATTATTGCAAATTTTAAAACAGCGTAAATAATAATATTTCCTTTACAATGTCAAAATTCTTCTATTTGTTTATTTGGTGTTACAGTTTAACGATAGTTTTTTTTTAATGAAAATTGATTGACGGGGTAATGGAGAAGTATCAAAAGACAAATAAGCGTTGAATTAAAAATTCCCCGATGAAAAAACTAACACGTGTAACGCATCTGATGTCAACTGAAAGTGACGAGACGCCACGATTATGCACGTTTGGCGCTAAATCATATATTTTGGTGACAGTTACAGTTGTAATCTGTTTCAACAGCAGTTGATTCGACCTTAAAATCCCTCAGTCAAAGGAAAATGAATGGAAACCCTGTTACAGCAGATCGCCACTGGTTGTTTAATTATAATACAATCTTCCGCAATCGTTTTAGAGATGATCAAATCAGAGTGTTTTTAAATCATGCGGTGTCAGAACGGGGGTTGGCGAGCGCAGCTCGTAGGGGGCAGAGCCCCCTAGTATTAAAAAAAAAAGTAAAAACCGCCGCGGCCGCCGCTGTCAATTAAGATTTTGTGCCTTGAAGTCTTTCTGGACTAATATCCAGAAAACTATTGCAAATACAAATTTAAAAATTGGTGGTTTTATAAAGAAATGTTCGATAAACACGCTGAAGTAGACAGTTTTTAAATCGAAGGATTATTTTCAGAGATATTTAAAATCAAAGATGGTCAAAACAGTTTTCTTATAAAAATTTTATAGAAACGAAAACTATGCACAAGAATTTAAACATAATTTGTAAGGATATAGTTTACAAGCTTGGGGTGTGCAGACTGCAATTATTTTTTCAATTTGACTCATTTTTTGAGGTTATATTTCAATTTTTTATTCAAAATTTTCATTATTTTTCTGAAGATTTATTTCATATTTCATAAATTCCATTATTTGAATCGTTGCCAATTTGTAAAATAGCGCACATAATAATGTACCCTTTCAATTAAGAAATGTATTTACACGAGAGTATTAAAAACAGAAATAAAACTTTAAAATAATAATTAAATGATCATGTGTTAAAAGCAATAAATGTAGAAAATGATAGAATAAAAAATATGCTTGCGCGTGAATATTAAAAAGGTAAATAATTAAATTATTCCGCGTTTTCAAAGCATTAAGTAGAGTAAGATTGATTTATTTCGACAAAATATTTTATCTATTATTGCAAAATTTAAAACAGCGTAATTAATAATATTTCCCTTCAATTAAAAGTATATATTTACGTTTAATAATTCGTTTAAATCAACGAAATAACTAATAAATCGGTAAAATATAATTAAAAATACAGATAAACGTTGAATTAAAGATCACTCGATGACATAACTACAACGCCTAACGCATCTGGTATCAATTGAATGCGACGCCACAGATATGCACTTTTGGCTTTAAATCCTATATTTTGACGACAGTTCTTTTCTTTTATAGAAAGTAGTAGTCGGGATAATGGAGTAATACCAATTTTCTATTAGCGTCGTTATAAAATTTCGCGATGCAATGACATTGCTTAGTTAACCATTTTGCACAGGTTGATTTTCAAATGTTTAAATAACCTTATTTTATCAACAGTTGTTAGCTGTCTCGACAGCAGTTGATTCGGCTTTAAAATCCCTTGGTCAAAGGAAAATGAATGGAAACCCGATTATAGCAGATATTACAGCGAGCAGCCGATTACACAAGCCCGATTATAGCAGCCGATTACAGCAGGTCGTTTAATTATAATTCAATCTTCCGCAATTGTTTTAAGGTTGATCAAATCAGAGTGTTTTTACAGTTTGTAGTGTCAGAACGGGGGTTGGCGAGCGTAGCTCGTAAAGGACAGAGCCCCCTAGTAAATATATAAAATACTATTTTAAATAAATACAAGTTTTAATTTTTCGAAATCCTCCCGCAATGCAAAAAGAAAAAGAAATAGCATTCATGTATTTAATTACAAGCAAGCTACGCCCGCTGCACTGGTCGGTTTCTACAAATGAACCTTGAATCAAACGAAATATATCGTTTAATTTGACCTTGTATTTGAAAGCAACCTGTATATTTACCTGGAATATTCTTCCACATTACTGAAAAATGACGCCATTGCGCTATTATATTTTCTAATGTGAAGTCAAAGTTTTAGCTGTTAAGGACCAATTCTTTTATTTGGTCATATACTGTTAGTGTTTGCTAAAGAACGATAAAACTATATGCAATATACTAAAACTTTCACTAAAAATTATCGAACAAACAGTGCAAACAAATTAACTAACATAATCCATGCAGTACAATTTTTTATAAAGGCTAATCTTTGATATTCGGGTTCATCTGATTATAGAGCTTTTCCACATAATTCTAAAACTAACATAGAATGATATGAAATATACTAAAACCATCCTTAAAAATTATCTACTTAACAATGCAAGTCGCAAAAAAATACGCCCAGTAAAAACTATTAAAAACACTAATCTTTCGGAATCGGGATAACCTGACTATATAACCTTCACACATAACTCTTTGACTAAGCAACGTAAAACAATATGTAGTACACTAAAACCATTCCTGATATAGCATCTAACTAACAATACAATTCTCATCAAAATCCGTCCAGAAGAACTTTTTCAGAAGGCTAATCTTTCATAATAGGAATCAAATATTGAAAAAGCTAGTAATTGATAAAAAAAAGGTCACCCAATTTTCGAATTTCCCCTATAATTCTAGAACTAAGCAACGTAGAATATATGTTATACGAGCAGGGAAGACCGAGCTATGCTCGGTCAAAATTAAATTTGAGTTCAAATATCATGACCCATGACCAAAATGACCCACTAATTGAATTTTCTCGAACATGTGACTTAGCCCAACAGTCTTCTCGTGCCCGAAAACCATAGGATGCAAAATTTAGTGTAAATTGAGCCGCTTTTTAGATCTTGACCCACAATGACCCAGAAATGACCCACTAATCGAATTTTATCGAACATGTGACCTAGCCCAATGATTTTCGCGTGCCCGAAACTCGTAGGATACAAAATTTAATCAAAATCGTTAGAGCCGTTTTTTAGATAAAATTAATTTGACCCGCGTTGACCCAAAAATGACCCACTAATCGAAAGTTCTCGAACATGTGACCCAGCCCAATAGTTTTCTCGTGCCCGAAAATAGTCGGATACAAAATTTCGTCAAAATCGTTTGAACCGTTTTTTAGATACAATTAGCTTTGACCATGACCCAAAATGACCCAAAATGACCCACTAATTGAATTTTCTCGAACATGTGACCTAGCCCAACAGTCTTCTCGTGCCCGAAAACCATTGGATGCAAAATTTAGTGTAAATTGAGCCGCTATTTAGATCTTGACCCACAATGACCCAGAAATGTCCCACTAATCGAATTTTCTCGGACATGTGACCTAGCCCAATGATTTTATCGTGCTCGAAACTCGTAGGACACAAAATTTAATCAAAATCGTTAGAGCCGTTTTTTAGATAAAATTAATTTGACCCGTGTTGACTCAAAAATGACCCACTAATCGAAAGTTCTCGAACATGTGACCCAGCCCAATAGTCTTCTCGTGTCCGTAAATGGTCGGATACAAAATTTCGTCAAAATCGTTTGAACCGTTTTTTAGATACAATTAGCTATACCATGACCCAAAATGACCCACTAATCGAATTTTCTCGAACATGTGACCTAGCCCAATAGTTTTCTGGTGCCCCAAAATGGTAGGATACGAAATTTCGTCAAAATCGTTAGAGCCGTTTTGAAGATAAAATTTGCATATATATATATATATATATATATATATAACCACACACAAGATTTGCTCGTATTAGAATACATGATAATAAAACTGTCCCTTGAAAATTATCTAACTAACAGTGTAGGTTCCATCGAATTCTTTTAGTGCATTATCTTTTGAAAAGGTAATCTTTCATGATTGGATTGATCTGATTATAGAACTTCATAATAATTCTAGAACTAAGCTATGTAGCTATACAATAAAACCTTCCCTGAAAAATTATCCATCTAACAGTCTAAGGTCTATGAAAGTCCATTCAGCAGAACTCTGGTTATAAGTAGCCGGAACGAAATTTCATGTACGTAGAAGAAAATAGAAGTATATTGCCATTAATATAGTTTACATTTAAATAAAAATGAGGTACTTTTCGTTAGCCCGGCGCCATCGATATGTGTACATATATAAACATACACTACTTTTTTTACAATAGCAGAAAATTTTTAATTGAGATATTGTACATATATAAATATATATGTATATACATATATATATATATACATATATATTCATACATATATATATATATATATATATATATATATATATATATATATATATATATGTATATATATATATATATATATATATATATATATATATGTGTGTGTGTGTGTGTAATATGTGTAGATATAAGTGTGTGTGTATAGGATACATGTATATTAGGGCGTATCGAGAAAATCCAAATTTCTTAGATCTTTTTGCGGTAGTGCGGAAAAGTTGTGAACTCGCTTTATTAAAAAACGTGCGAAATCTTAAAACTGTGGGTTGATATCTTCTGTCGCCTCAGTAAGCCTAAAGTTCCAAAAATTGGGCTAAAAATGATTACAAATCAAAAATTAATAATAAATCACAGATTTTGCTCATCGGTTTGAGGTAGTGCTTACAAGTTACTATTTTGTAACAACAACAACCATAGAAAATTGTAGAATTATGGATTAATATCTTCTGTCGCCTCATCGGCATCGAATTTTGGAAATTTTGACGCATTTTGGTAGTTTTCTGCTTGCACACGCACAGTACACAATCGATACAGACTGGGCTTGGCAGTCTGCCAAAATAGTGAAGACAATGTGGGAGCGATTCAAATGCGTTTAAAACTGGACAGCACAGTTCTTGTCAGTGAAAGGTATGGTGTCTCTAACAGAGCCACGGCTGCTATTGCATCGCGTGTTATGCAAGATTTGGGTTTAATATCAGAATCTGATACCAGCCTCGTCACAGGTAAAAATAAAATATGGAGGGAAAAATCGAGAATTTACACAAAAGTGGTCTCAAAATCAAATGAAAATCGTTCCACTCTATCTGGCCTTTATTTTGATGGACGACATGACAAAACCTTAACATCAGAAACACTCGAGGACAAGCAGTTCTAAAGAACAATTGTAGAAGCGCATTGCTGTATTGTATCGGAGGCTGGTTCTTCGTATATCGGACATGTTGCACTTGAAAGCGGATCTAGTCTTGGTATAACTAATAGCATTTACGAATACGTTACAAGTGCTTTATTGGATGGATTTTGCAACCTTATTGTTATTGAGTGTGACGGCACTGTAGTGAATACAAGAGTGTCTAATGGCGTAATTCGCAGGCTTGTATTGAAACGTCAGAGGCCAGTCCAATGGATTATCTGCTTACTTCATTTCAATGAGTTGCCATTACGACACCTGTTTGAGTCCATAGACGGCACGTCATCTGGCTCCACATCTTACACCGGAGGCATTAGACGAAACCTCAAAGGATGCGAAAAGCTTTCAATTGTTGCTTTTAATAATATTGAATGCATGTTGCCAGACATTGATTCTACCACCCTCAGTTCAGATCATAAATACTTATTAGACATTTGTTCCACCATTAGTTCTAGCGTTTGTTGTTCAGATATAGCTATCCGGGAACCGGGACCGTTGAATTTGTCCCGCTGGCTAATAACTTCCAATCGAATACTGAGGTTATATATATCAACATCAGACCCATCAAATGAGTTGCTAACATTGGTTGTATTCATTTTAAGAGTCTACGCACTCTAATGGTTCCGAATTAAGATTCGTCATTCCATAAAGGATGGTGCTAGGCACCTGTGGCATTTCATCAGCTCATCTCGGCAATTGCCAAAAAAGTATTGTGACATAATCGACCCAGTTATTTCTCGCAACGCTTACTTTGCGGCTCAAGTAAACATGCTTTTGGCCATGTTATCTGATGATAGGTGCCGTATTAGGACCCTTGCAGATCGGCGGATTATCAAGACAAAAGAAATTAGCCCAGACGGAAATTGTGTTCGCAAATTCGTTATTCCTGTTGTTAACTTTGGAGGTACAGACTATGTAGATCTCATTGACTGGCAAACATGTTAGGCGATATCGTTTCCTGTTCTCACAGATATCAGTTCTCAAGAATTTCTGAAGATGATACAAGGCAGTATGCCAATGTATTGCTGGCACTTTATTAAATTTGCTTCACACACACACATAAGCGAGTGAGCGGATTGTGAAACTAGTCACTGCAGCCTCCGGAAAAACAGTTGGGATGCAGAACAGGGATAGATTTATTAGAACGACACTAAAATCCAGAAAACACAAGTCAAAATTTGAGACCAAAAATGATTACAAGCAGTAATGTTTTTGTCATTTGTATGTTCGAAAGGTAAAATAAAGTTTTTGTTCGCATTAAAATAAGGTAAGTGTTACGTGTATTTATTTAAAATTTTGCCTTCATTTTACAAAATTTGGTGTCGATGAAGCGGCAGAAGATATTAACGTATAATTCTAAAATTTTTTAAGGCTGTTGTTAGTTTTTCTCGGCGTGAAAATAAGGATGTTCCACTGTTTTTGCAGATCGACAAACCCAGTCTGTCTCGATTGTGCATTGTGCAAGCAGTAAACAGTTATGCAGAAAACTACCAAACTTCATCAAAATTTCAAAACTTCGATGCCGATAAGGTGACAGAAGATATCAACCTATAATTCTACAATTTTCTATGGTTGTTGTTGTTACAAAACAGTAACTTGTAAGCTCTACCCCAAACCGATGAGAGAAATCTGTGATTACTTATTAAGTTTTGTATTTTAATCATTTTTAGTCCAATTTTTGGAACTTTTGGCCCACTGAGGCGACAGAAGATATCAACCCACAGTTTTAAGATTCCGCACACTTTTTAATAAAGGGAGTTCACAACTTTTCCGCGCTACCGCTAAAAGATCTAAAAAAATTGGATTTTTTCGATACGCCCTAATGTATATATATCACTGGCACCCAGCTAAGCGAAAAGTACCAAAAAATACTGCAAAAACGGTGTCGTACGCTTGAAAAAACACCTTTTGGCTTAAAATCTCTCATCAAAACTGTTTTTCTTTTTTTTTCCTCTTTCTTTCCTTTTTTAAAATAAAATTAGTAACAGTTTTTTCTTTTATTTTTCGAGATGTATAGCCATTTCAATTATTTCTGAACCAAAAAAAAAAAAAAAACACCATTTGGCTTAAAATCAAATAGTTTGGGGTCAAAAGTAAAATCAAAATCGCCAAAAACAAAAGATAAATTGCTAAATATTGCTTCAATAGCAACCTGGATCATTGAATAATTTCATAAGCATTACGAACATTCCCAATCATGTTTAAATTAAATATTTTTGTTTTATAGTATTATCTCTCATTAAACTGATTTTCTTTTTTTTCTTTTTTTTAAATAAAATTAGCAACAGTTTTTTCTTTAATTTTTCGACATGTATAAAACTTTTCAATTCTTTCTACAATAATGGTAGCCAAAAAATTAGCAATGGTAACCTTTTGAGCCAAAATAACAGAACTTTCTATCAGAATTCTATAACTAATGTACATAGAACAATATGTTATATACTAAAACCTTCCCTGAAAAATTATCTATCGAACAGTGTAAGTTCCATCAAAATCCATTCAGCGGAACTCGAGTTATAAAGGAACGGAACGAAATTTCCATTTGTGTTTTATATATATAGTAGATTTTGTAATATTTTTTTTTTTTCAAATGGCTATGTTATTCTTGCACTTTATATTGTTTTGTTTTTTTATATATATTTATATATGTCATTTTTTTATTGTATTTAATTTTTTTCAGCGAAATCAGAATTACATTTACACTGAAGAATAAGGGCCATTCCATTGTGACGGGTGTTACATCCACACAAAATTTTAAGAGTTTATATCTATATTTTGGGAAATAAATTAGCTAAGAAATTCCTGAAAAATATTTTACTTGTGTTTTTCCATGCATATGCTTGGATAATTGAGCAAATATATAACTTCAATAGCTTGCAATATTAAAAAAAAATGTTTAACTTGTGATGGGTGTAACTCTCTCGGGACAAGATTTTTTACTTGCATACACATTTGTTAAAATTCCTGTGAATATTAATCTGTGTCATTATTAAAACATTTTTTTTTCTAATGAAAGAGATTCAAATTAAACTTAATGCGTAATTTTCATAATAAATTTTAATTATTTTAATGTATAAGAATTTATTTCCTGCTGTGACGGGTGTGACAAAGAAGTGACGGGTGTGACATTGTGCAAAGTGTACGATTTGAAAGTTGTTTACCAAAAAAATACAGTGATCAGTATAGTCAGTAAACTCAACAATAGTAAATATACAAAAGAAATTTAATAAAACTAACATATTTATGCAGTTTGTTTAAAATTTGCAGAGCCCCCTACTCGTTATAAGTGATGGGGGAGCTACTTTTTTTACAATAGCAGAAAATTTTTAATTGAGATGTCATCTTCCGCTGGCCAAATCCAGTGTAGCCCACTGGCCTGCATGTATTTTAAGCTATTTTCTTCCTTACGGAAGTTGATATTCAAGACATTAGCATAGTACAAGCTATTACGCTTTTTGCTACTGGCCAGGGAAACCAAATGATAATCACCAATATTTAAATCTGATATTTTCAAAATCTTTCTGGGGGGAGATTCACAATTAGCAGCGACTGCCACTTCCCTCAGTGTTGATTTGGCAGTCTTTCCCATCAAAAGGATAGTACTAGTAAATCTACAGATCAGGAGCCTCAACGTCAGCTCTGAAAGTCAATGTTTTTTAAACTCTCTTTTTATAATATTTAACATATTACAATCCACAAATTAAATTATTTAAATTACTACATATATATTTATATGCATATAAAATAATTCGAAGGTTTCAGAACTTAGAAACGTTAAATTGAACACGGTTTATGCAATAATATTCTGACATTCTTATGAACTTCTTATTTTATTTTTTAGATTAAAAAAATACATTTCTTCAGGGGGGGGGGGGGGGCTCTGCCCCGCTGAACCCTCCGTAATCTTATTAAATTTATATTCGTGATTTCCTATTATTTGTGTGAATGATTCTAGTATATCTTCCATTTCGTTCTGCAAAGTGGTTTTATTACGATAAGCAAAAATTTCGAAAATAATTTCATGTTATCCTAATACCTAAATAGCAATATTTACTTACCTGCCATTCACGAAACACTCGTATCTGATTGATAAGTTTAATAATATCTCGTGTACAAAAGTAACTTATGGAAATGTAAACTGAATCTACTATATATTTCACTTATCTATTTCAGAAATCTAGTATTATTACAATTTTTGTTTCGGAAAAACAGTTTTGATGATCATTGTACAATATTTGTTTGACCTAAGTACATCCTGATCTAATTCGATGGCAATAGCATACTAAAATCTCCCCAAAATAGGCTTATTTGGAAACTTTTAAACCTATTGTGTAATCATTCATAATCGTGCCTACTGCCAATTCACTAAATAGCAACCTTGATTTGGCGCTATAAAGTATTTTTTGTGATAATTTTTTATGATCTCAGTTTCCAGTAATTGTGCTATTTCAGGCTGTATGGATGTGTTTTAACAAGCTAATTTCTTTAGATTAACTATCTCGTTGTACGAGATATTTGCCGAAATGTCAGTGAAGGCTTACTGTCTGTTCCGCGATAACTGCCGTAAAAATGATCCGATTAGTTTGATTTTTGGTAGGTATGTTGGTGAGATACCCGTAATTAGCTGTATAGTTTTTAGTTACATTTGGTTCATTCGTTCGGAAAATATAGAACATTTCTTTTTTTATCATAATGCTTTCCTATGGGAATTCAGACGATTTTGAAATTTTTCAGTCGTTGAAAATAAAATGTCGCATTTGATTAATGTATTTAAACGGTAAGTTATGAAGGCTAAAATTTATCAAGTCAGGTGTTAAATTATTTAAATTAATTTGAAATTTTGTTTATACATTTGTCAGATTTTTTAAATTAGGTGTATAATTTTTGGTGCAATTTTATACATCTGTTCTAATAATATAATACATTTATTTTATCACTTTTTGCAAATATTAAAATGCATTCATTTTTATTTTCCTTTTCAATTTAACAGTAACCTAGCAACCACATTTCAAAGAATATCAAAATGATAAAATTCAAGTAACTCAGACGATTTTGCTACAATATTTTATTCGCAAAATAAAATATTATTGGAGGATTTTAATATTTTATTGAAATAAATGAGAATTTATTTTGTACAAGTTACATTTTAACTACTATAGAATGATAGCGGAAACATTTTTATATGAGATATTATTAATTTTCTGGAAGAGATGTAGATTTTTCGTTGTTGAAAAAAAGTATTATTTTAAAAATAGAATGTAATATTTCATACAACGAGATAGTTAATCTAAAGAAATTAGCGTAGTAAAACGCATCCATACAGCCTGAAATAGCACAATTACTGGAAACTGAGATCATAAAATGTTATCACAAAAAATACATTATAGCGCCAAATCAAGGTTGCTATTTAGTGAATTGGCAGTGGGCACGATTATGAATGATTACACAATAGGTTTAAAAGTTTCCAAATAAGCCTATTTTGGGGAGATTTTAGTATGCTATTGCCATCGAATTAGATCAGGATGTACTTAGGTCAAATAAATATTGTACAATGACCATCAAAACTGTTTTTCTGAAACAAAAATTGTAATAATACTAGATTTCTGAAATAGATAAGTGAAATTTATAGTAGATTCAGTTTACATTTCCATAAGTTACTTTTGTACACGAGATATTATTCAACGTATTAATCAGATACGAGTATTTCGTGATTGGTAAATATTGCTATTTAAGTATTAGGATAACATGAAATTATTTTCAAAATTTTTGCTTATCGTAATAAAACCACTGTACAGAACGAAATGGAAGATATACTAGAATCATTCACACAAATAGTAGGAAATCACGAATAAAAATTTAATAAGATTACGGAGGGTTCAGCGGGGTTGAGCCCCCTCCAACCCCCCCCCCCCCCCTGAAGAAATGTATTTTTTTTTAATCTAAAAAATAGAATAAGAAATTCATAAGAATGTCAGAATATTATTGCATAAACCGTGTTTAATTTAACTTTTAAGTTCTGAAACCTTCGAATTATTTTATATGCATTTAAATATATATGTAGTAATTTAAATAATTTAATTTGTGGATTGTAAGATATTAAATATTATGAAAAGTGAGTTTAAAAAACATTGACTTTCAGAGCTGACGTTGAGGCTCCTGATCTGTAGATTTACTAGTATAATCTATTTTTAAAATAATACTAATTTTCAACCACGAAAAATCCACATCTCTTCCAGAAAATTAATAATATCTCATATAAAAATGTTTCGGCTATCATTCTATAGTAGTTAAAAGGTAACTCGTACCAAAACAAATTCTCATTTATTTCAATAAAATATTAAAATCACCCAAAAATATTTTATTTTGCGAATAAAATATTGTAGCAAAATCGTCTGAGTTACTTGAATTTTATCATTTTGATATTCTTTGAAATATGGTTGCTAGGATACGGTTAAATTGAAAAGGAAAATAAAAATGAATGTATTTTAATATTTACAAAAAATGATAAAACAAAATGTATTATATTATTAGAACAGATGTATAAAATTGCACCAAAACTTATACACCTCATTTAAAAAATCTGACGAATGTATTAACAAAATTTCAAATTAATTTGACTAATTTAAGACCTTAGTTGACCAATTTTAGCCTTCATAACTTACCGTTTAAATACATTAATCAAATGTGCCATTTTATTTTCAACGAATGAAAAATTTCAAAATTGTCTGAATTCCCATAGGAAAGCATTATGACCTAAAAAAAATGTTCTATATTTTCCGAACGAATGAACCAAATGTAACTAAAAACTATACAGCTAATTTCGGGTATCTCACCAACATACCTACCAAAAATCAAACTAATCGGATCATTTTTGCGTCAGTTATCGCGGAACAGACAGACAGACAGACAGAAACAAAAAACTTTTGGGGTCTCCACAACAAGCCTCAACTGACGTTTCGGCAACTATCACTACTTACTTTAAAGTGGTGATAAGACTTGATGCCTTCCCGTTTTCTGTCAGTATTTGTTTAGTTAATAGTATTTTCACTGCTGAAACATACAATGCCTTTATTGCACTAATCTCCTGAGCACATTTAAAAAAATTCAAAGCAGAATTAACTTAAAAGTAAGTAAGTTGCTACCAACTCACAATTTGCTATAATAGTCCAAATATATATTTCATGATTTATCTTCTCTTTTTGGCAAATTGGCCTTAATGTGTTCAGAAACAAGAATGAATCAACCTTACACTTCATGTAAAAATATTTAAATATATTTCAAAGCAATTTAAAATGTTGTCATACCTGTCACAAGAATTTTGTCACACCCGTCACAAGGATTTTGTCACACCCGTCGCACTAAAATTTCACACAAAATAAAAATTTAATGATTTTTTAACGTTTTGTAGTTATTCAGACTTGCAATAATTAAACTTTCCGAAAGTTTCATGTATTTTCATGGAAAAATGCATTTTGTATATTAACTTAATCATCTTTTTTGTGACGGGTGTGAATGAGAGACAGTGTAAATATATCTGTGTTAAAAATCGGGTCTTTTAAGTTTTTTTGAAAAATGAAGTGTTTTGAAAGATACACAAAGGTCACAGATAGTAATATATGCACATATATGGAAAATGCTGCTGTTTTAAATATTGCTTCTGGCAGAATGAAAATACCCTATTTACAGGCTGAAAGTTTTTCAAATTTTTCCAACTTTGAGCCTAGATAAATTATAAAAAAAATATTTTTAGAGCTTAGTTCTCTGTAATTGCATATGCGTCATATTTTTACCTTTAATTTGATATATTATTTGTAGTAATAAAAGACATTTGAAATTTCAACCCTCATATCCAAATTTTCATAGAAATACCCATAAGTATTTTAATACTTTTATTTTTGTTAAAAACTATCTATGTTAAATGTTACCCTTAATAAATTAATGTAGGACGAGATAATTTTGTATTAGGAGAGGATTTTTAAAAACATTAAGATCATTTATTTATTTTTTTAATTTTTTGAAAATATTACTTCACTGTAATAGAAGATGGAAATTATTAGAATGTGAATGATGGAAATTTCCATGTTTGATGAATGTTCTATTGATTCTTTTAAAATACTCCAATGTCATTTTTTAAAATTATTAATTAATTAATTTAATATGATGGATGAAAAAAATGTGTGAATGAGTAAATATGAGTAAATATGAGTAAATATGAGTAAATATGTCTGAATGAGAAACATATATATCGTCGGTACCATGTGAAAATATCGAATATGAAAATATGTATTTTCAATTACTTTAAAAAGTGGCCCGATTGTCACCTCTAAATTTTATTAGAAATCTTCGTCTAATAAAAATACTAATAATGTTTCAGTGAAGAGCAGAATTACTAGTCTGGCGTTCCTTTATATTCTGAGGTACCGAATTCATACCGGAAATTTTGTGAATTGTTTTCCTCACTTTACGGAATCACGAAATATCTGTCATTAAAGAAAGCAAAAATTGCTATTTGAACTTTCTGGTATGGATTAAACATTTCTGAATTGGGGGGGGGGGAGGGTGTTCGATAGGAAAGGGAATCTTTTCCCTAATTATGCCCTACAATTTTCCGAAAATCATATTGAACTAAACAGAGTAAACAGGTTATGAATTTCTTTTTTGTATGAAGGTTGGGCTTTTAAACAATAGAAGCTCGTAAGTTAGTAAAACCTTAGTAGTTAGCTTAGACTTCTTTCTCAAGTTTATGCGTCAATAAATATCTTACAATGTACTGAATTTATATACCATTTCTTACAATCTAAATAAACATGGACGAAAGGATATAAATGCATTTCTTGTAAAGCAAAAGCCACGTCTTTAATCTAGGAAGTTTTGTTAAATAAAAACAACAATTCTCGTACCCGGTCACTAATGTGTTAAACAAACTTATTTAGAAGTATATGTTTCTTTTCATATATGAATGAATTCAAAATAACTTATATATGTATAGAATTATTGAAAACACGCCTTCAAAAAGCAGCATTTACAAATTGTTCCAATTAGTGTAATTTCATGCCTTAATCAGCGGATCAAACAATCCTGTTTCGACAAAGAAATTTTAATTAAAAAATATATAATTAGCTATATCGTTATAAATATTTTACTTCAATTATTAAATAAAATTTCTTGGTCTAAACATGATAGTTTGATCCGCGGTTATACACCTGAAATTAGGGTATGCC
This sequence comes from Maratus michaelseni, assembly GCA_963931845.1. NCBI lineage: Eukaryota > Metazoa > Arthropoda > Arachnida > Araneae > Salticidae > Maratus > Maratus michaelseni. Next base: position 25,290,293 of record OZ007589.1, on the reverse strand, counting down.
AACTACATAAATTGAAACTTAACACTAGAACCGTGGGATATTTTACTCAAGTTTCATAAAAATATTTCACATTTAGAACTTGTATTTAATTTTTTAAACTTATTTTTGTGCGATGTACATTTAACTTATTTTATGAAGAAATTTTTCATTTGGTACGGGTCAAAATGACCCCTCATCGCGGTACTACTGTTAAAAATGAGTACGCTTTGCAAAATCCTTAAATTTAAACGCCAGATTTTTTTTTCTTTATATAAAAATAGCATCGAATGCATACACCACAATTTTCTTAATGAAAACGTGGTGCTCAAAGATTAAAACATTTATAGGGGACACCCGTCTAGCAGTTTTGTCAGTAGGCTACTTTCTTTAACTCTCTAAGCAGTTTGGCCGTATTTTTACGTTTTCAAAATTACACCTAAATTAGTTGTAGGTAGAAATATTTTTAACAGAATTGTATTTTAAGAGATATGCAAAATAAAGAGATATGAAATGTAGTTTAGAAGCAAACCATGAAGAAAAATTAAATTAGCATTATTTTTACGAGAATTTTTATGAAAATGCACGAAAGCCCTCCGACTCTCAAAGGTTTAAATTCAGATTTCTTGATTGCCACCAGATTTTTGAAGTAGAAATATTCAGCTTATTTACTAACAGCTTTAAATTTGCCAGTTGCATTATTTTTAAAAGTGATAGGAATCAAACAATTTTAATTAAAAAATAAAGTAGCTTACTGGCAACACTTCCGTCGAGAAGGGGTTGAACACTGTCGAAAGAGTAATAGTAATATATATATATATATATATATATATATATATATATATATATATATATATATATATACATATATATATGTATATGTGTGTGTGTGTGTGTGTGTGTGTGTAAGTGTGAATTTAATCAAAGTTAACCGCTGAAAGTAACACGCTTCGAATTTTTTCAATAATCATTCTACAACTCTTTCTTCTCGCAATTAACAAAATTGTTATCAAATTTAGAGTTTTAGCTCTTATTTCAAGTATTTGTAACTAATCCATATTTTTAGTTTTGGGATAAATCGCAAAACAACACTGAATGTTTTCTTCACTTTCGTAATAAGTTGCATTAAACGGGTCATTACACCATGGAGTTATAAGTATATTTGACCAATTTTTGCTCTAGTCGGTGAATTTCCCCCCCACTTAATTTTTATGTCCCAATGACACCGGTATTTGGAAACAAAGTTTTATCTTTATTATGTACACGAAGAAACACATTTATTTAATTTCAAATAAATTTGAACGAATATTCCGGTGGCACTGTGACATTTTGGAATTAAAATTAAGTGGACGAAAATTCATCCACCACAGAGAAAAAGGCTTTTAATTAATTTAAATTATAATATAGTATGCGTTGTGTTTTGTGACCACTATTTGATGACTAATACACACTTCCCGATGATTCATATTTAGTTATAAACAACGCCTCTCACTGTGATTACCTTTTAATTGAAAGAAAAATATTATAGCATCATTTCGATTTCATAATTCTGTATAAAATAATTGTAATTCTGGATATATGTACTGATTTCCATTGTTAGGGATTACCTTACTTGAATAAGAAGTAATTACGAAGTTTCCGAATGCAACGATTTGTTTATTATTTGATCTACCACAATTTTAAAACAATAATCTTTATGGTGTATTTCCAGTACGAACCCATCATGAAGTTTATTGTTTGGAAATAGTGATAAGTAAAATAACAAAAGAATAGTCGACAATAGGCACCTGCAATTGTTATCCGAACCACGCGGAAATATCTTATACTAGTATGAACCTTCAAATTTAAAACTGTAACTGTGATAAATTGAGCATCCAAAAACTAATACGCATAAAACAATATTATATATATGCCTATTTATGCCCTTTATCGCATATTGTTTTAAAAGTATTAAAATAAATTGTGATTTATTGCAAAATTATTCAAATACATATTACATCAGTAAAGATCTTTAATCAGATCTTGTGAAACGTTTGAGAAAAATAAAAATAAATGCTTCATTAGTGCGATCTGTTTATTATTTTTCTACTACAATAATAAAAAATAATCTTCATGGTATATTTCCAGTACGAACCCATCATAAAGATTATTGTTAGGAAATAGTGATAGGTAAAATATCAAAAGAAAAGTCTGAAACAGGCACCTGTAATTGTTATCCGAACCACGAGGAAATATCTTATACTAGAATTAACCTTCAAATTTAAAACTGTAATTGTGATATATTGAAAACTCAAAAAGTAATATGTATAAAACAATATTAAATATATGCGTATTTATGCTCCTTATCGCATATTGTTTTAAAAATATTAAAAAAAGAGTTGGGATTTATTTCAAGATTTTACAAATACATATTACATCAGTAAAGATTTTTAATCATTTCTTGTGAAACGTTTGAGAAAAATAAAAATATATGCTTCATTAGTAAAATTTATTTAGTATCAAAAACACTTCCCATAATACCCTCTATGTCAAAATTTCAAAATCAATTCCACAGTTTAGCCAGTTAAACAAATTTGGTTATTAAATAAATGTGTTTCCAGAAATGCATGTTAAATGTCAAGAGACATGTTAAGTAAATGGCTAATCCCAGAACAGTAGATGTTTACAAATATGATTCTATAAATTCTTCCTTCGATTAAATATATCCTGCTATCGTAAGTAAATATATTTAGTCGTTTCATGTGTTAATCAATTTTCCGTTATATTAAATGTCATGCATATTTGTTTATTCACGATGAATATACTTTAAAGTGCAGTGCTTTAATTTTAAAATAATAAAAAAAAAGTTTCTAAATTTTAATAGTATTTAAAAGATATTTTAACATTAGAAGAAGAAACGCTGCACACTCTCCTAAAATTAATCTTCAAAATTTTAATATTGTGTATAAAATACATTTTTGTCCCTAAAGAATTAAACAGAAAAATAGATAGTAAGTATATTTAAAAATTACTTATTTTTAAGAATTAGTTTTCGAAATGGAATTTACAGTTGTTTTGTAAAGCGTATTTCCAGTGTTAAGCTTGTTATAACGTAGCTTTCATAATGAGTGGTAGAAAATTTCACTCATGTCATCTAAATTTTTAATCATTGTTACTGGGTTCAAATTTGTTTATCGTCTTTTACATCCAGTTTCATAATGAAGACAAGTTGGAAATTGTAAGTCAAACGTGACAAATGAGGTGCATTCGTACTATAGCTAGTTATATAAAAATTCAAATCTTGATGATTTTTAATTCTGTGAAATGAATTATATCGTCTGCAGATTAATTTCTGTAATAAAATAAGTATCTCGGTCGCTTGGAGATTAAACCTCGGAAGCTACTATAACAAGTAAGCACCGATTTAAAAAAAAATCAAATTTCTTAATAAATGTTTTTATAAGTTTTGGTTCGATTTTCATAACATTTGAAATGTCTCGACAAAATTCTGCAAAGATAATATATCTTAAATTTCAAACCATTCGGTTGGGTAGTTTTTGCGTTGTTATATGCGGACGGACGGACAGACAGACGGGCGGCCCAGACGACGACAATAGGTGCTACCTACGTATTTATATAATTACGAACGCAACTAACAACTAGACCCAAACAAAAATCAGAATTTTAGAAAGTTTTTTGCTTCTGCACCCTTTTAAATTTCGAATTTTTTAAAAACTGTTCTGTTCGACCATTTGCGTTTTAAAAATAACAGGCATGAAAATTTTAAATTTCTATCCCTAAAAATTCTAAGTAAACCGTAATTTAGAACCTTTTCGACTGATTTCACACCTTTAAATTTTTAATCAACTGTTTATACCTCGCACCTGGATCTTAAAAGTAACCATTACAATAAATTTCAAGTTTCTAACCCGAATAAAACCAACTAAATCATAATTTAGAATGTTTCTGGAACGTTTTTAACTTATTTAAACCTTTTAATTTTCGAATATTTCAGAAACTGTTCTTAGTGTACATTTACATTTTAAAAGTAACCACCATGCAAATTCCGAGCTTCTTTCCAACGTACCTATTGAACGTACTTATTGCTGATGTAAATCAATGCAGTTATTAGCAATAGTTACGTTCATTGTACCACGTTTAAACACATTGCTGCATCCTAAAGTCTCCTTGTGACGTGAAAGAATGCAGTTACTTAACTCTCTATTTTTAATATTTTACTATGAGCGCAGCCTTGCAATACTTTTATTTTTACATATATTGTACATTTTGATGTGTTTTATAATACAGGGTGTCCCACAAGGTACGCACCGTCTAATATGTACAAATTCGGATAGAGCACGTCAATATGAGTATTTTGAATGGTAACAAGTGGGGTCCCCGAATATAGCGTGATAGTCTAATTACAGGATGAACATTATCATAGCTGCGAACTTTTAAGCTTTTCTCCTACCACTAAAATTTTATAGTAAATTTTACCTTATTAAATCTCCGAAATCAGGGGATTCAATAAGGCAAAAATTTCTATAAATTTTTAGTGGTTACCACAAATTTGCATTATCATCTGGGGAATCTTTCATGTTGTACACATCGTCATTTGGAATACCCACTATCGGATTCGTCAATAACATCATAGCTGTTAACTTTTACGCTTTTTCGATACCACTAAAAATTTATAGAAATTTTTGCCTTATTGAATCCCGTGATTTCGGAGATTTAATAAGGTAAAATTTACTATAAAATTTTAGTGGTAGGAAAAAAGCTTAAAAGTTCGCAGCTATGATAATGTTCATCCTGTAATTAGACTATCACGCTATATTCGGGGACCCCACTTGTTACCATTCAAAATACTCATATTGACGTTCTCTATCTGAATCTGTACATATTAGACGCTGCGTACCTTGTGGAACACCCTGTATATACATGAAGAAGAATGTGTTGCACGATTGCGCTCATAAAAATAATTGAGGTAAAATTAGGAGAAATTGCGTATTTTTCATCAAAAACTAAGAATAATACGAGCTTGTGTAAGTCATATAAATCCGAACAAAATGCAAAAACTATTGTTGAAATCGTACAAGATAAACTTTCTAATATTAAAAAGTGAAATAATTAAGTCAGTATCACGGCTTATGGCACTGATCCTTTTGAATTTCTAGCCCCTTCAACATCACAAAATTGCAATTTTGGAGAATAAAATCAATAAACAGATAAATAGAAAGACATTTAAACTAAACGTAATGAAAATTGTATACTTTATTGCACGACTTTATATGTAAAAATGATTAGAATTTAAAAATATATGTATTATTTTAGAAAAATTAATTTTGTAATAAAAGTATTTTATAACAAATATACTCTTATTGTAATACAATGTATAATTTTTATAATAAAATCAATGTTTAAATCGTACACTCTGCATAGATAAGTATCTAAAATAAATTCTTGAAGTATGCAAAATTAGTTTTTGAAATATAACAAAATTTATCTAATAAATTAGTTTTTGAAAGATATTTTCTCGCATCCTTACATATTTATATAATGTATTATATCGTGCTGTTAATATGCTTTGACTAACTGGAAAAGTTTTACTTCTTACTTCTATAGAAATAAAATTATCACCATCATTATTTCGTTCTTCGGTATTAATATTTACAGAAGGAAACGGAAATGTTATTATTCTGAAATTCCTTTCACGTAGTACTAATTAATTTAGCATATATATTTGTTTAACTTTTTAATATAAGAGACTATTTCTTATTGGATAAAAGACCATATTGAAATAACAATTTTATGTTATTATGCATTGCATCTTAGCCATTTTTTTAAATATAAATATTTATTGTAGAAATTTGTGGATAAAATTCTTAATTTGTTTTGTAAATAATTACTATTTTAGCATTATAATTATGTTCAAATTTCTAAGAATTTGACATTTTCCTATATATTTAAAATTTAAACAAGAAAAATTTTAACTAAGGATTATGTATTTTAATGATGTTTCAAAAATTCAACACTAAATGTTTTTTGCATCAACTTTCTATGTACTCGTACTTTTTTATGCAAAGGTGTATTATTAAACTGTTTTATACGCATAAAATTCTTTAAAGTATTTCGAAATTTCACGGTTTGTGGAATTTTCCGAATTCGTAATATCACAGAAAATTCTATTGATTAAAATTCGTTATCACGCAGTTACAATACTTCGTGTTCACACATATTTACTTAATTATTTTTAAATATACCATTTTATCTTGGATATAAAAATACAAAACATATAATGCGTACTTATATACAATTAAAATTTTTTACTTATTGTTTACAATAAAGTTCAATTTCACTAGTTTAAAGCTTAACTAGTTTTAACTTCTCATGTTTATAATACCTATATCAACATCTACGAAATCAAAATTCATGACATGTCTACGAAGAAAAAAAAAATTGAGTTACAGTTATGTATCATTATTTTGAAGATTGCTGAATAATATTAACCGTACATATTTATTTAATGTTTTATAACATATCTTATTTTGTAAAAATAATAATATTAATACTAATAATAACAAATATTATTATGAGAAAGGTAAAAATATTAATGAAAATCATCCTATATTTGTTTGTATTCCATTTTTATTGACAGCATATTAATTAACAATCTTACAAATTGAATTATACTTGATAGATAAAAATATTGTGATGTAATAAATATAAGGGTTCTCACCAAATATCACTAAATAATTATACACACTATTCGTAATACAATATAGAACATATCGTCGCTACCATGTCAAACTATCGAATATGAAAAAAATGCAGTTTTTATTACTTTTAAAAATCGGCCGATTGTCACCACTAAATTTTATTATAATTCTTTGCCTAGTAAAAATAATAATACATTTTCGGTGAAGAACAGGGTTGCCAGTTTGGCTTCCTTTTTTATTCAGAGATGCCGAATTCATACCGGAAATTTGGAGAGAAACATTTTTACTTTAAGTAATGATGAATTAGCCTCTCATTATATAAAGAAAAAATATCTATTTTAAATTTCTGGTATGGATTCGAAATTTCTTAATAGAAAAAGAGGCCAATTTGGCAACCCTAGTGAAGTTGCAACCCTGCAACCCTCTTAAAATTTAGTGGTGACAATCGGCCCATTTTTAAAAGTAATGAAAAATGCATTTTTTCACATTCGACAGTTTGACAAGGTAGCAACGATATAAAGCCTCAACCCAAGGGTCACAGTTTTCAAAAGATCTATATTTTTTCAATGATATAAATGAAAAGATTTCCCAAGCAACAACCAAGAAAAATTGCTGTCAATTACGGAAACTTACCTAAACCGATAGTGTCTTTGCGATTTGCTTGACGATACAGTTCTTGTTGAAAAAAATGTAAAGATGGACAAATAAATCTAAGACAAATGATAAAATAACTGTGACTCTTAGCGTTTAAATATTCTATTAGAGGTCGATTATAAATGTATTAGTATTGAAATAAATAATTAGAGGAAATCGAGGACTATTGGGGTACGGTGGCTAACGGAACAAATGGATAGCCTAATAAAATAAATGTGCAGGCTTCCGACACCCAAAATAATTATATATAAACATTTAATCTAAAATCTTTGCGTACTAAAAACCGTAATGTAACTTATTATTTTATATTTGATACAATTATGATAAAATTATTATATATGATAATATTTAAATAGGAGAAAACATTCTTAGAACCACATTAACGTTTAATAAAAGCACAAGGTAATAAAGATTTCAATTAATTCGCCTTTAGTATGTTTTTTTTTTTTTTATAAAATTAGAAATACATTTTAATCTTGACAATTAAAATTTTTTTTGATAAAACTGTTGAGTTTCCCCGTATTCAAAACATTTTTGTTTAATAAATGTGTTCCATTAGGCTCGTTTCAAATCCTATTAAACCCCGGAGTTTGGGTCTGCAATTTCTGTTTCACTAATTAAGCTCTAATTAGCATATTTTATCTATTAATAGTAACCTGTATAAGGTAATTGTCTGCAACAAAACATGGAGGTTTTTGGGTAGATTTCGTAAGAAACACTCCCTAAGTTGGAATTTTTGAAAAATTTTTGCAGACCTACGCCGATTATAACTTACAGAACCCAAAAGCACCTCAGTTCAAAACTTTATCTATCTATCTATCTATCTATCTATCTATGTCACTTTTTTATAGACACGATAACTGCAATAATTCTGCACAAATCTCTTCCAAACTAATACATAAAATCAAGGGGTCTCGTCAAGTTTGTTAATGGGCAAATCGAACCAAGGAGGGGGGGGAAATGGGGGGAGGGGGGGGGCTTTTTGTGAGAACAGAAAATAAAAACCATAAATTCTTAATTATGATACGAATCGGATCCGTTTAAAGTTATTATTACTTCTAGGAAAAGGGCCAAAAATTTATGTATGACAGATTTTTTATATCATTCAAAATGGTCCCAAGGGGTGGGAGAGGAAGGGCGATTTTAGAAGAAAAATATTCATTTCGTCAATTCACAAGATATTAAATCCGCTTGAATTTATTATAAATCCTCTTAATATTATCTAAAACTTTTATATTGACAAGTTTTTATAGGACCAACCCTTATAGAAAAAACCCTGCGCCTGCAAACAAGTTAGGTTTCGAAGTAGGCGGTTCCAACTCCCGCATCACGACAAAAAGGTCATTTTTCCGCAATTCCCAACAAACAGACGCCCCACGGTCTGCGTCTTCGAAATCTACCTGTGCCTGTAGGCCGAGCCGTTAGGAATTATTTTTATCTACACTTTGTACAGTATGAAATGTGAAACATGTCACTTTGGCCCTCCTTCTGCCCTACTTAATTTTATGTCATAAAGCGAATCCAAATTTGTCTCAACAGTTCAAAATTTCAAACTTTCTCTTTCTGATTATCACATGATCTTACTTAGTTTTATTAGTCAGAAATCTGGCAAATGTGAATAATATCGCAGAAACAGAGAAAAAATTTAATAATGTTTTAACACCAGACGAGATAAAAACAATGCAAAATGCATATTGAAAAAGACCTTAGGAGCCGTTTTCCATCTTTGTCTGCTCCAAGTTCCCTTTATCAAAATCCTACTAAAAGTTTTATTAAGGTAATTTAAGATAATTGAAACATTTTTGGTTTGGTTAAGGCCTTATTTTAGTTGTTTTAACTCATATATAATTGTTTTAAACTGAAATGAAAAATAATAAAATTTTTATTGTGTAAAATAACATGCTTATTGTTATCTTTTCGATCTCCTTACGGCACGCTTTATATTTAATTAATGTAAAAAAACATATTCACGAATTATATTCTAACCCAAATAGGAAAATGAGATGAACGAAATATCGATGATTCGAGTAATTTTCGTACTCCTCATCATTATACGTACACAATTACAAAACACCGAAGAACCAAAACATGAAATTTTGCAATAACGAGGTTAGTTTTAATAGTGAAATAAATAAAATATTTAAGGATATACGTCTTAACTACTATCCACAATGTTGGTGTCATATATTTTATTATGAACTCTGGAAGAAATCCTATCAATACCCCATTCATTGTTAACGTGTCAATCCTAATGGGGCTATACCTTTACCCAGGGCTCGCAGCGTTCCTAAAATATTCTACCTTTGCTATCACTATTTTAAAACGCGAATCTTCATAGTAGATTCGTTTAAAATCTTTAATATAAATATACCACAAAATTTGCTGTTTCATAATAGTGGTAGCAAAGGTAAAAATTTTAGGAACGCTGCGAGCCCTGTTTACTTTACTATGGTAATATTTTTAAAACAAAATTAGGCCATTTTCAAGAAAGTTAATATTAGGACTGTTTTTGTGTCTTTTAATCCTATCAGTAATTTTCTCAGTAACTATAAACATAAATATCCAAAATTTGACCTTAGAGGCGTGTATAAAATTATTTGCAAAGCCTGCAAGTTGATTCACGTTGGTGAATCTGGACGCTTTCTGAGTGTGAGTTAATGAGCATAAAAAATATTTTAATAGAGGTTCTTTGAACTCAAGATTGGTTGCACATGCACTTGGATACGGCCATGTCCCCTACTTTGATTATGCGCAAGTTGATAACTGCTGCTTATAGAATAGCCGTGTTTTCCTAGAGGGTTGGCTGCCTGTTCTAGCTGAATCTCCAATTGAGGAAGCTACCTAGGCCCCGGCTGAATATGATGTCCAAATGAAATTGCACTTTTAAGTGTATTTATTGTTTGGTTCTGCGGTGTTTTGTAATTATGTACATATACTGTTGAGGAGTACGAATATTAAATCGTATTTTCATATTTTAGTGTCCTTTATCATTAAATGTCTGTAGTTATATATTTTATTTAAATTTTTAATGCGCAATGCTTATTTATTTTTTCACTGGCTCCAAACTGCTACGCTTCTTTTCGACAAATAAATATATTGGAGCGAGAGTATTTGCTTAATAAATACATTAAAATATGTAAATATGTCTATTTTTAATACTTGGAAATTTTTCCATAAAAAATTCCACACGCCTTGCATTCTTAATATTCAAATTCGGGACTTTGTTCCAAGTGGTTCAGTTGGTAGAACGTCAGTGCACTATACTGATGACCCGGGGGTGAGTACCGGCTTGGATACTTTTTCACTATGTTGGCTATACGCCTTTTAATCCTTCTTTGTATGAGTTTTTCTTTTGCAATTGTGTTTTTTTATACATATATTAAATATTAGATACCAGAAATTTTAAGATAGATTTTTAACTTTGTTCAGCAATGTAGTTCACCGGAAATTTACTGAATTAATATTTCTATATAAATATAGTGGTGGCGAAGAAGTTGATTCATTTATTAAAAATTAAATGAACAGTGATGGAAATTTACATCACTATGCAATTAAGGGTTAAGCTATTAAAATTTGAATATGTAAATATGTTTTCGACAAAGGAAGATGATAATTTATTAAATATTTTTGGGGTTCAAAATATATTTATATTATTTTAAAAAGCATAGAAATAGTCAAGTATGTATTTGTATGTATAATGCTCTCACTTATTTATCAATAATTACAAATTCAAAATAAGTATACTGTCATTTTCTAAGTGTTTAATTAAATAATGTATCCCAGCGAACTTCTGTGCTATCACTCTTTTTCATTTTGATTTCAATTTTACACTTTATTTATAAAAGAATTCCCGTAAAAAACAAAAAACGCCGCGTACCTTCTTAAATAAAAGAAGGGAAAACATCTGTGAAAATAAACATAAAAGAAATATTGAGGCTTTGTTACTATGGAAACTAAACCCTCATTGTTTGATCAGGCTTAAAATTTCATATGATAAAGAAGACAATATGCAGATTCTTCGCACATGTTTCTAGGAATTGAAAATATAATATTAATCCATTAAAAAATATATCGTTCCAAACATACTTTTTTGTCGTAAATGTAAGATTACTTGAAAACAACACATAAAAAATAAAAATGTCATAAGTTTTAAATATATTTTGAAATATAACGCAAGAAATGTAAAGGGATAAAAATATAACTTTTATGTGAATATCACATTTAATATCAATAGAAACAGATAAAATACTAAGATAGGAGGACATACTACGTCTGATAAAAAAAAATATATATATATATATGAAAGCTAACACTTTAAATTCAGATAATTTAATAAAATACACAATAAAATGCATTAAAAAATTTAAGTGCATGTAGACGTCTCGGACAAACATTAGTAAAAAACGTACAAGTCTTAAAAGATGACATTAAAAACACAAATTGCTTCTCCACATTGTTTTGGCATGGTTCTTTTTATACGATATTTTTATTTCTTTCATGACTTGAACGTTTTTTACTGTAATACTGATAGTGTACATACACACACACACACACATATATATATAGTATGTTATATAACTAAAAAAAGTACTTATGAAGCTACTCTTAAGGCACTTTCACGAATGATGAAAATTTCACAAAAACACAATATTTTACATTTTGTATATTGCTTTTACTTATCTGATGCTTTTAGAAACAGATAGAATTTTTTTTTTATAAATTAAAAATAATATGTTATAATATCAACAAAATGTTTAGCGTCTTTTAACAAGATAAATCATAAAGATTTTCTCTTAAGCATTTAATTGTGAGGAGAATTATTAATTGTTATGTTGTGAATATTGAGAACTCATATATGTATGAACAAATATATTTTTAAAATAACTTTAATAATAATTTCACTAATGTTGACAAAACAATATTTCTAGAGAACAAATGCATTTCATTTTATTTAATTTATTTCATATTGCTTTATTTATCTAAATTTTTGGAACAAGATATAAACTTTTTAAATAAACAAAAACATAATATAAAAATAACGTAATATGTAAAATATTTCTTATTTTTACTAATCATAAGCAGCTTACACAATTTATCTAATGTTCAATATAATTAAAGGTATTCTAATATTCTGCCAACTAAAATTTTTCTATGGGGATTCTTGCAAATTAATATACATGTGCATTTAAGTGCAATATATTATTTTTTTCTTTAATCTGGAATATATCGAAACTTCTAAAATATTGATATAAAAAATGTGAATATGTTTCACATTTGTTTTAAAGCATTTTTTTATAGGATTCAGCCTATTTTTTCGTACGTAGGAGAGAAAGTGAAATATAAATTATCTTATTCAATATTTGTATTACCATGGAATTTATTGTAAATTATTATTTTTAAATTGCATTTCAGAAAAAGCTTTTCTTTCATACATGCGATATCAGGATATGTTTATTTTTGTATCAGTTTAATACTTCATTTGATACAACATATATGTTCGTTAAAATATTTTACAATTCGTTTTAAACATTTGAAAACGAACTATAAATTGGATAAAAGCTATATAGATGATTAGCACTACATTTAATTTGTCATAATGCATTAAAAGAATTAAATTTTTTTTTATTATTTGGAGCAAGTTAGCAAAATACGCGATATAAATATTTGCAATGTATCCATTATTACTTTGTTGAGAATTGTACTTTAACCCATTATCTCCATTAACGCGTGCATTTCAGAAATTACTTTTTATTCAGAAATTCTTAATTTCGATCCAGAAATTTTGAATAGTGACATTTATTTTATTTAATGACAGTGTTTTCACGATAGCATCATATTTTATAAAGTAACATTTTATATCTTAATTATTCGGCAACTGAACTTTCCATATGAATTCGGAATTTCTCTAAAAAATAAAATCGTGAATTGCATTTTTCTATAAAATAAAATACGTTTGCAAGTTACATTAAAGTCTACAATTACAGGTTCTATAATACACACCCAAATTCGATTTAATCAACAAAAAATGTTTATTAAGTACTTTGATGAAAGATATTTCGTTCTGAAATATTCTTAACCCTTTCGCGACAAGAGTCATGTGAATTGTGCAGATGCAAAAGTCACATTATCCACTTTTTTTTAAGTATTGAGTTATTAATATCACCGTGTTCGTCTTATTAAGGCGAATTGGACTGTAATAGTGATTTGGACCATAAAAAATATACTAAGGTTGAAAAAAAAGTGCTGAAAATCTCGTTTTGATGCATAACTCACATTATCCAACCACTGTTTTGAGCAAAACTCACTCTCCAATTAAACCAATCAGGGAGGTACAGAAGTAAGAAGTAGTATCAAATGTTGCACTAGTTTAATGACAGTGCCATTAGTGCAGTGCCATAGTTTAATGACAGTGCCACGACAATTGAGCCATGTCTTATAGTAAAATTTTTGCACAAATTATTTTTAATAAATGTTTTTCGATTTTTGTTGTTTATTACCCTCCAAAAAAACATAATGCAAACTAATGTTCAGATTTTTTTTTTGGGGGGGGAGGCGGGGTTCTTGCTATGACGTTGAATCTGGATATTTGTAACGGATGCATAGCTGCGGCGTCACAAGAACGATATGTATATAAATAGGAATAGCGAAACACTGGAATGAAACGTAGGTGTGGCAGAAAGTTGAAGTTTAAGTACAGCAATATTTAAAGCATATTCATTTATTAGAGCTGTTGATTCAGTGACAGGGTTCGTACACAGGTAATAATCACTGAAGAGGAGGCTTACAAATTAAACTCAACACAGAGACAGTAGAGGTAAGAGTGAAACAAAAAGTTTCAAACATAATTTGTTCTTTTTATTTTGGCGTGCGGTTTTCGTTATCTGCCGCCAACATATACTATAAATTTGGCGATAATCATGCAAAGAACAAAGTATTTTGGAAAGTTAAATGGAGTAATTTGAAAAATGACAGACACGGCACAAGGTTCATGGGAAGAGAGGGTTGTACAAATTTTTGTAATTAATGAGGTGCCGATCGAGCCTGGATGATTAAAATGGAATGCATGAACGCTAGAACTTAGACAATACTGCGTGCTAAATTTAGATATTGGATGCAACAAAGATTAGATTAGATGCATTAGATGCACCAAAATTTCTTTTAGAGTGCGAAAATGGTACCTATGTGAGATAACAGATACTATCTATACTTTACATGAAACGGCGATATTCTGTTAAAAATACAGTAGAATATTAGCTAGATATATAGTTAGATCAGTATTTATTTAGCTAGGTATATAATTAGTTAGGTATTTTTAACAATGTGCCCATTAAAACCCATTAAAGTACAGAAAATCTTCTTTTTTGAGTATTTAAGATAATATGACACTTCACTCTAGCTTTCAAAAACGTTAATTATATATAGTATATTACATAATAATATAAATACTGTAAATGTGGTATTATTTGTAAGTGCATTAAGAAGTATATATCTAATAAAAGAAAACTTTATAAAAGGAAAGGTAATTGACACGACGTAAAATAAATTCATGGGAATAAAAGCGTATTTCTTTTATAAATATATATTAAATTATTTTATTTTCTAGTTTTTGTCTTTCAAATATTCCATTCTTGTAATTTCACAGCCAATTGTTAATTTTAGTGATAGTGGTTTGGCGCGTTATTAAATCAGTTTTGTTGTGAAACGTTGACTGATGTAACCATAAACCATATTTTGAAGTTTATCCTCAATATCCGTCTAAAAGACAAATACCTTAAAATTTATTCATTAATTTATAATTAAGTTCGAAAGCATTTTAAATGTTGTATGATCATTGGAAGAACAGCTGTATGCACATATTTGTTTCTAACATGGAAAAGTAAATGCAAAATCAAGTCTAAAATTCCATTTTTACATACATAAACCAAGTTAAGTTAAATTAAATTATCGTAAACATGTACAGCACTGTATTTGCAGATTAATGTGAATTTATGCTTAAAATATCTTTTTGTACTCACTCACAAGTTTTATGCTCGTAACAAGTTGGATAAAAGCCAAACATCAAATGATGTTTGCTTACGTACATTAATAGTTTCTGATTTCGTAACAATTCGAAATTGATTATGTCAACATTCTCTCGCACTGGATGGCATGAATTTGAAAAAATAATTATATCATTGTGGTCTGAAGCATCTCTTTAAAACCCATTAAGCGCCGCTATATATATTAAACTATTTTTTTATGGATCAGGTGATTTTTCTTTATGAATATGAAGTCTTTAAAGTATTTCTGAAGAAAAAATAAAAACAATTCAAATATTTAAGAAAAATAGCATGCTCCCAAAATGGGAGCAATGGCTCTTAAATTTTTTCAAAATTTTTCCTTATGCCTCCGTGCATTTATGGTTGTTATTTCACTGTTCTTTAGCTATAAAAGGGGTAATATCATTCTGAAACTGATATTTTACGAATAATTCATATAAATTAGTCCAACATCTACATTCATAATAAAAAAAAACACATAAAATTACCGATTCTATAAGCATTTTCATTACCCATCTCTTTATTTTCCCCATTTACATAATTTCTGTCCTACTATTTTACATGAAAATGATGGAACATTTTTTATGCAGCATTATATTATTTTTTGCGTTTTCTAAAATTGATTTTTTAACTTTTTTTTTTTGGCTTAGTTTTTCCATATTTCGATTTGAAGATTCGTCTGAACTTTCATCTGAAATATCAAGTCTGCATTTAATACTTTGTTTTTTTTTAAACTCTAAATCAGATATTTCTTGATTGTCTGTTGATTTAGAATTTACGGAAAGTTCTACTTCACCAAATATAACATGGGATAAATCGCCGCATAAATTATTTTCTATTACATATGTAATAGAAGATAATTTATGCGACATACATATGAGGAAGATATCTTCCTTGTATGTTACAATAATGCAATCAGGGGGCAAAAAAAAAAAAAAAAAAAAAAACGATTTCTGGAACAGCCGAAAAATCATCCAAATCTAAAAAATTTTTCAATCATCTTCCATGTAAAAAAATCAGAATAAAAAAATAATGTAATGATGAAACATAAAGAGATGGATAATGAAAATGCTTATAGAACTGGAATTTCATTTTGTTTTTTTATTATAAATGTAAAAGTTGGACTAATTTATTTGAATTCTTCTTTAAATATTAGTTTCAGAATGATATTATACCTTTTATAGCTAATAAACTGAAAAATAAATACCATAAATGCACGGAGTCATATGTACAAGTTTTCAAAAACATTACCCCCATTAAGAGCCATTGCTCCCATTTTGGGAACAACTTATTCTTTAGGTAATTGTGATTGATCAATTATACATATTAAATCCGGATTGATGTTGTTTAATATAATACACTGTTATAAACATATTTTAACTAAAAAATATAATTTTTATTATAGAGTTTTTTTTTTCTTTCGAGTATGGTCAAAAAGCTATTTTTCGCCTTTTTTAACTCATTTTAAAAAAATAGAAAATTTTAATGAAACTTTAAAAAAAAATCAGAAATCGTCTATTATATTCAAAATTCAAATAACACGAACCTTTTAACAATATATAAAATACTCACTTTAGAAAAAATCAAAAAGCAATGTTCCCAAAATGGGAGGAATGGCGCTTAATGGGTTAATGCTTTTAAAAGTCCTATGAATGGTTTTTTATGTAAAATGAAACAGTATGCAAATTCAATTTTTCTCGAATATTACCATTACCTAACAAATAGATTATATATAATATATTTCTCTGCATATGTTCAGCACTGAATACATATTTCAATATAGTTTACATCTTATGATTGAACATATATGTTCTGTAAAAATATATAACATAGTATATAAATTCTAGACATGACATAGGCCTGTAGTAAATACTAATTGAAATTTTAATCACTGATTTTCTACTGAAACAGGCACTGCAGTGATTCAACAGACACTGATTTCGCAAAAAATCAGTGATTATAGAATTTAACAAGAATTATGAATTAATAAAAATAATTAGCAACAGAGAACCTATTCTTTTCAGTAACCAAAAAAAATGACGTTAGATTTCATCTCACAATAGAATAAATATTTACATTTAGTAAAAATATATAACACTAGCAAAACCCACGGCTTTGTTCGCGTAATTCTTAAAAAATGCCAACTGGTATTCGTTGGCCTATTTTCATTAGAGGAAATTTTACTGCCACAGATAATTCAGAAATTACTGATTAAGCTACACTAATTAAGCAAATTTCTGTAATGACTATACCACAGAAATTACACTTTTTAAACGTTTCTGTTCTTGCTCACATTAAAATTTCCAAAATTTTAAAAACTGTTCTATGGATGCATTTGTGTCTCTAACGTAACAGCCATGTAAAATTTCAAGTTTCTCTCTCTAATAATTTCAGATAAATCATTATTCAGAAGGTTTTTAGAACTTTTTCAGCTTATTTCACTTTTTGAAATGTCATTTTTTTTAAGAAAACCGTTTTTAGCGAACACTGAAATCTTAAAAATAGCCACCATGCCAAATTTCACCTTCCTATACCAGCAGCATCAGTAAAATCGCAATTTTGGAACGTTTTTTTCTTCTGCACCTTTTTTTAATTTCGAATTTTGTAATAAAAACTGTTCTGTGGAAGCATTTACGTATAAAAAATAACAGGCATGTTAAATTCTAAGTTTCTATCGTTAACAATTTAGAAAAAAAAAACATAATTTATAACGTTTTCCTCTCAGTTTACACCTTTAAACTTCGAATTTTTAATAGACTGTTTATACCGAGCGTCTGCATCTTAAAAGTTACAACTATACTAAATTCCCAGTTTCTAACCCGAATAAATCCAATTAAATCATAACGCTTTTAGGCCGTTTTCTGCTCATTTCAGCCTGTTAAATTTCGATTTTTTTAGAAACCGGTCTTGAGAATTTGCAATTTAAGAGTAACCACCATACCAAATACGAAGTTTCTATACCAGCTGTATCACATAAATTGCAAATTTTTTTGCTCCTGTCTGTTCGCATTTTTGGTAAACTGTTCTGGATGATCATTTCCCGTGAGTAACAGCCAGGCAAAATTTTAAGTTCCTAGCCTCAATAGTTCCAAATACATCGTAATTTAGAACGTTTTTAGAACGCTTATCGCGCATTTCACTATTTTAAATTTCGATTTTTTCCAAATTGTTCTGTGCGACCAAATCAGCAGCTATGTAAAACTTTAAGTTTCTACCCATAAAAATTCCATAGAAATTGTATTTTAGATCGCTTTTTAAATGCTTTCCGCTCATTTCACCCTTTGAAATTTTGAATTTCTTTACAAACCATTAGCGAGCATTTGTATCTTAAAAGTAACCGCCATGCCAAATTTGAAGTTTCTAATCCTGTTAGTAAAAAACAAAATCGTAATTTAGAGTTTTTTCCCTCTTTTACCCTTTTAAATTTCGATTTATTTAAAAAAACTGTTCTGTGTGTGCACTTGTGTCTTAAAAGTATCAGCCATGTTCAATTTCAAGCTTCTGTCCTTAACAATTCCACAGAAATGGTAATTTAGAATGTTTTTAGAACAGTTTTCCCTAATGTCACTCTTTTAACTTTAAATTTTTTTTTAAATTGTCCTTAGAGCGCATGTATATCTTATAAGTTACTATATTTCTCATTTTCAAGTTTCTAATCTCTTGATTATAATAAAAATTGCAATTTTAGAATGTTCTTCGCTCTTGTTTCAAGAGTGTAGTGGCACTGACATAAAATATAACCTGTGTTAGAGCACATACTGTCACTATAAATTTGCGAGCATTACGTTTAAAATTGGTCCGGTAGTTTCAAAGACTCCATAGAAATTGTAATTTAGAATGTTTTTAGAGCACATATAGCTCATTTCACCCTTTTACATTTTGAACTTTTTAGAATTTGTTCTTATCAAGCATTTACATCTTATAAGTAACTACCATGCAAAATTTCGTGTTTCTAGCTCCTTCAGTATAACAAAAATCGAAATTTTAGAACGTTTTTTGCTTCTACACCCCCGTGGGGGAAGTGGCACCGACATAAAACATAGCCTATGTTGGAGCAGAGATTGTCACTATCACATTTGAAATCGCTTCGGTAGTTCCAGAGATTACCCCTTACAAACAAACAAACAAAAAAACAATCTTTACTATTTTATAATGTTACTAGCAAGCTACGCCCGCTACGCTGGTCAATTTCTCTTAACGAACCTTTAATCAAACAAAATATTGACATTTCATAGTTCACTTTTATATTTTAACAAAATAATAAGGCTACTATAATTTGTGACTCGTGCTATAGCCAATATACACGTCAGGACACGTCGCCCTTATCATTATCTTTTCGCTATGGTACTACATTGTGAAATTTGGTAATTTTTGAAATTCAATATTTGAAAAATGGCATAATCATTAGATTTGAAATTTATATTAAGAAATATACATTTTTTTTTACTTTTCAAACGCAGTTTGTTTAACAATTTTCTGAAAAATACTTTTCGAGCTATAATTTTTTTCAGTAACTTCAAATGTTTCATTTTCCGAGATTAATCTGTTGCAACAATTAGCGAAAAACCCAGTCGTCAGCAACGCATAGTTTTTTATTAAAGATGCTGTTGGAGCAGGGATTGTCACCACCAATTTGCCACTATCACTTTTGAAATCGGTTCCATGGTTCCAGAGATTCCATAGAAATTGTAATTTAGAATGTTTTTAGAACGCTTTTCGTCCTTTTCATCCTTTTAAATTTCGATTTTTTTTATTTTGTTCTTAGAGAGCATTTACATCTTATAAGTAACTACCATGCCAAATTTCATGTTCCTAGCTCCTCCAGTATAAAAAATATGGAAATTTTAGAACGTTTTTCGCTTTTGCACCCCCCTGGGTGTAGTAGCACCGACATAAAATATAGCCTATGTTGGAGCAGGGATTGTCACCATCAATTTGCCACCTTCACTTTTAAAATCGCTTCAGTAGTTCCAGAGATTACCCCCTACAAACAAACAAACACACAAACAAAAAAAACAATCTTTACTACTTTTTAATATTAGTATAGAAGTATAGATTATACATTTTAACAAATAAGTATGAATATAAGGAGAATAATTATAGACAGGGAAGCTTTTAGTAGCCAGAAAAATCTTGTTAGATTTATTATTGAAACACATCGATCATGATATATACGCATTTACTTTTTATTTATTTATTGGGATTGAGTATTTTCGTTGCTATTCGATTTCATTCGATATTATAGGATATTGCAATATTAGCAAAGGATATAGTACTTAATCAGTTTAAATTCATATTTATTAAGTTTTTGTTGACTTGGGAGTTACTTTCAGCATTTATTTAATTTTCAGGCTTTAGGGATATTTATTTTAAATGAGGAATTTTCTCAGTACAAACTGCTCCCCGAAAAGCGAACTAAAACTCTTAATAAAAATGTATTCCATTTAGACGATATGTTGTAATATTATAAGACAATA
This sequence comes from Maratus michaelseni, assembly GCA_963931845.1. Taxonomy (NCBI): domain Eukaryota; kingdom Metazoa; phylum Arthropoda; class Arachnida; order Araneae; family Salticidae; genus Maratus; species Maratus michaelseni. The sequence continues at coordinate 25,269,449 of OZ007589.1, read as the reverse complement.
AATTGTTCACGAACAAATTATGGAAAAACCAGTGGACCCTTGTGAGGATTTCGCACTGCAGTTTAATATTATTTTAGCATTATCTAGTGGTTTTAGATGCAAATTTAAACTTCTTAAGAAAAATTAAGGATACAGATATCTGCAAACAAAATTAGTCACGCCAGAATATCATCTGATTTATTCCTAACGGTAAAATCTCAATAGTAAAAGTCACGCCCGAGAGAAAAAAAAAATGTATTTTAACTGCATTAGAGGAGGAATCATCTTCTTCAGGAAAAACACGAAACAAAGAAAAATTAATTGAAATTCACTTAAATTATAAAATTTAGTCTGTTATAACAAATCATTCATTTTATGCTACACGTGAATACCACTGTTTCGAGCGATCAATAATATAATTTTCTTCGAAACGTTTCAATTTCCCTCTTTTGGTTTTAATCGTAAATATAAAATAAACCCGTGATAAAACATCACATTTTATCTCTTTTGTACTACTAATTATTTTTTTTATAATCATTGTTGAGAATCCTACAAATGCGGTATTTCATTTTTGTGGCAACAGTAATTTGAGGAAAACCTTTCATTTCTGTTACGAAAACAATGCCGATTTAATTTTTAATTAACAGGATTTATTTTTAATCGAAAAACATGTTTTAGCGAAATGTGAGTGTACTTTGCCAAAAGCCTGTTAAAAATCCATTCATACGGTGTGTCATTTACAGTTCCACGTTTTGTATTTTGCTAGAAAAAGTGGTGATGACATCGGAAATAATAATATATATATGATAACAGTCGGGAACAAATTTTGCACTTAATATTATTAGTTTCTAAGCAGTTAAACTATCATTAATTGTAAGTGAAGTTGTAAAAAATAAAATAAATTGTAAATTGCTACAATTAAATATATTTTTTGAATTGATATCGCCGCTACCATGTCAAACTATCGAATATGAAAAAATGCATTTTTCATTACTTTTAAAAATGGGCCGATTGTCACCACTAAATTTTATTAAAATTCTTCGCCTAGTAAAAATACTAATAGAATCTCTGTAAAGAACAGGGTTCCAATTTGGCCTCCTTTTTTTTCTTCTGAGGTACGGAATTCATACCGGAAATTTTGAGAGAAAAATTTTACTTTAAGTAATCACGATATAGGCTGTCATTATACAAAACAAAAATTTCTATTTTAAATTTCTGGTATGATTTTGACATTTCTAAATGGAAAAGTAAGCCAAACTGGCAACCCTGGTGATGTTGCAACCCTGAAACACTATTAAAATTTAGTGGTGACAATCGGCCCTGTTTTAAAAGTAATGAAAAATGCATTTTTTCACATTCGATAGTTTGACATGGTACCGATATAGTAAATGCTAAATTTTTGGTATATAAGGCGGGAAACGAACAGAGTGAAAAAATGTCCAGACCTGGATTCCAACCAGGGCCATTGGCATTGCGCCAAAATACTCTACCACTGACCTTCCCGGACGATATCTAGCCTAGCACTCTTCACTCTTATAAATTGGAAAGGACCTGAAGGACAAGATGGAATATCTTCATGAACCACAACTTCTGTGGCACGCATGAGACGCAAATTGCCATTTATTTCAGTATGGTTGAATATATGTATATATATATATATATATATATATATACATACGAGGTTCAAATAACAAAATAAATAAATAAATATGCAACTTAAATAAAAATTAGATAAATAAACAATTATTCAACTTAAATAGAAATTAGAGCATAAAATAATGTGCAGGATTCACCAAAAAAGACAAATTTGACTGTAGATGGAATAAGATTGTAAGTACTTAACAGTCTGCCAGACATCATTAACTCAAAATGACTGCAATATCTATGTGCAAACATTGCTGAGAAAAATGATAATAGAAAATAATTGTGTAGCGCTGCCATCTATCATAGAAATATATATATATATATTGGCCATTTTTACAAATTGTGTATATATACAATTTGTAAAAATGGCCAAAAACAACTGAGGTACGTTCGGGTAGCACAATGGTTGAGTGTTGGCGCACAATGGCAATGGCTTTCGTTCGATTTCTGTCCTGCAACTTTTTCACTCTATTGTTTTCACGCCTTATATAGCAAAAATTCACCAATTATATCAATTCAAATTAATATGTCTAAAAGCGTATGCCCTTCCTACAAATTATATATAATGTTAGTCGATATTGGAATGAATGATAATTATATTTTATACTTGTCACAAAAATTGTGGTTCATGAAGGTATTGCATCTTCTGCTGCAAGTGCAGCCTTGACTACCTGTAAGAGTGAGGAGTGCTGGTCTATATATCGTCCGGGTAGCTCAATTATAGAACGCTGGCACGCAATGTCAATGGCCATGGTTCAAGTCCAGGGCTGATACTCTGTTGCTTTCACTCTTTATACAGCAAAAATTCATCAATTACATAAATTCCAATCGGTATTTTGAAATGCTACATATCGTCCGGGTAGCTCAATGATAGAGCGCTGGCGCGCAATATCAATGGCCATGGTTCGAGTCCAGGGCTGACACTCTGTTGGTTTCACACTTTATATAGCAAAAATTCAGCAATTACATAAATTCAAATCGGTATTTCGAAATGTTATAAATTAAACAGGGTGGTTCAGAACTATATGTCAAAAATGTAAAGGCAGATAGAGGGGACCTAAATAAGCAGATTTCGTATAGGAATGTGGATGCAGAAATCCTGGATTGAGGCAGTAGAGGTTGTTGAGTTCAGCGGATGAAATCATTTCTCTGACTTGAATCGTCGCACACAGCCACTTGAGCCTCGCACAGATTTTAAGCAACATGCATCATTAGACCAATGTGAAGCTTGCCGATATGCATTTCATGTATGGGGCTGCGCAAGGAAATGGAGCGGCTGCTGAAAGGATACGCACGTACAAAGCCTCTCGAGCTTGTCGAAGGACTATCCTCTACTGTGCGTAATACTTCTTTTTCTACTGCAGGAATTCTGCAATATCTGCCATGTGTCCGTACCAGGACCCGTCGGGACCTGGAAGCATAAAACGATCCACTCGCATACAAAATTCGATGAAGATGCTCAAATGTTCGGCGATCTCGCAGATTCCCAACCGGGAATTGTTCCATGTACAACCCGTGAGTAGCCGCTCCATTTCCTAGCGCAGCCTCATACATGCAATGCATGTCGACAAGCTCCGCATTGGTGTAACTATGGATGTTGCTTGAAATCTGTGCGGGGAATGACGATTCAATACAGAAAAGCGTCTGTAACCGCCGAACTCAAGAACCCCCTCTTCTGCCTCAACGCTGGATTTTCGCATCCACATTCCTAAAAGAAATCTGCAATTTTATCTCCCCTCTACTTGCCTTTACATTTTTGACATATAGTTCTAAACCACTCTGTATAAGTAAAATACATATATTAATGTGCATACTCGTTTACTAATTTTAGAGGAGGGACAGTTAGCATTGACAAAATTCTGCATTATAATAACAAATCGAATGTTTCACTTCAATGGTATATTTCAGAAAGATATATCGCAAAATAGGAAGAGAAAAAATATGTGTATCTTATTTTTTATGTTTTTCTAGTTTTCTCTGAGTAGTTTATTTTCCATTCCAGTACACATTTGAAATATAAGTATGACCGTTTCTGCTTTAGTTGTTAAAAAAGTGACAGATAATTGAAATTTTCGAATATTATAGAGTAATGCATGTATTCTGAATAATATTTAAGTAACACATGATAGGCAAACATATCATATTTTATTTCAAAATTATTAACCCATTTATATCCAAAACGTGCATTTAAGGAATTTATTATTCTATAGCCATTTTTTCCAACTCAAATGCCAAGAAAGATGTCAAACGTGCCTTAACATCTTCAATTTTTAATATTTATAATCGTAATACGCATTTTAATTTTACATATTTCGTACAAAAACAAAACAAATTTACAATAAACTGCATATGCTGGACAAAAATATGATAGCGATTTTTTTTTAAATTTAAAAAGAAAAGACAAAATTACAACTATTAAAATTAATTTATGCATGACATAATATATTCATTTATTAAGCAAACCTTGTAACATATCTTAACGATGCATCCAAATTATTCTATAGCCATTTTTTTCCAACTCAAATGCCAAGAAAGATGTCAAACGTGCCTTTGCATCCGAAGTGTATTATATGCATCCATTTCAGGAAAATCCTTTTTTGTTCAGAAATTCGGAATACAAACCAGATATTCTTAATAGTTATTTTTACTTTATTTAATAACAGGAGTTTTGATGATTTCACATTATTTTCTGACTATCCGGTATAGATTCGGAATTTCTAAATAAAAAGGATTTTCCTGAAATGGATGCATATAATACACTTCGGATGCAAAGGCACGTTTGACATCTTTCTTGGCATTTGAGTTGGAAAAAATGGCTATAGAATAATTTGGATGCATCGTTAAGATTTTTTACAAGGTTTGCTTAATAAATGAATATATTATGTCATGCATAAATTAATTTTAATAGTTGTAATTTTGTCTTTTCTTTTTAAATTTCAAAAAAGTGATCGCTATCATATTTTTGTCCAGCATATGCAGTTTATTGTAAATTTGTTTTGTTTTTGTACGAAATATGTAAAACTAAAATGCGTATTACGATTACAAATATTAAAAATTGAAGATGTTAAGCTTTAAAATATAAACTATGTTCACCTGTCATGGAAGTTATAAAGGTATAACCGAGTATGGTGAAAAACGGAGTTTTTATAATTCATGGAAAACACTGAAGAAATAAATTAATTTAACCCTCTAATGCCTATGATAGAATATACGATACCACCACTGTTTCCAATTAAGTAGATTTTTTTAATTCACATATTTCATATTCATTCCATGAATTTAAATTAGCAATATCTGCATCATTTGATAACACACATTCTGTCATTAAATAAAGCTAAATTCATTATTGAAATGTTCTGATATGAATTCCTATTTTCTGAATTACGGAATTTCTAGAACGTATTCTACTACGGGAATTAAAGTGTTAAAAACAATTGAAAATTGATGATATCGCATCATAGTCAACAAATATGATTTACGAATGTTTTAAAAGCTAAATTACTACAAGTTTACGTTTCCTTTCCTAATGAAAATGTTTATTTTATCTTTTCACTTTCCTGTATTTATTTACTGTAAATTAAAACTGGCGATAGCATTTTGTTCCCCAAAAGAATCCTTACCCCAAAGAATTCTCAATATGATATATTAAAAAAAGCAAAATATCGTTTACTTTACTGACTAAGTTAAACAAGAATATTGCTGTCAATTGAATCTGTTTCATACTCTGATTTTTTAATTAATGGCATATTTAAAGTTTTCTTTCCATGTACTGGTCTGAAAATTTGAAGGTATTTATATCTATAGAAATTTACACTAATATCGACGGCATTAAAATGGAATTTGGAGATAATGCAGGGCACGAACCCTATAATCAACAGCTTGCTTAAATAATTTGCTTAACTCTTTTTGACTAGTAATATTTGAGGGATTCACCCGAAATATTTATACGTGTATTAAAGTAATTTTGTAAACAGTTTTATAGCGGTAGACACGAATTACAAATTGAAAATGTAATAGCCAAGTTCAACAGGTTATTTTCAGAAGATAATTTTTTTTCTGGTAGTTCTAAGAATTTGTAAATAATAAGAAAATAAACAAAAAAGCCATCCTAATTATAGCGATTAAAAAGTTATTCATAAACAAGCTATTTTGATAATTTCACTAATGTACAAAAACAAAAATATATAAAATCAAGATTCGGAAATAGAAATCATTCTACCGAAAATAAGTTTAAAATGTAATTAAACAACGTTTGTCAATATGTTACGTAACCATTCAATATCTTACCAGTACACATTGAAAATTTAATAAAATTAATTTGTATTACAAATTATGCAAAATATCGTAAGTTTATAAATTTAAATGGTGCAAATGACATACCATTTAAATTTATAAACTTACAATATTTTGCATAATTTGTATTACAAATTATGCAAAATATTGTAAGTTTATAAATTTAAATGGTTACATAAATTGTTTAAACAATTCTTCTTCCAATTATTTTGATAAAAATCGTCATTTTCATTAATTTACAATTATTTCTTAATTTAAAATAATACAGATAAGCGCAAAATTTCTAATTCAAAACTTTCTATAAAATACTTCACTAGTATCAAACAATCAAGTGGTAATTTATTGCAGCGTGCTCTGGCTTTACATGAGAATAATCGATTTACCAATAATAATGGCAAGAAATTAAATGCAGTATACAACAAGTAATTATGAATGGTTGTAGGAATTTAAAATGTATTTTTAGGGATATCACATATTATTTTAATTAGTACTTAAAATAACTAGATTTCGCATGAGAACGTCTCTTATAAATCATTGATTTATGTGAAATATTATGATTTTTTTAAAATAAAGGATTTCTTTGAATATGCATAAATGTTGCACCTAAATCATTTGAATTTACAGAGTTTAAGAAACTGTAATATTGATTCACGAATAATATTAAATTTTGTGAAGAAATAATACACACGTACTGATACATTTGCATATATAAAAATAGAACATTAAAATAATAATAATTTTTAAGAAACCGAAAATTATATGAACTTTCGTGTTAAAATATTTTGAAATATTTTTAATTATATTTATAAGTATTTTTTTTTTACTTTTGATATCTCGGTTTTAAACAAGTATAGAGTACAACCCTAATTTTTATTCTATAACCATAAAGTGTGGGTATAAAACCCCGAAGCTAAGATACAATCTCATGAAGCCATTTTTATTTGTTTGTTTGTTTTTTCGATCGTTGGGGGAGTGTTCGTGATTTGCTTTCAATTGTTTTTATGTATTTGATTTATCCTTAACGACACTTTGACCGAAACCTACCGCCACTACTGAATAATAGTTTGTTGTGTATGGTAATTAGTCTGAAACATTGCTGTGCTTTAAAAATATGCCCACTGCTGACGAGGCCACAGATTTTTGGTTGTTTTTTGGGTTTTCTTTTACTAGCTCAAGTTATATTTGTTGGAATTTCTTTGATGTTTCTTGTTTATTCTTAGTATAATTATAATGCGAGATTCTGGGTCTGCCGAATGCATTTCATACATAATGTGCTATATTTAATCTGTGTGGTTATTTGCAGCTATAGCGCTTATCGAATGGATTTTTATTTTATTTACTTATTTATTTTATTTTATTTTATTTTTTGTTCGAATGGATTATATGCTGTTTCTTCCTCAAACTTTGAAAAAACTGTACATAATCATGCATTGCCATTAATTACTAAGTTAGACAGAAATATTTAACACTATGTTTTGTTATATAGAAAAATTTTAACAGGATATTTTTTTACATTAATATAAATTAGAATATTGAAATTCCTCATTATCTTTAATGAAATAATTTCAATTTCAATTTTATTAAAATTAATAAAAGAAATCAAATTGTTATTTAATTCTTGCAAAATATATAACGTTAAAATCAATACAATATACTTTACTCTTGGAAATATTCTGAAAAGATAAAGCAATCTTCAAAAGTACATACGATTTATATGCATTTTTTAATTAAGTTGTATAAAAATGGGGAGAATGCGTTTGATGGAAAACAAGACTTTTATTATAGATGAGAAAAACTGAAGTAACAAGTAAGCGCCGAAGAAAATAAAAGAAAACAGAAATAAATTGAAAATTTATGTTTTAGCCTGAATGTTATCTCCAATCCATAAAAAAATGTTTATTAATATTTTAAAAGTAGGTGGCTCAATTTTTATCGATTGATTTTATTTTGTATTGATATTTTTTGCTGTTGTTATAAAATGTTAACTACAGAAAAAAAATATGTTTTTTGAAAAGATACATAAACATTACAAATCCTGCAATTTAATGAGGTGTCTGTAATTTCTGCTATTTAAATATTAAATAGAAATTTTCCAATACGAAAAAGTGGTGCCGAACTAAATGGAAATTCCAAGGGGTGTATGCCCCTTGATAAGGGGGAAATTCTATTAAAAATTGTGGTAAAAGCGTACGAATCCTGATAAAATCCCGAATATAAAATAATATAAAATATACGAATTCTTTATTGCAGGTTAAGAGTATTTTATCCTCTGTATTAGAAATGCATATTGATCGAAAATCCAATTTTTGTTAAAGGAAAACTTTTACACAACATTAAAAAAAACTGTTATTTTATGTTTAATTTTTTATAAACATTTATTATTTCATTTTATACTAAAATTATTTTATCAGTTTTTAAAGTCTCGATCCTATGTAATCTTACCAAAGCTGTAGTTCTGTCATATTTGATGTCTGTCATATGCTCTTTTGATCTGTTTTAAACTGTCTACTTGTCATTCCTATTTTATATTGCAATGTTCCATCTGCTCTGTTGAACGTAATTTCCTAAACACCTGATACTTGATATGGCTCTATTGGGTCTATTTTCTTATAAACTATACTTTTTAACACTTTGCAACCTAGTTAAAAAGTGTTTATGATTTCGGTTTGTCAGGCCGTCTGGCCGTGCTCTAACTCTCGTAAATATGCGAGGATGGCCCTGAAGTATTTGGATGTTTTTGTCGTTTACTATATCATGTTCCCTATTTCAACTGAAGTGTGTAGCACTTATATATATTTTTTTTCAGGGACTGTCAAAAGTATTCTGTTACAGTCAATGGTACAAAATGGTTTCAAGTACATTTTAATGACATTTAAAATGTAAAGAATATGGGGTTCAAAGCATTTATTATTCATTTACTGGGTCGAACAAAAGAATTCTGTTATACATCGTTCTATGGGGAAAAAAATCGTTTTCAATGTAATTTAGTGATATTTCACTATTTCAAACATAATGAAAATTATATGCATTACCGAGGTGCCCTATAAATTGCTCTCTTGTGTGCATGGTGTTTATTTACATAGACACACAAAAAATATTGATTACAGTACATGTGCAATGTTTACAATCTATGTGTGATAAGCGCGTTTTTAACTTTGGGTTTGCATTTTAAGTTTAACTAAATTTTGTCACAATGTGTGTGTGTTTATAAACTCGGTTGATCATATACAGGGCTACACAAGGGAATTCGTAAGTATTACAGACTATGGGAGTGAATTGCTTAAGGTAAAGTTTTTAATTGTGTTTAGGCATTTTCCTGCTGAACTATATTTAGTAGATTACTAAGTAGTTTGTGGAATATAAATATATTCACATACAGGGCTACTCAAAGAAAAAGATACATTGTCGTTTACGGTTGGTAATTGCTTCAAGTGAGTTTTAAGTTGCCTTTTAGCTTAATATGTGGTGTGTACCAAAGTCTTCAGATAACATACTGAGCTGTACAAAAGATTTTGAATGCATTTTCATCGATTGGCGAAAATTGCTAAATGTGAATATTCTAACTGAACTAAATTTTATCATACTATATATCCACATCTATAGATAATATACACGGCAACACAAAATAATTCCATTACTTTTTTGATACTGGAAGGAAATTTCGAAACTGTATTTCTCAATGTGTTATATGTTTTCTAAACTGTTTACTTACATATCTTCTTTCATCTTATTTAACGGTGAAGTTTCGTTACAGTTTTCTGGTTGTGTTAGAAATTGTTTCAATGTTTGACGCATAATTTTTCGATCTTGTTTTTTTTTTCTGTTTTTTTCTATTAAAATACTAATTCCCGAATTTCTGTCACAATACATAGTGAACACATACAATTTCCTTTCTTTATAAAGCTAAAAGCAAATATTTGAAAGGATCAGTTGCAGAAGAATATAATTAACAAAATGCAAGTTTCATGATATTCAAGATTCCAGTTTTCAAACAACATTTGTGATTACTTTCTCTAAAAAGCTGATTTGTTAAGATTAACCCTTCAGTTACACTGCAAATTCCCAGCACACATTGGGACACATTTGGAACACTTTGATTCAAATTATTGTTCCTGTTACCTTAATGTGTACTGAAACGTGTTCCGAATATGCTCAACTATAATAGAAAATGTTCCGAAAGTGTTCTGATCAGGATATTTGTTAAATTTAATCTTGAGAACACATTTGAGAACAGATTGGGAACACATTTGGGCACACTTGTGAAATTATCGCTTTAAAAAATTTCGCTAAAAAGTGTGCTGAACAAAACAAGTGTACTCAGAAGTATTTTAAAAACTGTTCTAAAAAGTGCGCTTCAAAGTGTACTAAAAAAGGCGACAAAATAAGTGTTCTAAAAAGTGTTCTGAAAAGTGTATAAAGATTTGCAGTGTATCTTGCGTTCAACTTGTTTGACTGATATATTTTATTTTATTGGTTTTCTGTGCAGAGAATCTTTGATACTAAAATATCTAATATTTATTTTGGATTATTATGGTATGCATTGAGCAAAAACAATAAACGTTGTCCTTTTAAACGGTTGTCAGGACCAAGTGTTAAAATTTTACAGAGAAAAAAATGGAGCGGGGAAACGTCAATTACCATATTATACAACTGAGCATGAGTACTCCATTTGTTTAGTCTTACAGTATTTTAATATGATCTTAGTAATATTATTTCATTATTGGGTACTTAATTATTATATAATTTTATGCAACGTTAAAAAAAAGCTACATTTCGCTATTTCAATTGGAATCCGTCAGATAAAGATTAAGAAATATACATTCTGTCTATATAGTGTTATTTAAAGATGAACTAATACAAATTTTAATAAGCATTAAACAAGCAATGTTTAAATGATTATTTTAGTTCATCTCATGATAGCCCATTTCTATAATAACATTTGTAAAGATATTTCTCAAACATTGTTTGAAACAACAATTTTACTTAATTTTTTTTTTTCGGAACTGATTTTTATTTGAAATAAAAAAGTTTTTGGTCTAGTTTTAAATAAAATTATTTCATTCTTTTGTTTTCATCATTTAAAATAATAAAAAAATCCACCAATGTTTCAAATTGATATTTTTAAAATATCTTGTTAATTTTTTTCTAAGTTTTTATCTTCTTTTCCTGAAATTTTCTCTCCTTCTTTTTATTTTTGTAATGAAAGGAATATAATCATGATTTGTATGTGTGGGTGTGATTGAACATTAACTTCTAATCGATTTTCTGATTGAGCCCCCATATGGCTAATATGTTAACCACTTTCGCAAGAGAACTGTGTGCATTTTGTAAAAATCGGCCGACCAATTAGGTATTCAATCCAACTTTAAGCAGTTTTCAAATCATTTTACGAACGCTTACAGTGTTGCCAGTGGGCTACTTATTTTAATTGAGATTTCTTGATTGGCACCACTTTTTTGAAATGATAAAATTTCCCTCATTTTCGCCTGATTAATATGTCTTTAAATAAGGCGAATTTTATCATTTTAAAAAAGTGGTGCCAATCAAGAAATTTCAATTTAAAAAAGTAGCCTACTGGCCACACTGAACGCTTATAAAAGAACAATCACCAAGACAATGTGGCAGAGTATAAGATATAAAAATTGCGTTAATGTAATAAAGGATTAGTGGCACGGAGGGAACGTCTATATTTTCAAACCATGGTAGGTCCAACTTTTGAATCCGACGATTCATTGTATTAGAAATTTATACAAATTACCTTTTTTTTAAAAAAAAAACTTGCACTATTGTTTGGTAAGTCGAATGGCTTCACTCGACATAAATTTTTATATTTATATTGAGTTATTTTATTTGTTAGAAAAAATTAAGTCTCTGTTGTAAACTAGTACACACGTATGATATATTCTACAAGTTTTTACACTGTAGAAATCCTTAATTTAACACAAGCTTAATAAACACACTTTTAAATAGAGGAATTATTCATAATTGAAGTTCCTTCTATTATTATTTTAACAATATTACTTTTCCAAATAACGAAAATAATAGCTGCACTAATTGTCGCCACTATCTTCTCAGAAATTCCGTTTACTAAAAATGTTTCATTGTGTTAAAGGTCTTCCAATTAGTCTTTTATAATTATTCCAAGAAAACAAATAATTGCAATTTCTTGAAAATGATTATATGGAAATGTTTTCTAATGATTTTTCAGTACTTCATTGAAAAATAATAAATAGTATTCACAAAATGCATTTTGAAAACAATTTAAAAACATATTCTTAATATATATATATATATATTTCTATTAAACACAAAATTCTATCTCTGAAAAACAACATACTTCAAAGAACTTACTAATTGCATAATTAAAAATGGGAATCTATATATATTTTAAAACAAATATGTCTCATAAGCATTTTTTTATGCATTTATATTTTTATTTTAAATTTATTCTTAAAATTTTGTTTCAAACTCTTAAATTAGTTTTCAAAATTTTTAAAGAAGCGAATTTTAAAAAAGTTTGAAGTAAAGTCTGAAGTGTCACCAAGAAAAATTATCTTCCTGTTTATCACTCCATGAAATTTTTATGAAACTATCTATTTGGGCTTGAAGAACAAGGATGTTTCTTTCCGTTTCAGTAGCTTTACATTTTCCCCAATTCTGTCGTAAATCCTAGCGATAATATATGGTATGCTAACATATTTAAAGTTTTAATATGAAAAGAATTGAGTACTTCTCTATTGTGTATAAGAATTTCTAACTTCATGTATATATTTTAACAAGCAACTTAAATATACAATTTGCATATATATGCTGTATATATGCATATTTTTTAAGAAGTATATTAAAATATAGAAATATATTAAATACTCCTTTATATTTTAAAAATATTTATCATACCATAAATTATGGTGTATAACTCGCACTTTTTATACACGGAAAATGATCAAAATTTACACGTGCGCATTGCAAAATGGATCTAAAAATGAAAATATAAAATTAAGAAAAGATTAGCATAAGAATTGTAATTTCACATTAATGAGATTGATATATATATTTTAAAAAAAGTATTTTTTAGTTTACTTTGTGTTCGTTGTAAAGGGTGCGTAGGTATTTTGGGGTATCACTATTTCAGAATAGTAATTGGCACCTTATTTATTTGTATTAATCTACGATTATATTATTCGAAAATAGTGTAATGCAAAAAAGCACCTGTACGCGCTCTGTTCTAATTATTGTATTTTTTTTAATGTTGTTTGTTGTGTTTTGTCCTTATTTATCTCATCAAAATACTTTAGAAATAAATGGGGTGGGCGTAATATAGCGATTACACCTAAGAAAAACATAGAATCTAAGAATTTAGGTGGGCGTTATATACCGTAATACATGGCAGTTAGTCTATAGGGATACATAAAACAAGTACTATATGACCGTCTACTGAGAGTAAAAATGGGTGATATTGACAACAATGTGATTTGCAATGACTGTATGTAACAATAAATGATTGTCACAATTCACTTTGTTGTGCCAGAAACACTCGATAAAATACACCAATCAGCAATAAGTAAATATTGTAGAACGATAAGAAAAAAATCCCTTGAATTCGGCTTTATTTATTTTCCTTAACACTTAATTGTGGTGTACTATAATACCTTTCTATGAGGTACAGTAAAACCCCGTTTATCCGAATAGCATGGGACTAAATAAAGCATTTTCGGTATTCGGATCGGGGTTCCATAGGAATTTTCGGATAACCGGGAAACTAACTTTATTTATTCTACCAGATATCATTTCTCACACTACGCACTCCCTCACAGTCATATAACGTGTTTGTGCCTGCAGGTATAGCAAGAGTTCATATTCTAAGCGATTTCCCTTCCATTTTAACACATGTTTTAATTTCCTCCAAACTTGGTTTTTGATACTTTGAAGCTCAAACTGGTCATAATAAGCCATAAGGACAAGCTTAACGCGTTGAAAAGTGTTGATAATGGAGAACCGCTAAAGAAAATTTGACTACAATTGTGGACTGAATTAAAAATCGTGAAAATATTGAGCTGTGGTGTACGAGGGTGACAACAAATTCAGGATTAACTAACAGAAGAACGATGAAACTGTGTAAAAATTTGAAACTTTAGTCGATGAAAGTGTCGCCACTAAGTGGGCTTGTGTTTCAAGAAAAGGCGAAAAAAATAAACCAGCAAATGGCGGGATATACACAATTTGCAGCCAGCTTGGTGTGGTTAGATCAATGGAAGAGACGGCACGGCATTCTTCACATCAGTATCTGTGGTGAAAAATCTTCCGCATATTCTTCGCAAGTAAATTTTTCCAGATGAAGTTTTTGAAGGGTCGGATTAGAGCGATTTTTTTGCTTTCGAATGTGACTTCTCTAATACAACCTATCGACCAATAAGTTATTGCGAACATTAAGAGGTATTCTAGAAAAAGGTCATACAGTTTTTGATAGAAGGACTGATTGATGCAGCAGAAGTTGTTTAATATTTGAAACTTGTAGATATGAAGAATGTGGCAACCGGGTAGCTAGCTTCATGGGATAAAGTTCAAAGTAAAATGTTTATAAAATCTTGGCATAAGTTATCTTGGCGTAAGCCTACGTTTCAGTAGCTAGTCTTTGAAACAGAGTTGGAGTCCACGGAAATTTATGTCATTGGAATTGCAGACAGAAATGATACCAATAATAACACTGAAGTGTTTTTGGACTTATTCAAGCAGCTTTCCGGGGAAATGTCAGAAGTTCAGGTTGAGGCCTGGCTTTACAATCACTGATGAACAAGATTTGACTGATATTGAAATAGTGTCTACGGTGAATCAATGAGATGTTAATGCTGAAGAAGAAGAACCTGAAGAGAATGGGAATGCTAGGATTACACACAATGAAGCTACTAAGATCCTCGATGAGGCACGTCGATACATTGAAGTCCAATAAAATGCTACAGCTTCAGTTGCTTTGTTGTTTAAAAGATGGCGTGATAAAGCAGCATTGAAGCAATGAAAAGTTGAAAAACAAAGTAAAGTCGCAACACATTGTGTAAAAAAAATGAGGCACTGTATGTGTCTATGAAATAAAGCTCCTGTACTTACGCAATGGTCCAAATACGTAAGTTGAATCTTTTTTTTTATCTCATAAACAACATGCTTGTTTAAGAATAAAATTTTCATATATAACAAAAAGAGTTTTAAGGTCTTTCAGTTAAGCCGATTTTCGGATGACCTGGATTCTGTTAATCCGGGTTCTACTGTAATTGAAACTTACCGAGTAAGAATGTGAAATTGTATATATCGTTGTTGAACCACGGTGTATTTAGATAATACGAATATATTTGATACCTAATAGTTTCGGCCTCGACGGAACGCCAATCGCTGTCAGCGCCATCTATTGTTTGAAATTCGAACTAAAATCAGGAATCATAGTAAGAAAACTCCTGACATCATACATAACCCTTCTGAAAGAATTATTTTAATATCTGTCACCGTTTGTAAGTTATTGAATTTTAAAATTCATCAGTCATTTTTGGGACACACGGTAGCTGTAAATATATTATTCATTTGGTATAGGATTAATAACCACTTAAAAAGTATAAAATAAATACACTTCGACAAATTAAATGAACTTTAAATACGGAGTATTTTAATAAAAATTGCTTTTTAAATAGATTATTATGCGTGGAGTGATATTATATTTTGTTTGGGCGAAATTTTTAATTTTCAGATTTAATTCAATACCAGTAGAATTTATTACAACAGTTATAACTTAGTATATTTCTAGATAGTTTTTCAGAAAAATGGCTAATATTTCTTGTTGAAAAATTTGATTTGAAATATGTTTAGTGGTATTGAAACATACATTGAGGTCCACATGAAATTAGCAAATCAGAAAAGGCAGATAAATCTTAAACTTTTAAATGTATTTATGTCTTTGAGACATAAAATTTGGTTAGAAAAAACTATAGTAAATAGTAGTTAATCACCTGACATCAACTGCATTCTAAATTAAGTAATATATAAATATACAGGGTGTTCCGTTAAAGGGGTCCAATATTAATAGGGGTAATAGAAGAGATCACATGGAGCATAAATCACTATATAAAGCATGGTCGGATCTCAATAGTTTTCAAGTTACAGCAAATAGAATGAAAGTTCGGAAAATTGTAAAAGAACCCTCATTGCTAAACTATCGATAATGCTACATAAACACGAAGCACATATTTAGAAAGAGCAGAAAAAAACCTACAAAATGACATCAATTGTATTAAAATAGCAATATTTATTGACGAGTTACAAGCCCTGAAACAGTGAAAAAAGTACGAAATCCAATATACATCAAAATAGTTAATCGTTAATTCCAAAAAGACAACTCTAGCTACAACAAGGAAAATGTAGTAAAATTTGGTCCATTCCGAAAACTTTTGAAAAAGCTTACAATGAACCATATCGGTTTAATTGTGTGAGAGAAATTAATCAGTTTCTTAGTTACAACTCCGCTTTCTTTGACACTAGCAAAGGTTAAACTCCGCCCATCACGATTGGAAACACCGCCTTTTTAATTACTCTCAACTATACATTTTCGATCATGCTTCTTCTGAGATGCAACATTTTTAATTATTCAAGAGTTGAATGAACCAAAATAACTTTACAATAATAGTCTACATTTTAAAGTGGTCTTTTATTGATATAAAGCTTAAGTTAAATTCCTTAAAATTAAACTGGTGGTGAAAATTCGGAAATAATTAAAAATATTGCGATTTGTAACTATGCAAGAAGTTTCAGTACATGTTTTACATGAACAATTATTGTATGTATATGTGCATCATAATTTATGATAGGAAATAATAATAACAAATAGCATAATAATTTTATTAATTATAAATTTAAAAAAGACACTAAATTTTAAATTAATTCATACAAACTGTGTAATTTACAATTTGAGTACACCACAGTCTGTGACTTACAAAATACTGTGCCAAAAAGTGTTGAAAATAAAAGAAAAATGACAAATAAAGAATTACATTCCACGTACTTTATGACATATGTGAAGCATAGTCTTCTGGCCTGCGCTGCACAGTTCAATGTCGGAAGGCAGACGAACGGACATTATTATAATAGGTGTTCGAAGTTGCGCCCATTAACAGAATCGCACAGCCGACAGCGACGTCGTAAAGATTGGCGAACACGCCGAAAAACTCCGATGGAGTTGGGAATGTCTCCTGCAGCGACAACGATTCGCGCTAGTAAATCCTCCGGTGTATCCACAGGCGTTTCATACACCAGCGATTTAAGGTGTCCCCAAACAAAAAAGTCTAACGGATTGAGGTCTGGAGAGCGTGCAGGCCAAGCAACAGGTCCACTGCGTCCAATCCATTTCCCAGGATATGTTGAATTGAGGTGATTGCGAACACCTATGAAAAAATGTGCCGGTGCGCCATCGTGCATAAACCACATATTGTGGCGCAATGTTGCTGGCACATTTTGCAGTAACTGCGGTAAGATATCCCGTAGGAAAACCAAGTACGTACTGCCATTGAGTACATCTGGGAGTAAATATGGTCCTATGAGATAATCGCCGAGGACACCTGCCCATATGTTCACACTGAACTTTTGTTGTGCGTTCGACGGGAAAACAGTGTGCGGATTTGTATATGACCATGTGTGCATATTGTGCGTGTTTACAACGCCCTCTCTCGTAAATGTTGCTTCATCAGTAAATAAAATATTTTCCAGAAATTGTGGATTATTTTCTGTTACATTAAGCAACCAGCGTACGAATTCTGGCCGCTGAGCACAATATGTTACTGATAACAGTTGTACCCTCTGCACATGAAAGGGGTGCATGTTTTCTGCACGCAGAACACGCCACACACTTTGGTGAGAAACACCGACTTCAGACGCAGCAGCTCGTGTACTCGTGGAGGGGTTATCTTTAAAAATATTCAGTACATCTTCTTCCATTGCAGGTGTTCGTACATGTCGAGGTTTCCCTGCATCAATGCTTGCTGTATTAAACGATCCAGTCTCCCGTAATCGTCTATCGATTTTTATGAAGAGTTTCGAACTTGGGCAACGTCTCCTTGGAAATTGCTCACGGTACATGCGCTGTGCTAGACATGCATTTCCATGAGCTTGCCCGTACATCAGATGCATGTCCGCATATTCTTCGTTAGAGTTTTCCGGCATAATTATTATACATCAACTTACTACAATCCCACTTACAACAGCCTCCCTTTAACATAACGCCCACTGATGACTGCTGTTTTATTACACTTTTCTTCCTATACACATAGAAAATTTGCATAAAAAGTACTTCTTCTTCATCATCCTGAAAGTTCATGGAGGAAGCGCAGCAGTCACGGAGTTTGCTTTAAGACAAGGCGAGAGCTGCACAATATGTCATTCACTTGACCAGACTGAATAATGAAAGGGTATTGATAGAGGTTGATCAGAAATGTATAATTGAAAGATATTAAAACGGGGTGTTTACAATCGTCATGGGTGGAGTTTCGCTCTTTCCGAGCGTGCAACAGTACAGAGTTGTAACTAGGGAACTGCTTGATTTCTCCCATACAATTAAACTGATATGGTTTATTGTCAGCTTCTTCGAAAGCTTTCGGAATGGACCAAATTTTATAACATTTTCCTTGATGTAGGTAGAGTTGCATTTTTGGAATTAACGATTAACTATTTTGCTAAATATTTGATTTTGTATTTTTTCACTGTTTCAGAGCTTGTAACTCGCCATTAATTCTCAATATTCTAAAACAACTTATGTCATTTCGTAGGATTTTTTCTGCTCTTTCTAAATATGTGCTTCGTTTTTATGTAGCATTATCGATAGTTTAGCAATGAGGGTTTTTTTACAAATTTCCGATTTTTCATTCTATTTGCTGTAACTTGAAAATTATTGAGATCCGGCCAGGCATTATATACTGATTTATGCTCCGTGTGATCTCCTCTATTACCCCTATTAATATTGGACCCCTTTAACGGAACACCCTGTATACATGTGGCAATACATAAAAATTAATTTTAGATTATTTTAAAAAACTGTGTGTTTAAACCGTTGTTTATACTTAAATTGCTCCTTTCTAAAAATTAAAAAATTCTCACATTTCTAACTTTTTAAAAGTTTTATGCGTTCTTAATTAACAGATTCTTTTGAATTTTATACTTTGTATCCTCTATAGAATAGTAAATAGATGTTTGCATAAAAAGTTACATTTCAGGGGTATTTTAGCGTTCAAATTTATGTGAATATGGAAATGTGTAGATAGGTTTTTAGAAAAAAAAAAAGAAAAGAAAAAGAAAACATAATTGCAAAGGTATTTTTTCTTCTTTCTATACATTCAGCGAACATTTGCAATTCATGCCAACTTCCATTGTAATATATGAAAATATATCTCTTAAATAAATATTGTTACATTTAAATTTAAAAACTGGATTAGTAAGTAACCCCCCACGAACTCGAAATATATTATAAAACACAAGTAGAACACACAAATTTCCTAAAAACTGACATTAATGTACACCTTCTATAGATAATTCACATACTATTAACAGATATCAATGACTTAAAAATTGTCCAATTGGCCTGAAAAATGTTTGAATGCAAGCGATTCTTTTTTATTAAACTGTTAATATTGAATATACAGGGTATCAAAATAGGTTGAAACGTTCTTTAACTTATTTCCTGTTAAGTAGTCAATGTAAATTTGTTACAAGTCTAACTAATTTTGGAAATACGATTATGTTAATGAAAGAGTTCACTCCATTATTTTTCAAAAGATTACAATTTATTTACGATCCCCTCTCCGTACACAAAAATTGAGAATCTGAATGATTTTCCGTTTCTTTCGACTAGATAATTACAAACAAAAGAACATCTGTATTTTTTAAATTAACTGAACTATAAAGGAACGAAAAAATCCGACATACATTATGTTTTCGAATTTTTAAAATACTTTCACCAATGTAAATAGGGACTACATGGAAATTGACAATTACGTGCGTTAGTTAAAAATATTTAAACAAGTATTGAAACAATGCAAAGCAAATACATAAAATATAACTTACGTGTAGGGATGGAAAATAGAGTTACTTTCGATTAACAGGTGGCACTGTTCCAATGTTGCATAGGTAACAGGTTCCAACAACCTGTTATTTTTGTAACGTATAACTAATCGCTATGTATGGTGGCAACGGGCGTTTTAAGTAAAAGGCCTGTAAATAGAATATTTGGAATAATTTTGGGACGTGAGTATAGACGAAGTTTTCCACTTAGATGAATCCACATCATTAAAATCAGTTTACAAGATTAAAAGTCAATTTTTGCGCCACAAAAATTTACCTAGTTATGATACTTTGAATTTCATGCATTTTCAGCGTTTTTTTGGCTCAAAATACACGATTTGCCATTTATGGTGAATAACCAATGAAATTTCCTAAAACTCTAAGCATCATAACTAGATAATTTTTGGTACAGAATAATAAATTTTTACTATTTTACTTGTTAGAAGATGGAGAAACGATTTCAAATCATAACTTATAGGACACATGTATTATAGGACACGGGTATTGCATAAAAATTTAATTTCTAAACTATTTAAAAAGTAATTTTACCATAAATTGTTTTTATAACAAAATTTGAGGCATTTTTGAAACTTGAACTGTACCTCTAAAACTGGTGGTTTAAAAATTAGCTATTGGTAAACGATAAGAAAAGACACCCTGTGTAAAAATAAACACATTTTTAAAAACATGATTTGTGGAAAAATGAAATTTGTTCCCCTGCTTTATTGCAACCCAATCTATCAACGCATATCCAAAGCGAATCCCAGAAGAAAATGGAAATAATATTTACGAGTATACATTTTTAATCAAATGCAATACACCCAAACAAATTTTCCACAAGTTTTCGAAATTAATTACAATTATATTAAAATTAAGCGCCCATACTAAAAATACGATGCTATTTTATTTTCTTTCTTTCTTTTTCTCTTTTCCCAGTAAAATTCTCATTTTCTAAAAACGCAGCAAAGAAATACATATATATATATATATATATATACCGTATATACTCGCGTATAAGCCGACCCCTAAATTCGAGATGAAAACAAGTTTAATACCAGTAATTCAGAAAGTTTTTTCATACGCATTATTTTATCTAATTTTATTGTACATTATTAAGGCGAAGAAAACTATTGTAAAATATTGGTATTAAACCTGTTTTCATCTCTAATTTAGGGGTCGGCTTATACACGAGTATATACGGTATATATATATATATAATAAATAAATAAATAAAAAAAAGCACATGGCCCCAAAAAGAAAATTTTAGAATATTAATAAAAGAAAAAACTTAACTCCATGAGTATATAGCAATATCC
This sequence comes from Maratus michaelseni, assembly GCA_963931845.1. Classification (NCBI taxonomy): domain Eukaryota; kingdom Metazoa; phylum Arthropoda; class Arachnida; order Araneae; family Salticidae; genus Maratus; species Maratus michaelseni. The sequence goes on along the minus strand of OZ007589.1, from coordinate 25,248,135 downwards.
CTTTTAAACATTCAAATTAAATAAAATCGCCACCTCCACCTGCCAATTACGCTGGCCAAATATGTCTGCTTCTATCAAAATGCAACGAGATCATTAAAAATCACCTTCTCAACCTATCCTCGCAAAACTTTTACTAAAGAATATCTTTTCCTTTTCAATCCATAAAACCCCTACTGAGTCGATCGATTACAAACAACTCTGTGCCTCTCGACAACAAATTGCAATTATTTTAAGTTATTTCACTTAAGTGTTAAAATGACTCTTTTATTCGCACTGAACGAAAGCAGTTATAAGTTTAAAATCAACGATAACCATTACTTGTAATAAAATATCTGTCAAGTTGTATCTAGTTCTTTGAAACTGCAACACTTGCAGACTCTGGAAGATATAAAGTAAGCATCAAGCAGATGTTTCGCCAATGTCACAATAAGCTTTACCGCTAGCGGACTTCGATTGGTTGCCCGTGAGTCGAGTTTCTCAGCTTCTAAGTTCTAGTTGTCTCATGACAGCCAATAGCACTTGCTACTGATTTATGACTAGGAAGGATAAATTTTTAACTCAGGCCTCGGTTGGTTGTTCAGGAATTTGTTTTAATTTACACTTTGACTCTTTTATACCGTAATTTCCGGCGTATAATCCGCAGCTCAAAGAGTCGTTTTTCGACCCAGAAATATTATTTTATAAAATGTAACTTAAAAGATCGCTGTAAATATTTAACTACAATTATTGAATAAAATTTCTGGGTCGAAAAACGACTCTTTGATCTGCGGATTATACGCCGAAAATTACGGTAAGTGTTCAAAATAGGACTTTTTTATTTGAAAGTAGATAATTTGCAGGTAATGCATTCCAAATTTAACAGGGACTTCCCGGTAATCTGTTATAAAATGATTAACTATAAAACAATAACATTGATATTTATCCTAATACGTTAAATAATGCACATTTCGACTCCCGTGACAAAAGCCGTATAAAAATACAAATTGAGTTTTAAATCATGTGTGTGTGTGTGGATATAATTAAAAAAAAAAACACAATACACAACACATTCTCAAAATGTTTTCTGCCATATAAAATTCTGTGAATCATTGCTACTAATATTGTTACGAGCTTCGATTTTCCATTGTTTTTGGTCAAGTGGAGATGTTTTATCGCCCACGTTTTTCATACCTTGGAATATCTCAGAGATTTACATTTCTAATTTGATACATGGTTCCCATTTACTCGCACAATGGATAATTTTCTATTAAACATACCCGATTCAATTTTAAGCATACATATGCGGGGAGGGGGGGGGGATAAATGCAGCAAATGTGAAAATGTTTTTATAATATAATTTCTCTTAAGGGGTCGTATAAAAATTTAAAACGTGTAACATTTTGAAAATTAATTGAAGGACTATTCCATTAACGAAATCTTTTTTTCTACCTTTTTTTGAACACCTTTAAAATTTATATTGCATACTTATCTCCAACAAGTCCATAAAGTAAGTCTCAAATTTTTGTATATCCTGTATAAAGGTTTATAAAATTTATTATCCTTCATATATATACAAGAAAAATCTACGTAAAATCTGTACAACTTATTGATGCGTAAGATTCAATTGTTTCAAATACAGATTTAGAACAGATACAGGTTTTTCTGTAATGGTATTGTTGCAGAAAGAAGAAACAATTTCTGTTTGATCTATTTTGGCTAGAGTGTCATATAAAACTATAAAAAAAGTATATTTTTAAAAATTAATGCTACGGCAATTCCATTAACCCTTTCTGGCACAGTGGTCCTACTCCGGGCACACCTAAATTTAATTCCAAACTTGCATTCGACACCAAGAATTTTTAATAAAATTTTGTTTCTACAATGAAACCTTAAAATAAAGAGTTCTTATTTTCTAAAAAAAGTCGTTTGTAAATTCTGGTGTCAGTCAGTAATTTCTCATTTTGCGAACAGACTTTGTCTGTGCCGGAAAGGGTTACCATATTCAGGGCTCCCACTCGGTCCGTTTTTTGAACACCTCTTTTTTCTAAAGAAAAATCTTTTTTATAAATTTTGTAGAAACAACTTCGAAGCGCGTTTCTGTTGCAATTGTTGCAAATACCTATCACAATTTTCTTTCTAAAACAATACTGGTTTTCAAAAAACAGACCAGTGGGAGCCCTAAATATTTTAAACGATTTTATTTCCCAACATATTTTAAGCACTTTTGCAAATTCTTTTCCCAACATCAAAACATTAAAGCGCGTTTCACCTTTTCTGTGGCACCATGTATAAATAAAATTACTGTTGAAAAAGCATGATGTAACGAAAGCTTTATTTTATTGTAGTTTCATTTTAGAAGAATTTATGTACAAATACATTAAATAAAAATATCTACAATATATCGTCGCTACCGTGTCAAACCATCGAATGTGAAAAAATGCATATTTCATTACTTTTAAAAATGGGCCGATTGTCACAACTAAATTTTAAGAGTATTCTTCAGCAGCATTGCGAGTTTGGCCTCTTTTTTTATTTAGAATTTTCGAATATACACCTTAAATTTCAAATGGAAATTTTTGCTTTATTTAATAACAGACATTTCATGACTGCTGAAAGTAAAAATATTTTTCTCAAAATTTCTGGTATGAATTCGGCATCTATAAATTGAAAATGAAGGCCAAACTGGCAACCCGTTCTTCACACATTTTTACAAGACGGAGAATTCTAATAAAATTTAGTGATGACAATCGGCCCATTTTTAAAAGTAATGAAAAATGCATTTTATCATATTCGATAGTTTGACATGGTAGCGACAATATTTTTATTCAAAGAAATTAACATACGAATATTGTTTCGGTAATTATTACTATCAAAAGTACTTTGCAAAATATAAAGGTTTTGTTTTTATTTTATTTAACACATGTATTTCATAGAGTTATAAATCATTTTCAACATTTCAACTACGTTTCAACCATACTTGAAAGTTTGAATGCCAGAGCATGTCAAGTGGCCTATTTTGTCATAAATCAACCCGTAGAAGTGTCCAAAACGTATGAAGTATTCTTGAAAATGACATTGTTGAAAAATGACCATATTTATCACTAAATTTGGGTTTAACTCACGTCAAAAACTCCTACTTCATTCTAAAAGTGAAAATAAATCATATTAAAACGTATATAGAGTTCATTTTTTAGCATATTTCCAAAAATATGAGGAAATATAAAGTTATATGATGGTAATTTAACTATAATGTTAAATGTTGTTTTATCCTTTTTTAGATTTTAATGTGCAAGTTGTTGTTTTATTTAAACAATAGATGTGAAATATCGCTTAAGGAATTCAAGATAAAGATTTTTTTTAATTTTTTAAAAAGTTATAACAATTTATAATTTCTGAAACTTTGATATGATAGACCTATTGAAATATTTAACCAAATTATTTAAAGAAATAAAGTGTGTCAAAGATATTTTTAAAAAAAATCCTTCAAAGATCTGAATGTATGCATGGTACTCAAGAAAAGATAGTCCTACACTTAAGGGGCTGTAATAATATGTCAATATTTGTATAATAGAATAGTGTTAAATTCCGCATATTTAGTGAAAAATACAATTTTAGTAGGATATCATCCCGAACATAAACCGATACTGTAGACATTATCACGATACATTCAACCGATTTCTTTTACTTATTTTATGTGAAATATAATGAAAAATATCAGGAAAAAAGAAGGCAAATTACAAACGAAAAAGCGAGACAATCTATATTTTAGAATTCTGGCAATAAATTACAGAAAATATCCCAAATTATATATGCAGGGTGGCCAGAATTAAAACACCTTTACTCCGACCTCTCTATATATTGAATTAATTTGTTTATAAGCTTCAAATTTTGTACATTTTCTATTCAAGAAATGGGAAAACGGATTACGCGAAAAACATTAGTTCCATCAATCACCGGTAGATGGCGCTGCATAACAGGACTGCACACTGGAAATACACAAAAATACATTTTAAACTAATTTTATTTGAACTTACTAAACATTCATATGACAAGGACTTTTCCCACGCAAAGAATGCTGCTCGATAAGGTTCCCTTCTTGGATATGTAAAATCTACAGTCTGTGGATAGCTTGTTCGTTCAACTGCGAATCGTAACTGTTCGACTGATATGATTCTCACATACAGAGTGACACTTACTATAAAGTCTGCCAAGGTTACTAGACGGCTTCGATAAGCAAGATTTTTTAAGTGTCTCCACAGCCAAAAATCATACAGATTATGATCAGGAGAATGCAGCGGCCAGGTTGTCGGAAACGCACGACTTATTACTCTGTCAATAGGGAAACATACCGAAGAAACTGTTATACACAGAGCCCAATGTGTGTAGGGGCTCCATCTTACATAAAGGTAATAGAGTCAAGACATTGACTTTGACTTTCTAAGGGGAACTGTTCAGACATGGAAACCACGTCTGTAGAGCATAGGTGCACCTTCCCCCGAACACCTTTATTAAAGCAAAACGAGACTATGGCCATAACCAGATCACCATAAACGCGACAAGGGGAGATAGTAGAACCAGAACGACATCTGTTTAAAAGGTGATATGAAAAGAAGAATATAAAAAGAGAAAAAGAGAATATTCCATTATGTACCAAGTAAAAAAAATTCCGATGCTACCAATGTCATCCGTGTTATCAGTCTCTGAGTCAAGACAGTGCCTTTGTGGTAAATGGGGCACAACAAAAGTTTCGAGCATCCTTTTGTACCTGTTGACCGTCAAGTTCCATGTCACAGGGCTTTTGCGAGTAGACTTTTCGGAAAAGAAAGGTCCAAGAATAAATATTTTTGTGAATCCATGTGAGGCTGTAATTTTCGGTGAGAGGTGTGAAGAATCTTGCAGCTTAAAGAGTTTTTCCGTGTCCAAAATGCAACAGTAATGGGTGTTCATTGTTCTACTGAGGTGTAAATGGGCTTGTGTAAGAAATGGTCTTTTCCGCAAATTCTTTAGTCGTTGAAATTCTCCATGTGCAGTTGCAGTATTTCCTTTGTATTCATAAAAATTATTTACAAGTATTTTTTCTAGTTTATTATTTGTTTTGTTTTTGTTTATTTTTTCATTGACTTTGCTTTTTCTTTTATTTTTCAGTTTTATTATTACATTTTATGAAAGTGTTTCAATGTTTCGTAAAAAAAAGTATAATATTTAACAAGATATTTTTTTAGTTTTAATTATTAAACTAGAAAATATAATAGAACTTCGCAATTGTGCTCAAATTCTTTCAAAATCACAATAAAATGTTTCTAAATTATTATGTACTCTTAATCAAAAAATTCCAGTTGTTGTTAAAATGATACCTTTTGACGTAGAAACTATTTCTATACTTTTATATATGAAAAAATGGTATGATGTTACATCGAAATACTTTTTTATATTATCATTTGTATTTGCATTTTAAATTTGCAGTAAGTATAAATTATACTCATATTAAAAGTTCCCATTGATTCAAAAGCATATTTAAATAATTTGAAAATTCTGTTTGAAATTGAATAATTTAATTCACTTTGAAATTAAAATGTACATATATACCTATTACAATTTCAGTATAAATTAGTGATAATGGATTTAGCGCTTCGTTTTTGAGTTTTAATAAAAATAGTAAACAAAATATTTAATGCAATTTGTTAAACTGAAATACCGTGTTCAATAGTTGAATGTACTTCTTTAGGAATACATACGAGTAACGTTCATTTAGGAATTTCGAAGAATTTCATTATAATATCTGTAGGTATTTTCATTAAATAAAATGACTGACGCATTAGACTAAATAGGATAAATAAATATATCATTTTGACATTTAGAATAAAACTTGCTGAAGCAAAATGCGGCAGAATAAAAAGTATGCATTGCAAAGCTAAATAAGAAGTATAACGAACGTTTGGAATCGCAAAATAGAATTTACTGAGTTAATATAAATTAAAACATTTAATGGACATTTCTTTTTGTAAAACAGAATGATTGTATTTGTAACTTAAATACACTTCCTATAAGAATATCTGCAAGTAATATTGAATTAGAAAAATATAACAGAATATCAGCGTATATCCGCGAGAATTTCTATTTAATCAAAAGTGTGCAATGTTAGACTAAATAGATTAGATATGAACATTACTTCGACATTTAGGATATAATTTCCAGAAGTAAAATGTTAATATTTTACTTAGCAATGAATAAACAGAAATAATAAAAATAAATATTTATAGATTATTTTTATTGTACACAATCTTAGAACGGTTATATGAATGTTACATATTATTTAACACTGCAATTTGCACATCAGGGTTCGTACGCCTCCTGGAATTTTGCGAACAGGAAATTCTTCGGTACCAGTATTTTCTTACAGAAAATCTCTACTTAGAAGAAGGCGAATTTTCTGAAGTTTAACCTAGATTGCTTTTTCTATTAAAAAAAAAATACTGGTAACACTCCTGGAAAATTCCCTGAACCGTACGAACCCAGCACACGTTTCGCGTAAACAAATGCATTTATTGAAAGAGTGTCATTTCTGTAAATGTTTTCCTACTGACTTTGTGGATGTTATACGCCAAATCACACGTCAATCAATTTACGATTAGGGGAGATGACGATAAAACTTTTAAAGTGTGTTCTTTTTACACGCTTAACACTTAATTGCATAGTGATGTAAATTTCCATCACTGTTTATTTAACTTTAAATAAATAAATCAACTTCTTCGCCACCACTATATTTATATAGAAATATTAATCCAGTAAATTTCACGTGAACTATGTTGCTGAACAAAGTTAAAAATCTATCTTAAGATTTCTGGTGTCTAATGTTTAACATATGTATAAAAAAACACAATTGTAAAAGAAAAACTCATGCAAAGAAGGGTTAAAACTGAACTTTTTAATATTATACGCCAATTAACACTTTAATTTGCATACTTTTCCTGTACATATTGAAGGAGTGTCAGTTCTGCAAATGTTTTTCACCCAGATTCGGGAATGTTATACATCAGTTAACGCGCCAATTTACGACTCATGTAGGTGAAGATAAAATTTTAAAGAATGTACTATTTATAAACTACCACTCTAAATTTATGAATATTATACGCCGATTAATACTTCAATCTACATACATTTCGTGCAAATAAAGATAAATAACGGGCGATTTTTCTGTTCGTAAATGTTCGCCACACTGATTTCGTGAATGTTATACGTCAAGTCACTGTTCAATAGATGGAGGATATGATGGATGGAGGATATGATGGAACCATGATTGAACATTTTATCTTCAGTTCATGGAACTGAAGATAAAATTTTTAAAACTGCGCTTCAGTACACGATCTTCAGAATAAATTTATGAATGTTATACGTTTTTTAAATACGTTTTGTGTAAGTAATCATAAATAGTGAAATATTGCCTTTCTTGTATAAGATCAGTACACGTTACATAAACGTAATTAGTGTTGTGTATTAAACATAATCGTAAACTTCATTATTTTTCACATAACTTACTTAGAAAATGATTTCTGACATACAAACGCAAAACTTTTCATATAAGTCTAAAATTAAGTTGAAATCAACTTTGAAACTTATTGTATATTCCCCAGCTAAGTTGCGCAATATAATTTCGAGATTAAAAAATTTAATATCAAAATTTATGAATTTTCTTATTTGTTATGTTTTCAAATTGGATAGTAGAATTCAATTCAAAATGGTGATTTCCGACTAAGCTAATACCCTTAATTTTAGTGGAGTTTATTCCATTACTATATTAAATTTCTGAAATATATAAGTAAAATTTGGAAAAGAAGTAAACTTTATAATAATTTATGTTTTATTGAAGGGAATGATATCAAGGAAATCAAGGAAAGAATATGTAGTGCTTGAGACATAAATATTCCATCCCATTCACTATGAAAAATATTTGTTCATCCTCCAACATATAACAGGCTCCAAATGTAACAGGAGATCTGTCTTCCTAATGCCCAACATGCTTTCCAGCGGTCAGCGCGGAAGGATACAGTGACGATAATTTTAGCTCGCATTCAGGACAAAACATGCTGTCTATCGCAATCCCTTACATGATTTGTGAATTATTTATGAATTAGATGAGCATAGCTTAATTATAAAAGCATAAATTAGGATAATAGTAAACGAGAATACTAATATCTGACATTGACAACGCGGGCTATTTTTTACTTTTAACTTGTAAGCTTCATTTGCCTTTCATGCTTCTGACCGCTGATTCTGAACTCCTGTTATAGATAGAGCTCAATGTTCTCCAATGAATAACGGGAACTACCAAAATTTTGTGGAGTCTTTGGAATTTATGATAAGCATGTAAGACTGTTGTATCATCACACCACGATTAAAATATATCAGTTAATTACATTTTCATGCTTGTTGATATGCATTATATTTACTAAAAATATTCTAATATTATCTTTTCTTAATGAACATGTAAAAGTATTTATGACTGTATTTTTTTTTCTATAATTACAATCAATTAATAATTCTATATGCTGTTAAAACAAACTATTACTGTTCTCATAAGAATATTTATCTATTTATTGTTAATTCATGCTTTCAAAAATTTTGTACACAACATGGCTATTTTTATTTAACAAGAAACGAAATCACTAGTGTTTGATACTTCAAATTTTTATCCCATTAACAAAGTTCTTTTACAATTCCTACTATTAGCTCACACTCTCTATATATTTATATATCTTGTTCAAATTTTCAATCGTTAATAAAATATTTCCTATTCATCAACTCAAGTTCAAATACATTTTTTTAAACTTGTAGTGAATGACACTTGATGTTAATACAGTTTTTTGAAATATTAATTCATTAATTAAATTTATTTAATTAATTTTAGTTTTATATGGGAGAAAAAAATGTCTTCCATAGTTTTCATAAATGAAATGAAAGATTTTCCTCAAATCAGTGATGCCACAAAAATAAAATACCGCAACGATGATTATAAAAAAATGTTCAATAAAGATAATGTGAGACTTTAATGCTGCACGGGTTTATTTTATATATTTATGATTAAAAAGTAGAAATTGACGTAATTTTTTTTATATTACTTGTTCGTATGTAAATCAGGTAAGTTATAGAAATTTAATGATTAATAATAAATTTAAACGATTCTTTGGAATATCTTTTGGAGTTTAGTACATAATAATTTCTTCTTCTTCTTTTTTTTTAATTAATTAATTTTTTTTTTTTTTTTTTTTGTGTGTGTGTGTGTGTGTCATCACTTAAACGAAACCATTCCAAAAGAAATATTAGATACTTAATTTCTATTCTAAATATGCTGCAAGAATAGATTTAACTCATAATAAAATTTCTAGTGAGGGGAAAATATATTTAAATGTTTTAACATTCTCTTTGAACTGTTATTATATAAATATTAGATACTTAATTTCTATTCTAAATGTGCTACAAGAAAAGATTTAACTCATAATAAAATTTCTAGTGAGGGAAAAAGATATTTAAATGTTTTAACATTCTCTTTGAACTGTATGCGTGTTACCAATTGCCATTTAAGTATAAATAAATTTGTAAAACTATGATTTTCTTTTCATTTTTTTAAAATTTAAATAAACTAAGTAAAGTATTTAATGCAGTTTGATAAATTCGAAGACTGTGTTTGGTACTTAAAAGTAGTACTTCCCTTTGGATCATATAAAGTATTGTTAATTAAGTAAAGCAAAAGATTTTCTTTATATACCTGTGGAAATGCTCATTAAATGAATTGAAATGAAGTGTGAAGCTAAATAGAATAGATAAGTAGGTTTCGACATTTATGATAAATGTTATGATTTGTTGAAGTAGTAGAATATAGAATATATGTTACAAAATAAATAAAATCTATAACCCTCGGAAATTAGAAATGGGAATTACTGAGTTGAAATAAGATGAACAAAAGTTTTAAATACAATTTGCTGAACTAAAGTCTATTTTAAAAATATTTATATATATTTTATATATATACTATTTTATACATACATCTATTTCCTTTAGCGCACAAGTAATGTTTATTTCTGAATTTAAAAGAATCTCAATGCATATCTAAGAAAGTTGTATTTAATTAAAATGCAAACGGCGTAAATAAAATTTCTGAATTTACTAAATCAAATGTCTGAAATACATAAACAAAATTTGGTAAATAAGTAAACTAATTAAATGTGACAGTTACACACAAAATACATAGGTTACAATATATAGGGTATTGTGAATTTATTGTATGATTTGCAGGAATAGGATGTATAAGTGTATAAATGAATTCAAAATACAGCCTTCATTGTAAATGTAAAATCTCAAAAACTATTTTTAAAGTTAATATTTTGATAAAGGAATTCATTGGTAAAGTATTATATAGCTTTTACATGATTTAAAAAAATATTTTATTTTAATTTCAGCATTTCAGGAATTAAATGCTTTTAAACATCATGGTTACTTACTGCTTTCAGTCGTTGTAAAAACGAGTCATAAAAGTATGACAGGGGAAACACGATCTCCCAAATAACACTTTTTAATAGCGATTATTTTGTTATGAATTTAGATTGTGAAAATATACCAAAAAGTCACCATTACTTTCCTTTCTTGACGAATGTTTTGTTATAACAGTTGTTAGCTATAGTGTATATTGTTGATATCTCAAACATCGAGAAAGGACGTACATTTTAAAATAACTTCTACTGATCATATTTCAAAGGTAGCTGATATTTTTTGGGGCGTTCTGTTTTTTCTTGAAATTTAATTTAAAAATTTCTATGTGCCTCATGTATGATTATGTGGGATTATAATGACTTCTGAAATGAAAATTTAATTTTAAATAAAATATGTAAAATTCATTCTTTAAAAATATATTTAATATAATTCCTCTAATATGCATTGTAAATCCATTGAAAATTATTAAGACATTGTTATTATTGTAAAAATAATTATACCATATGAATGTCACTATAGATAAAACATTAAGTATATTTTCTGATGTTTAGAATTCTTGAATGTATGTAACGGATATTTTCAAATATTGTTATGAATTTACATATTTAAGAAAGTTCTCCTCACTCAGTGTGTGTTTTAAACATATACATTTTTAATAATAATAATAATAAAAACATTTAAAGAAGTATAAATAAAATCTGCATTTTAGAGAAAAGTTATATATGGTTTTAAAGACATTCGTTTGTTTTAGTTCTGAAAGAACTGAACAATGCAGACTATTTTACTTTATTCATCTATTAGTCTCCAACAAACTTTTCAAATATTAATCGAAATAAGTGGAAGCAATTTCTTTAAGGAGGTAAGGACTTTAAAGCCAGTTACTCCAGAAGTAATTCTTTATTTTAGGATACTTTCGGAACAATTTTGAAGCTTTAAAGACATTCTGAAAGTATTTTATGTTACAATGTCTAAATAAAGTTAAAACATGTTTGGCTTTATGTTGATGGATTTGACAATCAAGTTATATTACGTAATTTAATCACAGTTTAATTTTTAAAGCAGAAAGGGAAAAAATTACATTAAAGATAATGCCTCTCGAAATTAACAAACTGTATTGATTGGCAATATTAATATTCATGATGCCCTGAAAGCCTCATTACAATTTCAAGATTTTATAACAATCACAAACGAAGAGATACATATATAGAGAATAATACAATATTAGGAGTATATATTAAAGAGTTTTTTTATTTTTGCATCAATTAATACATTTTTACATGCGCACCATTGGTTGCAAGACGAACGATAATAACGCCAGGCGTTCTTATGCGATATTTTTAATGTACAGGAAAGATTACTTTTTCATACGCATGTTCGCGAAAAATAACAATTTTTGAATATTTTTTCTGATTATTAAGCGCATGGCAAAATGTATTATTTTAAACAATTATATTTTTTCTAGTTCTTACCTTAGTTTGTATTAAATATACTTTGCATTTTGGAGTTATTTTAGTCTTACATAGGTGCCAACCTCTCATTAATATTCCGTAATATGCGGGTTATTTTCACCCAGTTTAACAACGCTTCCAACCAGAAAAAATATTGGATAAATCTTTATTTTCTCAATTTCAGGTTTCTACCTGGAATTTATTTAATTTCATTTCTTTAAAAAATTTCTGGTGCAAATGCGTTAAACCTGGGACAAATTAACCCGCATATTACGGAATATTAATGAGAGGTTGGCACCTATGGTCTTATGAAATATAGTTTGTGTCACTATTCATACAGAAATAATGCTTGAGAACAATATCTGAAACATTTCTTTATAGCGGAATGTATACTTATAAAAGTACCTTTCCATTTAAATAACTACACAAGCTGATTTATAGTGTCTAGTAAAGCAATATAAATAGATATGAACTACGACTTTTATCGGATTGTGCTCATAGACAAACTATTATTTGTTGTATCTTTTGTCTAAGTTTGTATGGAATAAATTGAAACTTCGATTGATATCTTTTCATAGACAAATTGTTTTTTGTTGTATCTTTTATCTAAGTTTTCGAAGTATGGAATAAAAATGATGGATGGTTATCTGATTAAATGACACTTAGCTATGAAGGTTATACGGTTAAATGACATACGTTATATATGGTAGAATCTGGTTAAAATGACAGATAAATCTTTTTGATTTTTTAACGCAATCATTATTCTCTAATTGAAAGACCAATATGAGATTGGTGCAATAAAATTTCAGTATGACTTGGTTTATTTTAACGAGCAGGGAGGACCAAGCTATGCTCGGTCAAAATTAGCTTTGAGTTCAAATATCATGACGCATGACCAAAATGACCCACTAATAAAAATTTTTGAACATGTCACCTAACATAACAGTTATCTCGTGCCCAAAAACCATAGGAGGCAAAATTTAGTCTAAATAGTCTGAGCCGTTTTTAAGATAAAATAGCTTGACCCAAATGACCCACTAATTGAATTTTCTCGAACATGTGACCTAGCCCAACAGTGTTCTCGTTCCCTTAAACTTTAGGACACTAAATTTAGTTCTAATCTGCTGAGCCGTTTTTAAGATAAAATAACTTGACCCATACTGACCCATTACCAAAATGATCCACTAATTGTATTTTCTCGAACATGTGACCTAGTCCAACAGTCTCGCGCCCGAAAACCATAGGATGCAAAATTTACTGTAAATAGTCTGAGCCGTTTTTAAGATAAAATAGCTTGACCCATAATGACCCATAACCAAAATGATCCACTAATCCAATTTTCTCGAACACGTGAACTAGCCCAACAGTCTTCTGGTGCCCGAAAACCGTAGGATGCAAAATTTAGTGTATATAGTCTGAGCCGTTTTCTAGATAAAATTAGCTTGACCCACAGGGACCCAAAAATGACCCACTAATCGAATTTTCTCGGCCATGTGACCTAGCGCAATGATTTTGTTGTGTCCGAAATTCGTAGGGTACAAAATTTAATGAAAATCGTTAGAGCTGTTTTTAGATAAAATTAACTTGACCCAGGTTGACCCAAAAATGACCCACTAATCGAAAGTTCTCGAACATGTGACCCAGCCCAACAGTCTTCTCGTGCCCGGAAATGGTAAGATACAAAATGTAGTCAACATCGTTTGAACCGTTTTTTAGATTGAATTAGCTTGACCCTGACCCTTGATGACCCAAAATGACCCACTAATCTAAAGTTCTCGAACACGTGACCTAGCACAATGGTTTTCTGGTGCCCCGAAACGGTAGGACACAAAATTTCGTGAAAATCGTTAGAGCCGTTTTTCAGATAATTTTTGCATATACTATATATATATATATACACAGTAAACCCTCGATTTAACGGACCTCGGTTCAACGGACTTCGGATTCAATGGACTAATTCTTAAAAAAATTAAAAAAATTAAAAATTAAAAATTAAATAAAAATTAAAGTAAAAAAAAAAGGAAAGAAAGCGAAACGCCGAAAGCGCGCTCTTTGATTCTCACAGCGTGGGTGATTCAAAAAGTGGTTTGTCAGTGGCGGACAGGAAACATGTAAAAGTGGCTAAAAATAAAAACATAGAGGAGGCAGTATACAAATGGTTTGTACAACAGCGGTCACGTAGCGTCGTCGACCGTAGTGTTGAGTTGCGGCCAGCCGCAGAAAAATTGGCGAAACATATGGGTTTAGTGGCATTTCGTGCAAGTGATGGTTGGCTTTGGCGCTTTCGTAAACGCCATGATTTGACTAACTGGAAAACATGTGGTGAATCTTTAAGCGTCGACATAGAACAGGTGGAGCCTTTTCGAAAAAAATAAAGAAACTGATAGAATTCGAGGGCCTACTTTTGTGTCAGTTATACAATGCTGACGAGACAGGCCTCTATTTTCGTTCTGTGCCGGAAAATACCTTGGCGTACAAACATGATGCCCAGACGCCTGGCCGCAAGCTAAACAAGGAGCGTATTTCAGCACTCCTTTGTGCTAATGCTGATGGTAGTCATCGTCTTAAACGAATGGTAGTTGGAAAGGCCAGGAAACCACGTGCTCTAAAAAATATTATGCAAAAACTGCCAGTCATCTACGCTAGTTCATAGAATGCTTGGTTCACAGGTGATATTTTTTCTGATTGGTTTTTTAACCATTTTGTTCCTGCCGAGCGTCACTATCAAGAAAAAGTTATGAAAATACATTCCCACGAAGTAAAAGCTCTATTACTGCTTGATAATGCTCCCTCCCACCCTAACGCGGAAAAGTTAGTTAGTAGGGATGGACGAATAAAATGTGATTTCTTTTCTCCAAACACAACTTCATTAATTCAGCCGATGGACCAGGGAGTCATTGTTTCCTGCAAGAGGATTTGTAAGAAGAAATTCCTTGAAGAAGTAATGGTAGTGTTGGAAGATGAAAATGATGCAGTAGAAGATTTGAGAAGAGTCAGAACGCTGCAAAATTTGCGCACCTATAATTTAAAATCCACTATCTTTAACTTATTGCGGCGTGCAGGGAGATGAAGGTATCCACACTGGCTAAGGGCTGGTCAAAACTACTCAACGACGCAGACCCTGAATACGATTTTACGGTGTTTGAGATGTCGGATTTTGGGAATAAAATAATGGAGGCTGGTGATGATATCCCTGAGAATGATATAGAACAGTGACTCGAGAATGACGAAGCAGATCCAGGCTAACCAGATTCTAAATAAGGAAGAGATCACAGAAAGTATTCTGCATGATGATAATGAAGATGCGGACGAGGACGACAAGAAAGAAGAATTAAGCGAATTTCGACCGAAATTATCTACAGTATGGGAGCATATGGATGACGTCATTGCTTACGTAAGAGCATCTTCAGATTCCGAAGTGTTTGCGTATTACGAACACTTTAGACAATTTCGAGCTCTTATAATAAAAAAACAGCATTCAAGCTGGAAACAACTAAAACTAAACGCCTTTTTTCAGTCCAGCAGTATGGAGCAACCTGAATGTGAAGTTAATAACATAAAATGATGCCTGTTCTTTTTGGGGCATTGTAATTTTTTCCCATTTGTTTATTGCCTGTTCATTAATTATTATTTCTGGCAAAAAGTGTTTCATTCCCATAAAAATTGCATATGTGTTAATTCGTTTGTATTTCATTACTAATATTGTATTATTAAAAATAATGTGTTGTGTTTATATATATGTATATATATATATATATATATATATATATATATACAGTAGTATATATGTATATACAGTACATATGTATATACAATATATATTTATGTATATTATGTATATAAATACATTGTATATATACAATACATCTATATACACTGTATATATTGTATATATATATATATTATATATATGTAGTTTGTACTGGAATAATATATGTAATTACAAGTACGTAATAATATATATGTACTATAATTATAACAAAATAATATTATAAATAGTACTTTGCGATTTAACGGCACATCTTAGTCCCAATTAGTCCGTTAAATCAAGGGTTTACTGTATATATATATATATATATATATATATTTATAACCACACACAAGATTTGCTCGTATTAGAATATATGATAAAACAATTTATCTTAAAAGTGCAATTTTGTTTTTGACATTAAAATAGCATTGAAAAGCATATAGTTCTTGAGTTTTCATATGATATAGAACATTTTCTGCTCAGTCTCAGATTATTGGGAACCCCCTGTATACATTTTTTTTCATTTACATCAACACATTACTCTTGAACGGACGCTCTTATCATATTTGCTTATTCATTTATTTTTAAAACCATGTGTTTCCATGTGGTCCTGTCTCAGTATCATCATGATCTAACAAGATAAAAGATAAAAAAATAAAAACATAAAAACATAGAAAAAAAGGTAAAAACACGAAATATTAACGATAACAACAATAAAGGTAAACAAGAACGAAAAAATCATGCGTCAAGCTTAAATTATAAACACTTGCCAACACATTCAGAAAACAACATTGATATCTAAAAGGTGGATTAAAACTTTGTGCCGTTATATTAAAAATAAATGTGAACGTTAAATTAGCACAAATTAAAATCATTTCTAATGGCAAACAGCTGTTTCAGAGCCCTTAAGCTCCATCTTCAGTGCCTGTATAGATTCGAAATTAAAAGATTTAGACTATTTTTGAAAATTTAATTACTGAATAAAATAAATAATAAATATCTACGTACCTTTTGATTTGTGTCGGGTGGTCCGACTCCAGAATGAATCTCTCGTACGAATTGCATTGACTTTAATATTACGTAGAACCATATTGCAGTTATTCCATGACTTTAAGATTTTACCTAACAACACTGAAATCGTTGATTCCACGCACGGATTAAATCACTTGAACAAGTATTGCTCTAAAAAACAGCATCAATTTTCAAAGAAGGAATGATATTAAATTTGTAGAATAGAGGCAATCAATTCTGTAATTTTCATATTTACTCGAAGAATGGAGACTTAATTTCAAATTGAGTAAAACTTGAGAAGTTGATATTTTTTCACATTTTAATAACAGAATACGACTTTGAATTGAATTAAAATTACTACACTTTGAATTAAGAATCTAAAACAGAATAGAACCTTTACGTTCAGAATAACACCATCGAATCAAATAGAAAGTTTACATGACTGTCCTGCAGAATCACAGGCTCGCACTAAATACAAAAATCTAATAAAAAAAAGAATGAAAGAGAATTAATAACATATCTAACAGTAATAATAATAACAGTATATTTAAAACATAATAATAATAAGAGTTTTATGAATAGTTTTATAGTCCTATAGAATGTTTTTTAATTTATTTAAATGTCTGACGTAAAGATGGAATAAGCATAGTCTCTTTCAAAGTTCTTTGGTGCTGCCATCTAGCGCAGTCTTTTATACTTACAATCGTACATCCTCCGCCCCAGGCAGGAGAGGGGACACCTTGGATATAGGACGCTTGATGTCACCGTCAACTGTCTTAATCAAAACGACACGCACCAGATTATCTGTTCCAGGATAAGTCTTTAGAATCCGACCCAATTTCCATTTCATGGGCTGTAAACGTTCGTGAACTATCACCAAATCGCCTTCTCGAAGATTTGCACGTGGAGTAGTCCATTTTGGACGTTGTTGAAGATGTTGCAAATATTCGCTGGACCACCTGTCCCAAAATTGATTTTTTGCTTTCTCTATTAAACGCCAGCGAGCATTCAAAGATATTTTTGGATGATTTGAGGATTAAGAAATATCAAGAAGAGGTGCTCCGATTAGAATATGACCCGGCGTTAAGGCACGAGGATCAGAAGGATCTGAAGACATCGGGGTTAATGGTCTGGAATTTATGCAGCTTTCTATCTGGCAAAGTAAAGTAGTGAGCTCTTCAAAATTGAGTATGCTTGATTTACAAGCTCTCACAAGATGAGTTTTAGTTAGTTTCACAGCTGCTTCCCATAGACCACCAAAGTGCATATGGAGGTATGAAATTCCAATTAATTTTTTGGGTGGAGAGGAATTCTTGAAAGTCTTTTTCCTCAAGTATTTAAAAAGCTGTTTTAATTGATTGGACAGACCAATAAAATTTTTGGCATTATCAGAAAAGATGTCGGAAGGCAAACCTCTGCGTGCGATGAAGCGTTTGAATGCTGCTAGCAAGGCTTGTACAGATAAGTCAGATACAAGTTCGAGATGAACCGCTTTTGTGCACATGCAAACGAAAACTGCGATATAAGATTTTAGCTTGATTTTTGTTCTTGGCATATTTGGTTTGGTCAAAAAAGGACCAGCAAAGTCTAAGCCCACCTTCAGAAATGAACGATTTGGAGTAATTCTTTCAACGGGAAGGTTTTCCATCATTTGTTGGCAGGCTTGTGCCTTAAGGCGTTTACAAAGTACACATTTATGGAGCTCTTGTCGGACTGTCGAACGACCATCTACAAACCAGTAGTTCTGGCGAATTGTAGAAAGCACTAACTGTGTACCTGCATGTAAATTTCTTTCGTGTATATCCTTTATTAACAATTTTGTAAAAAGACTGTTTTTAGGAAGAAGAATAGGATACTTTCTGTCAAAACTGAATGATTCATGTTGCGATAAACGACCACCCACTCTTAATATGTCAGCTGAATCTAAGAAGACATTTAACGATAGCAATTTGCTATTGCTTGGCAAGGATTTATTTTCTTTTAAGAATTTAATTTCTGCATGAAATTCATAATTTTGAATTATTTTCACTATAGAAATGATAGAACTAGATATTTCTTGTGCACTTAGATTTGCGATCTTTCTTGTAGAATTAGGTCTAGAATTTTGAATAAATCGCAAACACCATCCTGTTACGCGTACTAACTTATTAAAGCTTGAGAATTTTAGAAGAAAGTCTGGTAAGATATTTATTTTTGTTATGTTACTGACAGAGTTAGCTTCTTGATCTAATTCAGCGACAGGAATGTATAAGGGGATTGGAATTGGCTCTTTTGACGACAGCCATGGAGGCCCATGCCACCACATCTTATGATTAAGGAGTTTTCTCGGTGGAATACCCCTAGAGGCTACATCTGCAGGTTTTAGCGTTCCTGGAACATGGTTCCATTCGGCTGAAGGCAATAATGTTTGCACTTGACGTACTCTATTTAGTACGAACTGATTACCTTTTAAAGGAGGCGATTTTAGCCAGCAGAGCACAATTTGCGAATCTGACCATAAAAATACACTATTTATGCTCGTGGATAAAGTATCGACGATAGTTGAGCAAAGTTTTGCTAATAATAGAGCTGCGCAAAGTTCGATGCGTGGCAGAGTTTGTTGCTTTATGGGATTTAATTTTGTTTTAGCAGCCAGTAAATTTACAAATATTTCGTTAGGAGTTATAACCCGTAAGTAAGCGACAGCAGCGTAAGCTTTTCCGGAACCATCACAATACCCATGTAACTGAATTTCACACTCCTTGTCACGGTATGAATTAGTATAGCGGGGAATTTCAATATTTTCTAAATAATTAATTTCTGCCAAAAATTGATTCCAACTCACTGAGATTGAATTTGGGATTTCCTCATCCCAAGAGATTTTTTCCTTCCAGAGGTTTTGTAGAATTATTTTTAAACTAATCGTTATGGGGGAGAGAAAACCTAGAGGATCGAATATTGTGGAGATCACGGATAGAAGATCTCGTTTAGTTTTAATGTCTTTGAATTTACTAAGTTTTACTTTGAGCATATCATTAGATGAATCCCAGAATAAGCCCAGAATTTTAACAGCTTCATCTTCTTTGATTACAGTCTGTGAAGAAGCTTTAAGTTCATCTGGTAAATGAGCGAGTACTTCAGGCTCATTTGAAGTCCACTTTCGTAAATTAAAACCTCCGCCTTTCATGACATTAATGAGTTCCGTAATTAACGATTGAGCATTTTCTTTGGAATCTGAACCCGACAACAAATCATCGACGTAGATATTGTCGCGAATAATTTTAGAAGCCTTTTCAAAAGTTTGTTCGTTATCTATTGCTAACTGATTTAAAGTTCTAATTGCCAAAAATGGCGCACAAGCAGTGCCATAGGTTACTGTTAACAACCGATAGGTTTGAATGTTTTCTTTAGGATCGAACCGCCATAAAATACGTTGATAATCTACATGTTTTGGATTGATAAGAATTTGCCTGAACATTTTTTCGATGTCCGCACTAAAGCCTATTGGATGCATTCTGAATTTTAATAATAACTGAAAAATATCCGGTTGTAATTTCGGCCCTATCTCCAAATAATCATTTAACGAGCGACCTTCTGAACCAATTGCGGATGCATCGAATACTACCCGAAGTCGAGTTGTACAACTATCCTCTTTTATTACCCCGTGGTGGGGGAGATAAAAATGATCTGGATTTGAAATTTCTGCGGCGGGAACGAGTTCCATGTGTCCCAAATCAATATACTCTTTCATGAATGACGAATATTGTTCCTCAAGTACGGAATTTCGTTGAAGTTTATTTTCTAAGGAATTGAAACGCTTTAAAGCTTGAGATTTAGAATTTCCGAGAACAGGTTTAGATTTAAATGGAAGATCCACGATATATCTTCCTGATTCCGTGCGTGATACTGTTTTTATATAATTATCTTCTACTAGTGAAACTGGATCATAACTAGGAATTGATTCGAGTTCCCAAAATTTTTGCAATTGAGAATTTATTTGCGTCGTAACATGACAACTAACAGAAGAATTATGATTAGAATGATTCGAATAAATTACTCCAGATAATATCCAACCCAGTTTCGTATTAACAGCACTCGGTGTTCCCTTAGGACCTAGAATGGACTCTCCGATTATTATGTTAGCAAACAAATCTGCACCTATGAGTACATCAATGGAATCGGACACATGGAAATTGGGATCCGCCAGATTTAATCCTTCTATATGAGGCCAATACTTATTAGTAATCAGAAAGTTCGGCAAATTTGTTGTAATCTGATTAACAACTAAAGCATCTAACTGAAAAGTTTCGTTATTAAAATGCGGAGAAAATGTTAAAGAAACTTCCTGAAGAGCTGTCTCTGCGACCAAATTGTTTATTCCTGATATTTTATGAATTGTAGATCTCAAGGGAAGGCCTAGCTTTCTACAACACGGTTTTAAAATCAAACTCTTTTGAGAAGCGCTGTCAATCATAGCCCTACAAGGAATAAATTTTCCTGTTTTGGATTTTACATGTATAATGGCAGTAGCCAGTAATGTTTGGGAATTTTCAGTCAAAGTTTGACTGCTTAAACAATTCGATTCATCCACTTGTGCATTTGAATTACTTCCGCTATTTTGATTTGTAACCCGCTCTTGCGGTCTAAAAAAATTCTGTGATGCAGAATTAGACTGTTCGTGATGGAGAATTGAATGATGCTTAGCCTTACAATATTTACAAGTAGTGCTAATCAGACAATTAGCAACAAAATGATTAGCTCTTAAACAGTTCGTACATAGTTTTTTTGCTTTTACTAACTGCCATCGTTGATCAACCGTTAAATTTTGAATTTCTGGGCATTTGTAAAGTGCATGCCCTACATTGCATTTTGGACATAAGGGCTTTAAAGATATGTTCCCATTGTCCATGACAACTGCATTTGAAAGAGATTTCTTTGGACCTTGTGGAGATTTAAAATCAAATTTATAATTAGGTTTAGTTTCATACTTAATAAATTCAGCATTACAACCTTGCAAACTGCGTGCATGTCTTTCTAAAAATGTCACTAACATATCGTATGTTGGAAAAATATCCTAATTTAATGATAACTCCCATTGCTTTCTTAATGAGTCATCGAATTTAGTTTGAACAATATAAACCAAAATTAAATCAACAAATTCGTTAAATTCAAATTTTAGAGATTTCAAATTTCTAATCACTTCATTGCAATTATCCAATAACTCTAGAATTGTTTTCTGCGTGGGTGATTTTAATGGTTTAGCATTAATAAATTTTGACAATAGCGAATATGCTAAATTTCTACGGTTATCATATCTGTTAACTAGAGTTTCCCATGCTTGTTTATAATTCTCACCTGAAATAGAAAATCCTGAAATTAATTTAGCAGGATAATTTTTGACACTCGCAATTAAATACGAAAATTTTAACTGATCGGAAAGAGCTTCATTTTTATGAATAGAAGTCAAAAATGTCTCTTTAAATGTAATCCAGTGACTCATATCACCATAAAATATGGGCAATTGGAATTTAGGTAATTTTATTGAATTTTCCTTAATAGAACTATTCTCATCTGCATCACATCGGGTTTTTTTACTTTCGTTTTTAGCTGCAATAAACTGATCAATTTTCACTATATCTTCTACAACTAAGTCTTTAGCAGAAGTAAATGAATCGTAAAGAGTTTCAATTGTTTCTTCAGCTATACCAAAATATGATTTTTTTAAATCACCTTCTAGAATATTAAGTTCCGATTTCAATTTCTCCAATAACTGCAAATTATCTTTTTCAATCGCATCGGATACCTGATCCCTATATCTTTTTATTACTTTTACGGTAAAATTAAATTTGGATTCCGAAGCGATTTCCGCTTTCGTTTTCGTCATTATTATAATTTTGAATAAGATGTAATGGATTAATCACCAGCCGAACTCCGAGATCTCGACGGACCAACAATTATGTATAGTTTCGGAATTAAAAGATTTAGACTATTTTTGAAAATTTAATTACTGAATAAAATAAATAATAAATATCTACGTACCTTTTGATTTGTGTCGGGTGGTTCGACTCCAGAATGAATCTCTCGTACGAATTGCATTGACTTTAATATTACGTAGAATCATATTGCAGTTATTCCATGACTTTAAGATTTTACCTAACAACACTGAAATTGTTGATTCCACGCACGGATTAAATCACTTGAACAAGTATTGCTCTAAAAAACAGCATCAATTTTCAAAGAAGGAATGATATTAAATTTGTAGAATAGAGGCAATCAATTCTGTAATTTTCATATTTACTCGAAGAATGGAGACTTAATTTCAAATTGAGTAAAACTTGAGAAGTTGATATTTTTTCACATTTTAATAACAGAATACGACTTTGAATTGAATTAAAATTACTACACTTTGAATTAAGAATCTAAAACAGAATAGAACCTTTACGTTCTGAATAACACCATCGAATCAAATAGAAAGTTTACATGACTGTCCTGCAGAATCACAGGCTCGCACTAAATACAAAAATCTAATAAAAAAAAGAATGAAAGAGAATTAATAACATATCTAACAGTAATAATAATAACAGTATATTTAAAACATAATAATAATAAGAGTTTTATGAATAGTTTTATAGTCCTATAGAATGTTTTTTAATTTATTTAAATGTCTGACGTAAAGATGGAATAAGCATAGTCTCTTTGAAAGTTCTTTGGTGCTGCCATCTAGCGCAGTCTTTTATACTTACAATCGTACAGTGCCAACTCAAAAGGTAAAAACGAATTAAAAACTCCTAGGCCATGACCGCTTGCCTGCCATCTCATTCAACGCCATTTCATCTGGCCGCGGGGCGAGAGATGGCAGGCAAGCGGTCATGGCCTAGGAGTTTTTAATTCGTTTTTACCTTTTGAGTTGGCACTGAAGATGGAGCTTAAGGGCTCTGAAACAGCTGTTTGCCATTAGAATTGATTTTAATTTGTGCTAATTTAACGTTGCACATTTATTTTTAAAACAATATTGATACTTCACTGTTAAATATGGTCAAATGAGATATATAAGTAAACAGTTTAGATAACGTATAATACATTTAAAAATTCAGTGTTATTAATTACCTTTCATAGTCAAGAAAACAATCGGATTATTTGTGCAGCACTGCATATGATTTTATAGATTTGCATTTATACTACATAACAAACTAACATATAAGATAGGTGAGCCGAAGGTGGCCATAGTTAAGATTTGAGGATTTTTTTATA
Organism: Maratus michaelseni; assembly: GCA_963931845.1. Lineage (NCBI taxonomy): Eukaryota > Metazoa > Arthropoda > Arachnida > Araneae > Salticidae > Maratus > Maratus michaelseni. Next base: position 25,224,231 of record OZ007589.1, on the reverse strand, counting down.
ATTTTCTGGTTGTGTGTGTGTGACTGAATGTTTTGTTTGTAAATTTTTATACTTATCTGTAACACATATCAAGTATACTTTTCCTTGTAAAATAAAATTTAATTACTTTTATAATACAATTTCAAATTTGTAGCTTGTGGGCCACCTTTGGTGCATATCATAGCTGCCAACTTTTACGCTTTTTTGTTATCATTAAAAATGAATAGAAAATTTTGCCTTATTGAATTACATGATTTCGGCGATTTAAAAACCTAAAATTTACTATATAATTTTAGTGGCAGGAGAAAAGCGTAAAAGTTTGCAGCTATGCCCATAGTGTTCTAAGTGCCCATAGTGCCCATGTATTGAAATCAGTTATAAAATGTAAAAAAGTACTCGGCAAACTATTTTGCGTATTATTAAGCACTGATGATCCTTTCTTTCTTTTAATATTTTTCGCGTTTTTCTTTTTAATCTTTCTATCTTATGACACGAAAAGACCTTGCAGCATTTTTTGTGCACGATAGTTCAGGCATTTTCTTCTGAGAGTTATTGAATTCTTTTGAGTGATTTCTGGTGTTAAAAATAGATGGTAATAAGTTTTTTCAGATATTTATATAGAAAGTTTTTAAATCACCCTTACTACACTGATTTCCACATTTTTTTTAAGGTAGCACCCCCTTGGGAACATGCGTATGGTCGCCATTTGCACGACGTAAAAGTATTAATCTGATACATTTATTGCAATTGAAGTAAATGTGGTTAAAGATAAAGAAGTAAGCTTTGAGAAAACGCATCATAACTCAATGTTCTAAGAATTTAAACACGTGTAAATTAAAATATATTTTTACCTGGAAAATTGAACGACTACTTCTCAAAAGTGAAATCACTGCATAAAATGTCGGAGGATCAAGTTTGAATTCAGCCACGTGTACTGCAGATACATGACTGACAATGCAGTAGCACCATTTTGCAAAATTAAATGTATTCTACTTTTGAGAGATGGGCTACCTTAGGAACACTGGCCACCTTTGACGCACTTACATTAGTTCAGTTAAAAAATTCCTCTAATTCTTTTGTACGGCCTTATATATTATCCAAAGACTTTTGTACACACCACAGTTCATACTAAAATATAATTCAAGTAAAACATATATAATACAACTTTAAACGCACCTCCAGCAATTACCAACCGTAAACGGCAATGTATCTGGTTCTTTACGTAGCCCTGTATGACCATTTATTTATATTCCACGACTTTCTATTATTATTCTAAATATTAGTTTAGCAGGAAATGCTTAACACAATTAAAAGCTAACTTTAAGCAATTCCCTTACATATTCAGCAATACCTAGGAATTCCTTTGTGTAGCTCTGTAATAAGTTAATAAATAAGTTATACACACCTTGTACTACGCAAAAATTTAGTTAAACTTAAAACTTAAACCAAAGTTGAAAATGCATTTCCAGCAATTATCGCTCATAGGTAGCAATGTGACCGAAAAATTTAGTTAAACTTAAAACTTAAACCAAAGTTGAAAATGCATTTCCAGCAATTATCGCTCATAGGTAGCAATATGACCGAATTATTTTGTGTAGCACTGTAAATGAATAATAAATGCTTTGCTTCCATTATTGGACAGAAAGCATATTATAGTTCACTTTATAAATGCCTATCAATTTCATTATATTTGAAATGTCGTAATAACATTAAAATGTATTTGAAACAATTTTTTCCCATTAGTCGTAATGCAATGTAATACTTGTATGTAATGTAATGACTGTCCGTATAAACGATCCGTTTATGCTACACAATTCTTTTTCAATAGGGATCGTGCTATAGTAAACGCCAATAACATACAAAATTCATAGGGCAATCCAAATATATTTACAGGAGTTAGAACTAGTTTTACGGGAGTTAGTTTTCAAGTAGGTTGGAGAGTGTTAAAAAGACAAAAATATGAAAAAAACGATCAATTTATTTTCTATTTTAAGACGAAATTAAAATATTTCAATGAAAATAATGTAGATAAAAGTATTTTACTATTTTTATACGCAATGTTTCAAATAATGTTTAAATAGTCATGAGTGCAAGAGCAAAACTATTGAAAATAAAACTCTAGGAAAGAGATTTAGGTCATGTTTCTTCGATGTGTTCTTCCCGCAAATACACTGGGACGAAAAAAAAAATTCCGTGTCAACCAAATAATCAAGGAAATTTATTGAATAAAAACTCTGCATATACTTTTATTTCTATTTCTCGATTCAAAATACATTTCCTTTTTCTGTTTCAATCAAATGAAACTTAAGAAGGATTTTATAAGTATATTTATTAAATAAAAAATAACGTTTAGAGTTACAAAAATACGTAACAAATACAAACATAAAGTCTAAGCTTTCAACGTTGCCGATTTTTAAAAATGTAACATACCTCAATTTACAAAATTTCCATTTACAATTACCCCTTTAAATGACAATATCTGATGCTTCTTCAATTTAATTCGAAATTAATTGTATTAAAATTTATGATTTATACATTAAGAATTTTTGCACGAATTTCTAAAAATAATTTAAGGTATGTAATTTTGCTCGATTTTGTGAAAAATAATAATAATCTTCAAGCTTATTTCTCAACATTTCCAGAATCGTCGAAAACTATAAAGTTACAAGAATTTAATTATTATTATTATTTTAATATTAGAAAAGTTTTCTTTTATTTTTTACAGTGTATTCTTTATGTAGATAATAAAAAATTACCATTGACTAAACAGATGAAAACATTTAGAAACGTCTCAGCAATATATTTCTATCGTATTCTAGAAACTCATAACAATATACACAGACATATACAGAATATTCTGATTATTTTTCTGAACAGCTCTATATAGATGTCTAGCAAAAAGTAGAAATCACTACAGTAAAAACAATATTTATTCATAAAAAGAAACTGCAGAAAGCTTTTACTTGTAAATCCTTGATAAGGTTTCATTTTGCCATGTTCTATTAACCTCACTGTTATTGGATTTTTCGTCAAAATGAAAATAGCGTGAATAGGACATACACATATATCACGTGTCTTAGCAGAATAATATTTGTTGAAGTAAACTTTACATTAAAATGACAGATTATAAACTTGGTAAATGATTTATTAACGGAAATATTTTTGTTCTGATTGAAAGCACAACGTAAGATTGGTGCAATATATTTTTAATTATTAGTACTGGCTGTAATATATAAAAAAAATTCTCTTACACATGCATTTGTGGGGGTTTGACTTCCAAATAACATTGATAAAAAGGTAGATCTTTGGATTACGTAGTTCTTTTTTTTTAAATAGTTATTTAGTTTTCATGTGTCATATAACTGTTCATGTTATTGATTTACTATTGTTTTCCTTCAAAATTACATGCTATATAAACATAAATAGATAAAAGAATCTTCTTCAGTACAGCAGCATGTATTAACAATATTCATGGGCTAGGATTATTGATAGAAAGACGAGTCTGACTGGTACACAATCTGTAATATCTATATAGTATTTGATTCAACAGCTTAGTAGCAACGTATGTGCAGCTCAGTAACAATTTAGGTGCAGCTTAGAACCATTATTTCTCAAATTTTATAATATAGCTCTTCAAGTAGCATTCGATAAAACGAGAAGTTAGATGTTTTGAGTTTATTTGTCTTATTTCTGTTCCGATAATTGATTAAACAAATTACTAAACTACCAAGTAAAGGACAATGTTTTGGTTTTTACGTGAAATAAAAATCATATATTCATAAATCCCAGAAATTACTATGCTCACACGATGTTAAATCCTGTGTCTATGAATTGAACGAATGGATTTTTATATGTTCATATAACACTTAATTGATGCTTTTACCAAATATAATTCTTACTTAGTTTTGTACTCCTGTTTTGCCTTCATCAATCAGTAAGATTCAAATAAGAAGTATATAAGCAATTATGCTTAAGGATTTATTAAATTGGTAAATATTTAAACATACTATTTTTTATATAAAACAAAAATAATTTTATTTGGGTTTTTATAAGTTATAATACTAGATAAATACGAAATAGCGAGATGTCGCTAACTGCTAACAGAAATTCCATACCCCCAGATAAAGGTTAAAGCAGCGGTGCACAACGTACGGTCTGCGTTCCGGAGAACTATAGTATTTTATAATATAATAATTCGACTTATTTAATGACAGTAATTTTGCAATAAATAAGGATGTAACTTTTATCTAGAAAAACTAGTTATTAACCGCTTATAGTCAAAAATGTTTGATACCATAGATTTAATGTTATTTCAAGCTGAATGTTCCCTTTCAAACATTTCTGAAGTAAGACTGCATTGGTCTATAGATGTTAGTTCCAGACAAGATCAATAGAAAAAAATGTTCTAAAGTGCTGTATCATAGTAGTTCATTGAAGTGAAGTATCAATGAGCATGGACAGTACTTGAGGGCTTACAAGTAGACAATATCTACTTCTAAGCACTTCGGTATTTAAGTCTAATGCCCGTATTCAGGGTCTGATTAACAACGAGGCAAACTTCCACCAGTAATAAATTAGAGAAAGTTTTGCCTTATTAGTGAGAGTAATTTTTAATGAATATGGCGTTTAGATAAGATGAAAATTGGAGTTTGCCCCATTGGTAATCAGGCCCTGCCGCATTTACAATCGATAATGTGGAAAGTGTTCTCGCTATGAGGGCGGATGGTAAGAGAGAGGTACACTCAGAATCATAATTACAAAAACAGTACTTGTAACGGTACTTGTAAAAATTTATTTGTAAAATTTATTAGAAAAAAAGTAACTTGTGATTAATGCTAATTATAAACAATAATTATGATATAATTAACTTGTTGACTTACTAGTTTGCCTAATAAATAAAACAGTAAATAAACCATAAAAATATATAAATTGTGCATGAATTTAATTGTTTTATAATTATGAGAAGATATGTACAATTTTTGCTTTCTTGAATACGCATCATTTCAGTGTTTTATGCAAATTTGAGGAATGTGGATCTAAACCGGTTATTGCAATGGGGAAAGGAGTGGTGCCACTGACTGTATTCAAGATGTCTCGCGGAAAAGACCTGAATGAATTTAAAGTTAAAAAAAATATGGAATTTACGAATAAGAGGTATGTCAATTTGAAATATTTCTGTTTTTATTAAGACATCTAAAGGAGCTGTAGAAATTGCTTTGAAATGAGACATTGGTGGCTCTCTAAAAAAGAGATCAGGTAAAAAACCAAAGCTGTCTCAAAGAGATCGGTGACAAATTGTAAGCATGATATCTTTATAAAAAAATATATCTTCTAAAGAAATAGCTCGTGTTTTAAATAACAAAAAGTTTTATTCTCAACTGTGATAAATATTTTGAATAACTGCAACATCACACAATACTTGAAAATGAACAGGGAAACAACTTTATTACAATGACATCAAACCATGCGTCAAGAAGCCGTACTCAACTCGATGAAAAGCAACTGTAATTGGCAAAATGTGATATTTTCTGATGAGAAAGTTTTAATTTATATGGACCTGATGAATTAAACAGCTATTCGAATATTCTGTGGAAAGAGATAACGTCAGCTGGAGCAAACGCTTTAAAGGTGGTAGTTGATGTTTTGGCCATTTTCAACCTGTGAAAAGACTGATCTAGTCATTGTCCAAAATACTATGGACTACCATGTCTATGTCCCGATCTTACCAGGAAACCATGCCATAGTGTAATAATGAAGAAAATCTAAGTAAGCAGCAATCGAAAGAGCATAGTGAAATGTGTTTTTTAATACATAAGTCATTTGCCCTCGTCTCCTCGTTATCGAGATATAAGTCTTAAAATTTGCTAATTTATTTCTTTAATTTAGGGATAAAAGGCGTGGTTGTGAACAGAAATTTCAATAAGCAGATTAATATAAAATACAAAACCTATTTAGATATAGTAATATAAAAATGAAAGAAGCCCGCAAAAAAATTCTATTGACAAATATGATATTGAAAAATGATTGAAGCATAGAAAAAACACCAAAAACATTTCATGAACTTAATTCTACTGCAATGATTACAAGGGTCCAACTCCTGTGAAAAACAAAGTTGCAAGGACATTTGAAATGGAAGTGCCCCAGTTTGCACTAACCCACACTTGTACAAAGCATACCGATCCATGTCGGAATATTTCTGTGCACTAAACTTGGGCTACACTAGATACCGGGCTTGCTCATTCATTATCATCACGTCACAAATGGTGGCTGGCCACGACAAAATACGTTCAGTGATTGGCACAAAATGATAGGTGCGTCGGTTTGTACCAATCGCTGGTCGTTGCCAGCCACTATTTGTTACGTCATGAGAATGAATGAGCAAGCCTGTTATCTAGTGTTGCCTTGACTAAACTGGAAATGGACAAGTGACTGGAGTTTGATGACGTTGTTACGTTGAAAAATATCGACTCGTCCTTCCATTCTATTAAATAATTAAATTAGAAAATTTTAAGACTTTATATGTCGATAACGGGGAGATGAGGGCAAATGATTTATGCGTCAAAAAACATGTTTCACTATGCTGTTTCAATTGCTGCTTATTTAGATTATCCATTATTACCCTAACGGAGTAGTTTCTTGTTAGATGAACATATTTTAGCATATTGTTGACTTCCAGGCGGAGACAATTTCATCTTTCAGAAAGATGGTGAATCCTGTCACACTTCCAATCTAACAAAAGCAAGATGAACGAAAAATCAAAATTTTGAAATTGCGAGAAAACTCACCAGATCTAAACATAATAGAGAATTATTTGTACATTTTACCAATTTTACTTTCATACATTATATAAAAAAGCATGGTTAAAAATTCTTACTAAAAACGTCCCCCATTTAAAAAAATGTAAAAAACTGTCTCCAATAAAAATCTCTACCATTTCACAAAAGCGCTTTCACCCCCCGCCAGGGCATCATCAGTTGTGATCCGTGATCTTCAACTTCCCTCCTCTCCATTATATACATGACTGCTGGTTGAAGAGCTCCCCCTAACGGCATTCAATATTTTGATGCCGATAGGGGGCATCAGAAAGAGAAATTGGTAAAATGTACAAATAGTAAATGTACAGACATTAACAAGTGAACACCTGTTTTTAATGTTAAATACTGGGAATGAGTATTAAAAAGTTAGAAATGACTGAAAGGGAATTGAAGAGATCCTACCTGAAGTATGACAGAGTGATAAGACATAACATCTTCTTGAAGAAATGTAAGAACTATAAAATAAGAAAGAAAAATTGGTAAAATGAACAAATAGTAAATGTACAGACATTAACAAGTGAACAGCTGTTTTTAATAATAGAGAATGTTTGGGGATATTTACCAAGAAACTTTTATGCAAATAGTAGGTATATTTCTTCAGTGACGAAACTCAAAAAGTTTCTACTGAAGGATTGGAACAATCATGACCTGAAATACTTGAAAAAAAAAACTCGTTGAAAGTAGGTCGAAAAGAATGGCAGAATGTTATAGAATGTGGCTCAACGAATTATCAATTTTGTGATTTTTTTTTTAAATATCAAATTTTTGGGTGCGTTCCTAATTATATAAATACGTAGCACCTATAGTCGTCGTCTGGGCCGTCCGTCCATCCGCCCGTGCGCATATAACAGCGCAAAGACTACCCGACCGAATGGTTTGAAATTTAACACGTTGACGGACACTTGCGGCTATAGCCGTCAAAGCGAAGTTCACTATGTGGCATGATGGCTAAAGCAGCACAAATGTGAATTTACCGGTGTACAAGTAGAAGCCCAGTGTCAATTTTCGAACTTCACTTGTTCCTACTGTCCGTCAATGTGTTAATATATATAATCGTTGCAGAATTTCGTCAAATCAGTTCAAATTTTATGAAAATCGAATCAAAATTTAAAATGATATTAATAAAAGTTTTCTTTATTCTATTATATCCTATCATACGTAATCTATGTGATAAAAACGCAAGTCATGTGACTGAGGAAAACCAGTATGGGCTAATCAATTATTTTTTCATATGTCAAGCGGCCAATTTTATTCAAAATTATTTTTTCGAATAAAATTGCATAAATGTTACATTTTTAGAAAAATCGTTCAAAAAATGTTTGCTTGAGTAATGAATTACATTAAAAATGGATAAATTCTGAAATAACTTCAGTGGAAATTTTGTTAACAGTCGAATATCTCAATCCAAGGTAAATAAACACAAGAGATTCTTTCATCGTGAGTCATAGAAATATTAAACACTGGAGGTAATCATTAGCAAAGCAAGATTTCTATGCTGAATTTTGTAGCGCTGTGTGGTGTCGAAAGAAGTTCCACATCTGTGTAAACGTGGCATACGTAATTTTAAAAAAAGCATGCTCATTTTGCCCATAACGGACGATATAATTCATTTCACTGAAGTAATAACAATAACTGTGATTTTTATTTTTACATTGTAAAACTAGTTATAGTACGAACGCAACTCATTTGTCTCGTTTAACGTACAATTTCCAATTTGTTTGTTATTATAACAGAACTGGTGACTATTTTTATATTTTATCCGCATCACTATTTATAAAAAGATTGTAGAATGCAATCTTGCGGACACTGTTGCATGAATTTTATTTTTAGAAAGTTGTGCGATATAAGAATTAAAAAATAGTCGCCAGCCCAGTAATAAAGAATCGTTTCAAGAGTTACTATTTTTATTTTATTTTTATTGTTTTTGCACTGTGAATGTATTGTGTTCTATGCTTGTTATTCCTAAGTCGATCCAATAAATTATACGAATCTCATACGTTTATTTTATTGCATGATTGCAAAAGATTTTTTAGTGTCCTTATGATTATGATTATGAGTGTCCTAAGCCGGAAGATCCATTCGCCTTTAGGTATGAAACACGGTTTTGAAAAAACTTCTATACCAAGTTAGTAGAGGCATGTTAAATGGAAGTAGAAATTCACCCTCCTTCCTTGTCTCCTTTAGGACCTGGCCTGCCGTACAGGTGATAGGTGAAACAACGATAGCAACAACAGTTTCACAGTGCGATAATACAAGAATGAAAAGTCACAAAAAGAAAGAATAATTTTAACATATGAAGAGAAGTTGTTTGGTATTTGTCTGAAAAAATAATTTTCAATTTTTTAATTTAAAGTAAATAGTTAATATGGTTTTAAATGTGATAAGGATTTAGAAAATAACTTTAGTGTGTATTTAAAATAGAAAATTTGAGGTTAGATATTTATTAATCTGAATTAATAAGATGCTTCTCATTGTATTTCTGTTAACTGTTTCTTTCTAAGATGCACCAAATTGATAAATGCAGTTAAAGTAGAAACTTTTGATATTTAAATTCGCACTTAAAAACATGAAATATTTGTATTGTGATCTTAAATCACATTTACGGCCTCTTTCTCTCCCTACTATTCGTTAATAGATACTTTTGCTTTACACCAAAATTTTCAGTCATTTTACATTTTCAGTCCGATGATGTTTTATTCTAAATCCAACTAATTATTTTTCTGTATAAGTTTTTCTAGTAAATAAGTTAAATTTCAGAAAATCTTCGACATTAAAATCGATTATTGAAAACTGGATAAAAATGTATTGAAATGAAGAAGCGCTGTTAAAAATATATTTTATATGACCTATATTATTTTACTTAAATATCTTTTTAGCTTAAACAAATTGCTTCTTTTTTTATTTTCAAAATATATCATAATTTCTTATAAAAGAATGAAGTAAAGTAACTGTAAAAAAAGTCAAAACAAACAAAATTTAGAAACATATCTCACCTTTTTCGTCACAAAAGAATAAAATATTACATTATCTAAAACATTTCAAATAATTGTTTTTGAACCTACTGTTTACTTTTTCAAGTCACGAGTAACCGAAAATGAAAAACTATATAAATAATTTACAAGAAACAGTGGAAAAGCTAAAATGTCAATACAAAATATATATCTTCAAAGGTACTGCGTCTGAATGTAAAATTCTATGATGAATTTCATCACAGGCTTTATCGTGGGAACTAAGTTCCTTGTATGTGTTTTGAATAAAAATGTGTTTTATTTATCTAAATTGTAATATTTTTAATCTACAGTGAATAATTGATAAATCATATTTCATTTGTTTCAAAGTAGCGAAGATTTCGATACTTTTTATCCGTATTTTGAAGAATTTTCACGCTGTACCCTTACAAAAATTTCTCATAGAATTCTATAAAAAATATTTATAGAAAATGCATTATAGAATCCTATAGAATTATGGCCCGTTTTTCTATAAGCTTGTTTAATCTAAAGCTATAGAAATATCTGTAGAAGTTCAATAGAAATGTCTATAGAAGTTCAATAGAAATGTCTATAGAAGTTCAATAGAAATGTCTGTAGAGTTTCTATTAAAATATCTATAGAAAAATATAGAGCTTCTATAAATATATATATATATATAGAATCCAGGTGGACACCCTCCCAACTATTAACCCCGCTCGATGCTGCTTGACTTCAGTGATCGGACAAAGAACCAACACTTTCAGTATGATACAACCATTGACGATTCTAAAGCTCTTATTACACTATTTAAACATTATTTCTTTTGTGATTTGCATTCCCAAACATATATAGTTTTGTGAAAATATTTAAAAGTCTAATAAATTATTTGTTAAAACTGAAACAATTGTTTAAATATGTATTCTACAGATTAAAATATTTTAATAAAAAATACAATACTATTAAAGTGAATAAAGTTTATTAAATTAGATGGATGGTTTTATAAATTTAACAACAAATTAGTAAATTATTATAAAATTAACCAACAAATTAAGGAATTATAAGAAAATTAATTAATCATGATTTAATTCAGTAGTTTGACTGATATATTATTACACTGACAATTGAATTACAATGTATTAGAATTGAATTAAATTATATATATATATATATATATATATAATCATATTAAATCTATGGAGTACTATTATATATATAACTGATGTATTACAGAATTGATTATTATTTTTTAATTTTAATGTATAGTTATAAATAAATTTATTTATAACTATACATTAAAATTAAAAAGGAACAGCTTTGGGATTAGCCTGATGACCGCCATCATGTTTTTTAAATCAAAACATATTTGTTTTGTTTCTCAATTCCAAAATAATTGACATCCTTATTTACTTATTATAAACACTTTATTTAATTTTATTGACTAATTTATTTATATTTATTAATAAAAGTTAAAATGTTTTGATTTAACTTGATTATGTCAGAAACAAAACAAATGTTTTCATTTATCGCCCGCGGTCAGCCATCTCATTTTTTAAATCAAATCATTGTAACTTTTATTATTAAATATAAATAAATTAGTCAATAAACTTAAGTAATGTGTTTATAATAAGTAAGTATGAATGAAAATTATTTTGGAAATGAGAAACAAAACAAATATGTTTTGATTTAAAAAACAAGATGGCAGAGAGCAGGCTAATCCCAAAGCTTAACCAATCTATAGAATCATTAGTCCATAGAACTTAATTCTATAAGGTTTATAATACTCTATAGAAAAACTGTTCTATAGAAAAAAAATCTACAGAACTTCTATAGAAACATTTTCTTTAGAAAACGTATTCTATAGAACTCTTCAAAACTCTATAGAAATAGTATTCTATAGAATGGCTATTCTATAGAACTTGTAAAGAATTCTATAGAGTTCTATACAGCTCTATGAACTATTTTCGTAAGGGTATCGCTCTCAAAGCATTGTTAAAAAGGGTATTTGAAATAACAAATTGTCGTATTTACTGCTGTATGCCGTTACCTTGTGTAATACGCAACCCAAACTATTATACGTTATTTATAGAAAAAATATAGCAGGGTTAGTACGCTTGTACCACATTTTTTAAATATAATTTTTCTATTTAATATTTAAATAGCAAAAATTACAGCCACCTCGTTTAGTTGCAGGATTTTTAATACTTTTCTGCATTTAAATAAGGCGAATAATTCTATTAAAAATTTATGGTAACAGCGTACGAACCCTGGATAGGTAATAATAAACAAGAGACAAATATTTCAAACATATTTTATCCCATTATAAGTTAACAATTATAATTAATATTGTTTAATATTTACAAAATATTTGTTCATATTTTCATATATTGAAATAAATATAGACGACCAATGAAAATAAATAAATATACTATTGTGTTCTAATGGTACAGAAACCCAAAACAAACTAACAAAAACAACAAAAAAATACAAATAACATTTCTAAAAATTAAATGTGTATTTAAAGCTGCCAACGATACTTAAATATATAAACGACTATTCTTAAATAGTTATTTTAGCTTTATTTATCGAAGTCTGCAAATATAAAATCCCCGGGTACCACGTGCACTAACGATTAAAAAAATCATTTTGATCTGAACACCAGAAAGAATTCACAAGTAAAACAGGTATATTCTTTTTATTTTTCAAAAAACATTCGGCTTATAATAGGTTCGAATATTTACATCTCAATTTTGAAGAAAACGCTCTTATAAATTTGTGGAGTTTATATTTTGCTTTTGCATAATTTTACTTTTACTAATTGCATCTAAGATAAATCCCACTGCGCCACAAAAATGCAAATAAAACGAGACACATATGGTCATACACATATTTATCAAAAAATGTAGTTTCTTAAAATGTAGACTTCAAAACCTACTACAATGTAAAATTATTACAGAGCACTACAAAATGACTCTATTCGCAAGCAATGCACTGCTTTTCCAGCAGTTGCGTGCGTGGGTTTTCCGATTCTGATCCAATTACTTTTACAGTTAGAAATTATTTATCAAATTGGCAGTTTTGTCAAAAGCACTTATCGTACGCTATTTGTTTTTATATTAACACGTTGACGGACACTTATTGCGTCGATAGCCGTCAAAGCGAAGTTCACTATGTGGCATGACGGCAATAGCCGTCCAAAACGAAACGGTTGTTTTCAGACACTACGGCTATAGCAGCACAAATGAGCATTTATAGGCGTACATGTAGAAACACAATGTCATGTTTTGGAAACAATTTTTTAGGTTGAAGTTCGTTTTCCACCTGTTATACGAGTTGCAGCTTCAGTATGCACGTGCAGGGTGGCTAGAGGTCAGGGAAAAATACAGTAAAAAATGGCATTTACCAGTATATTCTTATAGAAAAAATGCAAATTGATCATTTGATCGAATAATCAAGATAAATTTTTCTATAAGAATACAGTGGTGTTTATCACTTTTTTTGACTGTATTTTTCCCTGAGCACTAGCCACCCTGACGTGATTGTGAAGGGAGTAGTGCAACCTAATTAAAGGTGTTGAATTAATCAAAATTAAGTTTATTTAAGCAGAAAGAGTAAAACTATACTTCTAATATTCTAAAAATTACAAAAACATATAGTGTCAATTTTCGAACTTCACTTGTTCCTACTGTCCGTCAATGTGTTAAATAAGAGTTTTTGCCAGAAACGTTTGGCCCACCCTGTATTAGCGTACAAATCCCTCCACCGTAAACATATAGTACTTCAAATGAAGCGAATTTATCGCAGAAATCTCGGATAAATTTAAACGCTTTACATTTTTTTTTTATTTTTTTATATTGATTATTTACTTGAAAAAAGCTTTTAACGATTGAAACGCTGCTTTTTGGTTTATCCTACAACACTCCTAGCACGAAAATCAAATAAAAAGGGATGAAAATCACGGGTTAACGATTTTCTCGCCAAACAGTTTTTAAAACCCTACGTCACAGGAAGTAAGACGTTGGGAATGAAATATTTAAAAGAAGTTTGTTTATTTATTTATATTTATTTATTTTTTGTTTTTATTGAATCTATGAACAGTACTGAACCAAATTTAAAGAAATTTAAATGGACCCAATTCGAGAGTATCTTCTTTCAATTAAAAATAAAAACACATGAATCGGTCACGTAGATCTGGAGTGATCGGTGAACATACATAAAAAATACATACGCGTCGAATTGAGAACCTCCTCCTATTTTTGAAATCCGTTAGAAAAGTATAAAAGCAATACTCGAATATTTATCGATCTCATATCTTATGCAAAAAACTTATTTAAAATTTTTGAAAGACAGACGAGAAATTTGAAATGAACTGAGATATTTTTTTATTTTTTTAATATTAGCTTGCGAGTGTCTTCACTTGAGTAGTAACCCTTAAATATTTTCTGAAGTAATTAAAAATAAAAAACACTTAAACCCACACAAACAACCTACACAGTTTTTGTCAAATGGAATAACTTAAAGTAATTTAAAAATGACGTAGACATTAATAATACAATTTTAAACAAAAAACACATCCATCCCTTTTCTCAGTTTTCAGAATGAACATTTCATATGACAATAATCTAGAAAGATGCTATAATTTTCTTTTAAAAATCTAAAGCGCAGAAATTCACTGAAAATCTCAACTTCTTAAAGTGCTTTCAAAAATAAATAAATAAATAAATAAATAAATATATCGAGTCTGGAAAATATTTTATGTAAGAAATCATGGAGAGAGATTTAAGGATGACTCGTCTAGCTTTAAGCAGGTTTCAGCATTTGCATAAAAAAGCAATCAAACCTTGAGGATGAAAAGAAGAGGAACGAGAGATTTCCTTTTGACATTTTTATAATAGTTTCCTTCTGACGTTGTTTTCATCTCCCTGTAAATTTACATACTTTTTTACCAATACATTATCCGTTATTACACTTTAAAATATCTAACCCCTTAATCGTCGCGCACGATAAGTGTAGGCTACTTTTTTAACCCCTTCGCGACGAGCGTCCTTTACAGAATTTTTAATCTTTTACCACCGGTTTTTCGAAACAGAAATTTTCGCCTAGTTGAATCGCAGAAATGCTAGGATTACATAACACAAACTTACAATAAAAAATAACTGGTGGGAATAAACGGGGATTCTGAGCATCTTGTTACGTATACGTGCCGCTCATCCCCAAGGGGTTAAAATTAAGATTGCTTGCTTGACACCAAATTTTTGAAGTAGAAATATTCGCCTTATTTATTGACATATAAAATAATTCGAGAATAAAGCCAATTACACTAATTTAAAAAACTGGTGGGAATCAAACAATCTGAATTTTAAAAAGTAGCCTATACTGCCCGTGAATGTATCGGGAAGATTAAGGGGTTAATAGTGTGTGTTTGCAAAAATGTAACTTATCCAAATTATTCGCAGAATTTTCAAAACAGGATATGAATATATTTGTACGGTGAAAACGAATTTTATTTCTGTATTCATTAACTGCCACGATGCATAATTAAAATTGAACTTTACGTGAATTATAAAATTTAGCAGCTATACACAGCTCTCCGAATACTGGGCCTGCGCACTGATACAAAAATGGTGGCTATCGCAGGTGGCGTCATTTCTATTTGATTACCCGTATTTTCTAAAAGTATTCTAGGCTTTATTTAATCTGAGAAAAATAAAGCGGAAAATACTTTTAGAAATTACTGCTACTCGTATTCAAAGGAGCGTACAATCGCTGAAACCAATATGCATACGACAACCGCCATTTTTCTGTCAGCACGCAGCCCTAATATTCATAGTGCTGGGAATTATATCTATTTTACGTATATAAGAGAAATTTCTATATTGGAAGTTTTCTTTGTGGCAGAAAATTTTATTTAATACTGAAAAATAATTTTGGACTCTTTTTTTTACAGTTTACATTTAGAAAACGACAGAGTTGGTTATTACTTTAATTATCAGCAAAACTTCTTGTCATTTAAAAATCAAGGAACCGATCATTTGACTGAAACCAATGTTTTTGTTATGTTGTGGAATTAAATATATTAGAAATTCAATCTGTATGCTATTAATTATTCTCAGATAGAAAATATGAAAAGAACAATTTTTATATCCACCTCAGAGATTAATTAAGTTTTCCCTGAATCAAGAGTACCATATATTACCCGATTCGCAGTCAAAGACTTTCAACATCATATATGTTGATTTGAAATATGTAATAATAGAGGATATACCAGTCAATTACATATTGTTTGAAATTATTTTGCAAAAGAAAACAATGCCTTTGACTGTAGATCGGGTAATATAAATATTCTTGATTCAGTGAAAACTTAATTAATCTATGAGGTGGATATAAAAATTGTTCTTTTCATATTTTTATATAAGAATAATAGCATATTTGAAATTTGTAGTAAATTTATTATTTCCATTTTCCCTCTATTTTTCAAACAAAATTGCTTCAAAAATTGTGCATTATATATTTTTTTCTACAAATGTCTTTATTACCACTGGAAATCGCGGGATAAACGGTCAGAGGATTAATGCAGTTATAAATTAAATATGATCACTTGAATTATAGTTAATAAGTTGCTTTTCCTGCGTGACATTTGTTTAAAAATATATCAGGTATTGCCAGGGTTTGCACGAATCAGGGAATTTTCCAGGAGTTTCACCAGTATTTTCTTTAGAGAAAAATAAATCTACGTTAAACTCGCGAAACTTCGTCTTCTTTTAAGCAGAGATTTTCTGTAAGAAAATACTGGTACCGAAGAATTCCCTGCTCGCAATATTCTAGGAGCCATACGAATCCTGTATTGCTAAATTGTCTTATTACGATTTAAACTTTACGAATTCTTTCCAAAACAACATTAAATTGCCAGAATGAAATTTAGAAATAGGACCAACATTATTCTAAAAGGGGGTAAAACTTTACCTTTCCTAAATTTAAAACTAAAAAAGAACGATTTTTGTAGGCAGTAGAGTGAAGTAAGTTTATAAATAAAAAAAATTACTTCATAAACGACACCTAAAAGTCAATATTTTCTTAATTTAAAATTGAGCGTGATTGTGTGGTTTTCTAGCGAAAATTTGTTTTCGGTGCTGGTAATAGATAAACTACGTGTTAGAGCAAGTTATTTTCTTATTAAAAAAAACAACCATTTGAACATATATTATGTACGCATTTTGCTCGATTTTTATTATTTTATATTTTTTACAGCAGTCTTTGAGAGACAGCTGCATTGCGTGACAAAATTGGTTGTATAGATGGAACACATAGCAAATGCAAATATTATTACATCTTATTTAAATTTTCTTTAAATTTTTCTGGTAACAAAAATAAACTTATATTTTTTTGAAAAAAAATGTATTTATCAATCTCTATTAGTCTACGATTGTTTATTTACCAACTTAGGAACGAATGGAATATTTTTTTTTCTTCTTTCATAGTTGTCCTTTTATTTTTTATTTTTATTTTTTTTTAATAATTTATTTTGTTTTTTATAAATTATGTTTTTCTTATATTTCTCTATTTATACTTTCATTTATGTAGTTTTTATTACTGTTAAACTTCATTTTTTAAATGGCTCCCTTTATGTCTGTGCAAATAGCTTACACGTCGCGTCGCCTTTTACACGAGAGATGGAAAATTGTTACTTGCGATAAGTAACAGTAGTGATTATTCGTTAAAGATTATATTAGTAGTAGGTGATGATAATAATTTTCAAAAAGCTTTATTCTGCTTTTTATTGTTTAATACTGGTATTTATTCAACTAGACATAACAGAGCGATAGGCTATTATCGATGCAGTTTGTGAGGTTTTAGGATTTGAGCATGTACTACAATCCTGTGTTCACTGGTACATGATATTTCTTATTTTCAATTTAATCTACCGAATGAGTTAGCTCATGTTAAAAAACTAAGGACCAATTAACCTTCTTACCCTGAATGGGTCGAATCGACCCACTTCTATAATTTATTTAATTCGATTCGAACCAGATTTTTTTTCATAAAGTAAGTTAAACAAGTGCTACAAAGAACTACGTTAAATAAATATGTTAAATCATTATCAAAAACAAATTCAGATGTGAAATGTTTTTAATCAACGTTCAGTAAAATTTCAACAGGGTACGAAGGTTAAATGAAGTACATCTATTTTCATTTCATTACAAAATATTTTAAAACATATTTGTATATTTTTTCTGGTGTCTACATATAATTAATGTAACGAATTTCTTTCTTTCATTTTCTTTCCTTTTATTTTTTTTTATATAATATTAGATAAGTTCGTGCACTATTACGATACAAAAAGCAATGTTAAAACTTTGACATATATTTCTTGATCCTTATCAACAATTATTTATTACAGTATCGTAGAAATGGATTGGAAGTTCATAAATCAAATCCCATTAATTTTGCCATCTATTCTATTTCAACATACAAATATAAAATTATGTACATTTAAATAAATATATATAAATAACTTTATATGTGAAAATGACGTGATTTCACTTTTAGTATCATTAAGCTATTTGATAAAATTAAGCACTACCTATTCCAATTTAACCCTTCTTTGCATGAGTTTTTCTTTTACAATTGTGTTTTTTTAAACATATATTAAATATTAGACCCCAGAAATTTTAAGATAGATTTTTAACTTTGTTCAGCAACATAGTTCACGGGAAATTTACTGGATTAATATTTCTATATAAATATAGTAGTGGGGCAGAAGTTGATTTATTTATTAAAAGTTAAATAAACAGTGATGGAAATTTACATCACTATGCAATTAAGGGTTAACGTATTTTTCATTTTTACTTAAGGCTAATTCCATGTGTGGTTGTAGTGTCAATAGATGTAAATGGCTGTGGTGTTTGACTACCAGTACTATATTAAAGGAAAATTTGACTGATTCAATCCCATATATCTAAAATATCTAAAGTGAAGAATTGTTTAAAAAAAATACTGGTGGCCAAGAACGGTACACTTTTGCGGCTATGTGATTTACATTACATTCACGCATGGAATTAGCCTTTAATGAAAAATTCACATCGATACATATTTCCTACAACATTTTTTCAATTTTTTCCATATCGTTTCATGGGACAGAAATATTGATTTCTAGAAGTATGTGGGTAGATTAATACGAACGTTTTTCATTTTAAAGAAACAAATATTTCAAAAACTTGAAAATAAGAAAAGTACTTTAGTGGGTTACGATAATTTCATTTCGATTTACTGAATACGATATTAACATAAAAAATATAAAGCAACCTACAATATAATTATAGAAAGCATTGCATCTATGTAAAACAATGGGGTAAAACCCAGCATATTTAACTTGTGTGGTTGTTAGCTCCGAGGCGGATGCGAGTTTTTACCCAATTCGGCAGTATTTAGCTTAACTGGCAAAGTTCAGTTTTAAATAACTGTAATTTTGGTTAACTACGCGGTATTAGGAAGCTACTTTTGCGCCGGCAAATATTTGAAATTTTTGATTTGTAGATATTTGCAGGTACGTAAGCTCAACAATCACGTGAATTGTCGAATATATTACACCAGAAATTAAATTTTAAAACTCGAATCACAATATCACCTCACAAGTTAGCAACAGAAAACTGATACAGTTAACCCTTTCCGGCACAGTGGTCCCTCTCCGGGCACACCTAATTTTAATTCCAAACTTGCATACGGCACCAAGAATATTTTAATAAAATTTTGTTTCTATAATGAAAGCTTAAAATAAGAAGTTCGCATTTTCTAAAAAAGTCGTTTGTAAATTCCGGTGTCAGTCAGCAATTTCTCATTTTACGAACAGGCTTTGTCTGTGCCGGAAAGGGTTAAAATTTAACCGCCACCTAATGCTCAAGATTGTAAAGCAATTTGCACTCATATTAAATTAAGCTGGTGTGTGTTTTGCCATGCTCGTCTTTAACCTTACCTATCGTAGTACGTTTAACAGCCGACGACAAAATTTTCTTATTTCATTTCCAAATTTTATTTTGAAAAACTCATTTAGCAATTACAGATTTCATTTCACATCGATATTATTTCGTTTATTAATATCTAAAATTGCTCTATGATACGTTACGGACAGAATAATCCATTATTTAAAGATTTATATCTTACCTTGACGCTTAGTAGCTAATCCAATTTAAATGTGCATATTTTTAAATTAATTTGAATTTAATTTGCACACTCCTCTTTAAAAAAAACAATGTACTTAGTTTTTTTAGGGGACTGAAATTAACAGTTCTAATTAAAATACAATTTTAAAATTAACACCGTTCGAATCCTCTCTGTTTTCAAATTACAAGTTTGTAAGAATTAAGATTATCCGACACTTATAACACAAGATAACAGTTTAATTGCAGAAAAAAGATTTATTTCAGCACGTATTTTCATGAGCAGGCATAGCAGACAAGATGTCTCATCTCATGAATAAAGAAAGATACATAACAAGTAATAAGTTGGAATGGTGTTATTAGATGATCTATTAAATTATTTAAAAAATTGGAATTTTTTTAATTGGAAAATTTTGCATCCTTACTTCAAACAGACAGAAAAATAATATTTTCTAGAAATCGAAAAAAATCACAAATAAGTTTTTATTTTATAAAAATCGTGATTTATATGAAAAATAAATACATGCTTCTTTGACAATAGGTGTGATAATTAAAGAAACATTTGCATCGGGGTTTCGTGAACAAATTATTTGTTACTAGATGACCCGCCCGTCGTTGCCCGGGCCAATGATAAAACCTTAAATGAAACCCAAATGTCTAATTTATATATTTAACCGATTTTGTATGAATTTATATTTTTAATGATAAAATCGCAAAAAATAGTGATAAATAGTGATAAAAGTGGTCGTAAGAAAACATTTTTTTTTCTTTTTTCCCGTAGGGTCCTTTCATATCTACCCTATATATATAAAATCCTAATGAAACAAATTTGTGAAACGATTTTATGAAACGAATTTATGAAACGATTTTATGAAACGAATTTATGAAACTATTTTATGAAACGACTGATTAAACGGCTGATTATGTTTCAGGGCTATTTTTAATAAAATATTAAACGCTTGATGGTGAAATTAATACCAATTGTCCATAAAAATCCGCGGATGTCAAAACTGGTAATAGAATTTTGAAATTGGAATTAGTTTTCGAGATATTATTTTTTTTCTAATTTTAATGACATTTCTGTAATGATGACAACTAATTACTCAGTTTTTTTGTGACAAAAAAGGGAAAAAAATTGAAAAGGATCCCGATAGGGATTATTGATTTCTTTTTATTCGTCATTTTCAAATTGAAATTGAATTTATCTTTTATTTCAATCGATAATGAAGACAAGATTGTGATTAAATTATGTTTTTCAGGAAAATTTGAAAAAAAAAATCACATTTATATCGTCAGGATTCAATAGTCTGTCAGCATTTAATTTAATTTATAAACTGAAAATATTTTGAATAAATTCGTCCAAATGACGTCATTTATGTAAACGCAAAATAAAGGGAGGGAAAGAAATTAATAGTAATTATTATTTATTGATATCATTTTGTTATTTTTTTTGTAAAATTTAATTAAACGAATTTATAAAATCACTAATTCGGATATTTGAAACGAAAATGTAAAATAATAATTGCCCAACTGAACGGAAGGAGAATAAAATATCCTGCTTGGTTTTCTATCCTGCTTAGTTTTTTCCACCAACCTTTTTAAAAAAGCGTCAAGACCCCTATAATAGAAAAGCAACAAAAGTTCATTGGGTTTGTTTTCATAACTTTTGGCAACAAATCTATGTATATTAACGAATCTATCCCTTTTTGAAGCTCGAATTACGCCAAACCTAAAAGCAAAGGCTCCTATACTGGAGAAGTACCCGATTTTCTTATGGACAATATTCAAGGGACATAACATGGTGCAAAATTATCGCGGATAGCAAATTTGTTTAAATATCTCACCAATTGATGCCGAATAAATGCAGGCATGCATGCACAAAATATTTAATTAATTTTGTATGATAAATAATCATTAGAAAATTCGTATATACATATTAATTAAAATAAATAATTTACATATTTAAAATAACATGAAAATATGCATGATGCTTCACTAAAATAGAGAGAAAATTAAAACCTGTTACTAAAAATGTCTATAACAGTACTTTTCAATACCGTGGTTCTTAATGTTATTCACAAGCAGATGGAATTTTTATCATCCTTAAACGCAAAGGAAGAATAGAATACAGATCGTTGTTATAAAAGTCCGAGAGGTAGCCACAATTTAAACCTAACCATTTTATACAAGCTGGTTTTCAAGTTGTAATTGATTTTACTTATCAATCCCAAAAACAGTCGTCAGTTGTCGCAACAGCTGTGTATGAGGTCATGGTAATCAAAAAATGCCCCATTAAAACTTTAAAAGCATGGAAAGCCAATTACAGATTTACCAATATTTTTAAAACAAAGCACGCTGTCATGTTTTTAGAGGCTTCGAAGTCTGAGCGGGGGTTGGCGAGCGTAGCTCGCAGGGGTAGGCCCCCTAGTCTATATATTTAAAACGCTAAGTTTTTTCTCTCGACAATCCGTGAGAACAAACTACTGCATCAAATTACACCATTCTTTTTTTTAATGAAAGATATTTGGACACAGATTTGTTATCGTACATTCGTTTGTTTGAAAATTTAATTAATTATTCGTAATTTTCAATTAAAGTTTTACTTCTGCTTATAACGTCATAAAGTCGGCAACTTCCACTGTTGCGAGTTCATTCTCTAAACTTTGTGGTTCGCCAATCTTTTGACATTGGCTAATATCAACTAGGTAATATTGTAACATTGTAATATAAAATCTTTAAAAACTTACTTAAAATTAGCTAAAATATAATCATTATACAATATCTAATCATACATATCAATATGAATAACAAATCTCACGTAAAATGTTGCGATTTAAATGATTCAAATTGAAACAAGGTTTGGAGAGTTATCCCTGACGTCCAGCAAACATAAAAGTACCTATTTTATTTTATTTATTTACACACATATTCAATTTTATTATAAAACACCAGGTTGCCATACAAAGCAAAAATCGTCATTTAGGCGCCAAAAATTAACCCCAGTGCGTCTGCGATATTTGTACCGATTTAATCACAATTGTTTTGGTTGCACCGCATATTACAAAATTAATTAAATCCATGATTATTGGGCACAGATGTCATATACGCACCACATTGGCGCGATTTTTTCCCCCGTCAATGTGGCGAAAACTTTGTTTTTGAATATTAGTTACAAATTAAATAGCATGCAATAATAGCACGCGATTTTTTATTTCAATATAAAAATAAAATAACGTAATAAATGATATAGCTTCTATTATTTAAAAAAAGGAAATAAAAATAAATAAATGATAGTTTGATATAAATAAATATTGATATACACAATAAAAACAATTTATAGAATTAAAATTAAAAAAAAAGTAAATAAACAACAATATAAACAAAATAGCAGGGTTACCATGTGAGGCATAAAATTGCCATTTTGTTGCAATCGCGCCAATGTTGTGCATATATGACATCTGTGCCAAAATTACCTGTATAGATTCGTTGGGAATTTTTGAAATTTTCGACGCATTTTTTCATTAGAGGCAAAAGGTGCATGAAAATGGAGAAAAATTTGTTAAAACCAAGCAAAAATATTGGGCTCAGATGTGATATACGCATCACATTGGTCCGATTGCAACAAAATGGCAATTTTATGCCTCACATGGTAACCCAGTTATTTTGTTTATATTGCTCTTTATTTACTTTTTTTCATTTTAATTCTATAAATTGTTTTTATTATGTATATCAATATTTATTTATATCAAACTATCATTTATTTATTTTTATTTCCCCTTTTTTAAATAATAGAAGGTATTTCATTTATTACGTTATTTTATTTTTATATTGAAATAACAAATCACGTGCTATTATTACATGCTATTTGTAACTAATATTCAAAAACAAAGTTTTCGCCAAATTGGAGGGGGGAAAATCGCGCCATTGTGGTGCGTATATGACATCTGTGCCGTAATTTTTGATGTACTACATAATAAAAGTCCAATTTTTTTTCATAACATCGAAATGGGCACTGAAATTTCTGAATATATGTATATTGGGTACTTTTATGTTCGCCGAGTGCCAGTGATTACCAAAATTTTTTAATCTCGCCAACCCTTTTTTTCTCGACAATCTTTTAACATTAGCTAATAACAACCAATATTTTAACATTGCAGCATAATGTCTTTAAAAACTTACTTAAAAATAGCTAAAATATAATAATGAGGAAATACGAACCACAAAGGCACAGATGTAATATAAGCACCCCATTGGCTCGATTTTTCCCTCGCCAATATAAAATAAAATAATGTTATAATGTTAATATACATTATAACGTTAATATTCAAAAACAAAGTTTTCGCCAGATAAGCGGGGAAAAAATTACACCAATGTGGTGCGTATATGATATCTGTGCCACCATCAATACAAATAACAAAATCTCAAGAATTGAATTGAAATCAAAATTGAAATAATTGAATTGAAAGGGTTGCCATTCAGATGATACCAATTGAAACAAGATTTGGCGAGTTATCACTGGCGCCCAGTAAACATAAAAGTACCGTATTGGATATATATATATATATATATATATATTAGCTTTGTTGCTGATCTTGGAAATATGCCTCATGGCTCAATGGCGTTTAATTAAGCAAGAAAAACTTCTGTGAAAGTTCTGAGATTCAGACTAAATTTTTTACAGTAAAAAATATCTATATTTTTTGTAACTCATTTATGTACAGTGAAAATAATTCATACCTCATAAGCCTAAAAATTGTTCATTTTATATTTTCTAAGAAAAATAATTGTCTGAGTGCAACGAAGACTCATACACAGCGCAGTATTAGTTTGCCCCATATATAGCTACAATGGATATTAAAACCTTTCGTCAAGCATAACTCAAAAAATATTTAACGGATTTCGTTCAAATTTTTACAGCATGTACCTATAAAGGTGACAACGACGTCTATTTATTACCAAGAATAAATGTCAAACCGTTTGGAAATTATATTAAAAAAATAGATAAAAAAGCACAATTAAATGACATACGTCACGAAAATTTTGTGCGTACGTCATTTTCACCGGCGGGGGATTTCGTAGACAATCGGAATTGAAAAGTTCATGGAGTACATGGAGCAAAAAAATATGCACGCACTAATATTCAGCACAATAAAATATATTTCAATTTAGTAGAAATCGAAAATTAATCTGGATTTTTTTCCTGTTTGAAAGAAAAACCCTGCAATAACTTGCTAGACTTGGTATTAGAGATTTGGCGCAAATCTCAGCAATAGCAGCTTTTTTTATTTCGCGTGTGTAAATAAAAAAAAAATCTTTGGTGTTTAAATAAAAGGTTTCGATTTATGGCATTATTTCTTTTTTTTTCTCTTTTTAGCATTTTAAATGGGATTAATGAAAGGCATGTATTTTAAATTAAATGAGTGAAAGGTTTATATTTAAATGAAATGAATTCAACATGAAAATGTTATAGGAACAATATTTGGCTATTTATCAACTGCGCCAGGATAACATAAAAGTACCAATATATCAAACGGTATGTAGTGTGTGAAATGAAACAATTATAAATATTATTATAACACCCATTATAAAACAATTATTATAATCACCCATCGTACAAGAAAAAAATCTAATATTCTGCATTCAGAGGGAAAAATCCATCTCCTGTGCCGTAAGATTTGGCGAGTTCTTTTTTGGTGATAAGTTTTTCGATGTGATTGTTGGGATCTGCAGGATTTGGCTTACTTTTTCTAAATCTTTTTTTTTTGCAGATGTAGTATTATGTAAATATATTTTTTTGCAGATATTTTTCTATTTTGTATATTTGGCATTCTATTTTGTATATTTTCTATTTGGCATTTGGAAAAGAGATTTTTACCTTTTTATCTGTGCCTTAAAAAATAAAAAAAGATTTACATATATCAAGCGTATAATGTTATGTTTTGCATTTTTATACGGACCACTTCTCCATTTTTGGATTTTAAATGCTATTTATTATTTACTAGCCGTTTATTAATTGTTTACAATTTACTCCGTTGACAATAACAATTATTTATCACAAAAATGCCTCTTAGGTTTGTTAAATAAGTTTGTTTATGTATTTTCATTACTTATTAAAATATCGAATATGGCGATAAAATTTTATTTTAGCATCGTGCTTAAATTTTTAAGATGGTGCAAAAACATGTTTTACCGCTCTCTTGAAAAATTTTGTAAGATGCTAAAACTACCTTTTGTCACCATTTTAAATTTTTTTCGCCAACCGACATAGGATACGAAACTTTTCCCCATTCAGATACACAGGCAAGGCTGGTCTCAAACAAGAGTAAAGCTAGCAACAATATTGTTTTAACTCTATAAGAGTTACAATAATGATATTAAATGCTCCGATTGGCTTTGGGCCCAATTACGAAAGTTTCTCCTAAAAAAACTGTAGAAGAAGTCTTTTACATTTGTTTCAAATGAAGCTCGGTCTACAAGGTATTAGTTAATAATACAAACAACACTAATGGCATGGCGGCAAAATTTTTAATTTAAATGTATATATTTGAAACACTTCCCCCCTACCCCACCCCCCCAAAAAAAGAAAAAAGAAAAGTCAGTTACAGTAATGAATTTAAAATTTTGTTAAGCCACGCTTTCTGACATAAGCAATTGGCTGCAAACGCGATAACGAAACTTTCACTTAATAACATGTAGCTAATATAGCCCTCAGGGTACTTTGCAGTTATACAGACCTTGTGGTTTTTTTTTAAAAAGCTTCAGACAATTCAGGTTTAAGAAGTTGAGATTTACTGTCAAATGATATAAACAACTATGAACACAAAACTGATGAATTATTATTCAGGTTTATATATGTATTTAAAAAAAAATTGCATCTGATTACACTTATTAGATAAATTACTTCTGTTTGCATTTAATAACTGATAAACGGCTTCTGTATATTAAATTAATTGTTTAAATATTGGGAAGAGGTGGCGAGAGGTCGAAAGACGAGTAAACAAACGGGTAGACAGATGGGTAGGGAGACGAGTAGCGACATAGGTTAGGTAGGCTGACGGGTAGCTAAAAGAATAGACAGACGGCTAGAGATAAAGGTAAAAAGAGGGTTCACAGAAGGGTAGCGAGATGGGTCGCGAGACGGGTAGCGACATCGGTAGACAGGAATGTAGCGAGAAATGTTGTGAGACGCATAGCGTGGTAAATAAAGAGACGAGTAGAGAGATGAGTACAGAGACGAGTTGACTGACGGGTAATGAGATTGGTAGCGAGTCGGGTACAAAAACAGACGGATAGTGAGACGGGTATGCAGACGAGTAGAGAGACAGTAGATGGGTACGGAGATGGGTAAGAAGATGGGTAGAGAGGCGTATAGCCAGACGTTTAGAGAGACAGATAGACAAGTTGTGAGACAGATAGACAAATGGGTAGAGACGTGGATAGAGACACGGCTAGACATACAAGTAGTTAGACGGATATGCAGACGGTTAGAGAAATAGATTGGCGGGTAGCGAGACCGGTAGAGAAATATAGAGACAGGTAGCGAGACGTGTAGAAAGATAGACAATCGGTTAGAGAGACGGGCAAAAGAACGGATAGGGAAACAGACAGATTGTGGAGAGACAGACAGACAGGCAAAATAAAAGTCTGCAGATTGGCGCAGTAAAGGCGCAGGGGGCAGAGCCTCCTAGAGAATAATAAAGAAGTATCTGTTAAGCTTAGCTTTGAAATATATATAATTTTTCAATTTTGCGGATATGGAGATTTAATGTAAAAGTTATTTTACAGAAGTCATCGAAAGATTTTTTGTATACTTTAATAGTAATTTAGACTATAGTTTTGCAATCTGGTTTGTAGCAAAGCATGCTATCAATGTGGTTTGAAGTGTAAGAGTTTCTATAAACAGTTATACAAATAATAGATATACAGGGTGTCCCAAAAGTCTCCGTACAACTTCAAAAAATTATTACAAAAAAAATAATAGGCCTACAGCAAAAATAATTACAACAGTACATAGAGTAACTTAAAAAGTTTTTTTCTACTACCTTAGTATACTTGTACATGAGATCCTTTCGTTGCACGAAGAATATCAAGTCAACATTCCAATTCTATCCACGTGTGTTTCAGCATCATACATCAACAGTAACATCATCTAACATCTAACATCTAACATCATATAACATCAACAGTAGTTACAACTGTTTTATGAAATCTGAACAAAAGTTAATAGTCTCATGGAATTGAAACAAAAGATCCAAACAGCAGTAGCTACTGTTGATGTTAGCATGAAAAACGTTCGTGGATTGAATTGGAATATCGTCTTGATATTCTTCGTGCTACGAAAGGATCTCATGTTGAAGTTTACTAATGCAGTACAAAAAAACTTTTTAAGTTACTCTATGCACTGTTGTCATTATTTTTGCTGTAGGCCTATTATTTTTTTTGTAATAAATTTTTGAAGTTGTACGGAAACTTTTGGGACACCTTGTATAATCAAGGAAGAAAAATTTTAAATTCACACACACAAAAAAAAACTTACAACAATGAAATTAAATTTGCGTTAGCCACGCTTGATAGAATAATCTATTGGCTTCAAATCTAATTACGTAACTTTAAAAAGCTTGGCGTTTTAAAAGATCCGGCGTTTTTTTTTTCAAGTTTTGCGCAATACGCGGTTAAGAAAATGAGATTCTTTGCCACATGTTAAAAAAAATTATGACAACACATCTGATGAACGGTACTTCTTTTCTATTTTTTTAACAGTGTATATGAATTTATATATGATATTTTGTAATTATATCATTTATCTTGCTCTTTTTCTTTATATTGTAATTGTTAACCCTATGTTCTCAGCGATATCACTCAGACTAATCCCTTTGAGGGAAGTCCTAGTTGTAAGAAAATCTTTAGGGAAGAGTACCGTATCCCTTGATGTTTTTTTTTTTTTGGCGATAAGTGTTTGATGTAATTGTTGCTTTCTTCAGTCTTTGGGGTTACATTTTTAACTCCTGAAGGGAACTTAATCTATGTGACGTCACACCCCTTTTCGCGCTATTTTGGATTTTTTGGCCAATCGCGCCAACCAGCACAGGATATGAAACCCTTCCCATACTACGTCAGTTAAAAATATGTAAGAGGAAATTTGTAAGAAGAAATTTGGTACTTTTCTGTTATACGGATACCATTGTCGCCAAGCATACATTTACATACATTTAATACATACATTTACATACATTAACATACATACATTTACATACATACATTTACATACATTATGCATTAGCATACATTTTGGCATGGTGTCCGTATAACGGAAAAGTAACGAAAAATTTTTGAACGCATATAGCCACTGAAAGGCTAATAAAGGGTTATAGTTCACTATACCTCTTGGGTGTATCGCAAGTGATAATAATTTTTATTTTCACACTTTATGAATTAGATTTTTTACGTACAGCTGCAGAAATCCTGCACTGAGAAAATTTTCAGAAATCAACACTGATTTTAAACATATCTAAGGTTTTTGTCACATGCCCGAGAAATATTCATATAAAATTTGTAATTCATATCAAATTGTTTACCGTCAAGTTTTGACGGGTTCCATCTAATATATATAGTTTTTTTAATAGCTTTTGTTGTCAAAACCATTTGAAATTTTTAATAGTTATAAATATAAGGTTTTACAGCCCGTATCAAAATTACGTTAAGAATATTGTTGTCTGATTCTAAAATAAACATGTTGTCATCTCGCTTTTTTTTTTTTTTTGCGTCGAATCCGTTAACATTAAAAAAAAAGTTTTTGTCGTCCGAACTCTCTGAAATTTTAGTAGTTTATAAATATAACTGTTTCCAAGTCCTCTATAAAATTATGTGAAAATATATGCATATTAAACAGTAAAAACGTTACCCGTAGCCGAGCGTGACCGCGCAGAAGTACAAAACTCACAATAACATGAGTTTTCATGGAAAATGTCTGAGATTTTATTATTTTTTTAAATATTTCTTCTCGTCCAAACGTTTCAAAATTGTTGTAGGTGCTTTAAATCTGGATTACCAAAATGCTCTAAAAAGATTATGTCGAAATAGATTATGCCGTAAAAAGATTATGACGTTTAGTAATTTTTCACGTAAGAAAAATATAGTCTTGTGAGGCGCAAAATGACCTGCGTTCACCAGTAATTTTGAAAGGGTTAAAATTCGTATTTGTTAAAACTGATTATACCTTCGGTTAGAAGAATGTTTCACCTTTAAGTTTGGTTTGTCTTTTTCTCTTAAATTGTGCTCTTGACGGGCGTTGGCGTCAAAGGGAAAACATTCACCCTTGAAAGCTGCCATTTTTCAAAAATATTTTTCAACGGGTTAACATGAATTTTTTTTTTAATTGATTGCAACATTTCAGACGTAAGAGTGCAATCTTTCTGAATATATATATAATTTTGTTTTTAAATAAACCAAATAGTTAAGGCGATAGAAGTTAAAAGAGAATTTCGAAATAAACGCATTCTTCAGTCCAATGGTTCTTCATTCTCGTTTACTGCCATAAATCGGTTTTGCGCATGCGCTAATACTTAAAGCCGGCTCGCAAAGAAAGAGGTGCGTTATTAATCAGTTTTTAATTAATATCTTGGTTATTTATTAAAATATTGAAATTCTGAGACTCAGGTGCATCAAGAGAGTCCTTGGACTCTTCTCACATACATTTTCAGACCTTTTAGTTGCTCTAGATTTCGCTAGTTATCGCAGACAGACAGACACTCACACACACAGAGCGAAACTTTATTTTATTATTATAGATATTTGCGTGTATAGGCAGGAGTGGAGTTAACGCCTTTTTACTTAATATCGCATTTTTTGTACTTCACCGCGTGCCCCCTGACGGCGGGTTTTTCAGTAATTGAGATCTCGTCTTAATAAAAACTATTTTTTTGCTCTGATTTAGACAAAACAAATTCCATTTAAGGAATTTAACAGTTTAGCTTCACCCGTAGCAGTTTATAAATATTATATATATACATATATATATATAGGGTGTTTTTTTTTAAACTGACGCTATTCAGAGCCGCCTGTAGCTCGTTCTAATAACTGGATTGATACAAAATTTTGTGAATGGACTAAGAAAAGCATGGGAAAAAAGATTCCAAGAAAAAAAATTAGTTCCAATCACGACCGATAGGGGGAAATGTGGCGCTGTGGTAATTTATGCAACTGAGAATTAGCATAAAATACGGGCAATAAATGAAAATGCAAATTTTTACTTACGCAAGCGACAGTAGCGCCAATAGTTTAAGTTATAAATGCATGCGAAAAACACCGAGAAACAATTTCAGCTCAAATTGAAAATGAATCTCACGTTACCGCAGCGAGCGTTACTTACGAAGTTCTATTATTATAACCAGTGCAATGCACCAGCCGCTCTTCGTTTACTTAGAACACGCCATAAACTGCGCAAAGGACCTTTATCCGTTAATGTATGGAAAGCAATGATTCTGAAATTCGAAGAAACAGGCTTGCTAGCCGTTCGGTCAGGCAGAGGACGTAAACTGGTGGCAGAAAAAGTGATAATCGATGTTTCAACTGCAATCAATGAAAGGGAAATTGTAAATGATGAATAAAACATGGCATTTTATCCAAATTATTAATGGTCTGTTTCTGATGGGTTTTTTTCAATGTACAGCACCACATTTCCCCCCTATCGGCGGTGATTGGAACTAATTTTTTTTTTGTTGGAATCTTTTTTTCCATGGTTTTCTTTGTCCACTCACAATATTTTGTATCAATCCAGTTATTAGAACGAGCTACAGCCCGCATAGCATGCACAGTCACAGTGACGTCATTGTGACGTCACTGTGAGTCACGTACGTTACGTCACATCTGTGACCAAAATGACACCACTTTGTAACGTCAAACTGTGATCAAAATGTGAACGTCTTGAAGATCTAAAGAAAACTTAAAATAAACTTTAGAACATCTTATGGCATGAAGAAAATTACTTTTTGACAGCTTTAAAAATTTTTGTGACGTTGCAATGACGTCACTGCAAGTCACATAAGTCACGTAAAACCTATGACCAAAATGCCAACACTATGTGACTTCACGGGGTGATCGGAGAGAGAATTTGTCATGTTGAATTATGTCATGTACCTAAATCATTAATAAAAACATTGTCACACATTATTTAAATATATTGTATTTCCAAAATAAAATAATAAATAAATATTTGTCTACATATATGAGGCAGATATTTTTTTACAATTTTCATTGCCATTTTCATGAAATTTAACAAAATATACTATATAATACACAGGTAAAAATCCTTAAATAGAAATTTAGTAACGTAGGAAAGTTTTGGCGGAAAGTAATTCAGAAATAGATCTCCCATTCTAATAAAACTGTTAGCGATTTAGAGATTTGTTAGCATTTTAAATACAAACATTTATTTTTTTTTCCTACCACCGCATAGAACTCATTTGCTAATTTTGTGATACTAAGACTACAAGATTTTTCTTGTACTGAATATTTAAGGTGGTTCTCAAATGACCTGCTCCACAACGCGAAGCTTTCTGAAATAATTTCTGACTCATTTTTAAACGCAAAGGCATAAAATGGGCAGGACTGACTATGGAAGCAATTTGGAATCGAAATGAGTTTTCCATTTTTTGATAAATAAATTACTTATCGAGTTATAAGCAATTCGTATCACGTGACGACTGCTTTTTCTCTTTTCTTTCCCTGTTACGTCGGGTATTTGGTTCAAAACGCTGACTTTGACATTCTTTTCTGAAAGATCTTCTGATTTTACTAGAAAATGGAAAACGTCTTTCAATTACAGAGTTTCTGAATAAAAACAAAAGCCAATTTCATGCGTTTCCGAACAAAAACGAATTAAAAATATGTCATAAAGTATATGTCATTCCTATAGCAATTTATTCCTAAACTGGTCAGTGCTTAATAAGATATCACCTCTGTTAAATATATTGCTCTTTTCAATAGAGTGTAAAAAATGAAAAAATCGTATTTAGGAAATCTGATTGCAGAATAGTATTTATATTTATGTCGTAATTATTTTATAAAGACTATTAAATCCATTTTTATTTAAAATTTATGTTTACTTTGGACGCCTAAAACAAATGCAACTGATTAAAAAATATATAAAAATTTAAATTTTCACAGCTTATTTCCAAGAATATTAAACTCTCTCATATAAAAACAGAATATTATAGTTTTATTAGAAGTTATTTGTCAGCCATATAAACTATAAAGCATTTGAAATGTCTTTATTTAACTGTTTTCTTTCTATTCTTTTTCTGGAAACACCTGCTAGATGTCACTTTGTGGTAAACATTACTGCGCAGATCATGATCGCAGATGTTGAGGGCAGACGATAATTTTCATCGGCGGATTAGAGTGTGTGGTGTTCTTTTAAGGTTGTGGAAGTATATTGTGGAATTTATACCGTGAAAGTAAATTAACGTTTTAAAGTGAATCATCCATTTTAACCTATCCTTATGTCTAGCTAGGTGCGTTATTAAGGTCTGCGTGATATTTGATATCTCAGATCTATGAACACACCTAAGCTGGACACTTTGAAAATTAAAGCAGTGTATTTGAGTCTCATTTTTCAATGAAAAGGAAGCAGTCAACGACCATTAAAACTTAATCCCTAGAACTGGTGGTTTTACTTATAGATTAGCAGGTAACTTTTAATGTCTTCGCAGTTTTGTTAATAGTGCATATTTAGTAATGGTACATTAATAGTGCATTATTTAAATGTTAAGATGTTTAAATCTTTTTTTTTTAATCACTTCTATAAAATTTTATCTTTAATGTTTTAAATCGTTTTAAATAGAGAGTTTGGAAAAAAGCTTAAAGTATTTACTAACAATATATATTCTAAATGTAAAGTGTTATTTATAACGAGGAATGTATTTATATTTTGCGTTTCTCAGTTAAATTTTCATAGTTATTCATTGTAATTAAAAACATTGCAATTTTTAAAACTATTAATATTTGATTTACAATTTTAAAATTTCTTAGCTAGTGGAGGTATTGAGAAATAATTTTCTGGTATATTTGAAATAATTGCGACAATTTAACTCATTACAAATTTAGTTGTCAAGATATGTCAATATTAGGTGCACAAAAATAATGAATATTGATGAAACAATAAAACAGCTATTCAGTTAAGGTAATTTTTCCAGTTATGTTATCGAATTTTTTCTATAGTAAAAATTGATATTTAAGCTCTGCATTTAGTATTCTATCAAAAACTATAAATAAAATAATTTGTAAAGAAAAAAAAATATTTTTTTTCTTTGCGTTTATGATCCGAAGTTTTAAATTTCATTTGCTTCGAAAAATGTTTTATTGCTTGATACAATGTTTATTATTTAATAATATCGCACAATAGGTAGATCTATTATTTAAATGGATTCCTAATATAAATTTTTCACAATGCTTATTTAAAAATCTATACTTTTATTTTCTTTAAATTTGTAATCAAATCCAAAATAACTAATTTCTGAATTCATTTTTATTCGGAAACACATGAAATTGGCAGGTGTTCTTATTCAGAATATATGTAATAGAATGGCATTTTCCATTTTTGACAAAAGATGTTTCAGAAAACACTATCAAAGTCGGTGTTTTGAACTGAATTTCCGACGCGCAGCGTCAGAAACGGAAAAAACGTGACCAAAATTGCTCTTAAGCATTTCATTTATCTAAAAATGGAAAACGCTATTCATTCCAAATCGCTTTAATAATCATGCATGCAAGTGCCAAGCGTTTAAAAATTTGTCAGAAAGTTTCGTGATACTGAACGAGGGGAAATATGGCAAAGTATACACATTTAAAAACTTCAATACTTAAAAGCAAAATAGCATAGTTTTAATTATTGCCAACATTTTTGGTGGTTACATAAAACAAATGGAAGTCGAAGTTATTTTTAAAAGTGGTTATTTGCACAATAGAATTTCATATTATTAAAATATTTAATTTTATTATAATTTTTAATGGATTCATCTATTATTTTTATATTAGTATGCGTTTTTTACATTTATAATTTTCTTGTTTAACGGCTACATTAGCCGGTTTCCCAATCAGATGCAAAGTTTTAATTTGAATACGAGTTGCATAAAAAAAATGATTGCCGATCCAATCCTTATCGTCGATCTTTTCCGTATTTGGTGAAATCTTGTTATCCGAATCTATGCGAAATCATTTATCAGGTTCGGTCGGGTTGTGGGCCTACAGAATTTTTGTTGTTGTTGTTGTTGGGTTAGGGTAAGATTACGGGTTGAATGTAAATATAGTTTTAGTCAACCATCATTCATGTTCAAGTAGACATTCAATCATGTTCAAGAAGTATATAATCGGATTCGTGCATGACTCTAGATCCGAGCCGACATCAGAAATTGTATCGTAACACAATTTCTGATAAAATCTGGTTACTTGGTCGTATGCAAGATTCTATTCTGAACAAGACTTACAGTAAAAACATTATACCCGACTCGGGTCAGATCGGGTTCACGAAAATCAGGTCACACGACAACTAATCCAAATCTATTCTGTAGCCAAACAAATCCAAAAAGTTCGATCAAAAATTTCTGGATTGTATTCGGGTAAAATCTGGTCACCCGACCCGGTGCAGTGTCGTCACAAACGTCACAAACTTGAACCATAAAAAAATTTTGATCCGAACAATCCGTATAGGATACGGGTAAAATCTGGTAACCCTATCCGATGCAGATTCGTCACATTTTACACATTGAAGTCGCACGGTGACTTCACAAAGTAGTCACATTGTGAGGTCACAGAAAGCCTTGAAAACGGCCATAACGATCTCGCATTTACGTCACAGTGACTTCACATCGACGTCACGTGACGTCACGACGACTGTCACAAAGTCACAGTGTGACTTCACAGTGACGTCGCCGTGATGTCACCATGCCTTACGGGAGGCGTCTCTGAATAGCGTCAATTTAAAAAAAAATCACCCTGTATATATATATATATATATAATATGATACTGGAAATTTCAAATTGTGATTTTCTTAAAAAAATAAGTTTATGTTACAAAAAAGAGTACACAACCCGTATTCACTTGATGCATATCGACAATGAAAGTAAGTGATTTGTTGTTGTGCACGTGACCAAACGCACCCTGGCATGCAATCCTACAAGGTTTTTTTCCGTAACTGTGCATTCTTATCTCGGGTTCTATGGGCCCGATAAAAACGGGGTTTGGTTTATTCGACTTGGTTTTCGATCACGTTATAGATTTTAGTTCCACCTTCCACCGCTAGGGGGCACACAATTTTCTTGAGTTCTATGGACCATATGTCGACTGGAATTGGTTCTTTCAACTCCCATGACCGTGCTTAACTCCCATACAACTCCCATACAGTCTCCAATACAACTTCAAATCCCATACCCATGTCGGATTTTCATATAGAACAAATATCGCCACCTGGTGATGGAACCAAACACTTTGTAGCGCAACGTTTGCTATACGGTACCGGAGGAAGCAGAGACTCGTGTCGGAATATCTTTCGGAAGGTGGTTTGTTTGTAACATAATGCGCTCCCACACTGTGGAAGGTGGGACTAAATTTTTGGCAACGCAGCACGCCCACTGTATCGTGCTGCAAGCAGCGGAAATACGTGGCAGAGTTTCGTTTAGATTAGAATGTGCCCCCTGTCAGCGAAAGTTCGCAATAAAGATTTTCCATCGCGTGCGTAGCTCTTTTAAATAAGTAATTTCATACAAAATAGGGTTAAAGTTATAAAAGCATACAAACTTTATGTTTGTTTAATTTTATTAATCAAGGTCCCAAGCAACGCCCGTCGGGTCAGCTAGTCTCAAGATAAAAATTGTATAAAAATTCAAATCTGTATATTTTCAATATATTCTATTCTACACAATCGAATTAATATTTTTTTTAAGGTCTACCAGTTGATGTTAAATGCAAAATGTTGCTGGTAATTGGGTAAAACTTCAATATATCAGTGCTTCCAAATGGTCTTTTATTAATTACTAGCAAGCTACGCCCGCTGAGCTGGTCGGTTTCTAACAATGAACCTTGAATCAAACGAAATATATCGTTTAATTTGACCTTGTATTTGAAAGCAATCTGTATATTTATCTGGAATATCCTTCCACATTACTGAAAAATGATGTCCTTCCGATATTATATTTTCTAATGTGCAGTCAAAATTTTCGCTGGTAAGAACCAACTCTTTTATTTGGTCATTTACAGTTAGGGTTTCCTAAAGAATGATAAAACTATATGCAATATACTAAAACCATCACTAAAAATTATCGAACTAACAATGCAAACAAATTAACTAACAAAATCCATTCAGTAGAAGTTTTTGTAAACGCTAATCCTTGATATTCGGGTTCATCGGATTATAGAACTTTTCCACATAATTCTGAAACTAACAGAACGATATGAAATATACTAAAACCATCATTACATATTATCTACTTAACAATGCAAGTCGCATAAACTACGCCCAGTAAAAACTTTCAAAAAGGCTAATCTTTCGGAATCGGGTTCACCTGACTATATAACCTTCATACACAACTGTTTGACTAAGCAACGTAGAACAATATGTAGTACACTATAACAATTCCTGAAATAGCATCTAACTAACTAATAATATAATTCTCATCAAAATCCGTCCAGTAGAACTTTTTCCGAAAGCTAATCTTTCATAATCGGAATCACATATTGAAAAGGCTAATATTTGATTAAAAAAAATGGTCACCCGATTTTCGAATTCCCCCTATAATTCTAGAACTAAGCAACGTAGAATGACATGTTATATAAAAAAACTTTCCCTATAAAATTATCTAACAATGTAGGTTGCATCGAAATCCATTCGACAAAATCTTTTAAAAAGGCTAATCTTTCATAATCGGATTGATCTGATTGTAGAACTTCCCATATTCATTCCATAACTAAGCTACGTAAAACGATATGTTATACTATAAAACCTTCCCTGAAAAATTATCTTACAGTTTAAGTTCTACGAAAATCCATTCAGCAGAACTCTACTTATCAGCAGCCGGAACCAAATTTCATATATGTAGAAGTAAATAGAAGTATATTGCCATTAATACAGTTTGCATTTGAATAAAAAGAAGGTACTTTTCGGTTAGCCGGGCGACAGTGATATATGTACATATATAAATATATATGTATATACATATATATATATATATATGTATATATTCATACATATAAGTGTATATATATGTATATATATATATGTGTATTTGTGTAGATATATGTGTATATATATATGTGTGTATATATAAAGTGTTTCATAATCTATGCTTGATGCGTGATTTTTCGTTCTTGTTTTAAATAAAATTAGTAACAATTTTTTCTTTTACTTTTCCAGATGTATAGCCATTTCAATTCATTCTGCAACAACAACAAAAAAAAAAACACCTTTTGGCTTAAAATCAAATTTTTTGGGGTCAAAAGTAAAATCAAAATCGCCAAAAACAAAAGATAAATTTCCAAATTTCGTTTCAATATTAATCTTGCCCCTTGAATAATTTTTTAAGCATTACGAACATTCCTGATCATGTTTAAATTAAATATTTTCGTTTTATAATATTATCTCTCATCAAAACTCTATTTTTTTTCTTTTCTTTCTCTTTCTTTTTTCTTTTTCTTTTTTAATAAAATTAGCAACAGTTTTTCTTTTATTTTTCAAGATGTATAGCCTTTTCATTTCTTTCTGCAACAATAATGGTCGCCAAAAAATTAGCAATGGTAACCTTTTGGGCCAAAATAACAGAACTTTCTATCATAATTCTGTAACTAATGTACGTAGAACGTTGTGTTACATACTAAAACCTTCCCTGAAAAATTATCTATCGAACAACGCAAGTTGCATCAAAATCCATTCAGTGGAACTCGAGTTATAAAGGAACGGAACGAAATTCCCGTTTGTGTTTTATATATATAGTAGATGTCACATATTGTATGCGTAGAAATATTAAAACAATGCTTTTCACACCTCTTTTAATAGTCGAAAAAAGTATTCTTCAGAAAGCGCAAATACACACCTTCGATCCATTGCTTATACGTTTTACATAATTCGAACGAGGAAGTTTACACATTTCGAGTCTATCTTTTTTCTATGTATGTTCACTAGGGTGGTTTTTAGCATATACCCAAATAAATATACATTTATAAGTGACACTATTTCATTTCCTTTTGAATTAGTATATAACTAGTGAAAATACTCTTTAAATTACTTATAGTTAACCTGTGACACAAGAAGACAATAAAATTACGTAACTTTGTTAATTCCTAAATGTTCACAATAACACATTCATTATTTTTGCTTTAAATTTAAAATCAATATCTAGGGTTTCAAACAACTAACATAATGTATAAAACTAACTAACTACTGGAAACACGTTTTTATTACATTAATTTACAATAATAAAATGTTTAATAGGATTTTGATAAAACTGTCTTTGGACAGGATGGAAAATGGATCCTATAGTTTCTTACAACTTGCAATAAGTATTGTTTTTTCATCTTCATCTTGTGTTACATTATTGAATTCCTTTATAAGCTTCACATCTCCTTCCATTCGTAACTGTAAGATTTCTGACTGCAGTAACGTCATGTTGTTTATCAGAAAGATAATATCACATGTTACGATAACAAGCAATAAAATCGGATGAAAGTTTTAACCGTTTAAAAAGGATGTTCCATTTGACACAAAGTTATCTAAATATTTCTGTGTAAATTAATACATTCCCTTCGAAAGAACATTTGAACAATTACAGTTATAATTATGTCATTCTTTTTCACTGAATGTTTTGGCCAGACTTACTTTTACTTCAACTGGAATTGCATTGACAATAAATCCTAAAGCAACTGTTTATTGCGGAAAGATACCATAAATGACCGCAATACATTTTTGGTGTTAATTGCGAAATTTTTGCATTTACATTATTGTAAAAAATATACGTTATTTCAAACTATCGAATCCTGGTTGGACGCTTTGAAAGCTAAAAGAGTATTGTACCACAATTATATATATTTGCACAATAAATATAATGATATTCTTCAAGCCTTGCAATTATCACTGAGTCAAAGAAAATTCATGTCATGAAAGAAATATGTTTAATTAATAATTAGCTTTCGCGATATATCTGGCATGATGAAAACTGCCAGATAATATCGAAATACACATACTTCAGATTTGTGTTCGTCTAAAAATATAATTAACTGCAAAATCACTTTAATAGTCACTTGTCTGTTGCATATCACCTTCTCCATTGGTAACATGAAGAAAACTCTCACTTTGCTGATACTGTACATGTCAAATTGATCATCAGATCCAACAGCATATTTAGAAACGTTAATAGTGATCCATGCTTGTCAAAAATTCATTAAAAAGCTTGTTTCATGTCCTGTAGACATACAAAAGCACACTTCATTAGCGCGCTTTCAATCTCATTCGTTAATATGGTGTTTTCAATGTATGTATAAGAGATATTTTTCCAAATTTTGTTACAACACAACGTAGGGTCATTTTACTCTTCCTGTGTTTGAAGAATGGTGTCGCAGCAGATGGATGGATTTTTTTTTATTGAGTAAGATGTAAAACAAATGTTGCTATGTAAGGTCTTCACTGGTAAAAGACAATTTAAGGTCCCTAAATAGATGTTCTTGTCCACTACAGAAATAATTACATAGCTACAAATGGTCTGCTGTTTGAATACCGGTACATTTTTAGAAAAATTATATTTACAGATTTTTCTTGCAAATTTTGCAGAAACCGCCTTCGGAGGTAAATTTTTGCGAAAATGTTGTAGAAACCTACCTTGAAATTTTCTGTTAAAAATTATTCGTATTAAGTTGGCGGAACATTTGGGAACCCCGTAATTACTGGACGCCTTTCAATCTTTAGAATTCCAGTTATTTTCTATCCAGTTGGGTAACACTTGAACATAACTATAATGCCATGTTTTCATACCTTAGAACTGAAGGCCATTTTGCAAGAAGGTTTTGACGTCGTTGGCGAATTGAGGATAGATTTATAATTAAAACTACGTGTCGTGTTGCAAAACTTCTGTACTTGCGATTAAAATGGGTTGCCACACAAACGTCATAGTACACTATTAAACTCTAGTAAAATATTAAACGTTCCAGTTTAACGAAAATGAAGTTAGTTACTGTTAACATAAAATTGTTTTTTAGTTACTCGTATTTTTATCTATCACTTTTTCCATTCATTTTTGTTTTTTCCTTATTTTTGTTTTTTCCCAATTTTTGTTTTTGCACTTCTTTTCTTTGAATATTTTTGGATTATTTCTTCGTGTTCACCATTTCTTTTATCACTCCTTCCTTTTTCTTAGAGGTAATGAATAGTCTGTCTATTTCTATTTTTACAATTTCCAAGACATCGGCAATATCAAATATTTCCTAATTGGTTTCTTTAAATTTGTGTTCTTTGTGCTTTTATGATTTGTTTCGCTTAGAAAAGATTTTTGAAAACTCTTTGCTGAATTATGAAAGGCCTTAAGTTTCTCAAAGAAATGTTAAAATTTGCTAAACGGTATTCTTGCTGTTTGCCAAAACATCACGTTTTCACAAGATTTTTTCCAATGAGCACTTTCGTTAAGATTTAATTTAACTCATCTCATATCAAATATAATAATACACGTGTTTATTGGAAGGTAATTTCTTACCTATTATTTAACTTATTTGAATTTCAATCAAATAAATGTTACATCGAAGTGCTGATTTTAACGCCAGGATTAACCCATTACCCGCTGGTGTTGCGCTGACGGGAAAAATTAAAGTGTATGAAAAAAAAAACTGTCAAGCTACCACTATTTTAATATGTAAAAAAAATACTTTATTTAGTGACAAAAACTTTGCTATAAAAGTTACCAAATATTATATTTCAGAATTTTTGGTGGTAAACGAATTTTAGAAAAAAAATATTCAAGACTCCGCCGATATAGTTTTGGCGGTTAATGGATTAACCCCTTTCCGATAGGCGTCCATCATACTTCTTTTAAGTTTTTAAACCAGATTTTCAAAATAACTTTTTATGCCTTATTAAAATTCTTTTTTTTTTTTTTCAAATTTACTGGTGTTGGAATTGAAGGACTTCGTGCACCGTAAAACGCGAAAAGGTACAAAATACCGCATGACCGCTTTGTGAGCAGATCCATTAAGATGATGAATGAAAGTAAAGCGAGCTGTAAATAGCGTCCGATTGTATAAAACTTCGCATTTGATGTCCAGCTATCAGGTATCGTAAATATAGTAATTCGTACCAGCAAAATATTTTTTATACTTTCATTACCCTTCTCACGGATTGCACGGATGTCCGCCATTGTCCGCCAACTGAATACTAATATTTTGTAACAGAAAATGTCATGGTAGGTTTCTATCACCGCCCTCTGAATACTAGGCCTGCGCGCTGACAAAATGGCGGCTGTCGCAGGCGGATTTTTTTTTTCGAGGTTTGTACGGTCCCTCAAACTTCAACACCACTAATAATTAAAAGTTTTCTTTGGCTTATTTGATCTGGAAAAAAAAAAAAAAAAAAAAAAAAAAAAAAAAAAAACCTTTTTAGAAATTATTGGTGTTGAAGTTCGAGGGACTGTTCAAACGCTGAAAAAAAAAATCCGCCTGCGACAGCCGCCATTTTTATCAGCGCACAGGCCTAGTATTCAGGGGGTGGTGGTTTCTACAACATTCACGCAAAAATTTACCTCCGAAGGTGGTTTCTGAAAAATTTACAAGAAAAATCTAAAAATAAAATTTTTCTAAGAAAACACCGGTATTCAAAAAACCGACTATTTGGGAGCCCTGTAGCTTGTAATGCTAGTGCGTGTACCGATATCGATACAGTTGATTTTTTTTTTCTGAAAATCTCCTACTCGCTTTCTCACTTTTTAGCCGCGACACCATCTCTCATGTTAATATTACTGATAATAATTTCTCAGCTACTACAACCCCTGAACCTCTTCCTGAATTTCAGCCTATTATTATTAAAAATATTATCAAAAATCTAAAAACCTTAAAGTAAATATGACAATATTAGTAACACTGCTAAAACAAAATCCTTTAAATTGTATCATATATATTAATTACCAATCTCTCTAATGATATCCTAAACTTTTCTATTTTTCTAAACCATAGAAAACTTTTGTTATCTAATCTATTCCTAAATCTCAATGTGGGATAAAATGGTCAGACCTTGTGTTCATAAGTCTAGTATTCCGATACCTTTTGTTTTTCAAGCGTACGATTTAATGGAATATTTTTATTTACTTCAATTTTATACAGTAAAATTAATCTGAATGTTTTTTCCGTTAAGTTTTCCTTTTTAGGGTTTCGTTCATCTGACGAAACCCTATTCGTCTTGCTTCTCTGTCTGTCCGTCACAGAGCCGGTTCTCAGAAACTGTATAACTTACAGACATGTAATTTTGTGTACTTACAGCTGAATGCCTACTGCCACTTTGAAAATCATATAATTTTGAAAAAATCGTATTATTTTAATATAGAGAGATAAAAAACCAATATCTAACAGCGTTTTACTATTAAATTTAAACAATTTTCGTTGTAGCAGTTGCAGACAATTAAAAATCCACAATAAAATTCTTTCTACAATGATTAATTTTCTATTGAAAGATTTCCACGTGAAAAATGAAAATGAAATAAAAAGTTTCACCAATTGAAAAAAAGATTAATATGACGTCGTATTGGTAACAGAACGAAAATTTTCAAACATTTCTCAATAATACAAAGAGTATGAGTATGTGTAAGTATAGAAAGCAGGCTAATATGACATTAGAGAATTAAAAAGAAAATTAATATGACGTCATATTAGAAGTTTAACGGACATTTTCAAAAAGTACACATGACATCAGCAAGTGAATATATCGTCATATGAGTTTGAGGAACGTATTGAATCATGATAAAAACCCGATTATGGAAATATTGGCATATTTTAACATTTTGAAGTTCTCTGTACTACATGTTTAATTTTGAAATTGATTCTTTTTTTCAATATCGCATTTAGTCCACATGACAGACAATATTATGACAGAGTGTAATACCGGGCCAGTGAAAAACGTGAAAAATAGACCGGTAAATTTTTACTTTATAGAAAACATGTTATTATTTTTTTATGAAATTTAT
Source organism: Maratus michaelseni (assembly GCA_963931845.1). Lineage (NCBI taxonomy): Eukaryota > Metazoa > Arthropoda > Arachnida > Araneae > Salticidae > Maratus > Maratus michaelseni. The sequence goes on along the minus strand of OZ007589.1, from coordinate 25,180,119 downwards.
TTGGGTTTATAAAGAAAGGATAAAGTGTTTTGAAAGCAGAGTTGCCAAGTCTCCGGTTTTTTGCACACCAGTAATATTTTAGAGAAAAATGTTGTTTTTTTAATTCGCAGAATGCTCCTATTAAATAAAACAACATTTTCTGTACTAAAATGCTGATATCCAAAAAGCCGGAGACTTGGCAGGTCTGTGAAAGGAATATTAAACGAAACACTTTGTGCAATCTTCGATCCCACTTACCAACTTGTTTATGTTATTTTCCAATTTTAATTATTTTTTTCAGTTATTAATTTTCATGTAGTTTTATACTACAGCTAAACGTAATTTTTCAATGTTTCTATGCCTCTGTTAAACCGTAAATTGTAAGTCCATTAAACCGTAGGCCATTACGAACGCTCACAGCGTTCCGGACGAGGTACACATGCGTCTATCTGAATTACAAAGCCTGATTACCACTGTGTCAAACTTCACCAGTAATATTTAAGAGAAATTTTTGTTTTATTTAAATACCTTTTTCGCATTAAAAAACTGTCATGAATAAGAAACAAATTTCTATTCATTTTTATTGGTTGAAGTTTGCCCCGTATTTAATCAGGCGTTTTCAAACATTCCGTGCAACCACTTCCAAAATGAAACCTAACGATGTGTGAAGAACCGAAAGTCAAAACTCTACGGCCTAAGAGAAAATGCCTATAGTGCTCCATTGTTCCATTAATAATATCATGAAATAATTGATCAAATTATGTTTATTTCGCTTTTAAAAACCACAAAATTTGCAACTTTATAATTTACAATTTCAGCACATATAAATAAATTTTAAAATTCAAATTGGAATTGGTCAGATTATTTTCACTAAAAAAAAAAAAAAAAATGCAATTTTTATTTTTTTGAATTCTTTTAAATAGCTTAATAACTAAGCAAAATTTCCTAATTTATTTTTATACCCCAAAGAGGAATTTATTTTATGTTTTAACTTTTTGCAATCAATAAAAATCCTTCTTTATTTTTCTTCAAATAGCCAATAATGCCTTCAGTGGAAAATATCTTACCTACTGTCATGATTACACAATGCATTTCATTGAATAAAATATTAGAAAGAGAAAATTCAATATAATGCATCAGATATTTGGTGTGTATTATCCAAAAGTTGTGAATTGTTTTTCGTAGTTTGGGATATTCAATGGTTTATTTCTGTGAACTGAAATTGTCCTCTAATAAATTTGTAAAAGTTACACTTTTTAATTTTTTTTATGTCTTCCTTAGATTAAATTGGTCGATAATAAAGATTTTAACTTTAATCCAACAAGATCATTTTAAAATACTGCATTCTTGTACACATAAGCTTTGTTGAGTTATGATGAATTACAAAAAACACTTAGTTATACGTCTTTTTCGCACCATTTAAAATTCTATTTAATTAGGAAAATTAAGTGACACTCACAAGTTTATAATGGCGGTTCCTTAGATCAAAAATATGTCAACATGTGTAAAAACCTTGCATCACAAATACATCTAAATAAAGCACAATAGAAGCAAATAATATGTAAAGAGTAAATTGCAGTTTTAAATCTTTGAAAAATAATTATAAAAAAAGCAATTCACAAAGCATTTTCAAAGTATTTTCTCTCATTTCAAATACATAACTCAGTTCTTCAAAAAATGATTCCATAAATATTTTTTAGCTCCTTGACATACATATTTCTACAAGCACCTATTATTTTTTGTTTAAGATCAACTGCATATATAACATCGTGCGTGCCTTCCTTAATTTGCCACAGTTCACAGATTTACATTTATAATTTGATATATAGTACCAATTCACAGAGGTAAGTTTTTAATTAAGCATAAGCCATTTAGTCTTAAAGATACAGGTATTCAGCATTCGTAAAACTCCTGTTGGAGCGAAAGTTAAAAAATTCTAATTGATCTTTTCTGTCTACATGAAGCGAATAAAAATTTAGAAAGTGTAACTAAAGTGTTAAAATGCGTGTTTGTAAAACTTAATTTTACAAACACACAATAAAGGACAATTTAAATAGTATAATCTTATTTGGTACCTGTCTTTGAGCTCAATTGCTATTTACATTGGCAGGCGTGATTGTATTTCTACACCACTAAATTTATATAGTAATATTTTTCTTCTTTAATCGATAAATTCTGCGATGACACACTAAGAATATTGCTACAGTAGAACTCCAATTATCCGAATCAATTGGGACCGTACCCCATTCGGATAATCAAAATTTCGGTTAATTGGATTTTTTTTCCGAAATAAGGGTCTATTTTAATGATTACTGTATGTACGTTGAAAATGGAAGAAAAAAACTATTTTTAAAGAAAAAGATATTTTAATTAATTAAATGAAAAGGCAACACTTTTACATGTTAAGCGTACTTACAACCGCTGTACAGTATGTACGTATCGTACTGTAAATGAAAGTCATATTGCTTGCTGAACATCTCGAAGGCTGAAAGTAAGCTGTTTGACAGTCTTCATCCGTTTTCGGGCAGCCAAGTCGCGCATCCGCTTGACAGTGAGAAGTTGCATCTGGTCACACTCAGGCTGACGCTCCATCCACTTCAACGCAGTTTCAAGGCCGGCAAATGCTTCACTAGCTGATGGTCCCGTGTCTGCTTCAACTTCGACATTAAGGTCATCTTCTTCCTTGACACTTTCACACATTCAATAAGTTCATCGTCATTTAGAATTTGAAACCCAGGTGGGCCGGGCCGGCCACCTGGCGACGGACGACAGCCAATAATCGAACTGCACTATGAGATGGTGACTCATCATCCCAATAATGTTCACATTGCGCCTACACTAAATTCGCGGGGGGGGAAGGACAATATACCGCGCATAGACAGAATCATTATTTTGCGAATCGCAGTACGTTTCCGTCTTATTTTTTTTTCTGAAATTCTGAAAGCGATTCGGATAATCAACGTTTCGGATAGTCGGAGTTCGGATAATTGGAGTTCTACTGTATATAGATTTAGTGGTGTACAAAATACCGGAGCACAATCACCCCTGCATTTTCTACTAATCTCCCTCGTGTAAAATGGATATGGCGCGTCTCTCTGGGGGATAAACTGTTTGTATGATAACACAAATTAAATAATATTTTATTATAAATTTAAGAATAATAAAAGAAAAATAAATTAAAAATAATTAAACTGAATTAAATATAAAATGGTCTGTATATGATAACATCACTTATACGATTCTACAAAAAATGAGATGAAGACAGCCTCCCATAACATAATTTATGCATACCACTTAAAATTAGATATTATTGTTATGTCATCTAATGCATGTATTGTATGTCATGTATATATTGTTATGTCATCATGTTCACACTAATTTTCTCTTGCATTGTTATGCATTGAAATATACTAAATTAATTTTAATTATGTATTAGCTCACTATTAAAAGAGTGTGAATGGTGTTACAAAATATAGTTTTTGTGCCATTTATCTTGGTTCAAATTTAAATATACCGTAGAAAGAAAAAGGTTTTTTAAGTAGTAGACTTAATATTATAAAGTAAAAATGGAAATAATACTAAATAAATAGGTCCTTCTCTGATGCTATTTTAGATTTAGAGATGTATAATTATTACTTGCAGTAAGTAAAAGTAATGATTAGTCGTTAAAGATAGTATTATTGGATAATGATAATAATTTTTAAATAGCGTTATTCTGATATTGTTTTGTTAATACTGGTATTTATTCGAAAGGAAATAACAGAGCGGTTTGATATAATAAAAATACATTTTGTGATGTTTCAGATTTGAGCATATACTTCAATGTACACACAAACACAATATTCATAGCAGCTGTCAACTTTTACGCTTTTTCAATGCCACTAAAATTTAAGAGTAAATTTTATCTCCCCCCTTCCGCAGAAATATTCGATTAAGTAAAGCAAAAAATTCTACGAAATTTTAGTGGTAGCAAACGAAAGTAAAATTTTCAGTTTATGCTATACATTGAGATTGTCTGTGTGAAATAACTGAAGATTAAATGTTATAATGTTATCTGTTTCCTTTTCCAAATTATTTTGAAATTTATTTATGTATTTTTTCCTGTTCTTGTATAAAAACAATTCCTTCTTTAATATATAAATATAATATTGCATGAATTCCTACATCATTACAAAACGAAAAGCGATGTTAAAATGCTGAATTATATTTCTTTATACTTTAGCAATATCAACAATTATTTACTAGAATATCAGAGAAATGAATTGAAAATTAATGAATCAAATTGCGTTAATTTTGCGATTTATTCTAACTCAAATTACAAAATACGAAATAGTCGGGCTAGAGATAAGATTATATATATTTCAGAAAATATAAATAAATAAGTTTATATGTTTTTTAAATGGTGCAATTTCACTTTTACTGTCGTTAAGCTATTTTATAATCTTAAACATATCCATTAAAATTTAAAGTATTTTTATTTTTTACTGTAATGAGAATTTGGGCACCGATAAATATTTCATAGAATTTTATTTCTCTTTATGAATTACAACGACGTAACATAATTACCACCATTTTGAATTAACGTTGTTAAAAATTTGAATATTTAATATTAGATATGAAATTGGAAAATAAAATACTACTTAGTGCGGCTCATCTACAAATGAAGCATTTTCAGTTTCACCTAATGTTATTAAAATTGATTCAGTTAAAATTTCAGGGTAGAGGACGGGAAAAATAGGTTTTTTTAAATCTATATATATTATCTGATTGCTTTTTTTAAAACTCAGACGTAACATTTGGCTAGATGCATCTAAATACTATGTACGTATTTAAAACAAAATCGTTTCATAAAACATAAATCTGGATGTCAGGAAGTGGATGAGTAAATAAATACCTACGTTCTATATTTAAAAGAAAATCCTTCTCTCTATATAAAAAAAGTAATGGTTTGGAAACGGACCAATACAAATCTGCGTAAATATTCCGGGTTATTCTCATCGCTTTTTTACTAGGGACTGTTTTGAGGAGCGATTACTTTTTTCCTAGCCATCCTACGGATTCGAAAATCTTACCACCAGACGCGAAATATAACAAGCTTTCAGAATTTCAAACAATTATCACGGTCAGACAATAAAAACTCAAAAAATCCTTAAAAATCGAATAAAAAATCTTTAATTGAAAAAACAATTTTTTTGTTGTTGCCAATTTTTAAATAAGCGCAAAGGATTATGTTTTATCTCAAATAAAAAATGTATTTGCGCGAGACTGTTAAAAACAATAATGAAAGTTTAAAATAATAATTAAATGATCACGTGTTGAAAGCAGGAAATAAATAAAATTACGTCATAAAAAAGTGTTTACACATTAATATTAAAAATAAAAAGATGAGTTAAATGAAAAAGCATTATAACCTGATTACAGAAGATAGCCGCCGTTCGTGATATCATCATCATCATCTTTTTAAAACAGGATACATTACCAAGTTTTAAGAGGCTGTGAAATCAGACAGGGGGTTGGTGAGCGTAGCGAGCAGGGGGCAGAGCCCCCTAGTATATATATATATATATATATATATATATATATATATATATATATATATATATTCAAGTTGCAAAGAAAAAACATGCTTTGCATACTTTTGCTGTGTGGCATGGAGCTGAATCTTGCTGGAAAATAAATGGTATGTTGTTGGGGAAGAGATCCCTGATTTAAGGTATCAATTTTGGTTCCAGGACAATTTCGATGCATTTTTTGGCATTCAGGATGTCATCAATCACTTGAATTCGGCCCACACCATCTTCAGACATACATCCCCAAATCATGACATTTGTTGGGTTTTTTGTAGTTGCTTCAATGCAATCAGGATGAAGTGTTTCTCCTACTCTACGTCTCACGTATTTACTACCATCACTACCAAAGAGCGATATTTTACTCTCATCGCTCCAGATTACTTGGTTCCATTGATTTTCTGACCATTTAATGTGTTCTTTTACCAACTTAACTCGTTTTTTGCGTTGCTTTTGATTTAAATATGGTTTTTTCCTTGGAATTCTAGCTTGTAGTCCAAATCCTGATAACCTTCTTCTTATTGTTCTTGAACTTACTGCAATACCCGCTGCATTCATTTTATATCTAATGGCATCTGATGCAATTTTTCTATCTTGAAGGCATAGCCGTTTAATTTTTCTATCGGCAGTAGCCCTTGTGCCTTTTTTTCGGCCTGATTTGGCCTTATTTTCCCCTGATTTCGTTTTTTCAGAAGGGAAACAGAACTTTCGTACACCAGAACAAGTCACTGAACCACCAACTTGTCTTGAAATTTCAGCATAAGAGAGGCCATTTTCTCTCAATATGACAATTCGGCTTCTTTTTGTAGCTGTCCAATTAGTTCTTCTTGTTGATGACATTGTTTAAAATTAGTTTAATTAAAAAAGGGACTTTAAATAGTCATAAACAGCAATACTCTATTTAATTGTACTATTATGCATCATTCCGCAAAATATTTCCACAGCAATAACTCTTTTACCATCCAAATAACCTAAACTATAGTTACAGACATTTGATTGGTCCTCAGAACAGTGTTTGTGATTGGCTAGTACGCTTTTATTACAAAACACGTCCTTATTCAAAACGATTTGTGTTTGTTTGTTCTACTAGAATGAGCATAACTCTTTTTGTAATACAGATATTGTAATACTGTTTTCATTATTAAATTCTACATTGAAGTACCTTTAATTTGATCTATAAACGTTTGTATTTAAGGGAAAATTAATATATTGTACAAGCACACAAAGTTGAAAAACATGAAACATTCAAAAAATGTCCAAGCTTGTGGCCACCACTGTATATTGAAGCATTAGACTAAAAACATATTTAAAGTTTCCTTAATACAATTAATAATAAAAATTAAACTTATTTATTTGGTTATTTACTTATGGGATTAATTAAAAAGTGAGGCAACGCGCAAAAGTACACAAATACGAGAAAACGCGATATATCTGTGTAAACATAACGCGATATAGCAGATTCTGCTGTATACAATATGAAAAATTAATGCTCAATACAGTATGAGAAATATTATTTACACATCTGTTTAAATGTAGGTGTAAAATTATTTGAAGATCTATCCATTAAAATTTATTTGATGTTTTCATGGATATCTATAAATATATATAATATCTAAATACATCAATAATGGCATACCATTAACTAATGGGCCAATCTGATTACTTTTTTTTCACTGCAAAGAATGAATATTTAAATGGAATACCGAAGAATCTTTATTGAACTGAAGACATTATTTTTTGTTATGAATATGATAAAAGTGCTTTAAGTGTTTCCTTTCTATAAACATAGCTGCCAACTTTTACGCTTTTTTCCTACCACTAAAATTTTATAGTAAATTTTACCTTATTAAACAGCCGAAATCATGTCATTCAATACGACAAAATTTTCTATTAATTTTTAGTGGTAGCAAAAAAGCGTAAAAGTTGGCAGCTATGTATAAATAAAATTTATTTTTAAATTCCTCAAGCAAATCACATCTATCACAAATAAGTAATTGAAGAATCTGTAATACTATCTAGTATGAATAAAGCTGAAAATGAAGATTTCACTAGGGAAAACATATATATATATTTTAATGCTAAATATCTATATACATATATAAATCAATTAGATAATAATATTTGGATATCTTTTAAAATATATTCAATAAAATTCAGAACAGAAAGTATTCAATGTTAGACTAATTTAGATAAGTATTATAATGTTTTAAAATGCCATAAATTTTCTCTACTATATTTTTTTTATCCAGGCTTTTTATAGTAAAAGTGTCTTATTTTCAATTTCCTGGCATTGTTTTTCGAGAAATCGAGCTTTTCAAACCATGTCACGTAATTTCGTTTCGTTTCATTTCCAAAGTTTTAAAATTGTTTAACTTTATTGAATTTTTTTTTTAAATGTGCAAACAAAATGTTTTAAAAATGGGTCACCTTCTAAGATTATTTAATTTGCCTGGATAGAAAACAGTTTTATTTGAATTAATTTTCTTTTTTCAAAAGAGGTTTCTATTTTTCAACGTTAGTTGAAATATTAGTGACACGTTAGTGAAATATGTACTCTCGGTTAAAATAAACAGACAGAGAGAGGACATCTCATACATTTTTATTACCAAATTTTCGTAGACGAAAACGGAAATAGCCATCAGATTGAGAATTATATTTTCTTTCAATTTTTATCAAAATAAAAACACAGAAATAATAATAAAAAATAAAATAATAATAATAACAGCTTATCCCTATTGAAATATGAAAAAAAAAATATTTCAATATGGATACTTAATTTTAACAAGAGAATATCAATATATAACTTTAAATAAATTCATAACGATAACCTTTCTGTAAGTGTTTTTTTAGCTCTAATTGAAATGACTAATTAAAACATTCATTATTATGTCATATGTTTTAGTTCATATACTTATTTTGTACCAGCAGGAAATTTAATTGCAGAAAAAAAGAGCATATAGCTGATATTAAATACAATAGAAAAACCACAGCCCTGGCAAGATTATATCAAGAAGAAACCATCCAAATAAATTTCAATGAAAGTAAAATATTTTTTGTCTTCCAGTCTATACTATCCATCCATAATAAGAGAAACCATAGAGATACTAACACTTAAAAATACAATATGTAACCATGCGGCATCTTTCAGCTTACCGAAATTGTGGCTCGAGTTACTCCATGGTTACAAATATGAAAATAAACAACCAACTAAAAATAAAAGATAACGTGCGTAATTTTTAAAAAGTAAATGAAAATTAAATGATAGAATTTCAAATAATCACTTCAAAGACCGTGTAATTATAGAATATTCTCATTTGTTTTCTAAGAATGGTTCGGAATGAGCCGAAACATGTCAACAACCTAATAAAAGTTATTTTACTGTATATTATGTTGTTAATTTACACCTTTTAACATTTAAAATAAACATTAAAATATATTTAATAGACAGGCGAATGCTATTAATGAAATGACAAGAGTGAAATGTCATTACAAATATAGGAAAAAAAGTGGACTATGTGTTCTTCATTTTCGACCTTGTAAAGAAACTGCTTGAATGCGCAGTATTTAGTAAATATTCAATATCGAGTTAATTTAGGTAGACAAAACAATTTTAATAATAAGGTATTTTAGAATGTAACTAAAATTTAGTTCATTATACTACCGAAATCATTCTGAATTTTAATGTTATTTCACAGGAATGTTAATGTAATGTACTTTTATTGTCAGGTAATAAGCCACTCAAAAATGAAATACCTTCTGCGTATGTGTAATTAAAGATATTTTACTATAACGAGTGATATCTCAATGGAACAATGGAGCAATGTAGTCAGCATAATGGAATAATCAGCTAGTTGCGTACCAACTGAACTTCCAGGCTATAGGTAATTGACTTGCGAGGCAAAAGGGAGCCGTGAGAAATGTGAAAAGTTAAAAATTAAATAAAATTATTTAAAAATATAATAATGAAATAGAAGTTTAACAAAAAGATTGTTCCATGTGTTCATTGTGAATCTAAGCATAATGTTTCTCGTGTGGCTTTTTACACTTGTGGATATCTTAGCCAATACAACTTCTAAACTTCAGCCGTTAGTCTAAGGAATAATAAAAACATCCTGAAGTACATGATCGAAAACAACAGAAAAAAGACAATGTAGTGACTTTATTGGTTTGAGAACATGTGTATCAGAGTTGATGAAAACTTGAGCCAAAGCTTGGTAATGCAACGTGATTTCATCGACCGTACACAACTGTTTTGTAAAAGACGGTTTCATAATTTAAACTGAATCAAATGCTTCTGAATCCAATACCTGTTTGTCATATCTGAAAGAAAATTTAATGAATTTAAGTTGATTTCTATTTAACGAATTATCTAAATAACGAAGTTTTTAAGTGTAACGATGAGACTTCGTTAAATGGAAGTTTAACTGTACATATATTTTAAAATAGCATTTTTTATTCACTATAACAATGTGCGATTAGTAACAGTTTGAAATGTGACTTTCGGGGCCTTAATTATGTCAGAAAACACATACTGTAGTAAGTACTTGTTCACTTACGAGAGAGAAATGCAAACATGAATATATTTCAGGGCTTGTTTTATTGATACATTGAAATTTACATCTATTTTGTATAATGTTGAGTTCACATAGTTCGAACTAATTGGTATTCTGAAAAGCTATTACTTGGCAATACAATATATTGTATGTGTTTCAACAAAATATATTTAATTAAATATTATCATGGATACTATTATCATAAATGTAATCTTCTATATTTCAAAGAAGTAGACAAAATAATAAAACACTCTTATTAATTACGCTTTGAGCCTTATTTTAAGCTTATTACTATTTTTTTTTCATGGTAATGACCAGTTCTTACAAACAGTAACACCTCCATTGAATTATAAATTGTTGTTAAAATAACTTGTGTATTTAAAAGGTTTTCAAATTATTAAATATTTTTAACTTCAGGATAACCAAGTATTTTTTAAACCATGCAAAATACATGTGTTTGTCATCGGATGTAGAATGAATCTACACCTGTTCCTTTTTAATTACCCATCTTACGTAGTATAGGGTAAGTCTTGTAATCGTTTTGAAAGTCGAAAGAAAAATTTTTGACGGATTTACGCGTTTCAGACACTGGAGATTCCGAAAAACATATTTTTAGAAAACAAATTTGCCGTCCGTCTGTCTGCGTGTGTGTCTGCAAATGCTCCAACTCCTGAACAAATTGAGATAGAGACTTGAAATTTGGTATGTACATAGTATGTGATAATGGGAAGAAGCTTATTGAATTTCATTAACCTCGATTTTCCGGAGCTATTTTTTTCGGACTCTCGAAATATTCGTTCTGATAAAAAGTACATAAAAATTTTCGAAAGTGTTTATTTTAAGGAATGAATATAAAAGACAATAAAAAAACATACATTTTGCATAAAGAATGAAGTCGATCAGATAATGAGTTGCCGAGACATTTGTAATTATATTTTTCACAATCTTCGATTTTCCATGACCCTGTGTTTTATTCAAATTTCAATTCAAAGATATGTTTTAATTGGAAATGAGACCCTTAATCCGACGCGGTAAACCGTTAGTTAATATGATTATCAATTTTGGAGTTATAAAAATGTTTCTTGTACGCAATTCAGTAATAGAGCATTTAAAGCGAGGCTAATGAAAAAGAAAGGCTACCACGGTGCTTTACGAGTATCTGTTTTTACAGACCGCCGGAGTCACGTGATGCTCGAATGCACCAATGGAGGTGTACGAAGCATGTGTAAGAGCATCACGTCACTCTAGCGGTCTGTAAAAAAAGATAAAATATGGAATGCACCGCGGTAGCCTGTCTTTTTCGTTAGCCTCGATTTAAAGTTTATGACGTCATCAAGACACGATTTTATTCGAATTACAATGCATTTTATAAATAGTTTACATATATTTTATTTTCATATTTTATATTATGCATATCTATGGTGGGTAAGCATTACGGTGGCCCCCAAGGACTAGTTTGTTATAGCACTTAAATTAAATTGAAGCAATATACAGGATGTAAGGAGAAAATATGCTTTGTTCAATTTACAACTGTCAATTAAAATAATGAAAAACGAAATACTTTTATATGTGTTTTCGATAAGCCATACCTGCTGACAATCAAATGCAGTGAAATTTAAACAAATATTTCCTTTCTCGGGATTTTTAGTATTGAAAAGTACGATATGTTAAAAAAAACATTTTGCTTACTAGAATTATTTAAGGTGTTATATTCAATTTATCTGTCAAATATTTAATTGTTATAGGTGTTATAAAATTCTTAGGAGTTTCTTAGGGACCTCTGACAGCAATATATATATATATATATATTTTAATGTATAAATATTTCACTCTGTCTTAGTTAAATTAATATCATATAATTAAACGAAAATTTTTTATTATTATTAAGCTTTTAATTTAAATTGAAAGAAGTTTGAAATGGGAAATTGATTATTGTATTAGAATTAAGCAAAGGAAATCGGCAATAATTATTACTAAATCACAATACGTTTGTAAATGTAACAAAAATGTTTTAATACTGTAACTTCTATACAGATTGTCGGCTGAAAATATATTCATGGCATGATACTTAAAATGTGATTAAAGGCAAAAGAATTGTTCAATTCATTAATTTTTTCAGGTCGAAGGTAATATTAATAGAACATGTCATTCTATTGAGTATTATTTTCTCTTAATAATTATTTTCGTTATTGTCATTCTGAAACATTAGTAATATATGTCTATACATTTATTATTATGACTTCTTTTATGCTTTAGCATTCAGTAATAATAATAATAAAAATAATAGTTTTCTTAATTCCCTTTGCACAGTTGGGGATTCTTTTATTTCAACCATGTGTTAATACCACTCTTTAAATTTAAAATTGGGGCTACTTTTCCAAACGTTTAAATTGGGATGAAACATAAAAAAATATTAGAAAATGTTATGTTTGTTTAATACTATTGTAATAAGACATTTTTCCAAACATTTTCAAATTTTCTTCCTTAGTCTATTTACAGATGAATAGCACACAAAATAACTATTTTTGTTAGATTTCAGTAAATCCGTTAAATTAAAGTAACCTTTAAATTTTGTAATTTGGATATCTACTTTTAATAATATTAAGGTAAAAATAAATTTTCACAAAAACTGAAAAAAAATCGGATACGAAAGTGTTAAACAGAAATAAAATTCCATAGTTTATTATATAGCTGAAGAAATTCGTAAATATAATAATATTCACAGAAAATCACATCTCCTGAAACAGATTATAGTTTAAATTATATGGATAACATAAACTTTGAAACGAGGTTAAGCCGCAATGTCACCATACGAAAAGTTTGTCATTGCAAAATAACTGATTTCAGTTTTAGATTGTCATTTAGATTCTCGTATATATTCCAAGATATTTATTTCTAATAAAAATAATTTACGCGCACATTCAGGATTCAGTTTTTAATGAGTTCAAAGTGATAATTTGTTTTATGTTTTATGTTTATGCAATAAGTATTAATTTTTTGGAAATTTTAGTTTAATTTATAGTTTAGCAGTATTGTTGAAGAATTCGGGAAAAGAAAAAGAAATTTAATTTAAAAACGTAGATATTTATAAACATTCTTTATAATTTATTTTTAAAAGTTATGAAAAATTAATTAATAATGGAAATGGAAATGCAAAATTCATAGCTACAATTAGTAAAGAAGATACTTTTTAGAATTACAAGATTTTTTGGTACTTTTCGGTTAGCCGGGCGCCAGTGATATATATACACGTATATATACACGTATATATACACACATATATATATACATGTATATCTACACATATACATATATACACTTATATATACACTTATATGTATGAAAAAATATATACATATGTATGTACATATATATTTATATATGTAAAAATATCACTGGCGCCCGGCTAACCGAAAAGTACCGATTTTTTTAAACAGAAACCGCTTACATTTTAAGTATAATGTATTAATACATTCCATTAACTATTATATTTCATTAATTTTCATTTAAGAATAAACTAAACACTATATCTTCTTTGGATCGTAACTGAGAATGAAAAGGCTTATTTGAAAAGAAATACCAACTAATTACAAATTTTTTGTATGTTCATTTGTGAATTAACAAAAGATGAAAGCTTTCATTTATTATCTGTTTCGTAACATATTTTACAGAAAACATGAAGTGTAAATAATCATGACAAGTAAAATGCTAATTAACTTAACAACAAAAAGAGATAACAAAAAAAAAAAAAAAAAAAAAAAAAAAAAACATTTCTTTTACGTTTAAAAAGTATTCCATTTTGTTTTATATACAAATATTTGATATACTAAACTGGATGCTTTGGAGAATTAAGATTTATGACCATAAATATAGGATTACACATTTATCAATAAAAATGCATATCAAACAAAATAATAATACATTGTACATTTTAATCAATGATTTTGTACAACATAAAATAAGAATAATAATAAAAATTTTAATTAAACATTCTTTTATAAGCATTTAATGTTTATCTTTAAAATCACGCCTAATTTTGATTTCAATTCATGCAGTACAAAAAAAGAAAAAAATCCGTTACAATAACTTTATTTGGTATGTGTTCTGGCGACGTGGAAACCTCATCTCTTTGATTTGCGCTCGATAAAAGTGCAAACGGGTGGATTTATAAAAATATATATTATTTTTAAAATACGAAAGATAAAAGCCTTATTAAAACGATTTGTCAAGAATTTATAAATTATTTTCCAAATGTATGATGATATTTAAGTTAATATTAGAGGAGAAGGTGTACAAACGGGCACAGGTGTAAATATGAGCACCCCTTCCCAAGTGGCTATGAGATGTGCTGAAGACTGGCGACCAGGACTGTAGATGAGGCATATGTTATATGAGATAGCAGAGAGCAGTTGGAACCGTTCTTTCAAGTAGTGTGGATGCAGCGTGAGTTATTGTATGAATTGGTGTTTGTTCTGGACTCTGCTATCGACAGCTATCTGAAATCGTTTTCTTTTCATGTTATTAGGGTTAGTTTAAAATAATTTCACAGTGATACGGGAAGCGGAGATCCTAAGCTACTTTTAGAATCACGCCTTTAGATTACACATGAAAGTTTCCATCTTTCTTAGATGGGGTTGGTGTAAATATGGGTCTTCATTTAAATGCGGCCCCGAATTACACCACCTTTTCTCTTAAACAACATAAATCATTTCAATATTTTTTTTACGCGAAAACAACAATTTCCTACATTATACACATTACAAAATATATTATAAAATAAACCGAACAAATGCTTTTAGGTAAGACAACTTTAAAATTACTTTAGATGTAGATAATATTAAATTTATAGGTAATTATAAAGGCATTTTATTATCTAAAAATCCTCAAGTATTCGTTAGTTTTATTTTATAATATATTTGGTAATATGCGTAATGTAACATAACGTCGTAATGCCAGGGGGCAGGGATGGGAAGGCCAAAGACCTTCCGAAACAAAAGAAAATAATGTCATCAGATTACTGTGACCCTCCCCTTGTGGATAGCGTTGATTATATCAATCTGGATATCAACGATGGGGATAAACCAGACTCAAGCGATGCAACTTGCATCTTTTGTGATGGAAAGTTCTCTGAAGACACTCACGGAGAAGTGTGGGTTACATGTGTTATGTGCCAAATGTGGGCACACTTAGACTGTGTCGGGGCTGAAAGAGTCAGTTATGTTTGCGATTTCTGTACATAATTTGTTTCTGTAATAAATAAATTCTCTACAATTTTGTGTTGTTTTAGCCAGTTTTAAAACATTTTAAGCTATTTTTGTAACATTTTTGGAGAGCGTCCATATTTGCAGCCTATTTTTTTTGGTGCTTTTTTAAAAGCTTTTTGTAAATCTTCGTTTTCGAATTGAAATAATTGATATTAATCATTGTTTTTGCTTCTATCATTTAGTAAACTTGTTATAGTTGTGAATGAAGGTAAAAAAATTTGGAATTTTTCAAACAGAAAGTCACTTTAAGGCAAAAACAAAAAAGGATGCCCATATTTACACCTTTTCCTCTGAATTATTAATTAATAAAAGCGTATTGTCATTAGAGGAACATCTGTGAAAGTAATTGTTTTGTAATTCTAGCATATCAGGAAGGGAATACAAATTTTATTATAAACGTCCATCTTTATAACATAAAAACTAAGAGCAATCGACTACAAAATTAGGCCGAATTTTTGACATGGAATCAAAAGATAGTCCCACTAGCTGGACTATGCTGAATCACCTCGATTAAGAAAATAATATCATCGATGAGAAAAATAATATCATCGATGAAGAAAATTATATCATCGATGAGGAAACTAACATCATCGATGAAGAAAATAAAAAAATTTGGTACATAAGTTATAAGTCTATCTGGGCGTAGCCCATAAAAAATTAAACGGAACGACTTGCCCGATATAAGAAATTTAAAAGGATCAGACAAAGCCGACAAAATATGAACAATTTCAATAGACCTTGTTTGTCCGACAATAAGTGCAGCACATTTATAAATGTGCTGCACGAGACGATACTAGTTTGACAGCATCAATATACTATCTTAACATTTCCAGCGCAGAGGTCTGCATATGACAGTTTCGTCTTGTCTGAACACGGACATAATTTTTTCAGCCGGGCCAAGGACAGGCTTGTATTTTTCCCCCTACTTATTCCGGCCGATCGGGAACTTAATTGTTCCCAGAAAATGCTGGTGGGTGAGATTTTTTTTTTTTTTTTTTTTTTTTGTAAACAATTTCGCGTTGATGAACTTTTGTTAACGGAATTTTTGGAAATATACTTTTTTTTATACCGCTAACCAGGCTCCTACCTGCCCGGCATGAATGCCTAGCTTAACGGGTTAGTACCTGGGTGCGGGGCGGAAATCGCCTGATCACAGCATGGATGTGATCCACCTGACTATTGATTTGTTCACATCGCTGCTGTGCTCTCTTGTGATTTGCTACCGTTATCTTTATTTGCCGGTTCAAGGTTTCTGTTTAACTTTGTTGAATTGACAGATTTAATAGGTCTCGTAATTTAGAACCTTGGTCAGGTGACGAGACCCTCACCTGACTAGGCACCCCCAGAGGTATTATTCACAGGTAACTTGGAGGGCTTTGTACCCACGACGGATTTTACATGCACCAGGTGCCATTAGCGTAGATAGATTTACATATTTACCATGTCTGTTGGCTTGTCACGTTCATGGTGGGTTGTCGCTGTAGTGTTTATCGCCTCTTTTATGGGCTGATTTCACTTCTTGTTGTATTTGTCTCTGTCAAGGCTTTTTGGCGTTTTTATAGGCTCACCCCTGTTGTGGGTTTTTTTTTTGTATATCATTCATTGGTTTTTTGTCTCTTTCTTGATATATTTTTATCTCTAGCTTGTGCTAGAGCTGGTTTCCACATTTTGAATCTTGGTCTTCTTTCGAGAGTTTCACTGGTTATTATGTCACTATCGTGGGTTTTGTCACGTTGTAACTTTTGTTACTGGTGGTTGACACATTGTAACTTTTGTTACTGGTGGTTGACACATTGTAACTTTTGTTACTGGTGGTTGTCACTTGGAAATATACTTTAATAAATTACAGAAAAATATTTTTAAATCATTATTTTAATATACAGCTGCAAAAGTTATGATATTTTTAGCAATCTTTTTTTTCTTTTTTAATGATAATAAAAATAATAATAATTTCTTTTTTAAATAGTCTATATTTGGATGTAAGTGTCGAAGAATATAAATGATCATTAATTTTGCTATTCTGTTTTCGATTCTTTTCGGAGATATAGTTCGAAATATAAGGTAAAATTGTTGCATAAATATGTATGCAGTATTATTTAAAAGAAAATAATCTTAATTGCATGCTAAGAAAATTCGGATTTTTTTTTTAATTGACGGTCAGGCAGGGTACGGGCCGGGAAATTTCGGCCTCAGCCTCTAGCATCACTTTATCCCGCTTTCAACGAATGCATGCTAGACTTCTTTACTGATGCCGGTCAGTTTCTCATCATAAGTCTAAACATGGTCATAAACAAATATTCGAGTACTGCATCGATATTAGCGATTAATAAATGGCGTGTTTAAATAAACATGATACAGCTCAAAAATGTCCTCGGCACTCAAAATAAACAGCACTGTGAACAAAACAACCATTTTTTCTTTGGAAGAATTGGACGAAGGATTGGAAAAGTGCCGTTCACCATGGACTTCTTGCGAACAATGAAATGACACGGCTTATCCAGAAATGCATTTTCACAACACAGTTATAAAGCTTAAGCGACGTGATCACTATTAAGATGTTGTTAATAATCATGAATGAATTCGCCAATGCACAGCCAATGTGAGGAAAATCACCACATAAGCCCTTAATTGGGAAGTACTCCTGTATCTATCACATTGTCAACTTTGTTGCATCAAATTTTTTCATCTTCCACGATTGCTTTCTAATCATTTGCGTGGTGTTACTTTCTCTACTTATTTTGAACTGGAAAGACTGGACGATTCCTCCAAGTCTTGAGCAACGATTTTTATCGTCAGCGAATGAACATTTTGATACACAATGGGAAAAATTGTAAAAAGAGATAGATACTTTGAGATACTTTGCTTATTTTAAAAGATTATTATATGCATTTGATTTAAAAAATGTTGATTGTACATAATTTGGCATTCCATTTTAATGATAAAAAATTGTAATGTCAAATATATAGCAAAAAGCATAGCAATAAAAAATTCAACAGTAACTATTTAAAATGAAATGTAAAATTATGAAAATACCTACAACAACAGTATATTAAAATTTCTATTGTTGTACATCGGTAATAAATATATTATTGTAGGTAAATTTTAAAATAAATATTGAAATAACCCTATTGTTCAGAAACTTATCCATTAAATTAATCTTGAAATGTTTTTATTCTAGAGATTCCTTTGTTATAAAAAGTAAGATTACAAAAATTCTGTTAAACAAAGAATATAAAGATTTCAAAATTTATGTCTTTAATGAAGCAATGTTTATTATTATTATGCTTATATATATATATATATATAATCAGCGCTTTTATAAACAAATTGTTCATTTTGAAAGAAAGTAAAATGGAATTTTACTTTAAATAAATTTCATTATTTTTGAATAAAATATATTTTATTTTTTTCAATACAAAGATAAAGATTTATTTAAACATATGGATAATAATTTCTTCAAAAACAATAGTTCTTTTGCAAAAAAAAAAATGAAAATTATTCAGCGAATTTTATGAATATAAATCAATCCCTTTTTTTGAAAGAGATTATATTAAGAGCACAAAGAAAATATGTATCCCATTTTACTTATTTCCCAAACAAAAGAAAATAATGTAACTCAGCTCATTTTAAATAACAAAAAAATGCATGAAACATACATTATGAAACATTTTTCAACATATTCAGAATACTGTAATAAAACTTTATTCTTTAATAAGTTGGAAAATGATGTCTAAGTAGAAAAGTCAAAGTCAAACCAGGCGGGGAGGAATAGATTTCTGCTTTAGCTCAACTAGCCCCGCCCAGTATCTAAGTAGACAATTTGAAAAACGCATAAAACAATTGTAAACCCAATTTCAACAGTTACCATCTATAGCCGGAAAACCATTTCAAATTATCTGTACAGCCCTGTATACGATCTATAGATTTGTATATTCTACACAGTATGCTAAATTTAGTTTAGGAAAGGCATAACGTTACTGAAAATCCCCTTTCATCAATTTATTTTGATACAATTTAAATTTTCTGGATTAATACCTTATTTAAATAAACAACATAAATTAATCCAAATCTTAGATTCTTGAGGAATGAGAAAACAGTAATACATGATAATAAATAATTTTTCCTGGTCATATGACTACGGAAAGATTAGCGGCTCTACATTTGGGAACATGTTTTCGTGCACAGCAACACATAATTTAATGCGTTTATCTTGTAAAGCATCCAAGTTGCTTCATTTTAGAATAGAGCATAACATTTTCCCCGACAAAGTACTGCTAAATTACATTTTTGTATTAAAATATCTACGTTAAACGATTATATTATGTTATAGTCATCATTATGTTATGTGACAACATAGAATTTATCATTATGTTGACAAAATGATAAATATCTTTAATTTTTTTTTAATGTGAAAATAGAATTTGTTTAGAATTTATACTATTTGTACTTATTTATATAGTTCATCAAGGTAATGTTAAGATTTATAAGTTTTCAAAATTATGATGTTTTGTTACGATAAAACTTTCCATAAATTCAAGACGAAAATGCCATGTAGGTTTTTTAAATTTAGCCAGTAGGTTTTTAACCAGATATTAATCAAGACATTAAAAAGAAAGTTTACAACCTAAAAAAAAAAAAAAAAAAAAAAAAAAACAATCAATGTATATAATAATGCTCTTGAATACGTAAGTTGAAAAAAAGAAAATTTATGTCTATCGAAAAAGATCCTGCAAAGTCCTTGTCAAACTGAGTAAAGGTACCCTTTGTTATATCGTACCTCGATCTATCACTCCATATCTCTCGCGAAGAAAAGTGATAAAATGATTTTACTTTAACCACACTTTTTATGAGAATGTGTATTTAGACTAAAATAAACAAGCATAATTCTATGTTGTTAATGTAATAATCGTTTAAATAAACGTTTAGGAGCTAACTATTATGCGTAGACTACCCACTTTCTTAAATCAATATTTTTAGTTGTATCGCGCATTCGGATATATCGTTCTTTTTTTTTTTTTGGTCTCCTCCCGACAATCACTATATAACGAAAAGCTACTGTATTAATAAACAAAAATTTATCAATTGAAATTTTACAAAAAATAGCTACAAAATGTTGTAAAATACTTCAGTTAGTTATTCATATACTTTATTGAAGAATTCCAATAATTTTTCGTTTCTTACCTGAAAATTTTCACTTTATCATAAAAAAAAATATATTTTTTCTTGAAATCTATTTTAATGAAAAATTTATAGAATAAGCATAGAAATTACCTTTTGTAAAAAATGGTAGATTTAATCGCTTAAATTATTTATTTACAAAAATGTGACGTTAAATTGTAAATTAAAAGTTGATTCTTGTGAATTAAGAAAAGTTTTGTTATATCTAGATTTTGTAGGTGTTTAAATATACTTGATTTTGTACATTTTCAATTTCACAGTACAGGCTTTAGGTTTATACCGGTTATTTTCTATTAGAGTACGGTATGAAATTTCTTTCGTAATATTATTTGCCAAATAAAGTCACTTGTTTGATATTAGTACATTTTATAAAAGAAAAAAAAAAAAGGAGCTCATAACAAAAAAACGAATATGCGTTTTTGGAAGAAATTAAAGTAAATATGTATTAACTTTTTGTTCTTTGTAATTATATAATCGTAGTGATAACATAATTATAATAAAAATTTCATATGAAATATTAAAGGTTTCAGCGTGAAGACATTTTTGCATAAATATTATATTCTTCTATACAGTGTGCCCGCTAAAATCCGTTGTCACCCCGATAATTTCTGAACGGCAAGAGCTATAGTCATAAAAGTGGGTTTAGGTATAGTAAAGTTTGTCCTGCGCTATGCAAGGAAACCGTTTACAGCGCCACCTGGGGGCTAAATTTGGAGTTAGCGTTCGTATTTTTTAAAAAACGTAAGAGATACTGGAAAAAATTCAATTACAAAATTGTTCAGCATTATCGATTTAGTAAGAGAAGACACCTTCCGTAATGTAATGTTAAAAGTAGAAGGCGTAAAATGCATACCTATTTGGCACGAAACTCCCAAAATTGTAACGCGACATAATGCGGAAGAAGAGAGGAAAGGTTCCACTCCAGAGTTTCAATTGTCAGTAAATGTACAGTATTTATCTTTACATAAATAAATCTTAATATCACATACCGTGAAAAAGTATTTTTTTCCAACCTATACTAATATTATAAAGGAGTAAAGATTGTTTGTTTGTTTGTTTGTAGGGGGTAATCTCTGGAACTACCGAACCGATTTCAAAAGTGATGGTGGCAAATTGATGGTGACAACCCCTGCTCCAACATAGGCTATATTTTATGTCGGTGCCACTAACCCCAGGGGTTGCAGGAACAAAAAACGTTCTAAAATTGCCATTTTTTAGCGATAACTCTTCATAGAAATATCCGTTTTCCTTCAAATTTTGTTTATAGGTTCACTGTGTTAAGGTGCTTCCCTGATTAATTTTCGGGATTGATTGGTTAAGTATAAAGGGGGGGAACAAGGGGCTAATTCCCCCCCCCTTAATTTATATAAATGGGTTTTTCATGCAGAATTGTTCCGTTTTCCTTCAAATTTTGTTTATAGGTTCACTGAGTTAAGGCGCTTCCGTGATTAGTTTTCGGGATTGATTAGTTAAGTATAAAGGGGGGGGAAAGGGGGGGCTAATCCCCCCCTTAATTTATATAAATGGGTTTTTTATGCAGAATTATTCCGTTTTCCTTCAAATTTTGTTTATAGGTTCATTGGGTTAAGACGCTTCCTTGATTACTTTTCGGGATTGATTGGTTAAGTATAAAGGGGGGAACGCGGGGGCTAATCCCCCCCTTAATTTATATAAATGGGTTTTTCATGCAGAATTATCCCATTTCCTTCAAATTTTGGTTAAAGGTTCACTGTGTTAAGACGCTTCCCTAATTAGTTTTCGGGATTGATTGGTTAAGTATAAAGGGGGGAACGGGGGGGCGTATCCCCCCTTAATCTATATAAATGGGTTTTTCATGCAGAATTATTCCGTTTTCCTTCAAATTTTGTTTATAGGTTCACTGTGTTAAGGCGCTTCCCTGATTAGTTTTCGGGATTGATTGGTTATGTATAAAGGAGGGAACGGGAGGCATATCCCCCCTTATTTTATATAAATGGGTTTTTCATGCAGAATTATCCCATTTCCTTCAAATTTTATTTATAGGTTCACTGTGTTAAGGTGCATCCCTGATTAGTTTTCGGGATTGATTGGTTAAGTATAAAGGGGGGAACGGAGGGCTAATCCCCCCTTATTTTATATAAATGGGTTTTTCATGCAGAATTATTCCGTTTTCCTTCAAATTTTGTTTATAGGTTCACTGTGTTAAGGCACTTCCCTGATTAGTTTTCGGGATTGATTGGATAAGTATAAAGGGGGGGGGGAGAACGGGGGGGCTAATCCCACCCCCTTTAATTTATATAAATGGGTTTTTCATGCAGAATTATCCCATTTGCTTCAAAATTTGTTTATAGGTTCATTGGGTTAAGACGCTTCCCTGATTAGTTTTCGGGATTGATTGGTTAAGTATAAAGGGGGGGAACGGACGGGGCTAATCCCGCCTTAATTTATATAAATGGGTTTTTCATGCAGAATTATCCGATTTTCTTCAAATTTTGTATATATATTCATTGTAATTAGAGATTTACCTGATTAGTTTAAGGGGTTCATTAGTTAACTATGAGTGGGGTAACGGGGGGATGACCCCCCCCCTTAATATATTGTTTATTTCTTTATTTTTAGATGGGCTTATTTTAAATTCTTTGAAATAAGTGTATAATATACAATTAGTGTGAATAGCCTGTGAACTCAATGCCCTCAGTTTAACTGGGCAGTTTTATTGTTATTTTTTATACTGAAGGAGCTAGAAATTTGAAATTTGTCATTGTAGTTATTTATAAGATGTAAATGCTCTCTAAGAACAAAATAAAAAAGAAATTTAAATTTAAAAGGGTGAAATGAGCGAAAAGCGTTCTAAAAACAGTCTAAATTACAATTTCTATGAAATCTCTGGAACTACAGAACCGATTTCAAAAGTAATGGTGGCAAATTGATGGGGACAATCCCTACTCCAACATAGGCTATATTTTATGTCGGTGCCACAAACATCAATGGGGTGCAGGATCGAAAAATGTTCGAAAATTGCGACTTTTTTATACTGAAGGGGCAAGAAATTTGAAATTTAGCATTGTAGTTACTTATAAGATGTAAATGCTCTGTAAGAATAAATTTTAAAAAAAATCGAAATTTAAATGGGTGAAATGAGCGAAAAGCGTTCTGAAGTCATTCTAAATTACAATTTCTATGGAATCTCTGGAACCACGGAACCAATTTAAAAAGTGATGGTGGCAAATTTGTGGTGACAATCCCTGCTCCAACAGCCTCTTTAATAAAAAACTATGCGTTGCTGACGACTGGGTTTTTCGCTAATTGTTGCAACAGATTAATCTCGGAAAATGAAACATTTGAAGTTACTGAAAAAAATGATAGCTCAAAAAGTATTTGTCAGAAAATTGTTAGACAAACTGCGTTCGAATGGTAAAAAATTGTATTTTTCTTGATATAAATTTCAAATCTAATGATTATGCCGTTTTTCAAATATTGAATTTCAAAAATTACCAAATTTTCCAATGGAGTACCATAGCGAAACCTTCAGTGTCCTGACGTGTATATTGGCTATAGCACGAGTCACAAATTATAGTAGCGTTATTATTCTGTTAAAATATAAAAGTTATTTATGAAATGTCAATATTTTGTTTGATTAAAGGTTCGTTAAAAGAAATTGACCAGCGTAGCGGGCGTAGCTTGCTAGTTTTGTATAAATGGTGCGGATACATGAAACAGCGAGAGTATGCAGCCCCTCCACCAACATTGCAGGAACTTCGAAACCATGTTACGGATGCTTGTACCAGCGTGTCACCTGCCATGTTTTACAAGAAGCAGCGGGAAGTGCAATCCCGTGTCCAGATGTGTATTGTTGCTGAAGGACACCATTTTGAGTATCACAGATAGATGAGCCTCATTTCCAGTAAGTGCAGTTTTGTACAACGTGATCAAACACATGAGCGTTTTGTGCTTTTCATTTGTATCATTTTTGTGAGAAAGATGTTTTTTGTAATAAATCGATGACGCTGAATAACTCTGTAATTGACTTTTTTCCCGTATCTCGTACCGTTTTTGAAATAAGAACGCTAACTCCAAATTTAGACACCAGGTGGCGCTGTAAGTGGTTTCCTTCGGTAGCGCATGGCCACTTTACTATACCTAGACCCCACTTTTATGAATATAGCTCTTGCCGTTCAGAAATTATTGGGGCCCCAGCTAGAAAAAGTTTGCAAAAATCTGAGCGTATTTGGCACTTCTGCTTATGCACAAAAAATGCAAACTAAATTGTGCACAAAAAATGCAAACTGAATCGTGTACAAAAAGTGCATAATTAGAGGTACCAAATACGCTCGGATATTGTGCACTTTTTTGTACACTTTTTTTGCATACCAAATATGCTCAGATTTTGTGCACTTTTTATTTTGCACATTTTTTACATACCAAATAATTCCTAAATTGTACACTTTTTAAGAAAAACAGAGGTGCCAAATATGCTGATTTTGTGCATTTTCTTTTTTGTAGACATTTTTTACATACTGAACATTTCAAGCATATACTATTTAAATTTAGATTTCAGTTTTTTTTTTCTCCCATTTTGGCGAACTTGTACCATGCCTGATAAAATCATTGTTGTTTATCATTGTTTATAACTATGCATCTTTCCAAAAATTGGTTTATTACTATGGTGATAACAATAAATTTCATAGTAAGCTGAATCTTGATTTAAATATATGCTTGAAATGTTCAGTATGTAAAAAATTTATACAAAAAAGAAAATAACAGCATATTTGGCACTTCTTTTTATGCTTAAAATGTGTACAATTTAGGGATTATTTAGTATGCAAAAAATGTGTAAAATAAAAAGTGCACAAAATCCAAGTGTATTTGGTACCACTGATTATGCATAAAAACTGTAAATTTTATAATTAAAAATAAAATTTCACACAGTAATAAACAAAAACATGTTAGTATTATTAAAACCCAATAAGAGAAAAATTTTTACACTTACTTGAAAACAGCTGCAAAATAAATATCTTCCTTATATATTTTAATTTTTTTAGTTGAAAATGTTTTAAATAATGTTTGCACATGTTTCAAATAATGCTTCACAACTTCCCTTTATTTACAAATGTAATCGGCGTTTTCTCAGCATTATGCAGTCATTGAAAATTTGACTGCTGCAATTGGATGTAATCATCCTTCTGACCACAGAGGGCTTTGATATAGATGATTACTAAAATCAAGCTGCTGTTAGGAAGAAGCAAAATAAAACAGAGTACAAAAAAGAAAAAAAAGACCATTGCGGTACAGCCGCTGCATTTATTTGAAATCACAACATATCTAATAAACTAATGGTAGTTTTCAAAAAAGAAACGTTTGAAAAACTTCACTGTCCCATGACTTGCTTATGTCAATATATTTGCACCACAAACTCGCATCACTTAATCTTTTTAAGCAGCTATTGTGAAATAGGTTCCTTCCAGTATGTCGGTCATCTTCATAATGTTCAGTAAGTACTGTATATTTTGCACGGGCTTCTGAAATTTTGGATGATTTTCAATTATAAAATAAATTTGAAAGCTGTATCCAGTTTCTGTTTCCTGTGATTTTTTTTTTAAATCATGCAGAAATATGCAAATTGAACAATTTTAAAGACATTACATAAATATAATAATTCAATATTAAATTTTATTGAGTAGTTTGTTTTTCTACAGGAAAAAATAATAGTTATAATTGATTTACTTATATATTTGTGTAATATAGGGACAAACAGATAAATGTTGTTCATATGAACAATTTCCGAAATCTCAAACTTGAAATTTACTTTTCTATCTATACTATTAAAAATGTCATGTGCGTAACTATGTATCTATCTATATATTAACATCAAAGGCTCAGAGACTGTTGGGCATAGAGCTGAGAAAATTTTAATACAGTTGCATGATAGAAAAGATCATGAACGAAAAAAAAAATTCTAAAATTTTAATTAGATTTATTGTTTTTTAAGTTTTGTGAATTTTGCTTATCCGATTTATATTCAAAGAGTCACTACAGGAAAAAGGAGGGGGGGGGGAGAGAGTAAGTAGTTGTCAGAAGAAAAATAACAAATTTAGGAAGCTTGAACAGTTTTTTTTTAAATAAAAAGTTTAACTGTGAATCTGAATGAAAAATTTGATTTTCAATTCATTTTTAAATAAAAGATCATTTTTACATATTTAGAAAAACAGGTACATGCATTTGAAGTCAGGTCCGCATGCTGTGAAAATTTATAGAATTTTTATACTGAAATTTTTAAAAGCTGAATGTTGGCCATGCCACGTTATTTTTGATTTATAGGCGAGCCTTGGAAGGCCAAGAAGTTGAACTTACTTTTGGAATTTATATTAAAACAGAAATATCCATACATAGAATGGGTTAAGTAGCTAATATTAAATATATTTTTTAACACAACAAAAGATTAAAAATCATTGATTAAAATATCAGATTTTTTATCAAACTACATACATATTTTTAAAGGTTAAAAGAAAAAAAAATAGCTTTAATTACTTAACATACCATAAATGACTACATACATTGACCAGTAGATATCAGTATAAAAGCTACTGGTAATTGAAATATGTTACCAATAGAAATCATTATACCATTTGATGTCGGTAGCATATTAGCTTAATTTCTACTGATATCTGAATAAGCTGCTTGTTCATACGGTGGTTGGTTATTTATTAGAACCTAGTGGTGTCAGGAGAAATCAGTAAACAACAGCAGAAGTCAGTGGAAACTAGTGATGCACCGAATATTTGGTAAGTATTCGGTTATACTAACAAATATTCGATTAGGATGAATATTTGGTTAGGCCAAATCAGGGGTAGGGAAATACATGATTTTTTTTTACCCGCTAGTGGCAAGTGGATTTTCCGATAGGATGAGTGAATTTTTAGGGAGTCTGAAAAATTGCAGACTATAGAAGATATGACAATTTTTTTAAAAAACTAGTTCACTATATTTTGTAACTTTCTAATTTACAGCGATGATATAATAGTAAATATTGGTGTCTCAAGGAATCAAGAATATAATTTAATAATATTACAACTTTATTTACTTTAAAACGTGATAATTTGATTTTGAGTTATCGTCCATCTCCTTCCGTCTACCCTTCAATGGGGGGGGGGGGAAGAAAAAAAAACTGGGCATGCAATTTTTCTCAAATGTTCTTGAGCCCACCCAATATTTTTCAAAAGTTAGCACCACTGTACATTAACATTCTTTCACCCAAATAAATATGCAAGAAATATAAGGAAATTTTCTTTTAGATTTAACAAAAGTAAATTCTGACAGTCATTGTGGATGGAGAGAAATCAAACACTATAAAAGTCTTGCAACTTTTGTTGGCAAAATATCCTTTTTTTTGCCCCTATCGAGAAAAATAACTGCATATTTTGTAACAGATTGCCGAATTTCATGACTTTTTTTATGTGACTATTTGACGAAATTCGCTATAGTTCAACAAAATTTGTGATTTTTCCGCAATGCTTCGCAATTTTCTACAATTGTTCATAATATTTTTTTTTTTTTTTTTTTTTTGCGACTGAAACAGAGTTCACGATTTCATGTGCGACTGATTGATGAAATTAGCGGTTGTCTTTTGCGTATTTTGGTAAAGAAATTCGCGATTTTTTTATGTAACTTGTTTGACGAAATTATCAATATTTTTTTGGTGGGGATCAATAGACGAAAACTGATTTTTTTTCTGCAACAGATTGACGACATTTGCGGGTTCTTTTACATGGTTGTTCGATGAATTTCCCCGATTGCTTGACAAAATTCTCGATTTTTTAAAACTTGTGACCTCTTGACGAAAATTGAGATTTTTTTCAACGATAGTTTGACAAAATTCTCGATTTTCTCCGTGACCTGTTTATTTTACATTTTCGTTTTTCGAAGAAAATCTTAGTTTTTGGCCGATTTTTGTAGCATTGTAGCTTTTAGCTCCAAATCGTAGCATCTATGATTGTTTGTCTGTAGGTGTGAATAAGTAATATGACATGCAGTTTCGTATTGGAAACCAGAATCGCAATCCACTTATGAAAAAAATAAAGTGTATCTCACTCCAAGTCGAATTTACATTTTCATTTAACTTTAACAATAATGAAGATACTGTACTGATATATTAGACTTACTTTACTTTAAGTGCTATAAGTTTCCACCACGGCAGTGCAAACACTAAGCTAGATATTCCATTATTCAAACTGCAGCTGACAGTACATATCTTGTGTCGGTGACTAAAATTCAGTCCCTTCCAATGATTTCATCACATTTCAAAGCTACATCAGTTTCTGTTTCCTGTGATAAAATAAATGTTTAAATCATGCAGAAATATGCAAACTGAACAATTTTAAAGATAATATAACATATAAATATAAGAATATAGAATAAGGATCTAAATAATAAGAATTATTCAATATTAAATTTTATTGAGTATTTTGTTTTTCTACAGGAAAAAAAATAGCTACAATTGTATTCAATGGCTGGAGTATCATAGTTGAGATTTTTTGCAATAGAGCGAAAATATGCCGGGACCAGGACTCGAACCTGGGTACTTTGGTTTGCCGTTGCTCTCCCTACTGCTCCTTTGTGGTTGCTCTCCCTACTGAGCTATCCCGACGATATCCTGGGCTGGCATATTTCACTCTTATTTTATTACTTAGTAAAATAAGAGTGAAATATCTCGCTTTAGATAGTCATGTGACATACATTTAAAAAAATCCATATGTGTTATGGTAAGAGAAAGAACATATATGATATATCTTAAAGTCTGCATGGAAATAACTAAAAGAATGTATAGGTTTATGTAGGTGTATTACTAAAGGATAAACTTAATATTTTATGTTTTAATTTTGTCTACCTTACATAAAGAAAAAATAAGCATTTCTTTTAACGTATAATAAAAAGTACTTACTACTATAAATAATAATAAAAATAATTTACTACTAACCTACTATATATCTACATACCTAGACCTTACAAACAACTCGTTTACTTGCTTTAGAAGAAATGAATTGAACTGTGTTCTTATCAGTGAATCTTATCTAGAATGTTATCGTGATCAGTGATGTCATCAAACCACGTGGTGAAGAGTCTAGTTGAATTTGGGTGAAGTCGAGAAAATCGTGCTTGACATTTTTAGGTAACGATAAATTTATATATATATATATATATATATATATATATATATATATGTTTTGTATAACCAATATGTTTTAAATCATGTATTAATAGTTCATGTCTTCTCAATATATTTTTACAGGACTTGTTAATATATTTTATGCGATAAGAGAAATTAAATTTTACTTAAGTAGTAGTTCATATTGAATTCATATCCTTCTTGTGTGTCATTATGTATTGTCTGAAGTGCATATTATTAGCCTAAATTATAATGAAGTCATTTCTATAAAAATAGGGGAGGGTGCTATTCAATTTAGTGCAGTGTAATTCATATATATTATAGGGGACTCTGTATTTTTAGTGTAATTTCTATTTTAGTAAGACTTGTATCGAATTAGATTCATTAACCTATTTAATTAAAACCAATCTCCTATCGCAAGAATTCTTAAGGGTATCTCTTAATTACTGTTTTTAATTTTATTTCTTAGGTATTATTTTTCATTGAATACTCAATAAAGCATATATAACGAATCGAGTTGAATGTTTAGGAATAAATTGTGGGTTCTTAAGTCATTTTAAAACAGGGTCCCTCAAACAGACCCCTTCACGAAACTTTGAACCCTAAAACAGGACACTTCACACAACGTTTCGTATTAAAAATAAACCTTTCACAAGCATACTAATGTATATACTTTTAATAGGATTTTAAAATATTAAACGATATAAATATTAGATCTAAATATAAATCATTTATTTACATTCAGTGAATAATTCTAGTCAAAATTCACGCATGTTCGAGCCTGTTAGTTAAATATGACATACACTAATAAGATTAGCTAATGATTCATTTTCTCATATGGTTAATAGTAGCAATCATTTCTCATACTGTAAATGTTTGTATGAAGTATGTAAAAGTTATGATTTATGATTATTTTATTTTTCTGTCTTATAATACCTATTCATTCTGTATTCTACCATATGCCTTATCAATGCCGTCACAATATCCCGTAGTTTTAAGAGATAAACGAATACATTACCGTTCAGTTGTTGTAAGACAAGCATACATTCGAGTTTGGATGAAGTCCAGTACATTATGGTTAAACTTTATAGGTAAGATACATTTTTATATATTTTTTTTCAATATTAAAAACAATTTTTTTAAATAATGCCCTAACTAAATAGTACAATATATATATTTTATAATAACAAAGTCAAAAGGTTAGTATTCTATTCATTCGTCAAAAGAAATTTTTAAGTTAGAATAGTATAAACCCAATTTAGTATAATTTTTCTATACTTTACTATACAAAAAGCATAAACGAATGTAATTTTAAAATATTTAAAGTTTAATTCATATATCTTATAGGGGACCCTGTATTTTTTTACCATATTATCATATCAAATTCATTTAAACACATCTTTTTGCCCCAAAATTCTTAAGGGTACCTCTTAATGGCTATTTTTTAGTTCTTATTTTTCATTAAATACACAGTGAAGCCTTTTAAAACATAACAGATTAATAACTATATAGGACTATACGAAATAATTGGCATACATTGACGGGTTTAAATAGCTCATTTCATACATTTACCTACAAAAAATGTGCCAGAAACTGCGAGTAACAGGTATTTCTTATCGCGGAGTGACTCATTATCTCATACTGGGGTGAAATCAACGCTTCCCGATAGAAAGATGATTCAGCGATATGCATGTTAAGGGGATACTGAATAGCCGTCTGTTTTTCTTAATTTCAATTCTAAAAAATATATGTTTTAAACGTTAAACTAAAAAGGCATTCGTGTAAAACCTATTTTTACATCGCATGAATACGTACTCATTTGAAAATAGCAGTCTATATCTTAAAATATCTGTGGAATCATAATATTTTACAGGGTATATTGTGAAGGGGCCTTTTCATTCAAACAATGATCTTAGATTTTTATGAAAGGTCAATATCCCTCGTATTTCTGTAGCCATAATATAATATGAATCTATTGAATTTATTTTGTGAAGGACGCTTAATATCTATAACTATGTATTTTGAACCTATCGAAGCGTAAGCTGTATTTTTAGCCTAACTCGAATTTTTTAAAAAAGGGGAAAGTGTAAATTATTTGATTTTAGAAAGGGATCTTATGCATAATTAGATTTTTGTGAAGGATGCTTTTTTTATTCTAAAGGGGATCTGTTCACTATTTTAATTAACTAGACACTATATGGTAAAATTAATTTTTTTTCACATAACATTTCGATAATGTTGGAAAGTGATTCATAAACTATACCGCTGCGCATGATTTTTCATACTTGTTTATTTTTTATTTTATATATACGTTAAAATTCTTTTTGTACCACTCTGTATTTTTTGTGGAAAGTGATTCATGAATTATGACGCTGTGCATGATTTTTCATTCTTGTTTATTTATTATTTTATATATACGTTAAAATTCTTCTTTTTGTAGCACTCTGTATTTTTTGAAGTGCGTATTGTTAGTCTATCGACCCCTCTGGGTAGAAAAAAAGGGAGGGGGAGGGGGCGAGCTATTAGAATTGAGTGTAGTATAATTCATACGGACCCTGTATTTTTTACTATAACCCCCGTGGTGATTCCTGGGACCAGGAAGTTTTGACTCTAGGTCACTTCTAGCTAAAAGCTCACACCTTAAGGCAAAATTCATTTCAGTTGAGAGTTTATATCTTAGATTACTTTCAGCTGAAAATACTACTTTTGGCGACTTTTAAAACTAAAAATTCTATTTTTAACTCTGAAAATTCTACTTTTGGTTTAAAAGAAAAAAAAATGTCTAAGTTCTTCAATTAAAATTAATGAATGACCATTTTTAATTTATTTCACTCACTTCTACTGTATACACTCATATTCAAACTGCGTACTATAGTTGATAAAAAAAAATCTCGCGAAAATTCTTAAGTACTGCAATTAAAATTAATTAAATTTGTAATTCGTTAAAATTCTCCTCAAATATACTCTTCTAACATGTATATCGAATACCCTACTCTAGTTTAAAAAAAAAGAAAAATGCTTCGAAAAATTTCGAAGTTCTCCAATTAAAATTAATTAAATTTCTAATTCGCTAAAATAAATCCATTGAAACACACCTCGTACTCTAGTAGGAAATTCTCCGCGAAAAAAAAATTGCTTCGAAAAATTTCTAAGTTCCCTAATTAAGATTAATTATCATTAATCCCCTTATCTTAGGTGGTGGAGGAGGGCACTTCGGGAGGAGGTGTGAGGTGCACTTTGGGAGGAGGAGCCCTCCTCCCTCCTCCTGCACCTCACACCTCCTCCTGGGATGAAACTGTCATTTCTTCTCTACTATTGTTCTTTCATTGTGGGTGCAGTCGGATTGCGGGTTGAGGTATTGCGAGTTCGAGTCAGGTTGCAGTTCGCCAAAAATTATTTTTTCAGGTTCGGGTCCCCGAAAGAAAATAAGTCATCCCGATCCGAAAAAATAAATAAAAGCAACCCAACCAACTGCAGGCAGGCCAAAAAAAGCCGGCCGGCCGGCTTCTTTTGGTTTTAGCCATTTAAAAAAAGCCGGCTTTAATTGAAAAAGGCCGACTTTTATTTAAAAAAAGTGGTTCATAACTAATTCACATTAAATTTGTATTAATTTATTTTTAATGAACTAATAAATATTTCCTTCTAAACAATTTATAAACTTCTATTTAACTTTATCTAATAAACAAGTCTTTGTAACTGCTAGAAGGCAACTATGAGGCTATATGTCTAAAAGAAAATTATATACACATTGAAAAGTATATATTAAATTAGACTGCAAGGTGGTGTTATGAAATTCTGTGTTACATAGCTCGACATATACTATACATTTTAAAGATTATATTTAATTAAACAATAACAAAACATCACCATAAAAAATGAAAAATTCTTACATACTGCTTTTTACTTTTAAAATCAATTAAAACTTAATAATTTATATATTTAATAAATGAAATTAGCATATATAATACTCAAGAGCAGCCGTATTTAGTTAGTAATCGGTATTCTAATGTCTTATAAAAATATATTTTAATAAGTTTTTTTTTTCTACTAAGCAATTACATAACTCATTCTAGATAAGTCCATATGATGAGATTAAATTATAGAATGATCAACACTGAAAGAGGAATTAGGAAGAATATATAATATTTGAGGAGATTTAAGTAGATGTAACATGTAAGTGTAAATACAGAACAATTAAAAAAATCTCAAAATAAAACTTGTTGAAAAAAAAGTTTGAAAATTATATCTTAAGTTATTCATATTACTGTTTTTAACAGTGAAAAATTGTGTTTTCATTAAATGGTTTTATAAATTTTAAATATTTATGAGAAAAAAATAAATTTGCATATCAATAGCCCCAGTAACTGATTTGTGAGTGTGTGTGTGTGTGTGTGTGTCAATCTGCAGCAAAATAAAATTTATCTATGACACAATAATGTCTACTATCACAAGAAGTAATAATAACCCATTAAATAAGCAAAATTTTCAATTACAAAGAAATTACAGTAATCCAGAGACAAAGTAAAATTTAGCTTTTTTTTAAGTACAACATTTATTTAAGCTATTAGATTAATCTTCTAAAATCTGCAGTGCCCACTGTCATGTTGTATAATTTCTACTAGTGGGTCAATAGCCCTTAAAATTAGTTGATTAATAAAATATGTAATTAAACAACTACTGTCCTATTTAATTATTTAAAGCAGTAAAACTAAAAAAAGTGTAAATTAATTTTTTTAAAGCTTTTATTTAAAAAATATAGTAATAGTTAAGCAATTAGTATGCTTTTAAAAAAAATTTAGCTAACATATTTACAATTCTGACTCAAATCACCAGTCAGCTATCTGTTATTCCGACATTAATTTCTTCATTATTGAGAAATTAGGTTATTTATTAAAATCTAATTCAATAAAATGTCTTTAAAATTAGTTAGAAAACACTAAAAAATCTACAGTTTATAAATAAAATGCTTCACTGTATAAAAGCCAATTTTGGCCAAAAAAGCCGGTTAAAACCAATAAAAGCCGCTGGTGTGGCTTTTATTAATTTTAGCCAGCTATTTTGCAACCCTGGCTGCAGGACTCTATTCAATGATCTCGAGGTATCCACTATTCCGAGGTTTCACTATATTTGAGTATTAAAGAATATAGAATTGTCCATTTTTGTATATAAAATAGAAAATTGTTATTAGAGATATAATTGTACATTATTTTTCATTAGAGCATTAAAACATGATTTATTGTCCTTTCATTGCGGGTGCATGTCGGGTTGCGGGTTGAGATATTGCGAGTTCGAGTCAAGTTGCAGGTCGCCAAAAAATATTTTTGCGGGTTTGGGTCGGGTACAACCTGTTCATGCCGGACTCTAATTCCACTACAAAAAAAAATTATAGGTTCATTGAATTAAAAAAATGATAAACAGTTTGCTAAAAATGTTAATCCAAATATATCTGATGAGTTTATGTGAAGTACAGTTATTATTTTTTCAAAAACATTATTCTGGGTAGTTTTTGACTGCTTGAGATTCCTCCCCTCCTCCTTTCTTAGAAAAAAAATTTCTCCATGCTAAATATAATGCACATCAAAGTTATCTTTTGTTAAGGAATACATCACTGAAACTACCCAAAAGTATATATAAATAGGACAAAATATATACTATTTCAAAAAGAAACTTATGCAAACTTTCTTTCGCTTTTAAAGTTTAAAAAACCTTGGCACAGATGTCATATACGCACCACATCGGCGCGATTTTTTCCCCCCGCCAATATGGTGAAAACTGTTTTTTAATATTAGTTACAAATAGCATGCAGTAATAGCACGTGATTTTTTTTATTTCAATATAAATATAAAATAACGTAATAAATGAAATAGTTTCTATTATTTTAAAAAAGGAAATAAAAATAAATAAATGATAGTTTGATATAAATAAATACTGATATACATAATAAAAATAATTTATGGAATTAAAATAAAAACTAAAAGTAAATAAACAATAATAAGAACAAAATAACCGGGTTACTATGTGAGGCATAAAATTGCCATATCAAATGTTCATAACATAAGCTGACCTTGAATTTGATAGCACTTCTGTACATGGATTCAGAAACTCCAAGGGTTTATGTAGGCAAAATATCATATAGTAAATTTACCCCCCCCCCCCCCCACATATGCTTCCAATTTTTGCTTGGCATTTTTGTATCAATCCCAATAATGTCAAAAATTAATTTCAAAAAGGTGAAGTCCTCCTTTAGAAACATCTCTTTCATGTCTGATTTCCTTTATGCAGTTTAACACTTAACTGCTGTCACAAAAATTGTCACATAAATACTGCGAGTGGTTTCAGAGACCGCTTGATTAAAATATGAATAAAAGTCTCAATTAACTTATAAAATACTGCTTCAGTTCTAAACTTTATGTACATGACTATTATAATTAAAATTTACCTATTCAGAAGTCTTTAGCGATAATAATAAGGCTTCAAACGAAACAAAATTTCACTAGTACCTATAGCAGTGTTCATACAGACTTGAGAAGAAAGAATCAAATGAGTCAAGGAAAATTCTAAGCAGTAGCAGAATTTTAAAGAACTTAGCATATTTTTTCATGCATGCCATGCCGTTGTACAACTTGCACACCAACCCTTATTTTTAATACCTCATTTAGGGAGAAAATGGATTTTATTTAAATGAAATCTAATATGCTAGTGCTATAATTACAAAATTCAGAATGCATTGCTTATTGTTTTTGTAAATTTGAATACAAACTTGCCAGTGAATTATTTTATGCAGTGACCAATGGTCATATATTACAGAGGACAGTCAAATCTCAAATAACTCATCACATATCATAGGTACATAGATTTTAAGAAGTAAATTTTGAAGTGAAAACTTGCAGTGTGTACTAACAAACCAAAAAAACAATTTTATTTTTATTTTTTTAGAATGGCAGTAAGTACTGGAACTTTATTTTTATAAACATGAGAAGACTTATTTTACTTCCTTTAATCATTGTTTAACGCTAAATTATACTTTGGGATAATTTAAGGAGTTTTTAAGAAGTATTTTTTTTGTTTATTTAAGGAGTTCTAAGTATACTCCATGGAATCTTTTTAATTTCTAAGGAGTTTCTAAGTAGTGTAAGGAGTCTGTATGAACCCTGCTATAGTTAAACTGAAAATCACAAGTTACTGTGAAAATTGAAAAAAAGCACTGGTCTGGGAGACCGCAATAAGCAGCTAAAAGGTGGGTTAAATTTAGGTATTTTTTGAGCAGCACGCCACATATTTATATGACCGACGGGTAAAAATACTTGAAAATAACAACATAAAATTGAATAACTTACCTCATTCCTTAAAAAAAGACTTATGCGTTATTGAAAAATACGGCCAGAACTTTTAACTTTGAAGGGGGGTGGGCTTTGACACCTATAGCACCAAGGCTGTCGTCTCGAATGATCCATTCACACAGGAAATAAACAAGCGTAAAAGTATAATCTGTAAATGAAACGAAGCTAGAACGAGAGTATATGAATCTATGCTAGTTGAATCAAAGGTCACGATTCCGTTGCGACTCCCAGAGTCGACACATATTGTTCAATTCTATAACCGCTAAATCCCCAGCTGTTAACCCAGGTCTTGCCCTACTCGTGGTGGCAACACTGGGACCTGTTGGGGGGAACATGCGCTGCTTCTTCAGCTTGAGGGGGGAGGCATCTCCCAGACGGTTCCTATCCTTGTTGACTATCTCTGGAACTTCCGGCGAGAGGTTACTGGGTTTGACACACCAATTTGTCAGGGTATTACATAAACTTTCAATGGCTATCTTAATATCAGAAACGACGACCTGGATCTTCTCATGTTGTTCATCAGAGCTAGAAATAATCCGTTTGAGCATTACATTCGTGCGGCTGTCCAAAATTTTTTTCATGTCCTCCAAATCAGCTTTCCGAGAGCTGGCAGTCTTTGCATATGATGTCGATTCTGATTTTTGGTTAAACATCCTTCTGGCTTCAATAAAAGTTAGAAAATTTAGACATTTGAATCTTAAGAATTCACCCTCTTTGTGACGAGCTGTGCATTGGTTATAATCTGACCTGTGCTCCTCTCCACAGTTTCAGCATTTAACTGGTTCAACACATACACCTAAGTGAGCAGTACCACAAGTGACACACATTTGTTCAGATTTACATCTTTGCGAGGAGTGGTTAAATTGAAAGCATTTCGAACATTGACGAGGGCGGTCAGCAAATTGTTTTATTTGCTGAACTGAAAACCAAATTTTTAGTTTCGGCGGGAGGGAAGTTCCCAAAATTGTGATTAAGACCGGGGAGGTCTCATTTCTGCTATCTTTTTTCAGAAACCGTCGTAACTCTAAAATGTGAAAGATGTTACTGCTTAAAAGATCTTGTCCCACCTCCTCCAGCGGGATAGCCACCGGGACATTGAACAGTAGAAATTTATTCGTAATGTTTTCCCATATTACTCTGTTTTTTACCTTTAGTCCTAGAAAAGTATCAATATTACATATTTCAATCGCGCACAGAACATCCGACGTGCTAATTATAATACAGCCTGAGCGTGTAAACCGGACATTATGAATCTACTGAGAATGAGCTACTTTATTTTTTATTTCAATCTGGACTGCACGGGGATTTCTTCTAGGTAACGCATTAGATTCTGTACTTATTAAAAAAATTTTAAACGCTCTACCATTATTTTCCGCCGCCATTTGTAGGAGCGAATCCACAGGTACAGAGGATCGAATCACATTAGGGTTATCATTCATAGACTGGAAGCCATTTTCCTCATTTTCTAGCATTTCAACATTAACAGATAGTGATTCTGCAAGAGAGTCTGGAACCACTTTAAATGTACAGTTAGCCATAATAGCTGAGCAGACTTTTGCTCAACACCTCAAAGTCAGTTCAACACAAAACCAAACATATAAAACGTCAAAACACAACTTGGTACACCAACGAAAAAGAAAATACAAAATATTCGAAGTAAAGAAAATACCCAAACATAACGCGAACAGAAAACATCAAGACGACAGCCCGCCGCCAACACGGTCAAACTACGTCGCCATCTTGAACCGAATGTCTCCTCAATAACAAATTATCCAACGAAACTCTATATATCCTTAATAATATTATTTGTTAAGTTTGCCCCACCAAAAATAAACTTCAATTCCAAAACATCGATAAGATAATTCTGAAGAACCTAAAACACGTGCTCCCAACTATACTACGATCATCTTCTTAATTCATCTACGGCCAGAATCTTCAGTAAAAATCTTGTTTACAAATTACACTGCCATGATTATACTCTCGCAACAGAGGGAAAGGCATCGCGCAGACGCAGACTTAATATATCCTCGACAACTCTACGAGTGCGTGATACACTGTTCAAAAAATTAGCAACTCTGTCTTCAAATGCGACTATAATTATCGCATTTCAAAAGTATAATAAATATGTATGATTTATGTAATTTAAATCATTTTGACTGTCTCTGGGAGATGTTGAATATCCCAATTGTGCATTTGACGGAGGTAAAATTATAAAATTTCAAATCTTAAATATTTTAAATAAAATTTTTAAAAAAATTGAAAATTTACTGAGATGAAAATTTTGAGGTATTCCACCTTTATGTTTGTAATTTTTGAAAAAAAAAATAAAACTTTATGAATTTTTTTTTTTTTTTTTTTTTTTTTTTTAAGAAAAAATTAAATTAAAAAAAAAATAATAATGTACTGTAAAATATGTGTCTTAAGCTATATTTTTCTTCATAATATCTATATAATATCTATACGTCAAATTGAATGGGGGGGCAACCCCCCGACCCCCCCGTGGTTGTGCCATGATATGACGTGAACTATGAATATTAAACATTTATTTTGCATTTTGTATTTATTTAAATTTTAATAACTTGTACATTTAGTTATTAATTAGTATTAAAAAATGAAGAGAAAAAAAAATCTAATCTTATATTATAACAGTCTAATTTCAGGTTATAGAACAACAGAAAGTGTGAAATATGTTTTACACCCCCACCCTCCCTCTCGAGGGGGTGAGGCGAAAAATATTGGTGGAAGGGGGCACAATCTGTGACGTAGAAATGCACTTTTTAGGTAATATTGTATTGTCATTGGAAATACATGCACTTTTGAAAAAAATTACAAATTTTGAATAGGCACCATTATACATAGAAATAATCAAAACTTGTAATATACAAATTTTTACATCTATAAAAAATAAAGACTTTTGTGCATAAAAAGTGCACACTTTTTGCGAACACGGAATATGCAGTTATTTTATGCAAAAAATGTGCACAGTTTTTGAAAACAAAAAATATGCACTTTTTTGTATGTATAAAAAGTGCATAAAATGTGCACACAAAGTGTACACTTTTTGAAATATTCAAAATCATTCATTTTTTTGCACAAATTGTGCACTATCGATATTTTTTTGCAAAAAAAGTGCAAACATTTTCTAGCTGGGGTGACAACGGACTTTAGCGGGCACACTGTATATTTTTTTTACACAGTATCAGGATTACAACAATACCATATGAAAAATGGAAGTTTTTCAATATACATTTCAATACATATTTGAACGTCGCATGTTTAAGGAATTTCTAAATAGGTTTTCTGCTGAACTTTTCAAATATGATGTAATGCTATACCAAATCACGCCTTGGCATAACAAAAAAATTTTAAATACACTGGTTTACACGGTTTATATACTTTCACCGAAATGTGTTTTTTTTTTTCATAGATTCTAGTGCACTGAGTACGGGAAAATTATTGAAAAAAATCTGTCACATCTAGTTAAAAAAATATTTATATATACTTAAAAAATAATAATAACATGAAATATAAAAAGAAAAAATTAGAAACGATTGATTTTTCTCTTCTTTTTATAATTTTCTTGATCTGTTTCTCTTAAAATAGACCAGCAGCAGTCCCCTAACATACTTTCGTCCCAAAAACCTTTGTGTCTGTCTTCAAAGAGTTTAAGGCCTTGGTGAAAACGCTCGCCTTGCTCGTCACTCACGGCGCCCAAGTTTTAAGGGAAAAAATCCGGCTGTAAATGGAGAAAATGTAGTCTCAGAGACATGTTCACACCCATTGCATGATAGTTTTTTAATAAAACAGCAATATTTTTTTCATAATTTTCATCTTTATGATTTCCTTAGAATCTATGGATAACCGGTTTTTTTTTTTTTTTGGTGAAATAACTGCTGAAAATTTGACTTCGATTTCGGTAATAAGTTAATTTGATATTTGGTCTCGCACAAGGTCGTTCAACTCATTTTGGTTTATTAAATGTTGTGTTTTATCATCTTCGATTACGAATTCGTCATAATTTTCATCCTCCATAATTCCTCCATAACTCCTCCTTTTCATAATAAACAGATCGTCACTATCTTGGCAAGTCGCACTTGACATACCTGCACATACAAGATGTGACAGAGTTTCAGAATGTGATATCGGTTTTGAGCCTGTTGGAATGTCAGAATATTGAATTTTATGTTTATTTTTTGAATTAAAGCCTGCAGTTTTTGTCAAACAAAAATTACAGTCATTTTCGTGATTTGAAGGTTCTCCCCACAGCATTGGTGATCCAAATTGAAGATACTTTTTTTCTCCCGACGCCCAGCATATAAGAGGTTTGTTTCACAAAAAACATGTGGGACCCACTTTTTATCTTGATTAATCACCGAGAATCCAAAATAATGCACATATGCTGTTTTAGAACATTCCGATATCGGTCTTTTTTTTTTGCGTATATAAATTGTCCACAAACGTAAGAAAAACGACCAGAATTTAATTTACACACTCTATAAGACATTTCATCAAAAACAAAACCACTTTAGTTCACAAAAAACATAAGAAAATAGAATATAGAATACAAGTTGACAATGCCGGTAAGTTGAATGTGACGTGATACATATATTATAGAATTAAAAATGTGAATATTGAAAAATGTAAAAATTTTAAAAATGTGACCTGATAGATTTTTTTTTCAAATAACGCCTTTCATTAGTAAGAGATACTATAATAAGAAAATAGGTGTTTCATCAAAAGTATCTAAAAAATGTTTAAATTTGTAAACCAGTGTTATCATAGCATATATGCGTCTCTGTAAAACTAAAAGAAATGTATAGCAATAGCCGAAAATTTTAG
Organism: Maratus michaelseni; assembly: GCA_963931845.1. Lineage (NCBI taxonomy): Eukaryota > Metazoa > Arthropoda > Arachnida > Araneae > Salticidae > Maratus > Maratus michaelseni. The sequence continues at coordinate 25,138,257 of OZ007589.1, read as the reverse complement.
AAAGTATTTTATGTTTTCAATTTTATGTAACTTTCTTTTAGGGTTACTCAAAGATGTGATACACAAATAACCATAGACAAGGGGTGAAGTTGAAGGACAAATGGCACTCCCAGAGAATAAAAAATTACCTTTGAACCAATAAACTGTCTAACTATTTGCGTCTTTCAAAAAATCATAAATTAAGCAAGCAAAATTAGAATAATTAAAGATCACCATTTTCATCGGCATAAAGTTCTATAAAAATTTTTGTTATTCATACAGATATATAGTACAATCGACAGTAATGGTTAATCGCATATTCTATCCTAAATTCACAATTTAGGATATATCAAATATTGCAGTATATATTTGAGTTACTTTCACGAAAATATTAAAGATCAATACTAGATATACACAGTTACAACATAAAATAGAAACATCTTTTTGATTTGTTATCCAAATTAGCATAGAAAAACGATTTACAACAAAAATTTAAATGTTACATTCATGTCGTTTTCTAAAACTAAAAACACGTAATTTTTATCCGTGTATTTGATTTGTACCCTTATGAATCCAATTCCTAACTTACCTAAATTATTTTTAAGCGAGTTTAAAATTTAGATATGTCTGTATAGTTTGATAAAGCAATTTAATATTATTAAAAAATGTGATTGTCATCTAAGAATGACTTGCATAAATAATAAAAAATAAAATGTGAACACAGGTTTCAAAAACTTTTCAAATAAATTAGCACGTTCTTACGTAAAAGGACTTGCAAATATCTCGTTTTGCAAAAGAATAAGATAGCACAGTAAATAAAATGACACTGTATTGCAAAAATAAATAAAAGAAGTATCAAGCAAAACTGTTCAGTTCTTTCTCGAATATCAATAAATTCTTTATAATAAAATTACAACCCATAAAAATAAAATTCCAAAAATATTTAAGTGTTCATTCATTCATAAATATACACTTCAAACATTATTTTGTACTTTTATTAACTAAATCTTAAGCAAATGGATGTAATTTCGTCAATTAAATTAGCACTAATGAATTTAGTTATGATATTCAATAACTACGTTTTATTAAACAAGTAACTGGAATTACACTCGCTTTGCTCGGTCAAATTCGAATTACAAAAATGACCCTTTAAAAATATAATTTAATAGAAAATAAATGTCATAAGACGGGCCTTTATAGTACAGTGATCTCTCACTTATACGCTATGCTCAGTAATTACTTTTTCATACCACTATTTTAAAACTGTAAAATTCTATTTATAAATGCTGCGATTTAACAAGACGAAAATTACCCTATAAAAAAACTGGTGCTGAAAAATGAATTCCGTGAACCGCGTATAAGTGAGAGATCACTGTATGTACTGAAAATAAATTGGATAATGAATTAGATAATATTCGTAAAATTGCTTGTAGTAATCAGGGTTGCTACCAGTATTTTCTTCTAGAAAAAAATCGTATTATGTAATCGGGCAATTACATACGGCAAGTTTTTCTATAAGAAAATACCGGTACTTTCCTTGAAAAATTCCTTGACCCGTAGCAATCCTGAGTAATGATTTTAAGGTACACCATATTAATAAATTAATCCTGGATATCGCCAATAGTAAGAAACCTGAAAACAAAGTTAATTCGCAAAAATACAAACTTTATACTCTTCAATATTATCCAAGCGTTTTTGAAAAATTTAAATACAGCCTTAAACGTTTCAATATCAGCTTAATAGACAACCCCCTCGGAGATTAAAGAATAACATTTGAACCAACTAAAATTGACCCAACTAATTTTGAGAATTATTCAGGAGTATATGAAATGCTATTCATTAAAGAAGACGGATCTAAGAATTACTATATTGGCATGACAAGCAGGAAATTTAGTTACAGGAAAAAAGAGCATATATCTGATATTAAGTATAATAGAAAAACTACAGCCCTGGCAAGATTATATCAAGAAGAAACCATCCAAATAAATTTCAATCAAAGTAAAAACATTTTTCGCTCCAGTCTGTACTATCCATTCATAATAAGAGAAACCATAGAGAAACTAACACGCAAAAATATATTATGTAACGATTCGGCATCTTTTAAAAGACCGAAATTGTGGCTCGAGTTACTCCATGCTTACAAATATGAAAACAAACAAGCAAGTACAAATAAAAGATAACGTGCGTAATTTGTAAATAGTACATGAAAATCAAATGATTGCATTTCAAATAATAACTTCAAAGACCGTGCAATTATAGAATACTAGCTGTTACCCGTGACTTCGTTCACGCAACATTAAAAGAAGAATAAATACATTAATTAAGCAAAATATTTTACTCCCAATAATTAAAAACGTTAATAATTAACTAACTATTTATCACATTTCATAGGAGACAATACCTTATTTTTTATTATAGGGACCTTGACATAACTCAGTCTTAAAAAAGTGAAATTTTGTGCCAAATAATAGCGAAAATGAAATGCAAAAAGGAGGGCCAAATAAAATCGTGGAAATAGACGAATTGGGTAAAAACAAATGTCAATTTTACCTGATAAACAATTTTACTTTTAACGCCTTTTCGAAACGTTTTAACAGCCATCCTAAAAAAAAAAAAAAAAAAAAAAAAAAAACATTAATAGAAATTGTATATGCTTTTTCTTTAAATTCAATTCTGCCTCATTGGTTTTATATATAGTTGAAACAAATCTTGTTTTCTAAATGACAGTATATTGACAGGCAATTTTTGTTCTCGAGAATAAGTTGATTCATGAAGTTTGAATATGTGAAAATATGTTTTTATTTTTCGGATAATTTACTGAAATCAAGATTTTGTTTTCACCATCTATTCAAAGTGAAAATAAATTCTGTTTTTCAGTTTTAATGAGAAAATGGTGTAAAAAAAATACTGATCTGTTTTATTTCGCTTCTTTTATACACAAATATGGAGTAAGTTACTTTCCGTTTTTAGAGAAACTTCGTTAAAAAAAAAATGACATTTAATTTAATTTTTATAATTCTGAGAGTTTGTGTGACATCCTCGGATAAATTATAACCGGTATTCGCTAAACCGGTAGTAAACTAACCGGTAGTAAATCACGTTACGTTCGATCGTCTTGGAGTAGTTGCGAAATACATACACACGGTCACATTTTAATATAATAGATTCGTGTTCATTTCCTTTTCTTGAAATTATGATGTGATTTTTAGCAGAAAACTCGGATACTCATGCGGAACGAAATAACGAAATAACGGATACTCATGCTTAATAATCAGTATAGATAACAAAACATTAATTTTTTGTTATAAATATGGCGTGAAACTCATCCACTTTCTATACTTACTGATAATTGTATTATTAATGTAAGGAATTGATTCACACTCATTTTAAAACATATTGGAAAATTCCCGTTTTATTTCAAATATGACGTCTCCATTTTCCTTGGAGAATTCCCTTTTTAATGACATAATTCTTGTTAATTTTCTTTTCCAGGCAATTAAATTCAATACTGGCATAGGGAAAATTATGTTACTTTAATGAAATAATATTAAATCTTTTGGTTTTATCAACAAAAATGGAACTATTAACATTCGTAATTTTTATTTTTTTAGGTAATCGAGTTATTTCTTTTAGTTTTAAGAATGAAAAATCACTATTTCTCGCTATCCATGACATCATTTTCGATATGGCTAATTTTGCGAAGCATATTATTGACATTTGCTAACCATTTTCTTTTGAAACTTCTTTTTACTTTTTTAAAATTTAAGTAAACAAGTTGGAAATTGTACGTCAAACGTAACAAACGAGGTGCGTTCGTACTGTAGCTAGTTATATAAATATTCAGATCTTGATGATTTTTAATTCTGCGAAATGAATTATATCGTCTGCAGATTAATTTCTGTAATAAAATAAGCATCTCGGTCGCTTGACGATTAAACTTCTAAAGCTCCTATAAAAAGAAAGCACCGATTAAAAAAAAAATCAAATTTCTTAATAAATGTTTTTATTAATATTTTCTAAAGTTTTGATTCGATTTTGATAAAATTTGAAATGTCTCGACAAAATTCTGCAAAGATAATATATCTGAAATTTCAAAAAAATCGGTTGGGTAGTTTTTGCGTTGTTATATGCGGACGGACGGACAGACGGACAGACAGACAGACGGACGGACCAGACGACGACAATAGGTGCTACGTATTTATATAATTACGAACGCACCTAAAAATACGGTATAGTTATATTAGCCGTGCGCAGACGGTAAAACGACAAGTATTGTTACCATACAAAAGATAAAAAAAGAAAAAAAGTGTAGAAAAACCCAAGATCATTTTATTTCACCAATCAAAGCATATCCGCTTTATTTTCGATAAATGACGTCATATTCACCTGTTTCCTATGGTTTGGCATATTAAAAGCTTGTATTACTATCAAAAACTAAAAAAAAGTACGTTTTATTTCTAATAATATTATTTAATCTTCTTCTTAATTCTTTATTTTTTTTTATTTCATTTTCATTTTTCCCGTGAAAATTTTTCAATTGAAACTAAATTGTGGAGTAAAAATTATTATTCCGGGTTTTCAATTAGTTTTGGCAACGATAAAGTATTAGCAACGTAAAGTAAATTTAACCATTTTAAAATGCTATACGAAAAAATGTCCATTCATTCTCTATGAAAATAACGAAATTTTGAATTATTAAGAAAAATATTTCAATAAAATAAACAAAAACCAGCCTATGTTCATTTGAGGGTTATAATCAGCCTATACGCAAAGATACAGGATCATTAAATGCTCCATTTTGACGCTGGCTTCAGCCTAACATTTGCACACAATCAGATTTATAATATTACTAGCTGTTACCCGTGACTTCGTTCAAGTAACATTAAAAAAAGAATAAATGCTTTAATTTAGCAAAACATTTCACTTGATAATTAACAACATATATAATTAACCAAAGCTTTATCACATTTTATAGGAGACCATACGGTATTTCTTTGCTATAGGGGCCTTGACATAACTCAGTCTTAAAAAAGTGAAATTTCATGTCAAATAATATATACAATCGCGAAAATGAAACTGCAACTAATGAAAAAAGGACGACCCAGTAAAATCGTGAAAATCGAAGAATTCCTTTTCGTAAAACGAAAAACAACACTGGCAGAATTCTTCTATACAACAGTGCATTTTAGGTGGTATTTGGTGTACAATTTGTATATGTGTGCATTGCTAAATGGGCATTATTATATTGTTTATTTGCATAGACATATGTTATATATTTCTTACTACATTATCTTGTTTATGTATATATTAAATTAAGTGTTTCACGCTAAGTGGTGTAAATAGTGAACAAACTGCTTGTGGATATTATACATTGATAAATATTTCACAAAAATATAACAATCTGATGCGATTCTAACATGTAAATAAAGGTTGCTAGAAAGTACTTTAAATTCTGCCCAATTTAACCTCGATATTTTCTCTATCGCGTCAAGAACACTATTAGCAAATAAATACCGGCGACACAAATCTGATTATCTAAATTTACATATTTTTGTTAGTATATATAGTATTATTTTAATTTATTTCATGCGCTTGAAATTTTTTACGCTTTCTCTAGGGTTAGGTGTCGATAAATGTACTTTCTTGTTATTTTATTTTGCCATTTTTATTTATTCTATTTTCCATTCATTCCATTTATGGATATTGATTTAATTTACATATTCGTGTCAAAGAATGTTCTTTAAAGTTATTATCATTAGGATAGGATACGATTAGGGTTAGGATTATGAATAAAATTTGAACGACAATGGCATGACCGATTCAGGTTTAAAGTATGAACCATCATGAAGCAATACGAAAATTAGAAAATTATCGGCTAATAGTTTTTAATATGTTTTACAGTCACAGTTGGCATCAAAGGTGAGCGGGGAAATGATCATCTGAAATACCATTAAGTGTTTATCACGCAAAAAACAAATCTGGTTACAACAATGTATTTAATTTTGCGACAAATTTCAATTGGTAAAAAAAAAAAAAAAAAAAAAAAAAAAAAAAGCAAATTGACTATGGACTTAATTACAGACCCCTAAAATTGTTATTCTCGGAAAATTTCTACCTATATGTAAAACAAATTCTACTATATAGAACGCGCTTTCACGTTTATAATGTTATGAATTGGCACTATCGGCTTGTTCAAGTTTACACAATTCGGCTGGAAGAAAAGATTCATTACTTTTTGATTTCTTCTTTGCTTTTGCATTACGCGAATTTGTTGGTAAAATCGATTTTCTTTTCGATAACATTGTTGTTTTTTAAGTTTAAAACATATTGTAATTTTACTTAAACATTGCTTTAAAAACTATGCAATTTTTCTTATCCTACAAGACTTTACAAAAATCTATTATGAAACAACTTTAAAAAAAGCTATATTTAAAAACGACAACAAAGTTTTTCCTATTTTAAAACTAAAAGAAATGTAAAATTAAATTCCGGTTCGAAACGACGATTTGCAAATGTGTTTCGATTGTGGGAAAATGATACAGGAAAAATGCTGTTACTTCGATACAATCATATTAAATCTTTAGCTTTTATGAGAAAAGCAACTTCTTTTAAAAAATATAGTTATTTTTATTAAGATTTTCTGATTTTCGATACGGATAATTTTGCGATGCATATCATTGACATTTGCCATCCAATATATTTTTTTTTATTTTTTTATTTTTTTTTACTTTTTAAAATTTAAATTAAAAATATGGTATCTTTATGTTAGCCGTATGCAGACGATAAATCGCCAACCTATCCCATCATTCGTGTTGAATTCATTAAAAATATAAATCTTTCACTCATTTCATTTTAAACACAGAACTTTAATTTACAACACATACATTTAAAATACATATATTACGTACATTTAAAATAATTTCTTTCATGTCAAAAAGGAAAAGAAAAAGAACAGAAAAATTAATCACAAATAATTTGATAACCCAAGATCATTTTATTTCAACATCAAAACAAATCTGTTTTATTTTTCTATATATGACATCATATTCGCCTGCTTTCCGTACTTACTCGTATTTATGCACTTTGTATTATTATCAAATATTTGAAAACGCACGTTTTGTTTCTAATATGACATCATTTCATCTTCTGTTTAATTCTTAAATAATTCATTTCATTTTCATTTTTCACGTGGAAATTTTTCACTTGAAAATAAATTGTTGATTAAAAATTATTACTCAGGGGTTTTATTTTATATTGGCAACGATAAAGTATCAGCAACGGTAAAATAAATTTAACCATTTAAAAAAAAAGCTGCAAAACCGGGGCCTTTGGGCCAAACCAACCAAACCAACCAACCATTTTAAAATATACGAAAAAATGTCCATTTATTCTCTATGAAAATAATGAAATTTTGAATTATTAAGAAAAATATTGAAATAAAATAAACAAAAACCATTCTATGTTCATTTGAGGGTTATAATCAACTTATATGCAAAGATACAGGATAATTAAATGCTTCATTTTGACGCTGGCTTCAGCCTAACATTTGCACACAATCAGATTTATAATATTATTAAGATTAAGATTAAGATTAGGATTCTCATTTGTTTTTGAAAATGGCTCGGAGTGAGCCGAAACGTTTCAACAATTTAATAAAAGTTATTTTACTGTATATTATGTTGTTAATTTACACCTTTTAGCATTTAAAAGAAATATGAACCTTTAAATACAAAAATTATAAAGCTAAATTGCATCCCACCCTTAAGAACACTGTCAATACTAATTATAATGAAAAATAATTTTGGGAAAATTAGCATTCTTACATTCCTAAATAAATAAATGTTCAAATGACATTTTTAAAAAGGTATGTTTGTGAACGATATTAATCCCTCCAAAAAATAATAATGAAAAGTATTCTATAAGCAATGAGTAAATTTAATATGATTTAATACTTTCCGAAAGAAAAAAATAATACGTGACAAAAGTAGTTTGAAACAAGATTTTAATAATTATAAAATTTGTTTTGGTTTAGGAAGATTAAATAATGTTCGAAGCAGAAATGTGTCTGGAGGATTTCGTTTGAATATTTATCTAAACTTTCTACGAAACCGAGTTATTCGAGAATATATAAAATGAAATAGCAAGAATATACGTGACCTGATTCGAAAAATATAATCCCTTGCAGATGAAAATCAAGTGATAATGATTCTATTACGGAGAAAACTATCCTTCCTTCACCACCCCCTTTTTCCCAAAATGAAAATGAAAATGAAAATAAAAAAGATCGGAATGTGAAAGAAAAGAATTACTTTTACTTAAGACTGAGAATTTGAATGTAAATTCGGTCTAACGTTTACACATTCCATTAAAGAATGTTATGTGTGATTGTAAAATTATCAAAATATTGTAAAATAGACATTTACTTTCTGCATTTGCTCCAGATGCAATTTATTATTTTTCTCTGGCGAGTTAAATAACACTCGTTTGGTTCAGGTATGATTTTGATGAATTTTTTTTTAGTTACTCCAACATCAAATTTCTCAGAAGACAATTCATAAAAAATAACACTTTTATGTAGGGGAGATGGGGGATGAATGGGACATTTTCACAAAAATATTTATTTTAAATTTTTTATTTAAGTTATGATTAATATTATATATCGCATTTCATACATAAGGTGTTTGTCTACATCTTATGCACAATATTTATTCAAGATTATTATTATACAGAAATATATTATGAAATTAAAAAGAAGTTCCTTTCTGTCGCAATCATCCCCACAGCAGGGATGGATGGGACACAAATATTTTTCTCTCTGTATTCAATGATACCTAATTAAAATTTATAATTATAAACTTATATTTAATTATATTTGTAATATATGATCTTATATGGCAGTTATATATCAGTGTTAGTAATCTAAGAAGTGAAAACACATTTAATTATGCATTAAAATAGTGTAATTTATATTATGTATTTTAACTGAAATTTTAATGAATTACAAAGTTAAAGTTGCACGGATGTTCAAATATCAATAACACAATAAATGTGGTCTGTATAAAATTTTCTAATTGTGGTGTCTGTCAGTCGCATAAGCTGGTATAAAATCAGTTTCAGTGAATGTATTGCTGTTAAAAAGGAATATTTCAGTTTTCCTAAAGCCACTTGTTATGTTTATGTTGCTAGTACTAAAAGCTGACAAAAATGCCTCCTTGGCAAAAGCTGAGAGGTTATAAATTGTAATATGCTCTCCAAGATTATTTGTCAGCCAAATATCTTGGACTCATCTCAGCTTTGCCTTTAAAGGCCCATAAATATAAACAACCAATGGCTGAAGACGACGGTGGTTACAGTGAGGATGAAATGTTAAAAGAATAATTAACATAAATTAGTAATTTATCAACTTATATAATATTATTTAGTTAATTAAAAAAAATCCCAGTATCCTCTAGGGATGAATGAAGCAGTCCCATTCATCCCCGTTTGAAATGTCCCAATCATCCCCATGATGCATACATTCAATTGTCAGCAATTTTTTCTCAGAAATTATTTTGCAAAATCGTTAATATTCATTCATGTTAATTACCAATATTGAGCCTTGAAATAAATAACTATAACATATCTTAATTGTTTATAATGCATAAAATATGTAAACAACGCCAAAAAAAAAAAAGAAAAAAAAAAGGCAAAGTTTTCAGGATATGCAACTTTGAAGGAAATTGAAAACATCCATGTGGTCTTGCTTTTGGTTCTGAAGCACACTATGATAGTGTCATCTATGAGGATAGGAATCAACTAAAAGAAATGTTTACTGCCTGAAATATTGAGAATGTCCCATTCATCCCTTGTCCCATTCATACTCCAGTTCCCCTAATCAAAATTAAAAATTCAATAAAAAATTAGCAAAAGTATGCAAAAAAGTATGCGTACAAAATTTTACATAAAGATCTGTTTTAAAAATTGCTTTTGAAACATATTATTTTAAAATTTTTGTAATATGTACTATATCGCATAATCTGTTTTCAAAATTTTGGTATTAAAGATTAAAGGCAAAATGTCTTAAACGTCATCACCTATGTATTTAGATGCCTCAAATTCGTGTATAATATTTTATATTAAAATTGGACAATTCTAGTTAGTATTGTGTTTCTATAGTAATATTACAACTTTCTGAAGAGTAATCAAACAATAATAATAATTATAAATACGAAACTCGTCATATATGTTATGAGGGTGTCGAGACAAGAGAGTGCCAAGTCACATTTTTGAACTTCTCAGATATTTCAATTTGAAAATTTGATCAAATACTCAAATCAAGATATATTATCAAGATATATAAGTTTTTTTCACAAATGTATTACTAACATTTAAGATATTCTGAGCAACAATATGGCATTACTTTAATGATATTACTATTACGTTTCTTGTAAATTAGCTATCTTCATTGGAGGCATAAACATCTGGGGCAAAAACGAAACCTGTCACATATGCTGTCAACAAGTGACATTAGAAACAAATTATATGTTGGATATTATAATTTACAATATTAAGCAACAGATTACAGTGTTAGATTTATTTCACCAAAAATGTGGCTCGGCACTTTCTTGCTCCAACCTCCTCATGTCAAATATGCTTTGCACTAAAATTTGATAAGATATATAATATTCGTGAAAATCCAACAATCATAAGAGGTAAAACCGCATTTTTTGGTTAGACGGACGAGAAAGATAAAATTAACTGACGAAGTTGGAAGCAATATTTGAATATGTATACCAATATATTTATATATTCGAAATTCAGAAGAATGAAAATACTTTAATTATCAAATTATCAAATATTAAAAATATCAAATAATTCAAAATTAAGAATTTAAAATTTTAAATTTTAATTCTGCAAAATTCATCTATATTATGTTATTTTAAGTCTAATTATTAAATAATTATTTTTATTTAATTCTAGAATAATATTTTATTGTTAGTATTTTTGATATACTCTCCTCTAAATTAACATATAATAGAATATTAAACAGTATAATGTAGGAAAAATATTGCTAAATATTAAAAAAAAATATTAAGCGAATAAAATGTCAAAAAGAAAACCGAAACAATTGTATTTAAAGAAATGGTGACATTTTCTCAGTAAATTTCAGGAGTTAACCAATAAATGCCAATAACTTCCTCTTTTGTAATGTATATGTTACTCCACGTAAATATATTTTTAAAAGGATTTCGAAGTGTCGGAATGACTTAGAACAAAGCAGTATAATCCTAGTAAAATGTCAGTCATTCGTTTTACTTTTCAGATTTATGTCACTTAAACTTAAAACTCTTAGCAAAATAAATTGAGATTTAAGAGACAAAGAAAGGTAAAATGCAAACAAAACGATAATTTAAAAATATGAGACTTTAAAGTTTGTGCAAAGTTACATTTTATAATTAATTGGAAATCATTACCGAGTAGCGCTTCGAATTTAGCGGGATTTTTATTCATAATACTGTATCCAATTTCGAATATTAATGATCACATTAATTAATCTGTCCTTAACCCTCTAATACCCATGGTAGAATGCAGTCTAGAAACTGCAAAATTATGAAAATCAGAATTCACACTAGAAGTAACAAGTATTAATTTCCGTTTCTTTTTAATCACGAAATGTCTGTCATTAAATAAAGCAAAAATTTCTATTCCGAATTTCTGGTTTGAATTTGGAATATCTGAATATACCGAATACATCTGGCAACACTACTATGGGGGTTAGGGTGTTAAATATACATTTTTTGTATTTTTTAATACCAGTAAAATCTTACAAAATTTTCGCTTTATTGAATTTCAGAAATTGTACGATTAAATAAAACAAATATCGTTACATAAAAATATTAATATAAAAAGAGGTTGGCAACTATGAATAGTACACACTTTTCGGGAAAATGGTAGATATCTAAACAAAAATATCCACTGAATAGGCAACACTATTATCGATATACATGTTGGATGTACCTAAATGAATATTTGAAATTTAAGATTTAATATTTCATTAACAAAGTTAATGGTGAAATAAATAAGGTATTTATATAGATGATAAATAATGTAAAGTGTAATTTAAAAAGTATTTGAAATTTTCTTTAATAGAGAGCACTGTGCTGACCGCTAAAGATGCGCAAACTAACATACAATTCTTGATCAAAAGTAACTCAGTTTGTAATCTTGATTTTGTTTAGATGTTGAACAGTGTCAAACATGGAGACAATATATTAAAATATAACTTATAGGACATGGGGATCGTACAAAAATTTTAAAATTCTGACTTGGCATAATCATTTCATCAACATAATCGTAATTCTTACCTACTTTTAAGCACATTCACAATTTACATTGCCTACGTTTATTCGAAATGTAAACAAATAATGGGCGTTTCAATGTTTTTGGGACAACCTGTTGTATATTAGATTAGAACATGCGTCGCCAAAATGTTTAATCAAAAGACCACGTTGTAGTCCCAAAAATTCAGTTCCAGATTTATAACTGAGGTAGCACTTCCGACAATAATTAAATCGTCGATGTATGTATATTCTGAAATTTCAATAGCACTAACCGACTTAGAGGCACTATAAAAACATGCGAATGAATGTTTTGATATTAAAGAAAAAAAAACTTAATTAGCTTAGTCTAAATTTAGCATTAAATGCTATTATTTTTCGGGTGTGCATTTTCAATTTATAGAAAAACTTATACTACATGCGTTTATTTTATTGTTCTCCATTGCTCTCATTCTCATGTAATGATGGTTGGTATTCAGTGTTCCAAATGAACGATCAGTAATTTTTGTTGAAATGTTTGGAACAAATATACTATTCCCAGGTTATTTTTTGTGGAGCCTTAGCAACTAATGGCTGGTTTGTGCCAGGAGTTCAGTTGCAAAAAAAAAATCAATTTACATCAAGTTCATTAAGTTTAATCAAACTGTCATTTTAAGAGGCACAAATCCAGTGTCTTTTTTTGAAGTTCTTTTAGCAATACGTTCGGGTGTGTTATTAAAATAAATCATGTACTTGTTTTTAGATTTGTTCTTTAAGGTGTTCACGGGATGCAGATGTCATATATATTTATACACTCGTTTCAACAATAGACGAATATCTACTTCAAAGCCAGCCAGTTCCATTTAGCCAATTCAACCAGTTACATTTATTTAAAGTACATTAGGTTTAAACAATCTTACATTTTAAAGGGATCAAATTCATTGTTTTCTTTTGTAGATCATTTAGAAATGCATTCAGGCATGTTATTAAAATAATTCCTGTGCTTGTTTTCAGATTTGTTCTTTAGGTAGAAGCTGGTAAATTCTACTTCTTTAATTTCCTTTAATGTTTTTTTAAGTTTAATTTTTGTGTTTATATGCTTCCTGAACTTGTCATCCTAGTTGTAATATCTCCTTTAAACCTCGGTTATAACACTTGAATGTTTTTATTTTTTGATAAGAATTCTATTTGTACAAGGTGAAGAGTTCATTTCAATTGACCTAAAATCAATCACCATTTAAAGCGGTATTTGGAGAGAGAAGTAAAAAACAAAATCTCTATTTAATCTTAATAATTCATAAAATGTAATAGAAATTAGTAATGTCATATTTACTTTAAGTACTGTCGGGATTTTTTTTACATTTGATTTCGACAAGGAAAATTTTTTTAAACACTTTAATAAACATAAATTTTTTTTAAAAATAAGTCAGATTTTAAAATTTGATTTTTTGGAACATTAAAAATTGTACAGGGTTCCCACAAGTTCACGGATTATATCAGTATTTCTTCATAGATGAAGTCGACTTATGTAATCGCGCGATTGCATAAGGCTAGTTTTTTCCTAAGTAAATACCTGTATATATCTGATCTAAAGTCAGGAAAATCCCCGGACCAGTAGAAACTCTGTTGTAGATTTGATGAAACTTTTCTTTTCGCTTGTGCGAACTATAAATATTACAATTAATCTTTCTTGAAAGAAAAAAAAGGCTAGAAACAAATTAATGTAATACATTTTCTACTAGATGGAGTCCGTCAAAACTTGACGGAAAAAAATTACTATAAAAATATTAGGAAAAGAAGCTTCTTTATTATTTAACAGGGGTATAGTATGAGAATTGTTTGATAATTTTTATTTTAAATGTTTTTTTCCCCAGGTAAAATAGAGTACTATTTTCGATGCAAACTCCAAACAAACAATCCGCAAACAACTGTGTAATGTAAATCAGTTCGAATTTTCAGTACTGCAAGAAAGTAAATTTCGAGAACCTATGAAATATCACACAAATAGTATATTCTTACGTCCATATTACATTCGGAAAATAAAAGAACTTAGTAAAAAAAGCACACATGTCCCCCCCTGTGATAATGCAACCGAGAGAGCTCCTATGCGCATGTGCATAGCATATGTCCAAAGGCACTGTCAAAATTCGACTTACAAAAAAAGTTTTAAAATGTGCTGTTTAATCATTGTTCGTGTCAAATCCACATTTTCTGCAACGCATCCATTGTTTAGGCTAATAAATTTTTATGGAAAGATGAAGAAATTTGCAATAATAATATCCAATCTGCAGATGAGGTCAATTTTTAATGTTTTCAAGTGTGTTTAATGCTTCTTTGTATTGTAACGAACAATAGCGTCAATGTTTGTGAAATGTTAATCGTATTTTCAAACAAATTAAACACCTAGGCCGTTCAAATTCATTCGATTTATCAGAATTTTGGTACTTCTTCGTTATCCCGTCGACCGCTTTCCATTAAAAATAAACTATCGCCAAACTATGGGATTTAACGCCTGAAGTGCATGATCTTGGCGTCACATTCAGTTGACGTCAAATGCGTTACACGTGTTTATTATCTCATCACGTGGTTTTTAATTTGACGTTTAATGTATTTTTAATGATGATTTACTAATTTATTAGTTGTTTCATTAACTAAAATAAAAATTACTTCCTCGACACCATGCCATTAAAAGAGAAAAGCAATGGAAAACTGTTGCGATGCGTAGTTACGTACAATAGATCAATTTCAACTGACATCACAAACATTTATCCAACAGTCGAGAGGGATAATTAAGCCCTTCGCGACGAGCGTCCTTTACAGAATTTTTAATCTTTTACCACCGGTTTTTCAAAACAGAAATTTTCGCCTAATTGAATCGCAGAAATGCTGTCTTTAAATAAGGCAAATCTTGAAATAAAAAGTAACTGGTGGGAATAATCGAGGATTCTGAGCGTCTTATGCGTCACGTATACGTGTCGCTCGTCCCCAAGAGGTTAAGAAAAATAATATAAATAAATAAATATCTAAGATGTTTTATGTTTCGGTTTTCATTTATATATTGTAAATTATATTGCTTAAAATTACTGAGAAATTCTACTTTAATGAAAGGGGATTTTCCTAATTTCTTTTTTCGTTTTCTGCATTTTTTTAAAAAAAATTTTGAGATTCTAATGGCAGCATTCTTCCATTTGTTTATTAGGCGCTACAGTTTGGCGAATAATTTGGCGATAGTTTATATCTATGGAAAGTGGTTAACGGGATAATGGAGAAGTACCAGAATATTTTTCTGCATTTTATAGTTATATTAAGAAACATATATTTGTTAAGCTTTGCAGAATCACTCATTTGTTCACTTTTCCATGTATTGCATTAGTGAAGATTGTCTGTTCTGTTTTTCTTTTTAAATATCCCTACTTATATAAAAATAGCATGTGCTTTCTGTGGTGTTTCGCACAAACATTGTAAAATTAAGATTATTGGAATTTATCCAACTTCAACTGTTATAGCTGCCAATGAAGCATTCATTTTTGGCGATTTTTCTGTTACCCGTAAAATGTTTGTTTTTGGCATAGCCCGAAATAAGAAAAAAAATTCGATCGATCAAATAATTGTATTTCGTTAAGCATTAAATTTTCTTATTTTTAATCTAAGAAAGAAACGATAATCATGGATTTAATTAATTGTGCTATATGCGGAGGACCCAAACAATTTTGATTAAATCGGTACAGATGTCTCAGATGTACAGATGTTTCTTTTTGGCGCCAAAATGGCGATTTTTGTTTTATATTGCAACCTGGTGTTTTATAATAAAAACTAGCAAGCTACGCTGGTCAATTTCATATAACGAACTTTTAATCCAACAAAATATTGACATTTCATAATTCACTTTTATATTTTAACAGAATAATAAGGCTACTATAATTTGTGACTCGTGCTATAGCCAATATACACGTCAGCACACGTCGTCCGTATCATTATCTTTTTACGCATGAAGGTTTCGCTATGGTACTCCATTGTGAAATTTGGTAACTTTTGAAATTCAATATTTGAAAAACTGCATAATCATTAGATTTGAAATTTATATCAAGAAAAAGACAATTTTTTACCTTTCAAACGCAGTTTGCCTAACAATTTTCTGACAAATACTTTTCGAGTTACTATTTTTTCTCAGTAACTTCAAATGTTTCATTTTCCGAGATTAATCTGTGGCAACAATTAGCGAAAAACCCAGTCGTCAGAAACGCATAGTTTTTTATTAAAGAGGTTGTTGGAGCAGGGATTGTCACCACCAATTTGCCACCATCACTTCTGAAATCGGTTCGGTAGTTCTAGAGATTCCATAGAAATTGTAATTTAAAATGTTTTTAGAACGCTTTTCGCTCATTTCACCCTTTTAAATTTTGAATTTTTTTTTTAAATTTTGTTTTTAGAGAGCATTTACATATTATAATTAACTACAATGCCAAATTTCAAATTTCTAGCTCCTTCATTATAAACAAAATCGTAATTTTAGAACGTTTTTCGCTCCTACACCCCCCTGGGGATAGTGGCACCCACAAAAAATATATCCTATGTTGGAGCAGGGGTTGTCACCATGCATTTGCCACCATCATTTTTGAAATCGGTTCGGTAGTTCCAGAGATTCCATAGAAATTGCAATTTAGAATGTTTTTAGAACGCTTTTCGCTCATTTCACCCCTTTAAATTTCGAATTTTTTTTATTTTGTTCTTAGAGAGCATTTACATCTTATAAGTAACTACTACGCCAAATGTCAAATCGGTTCGGTAGTTCTAGAGATTCCATAGAAATTGTAATTTAGAATGTTTTTAGAACGCTTTTCGCTCATTTCACCCTTTTAAATTTCGAATTTTTTTTTAATTTTGTTCTTAGAGAGCATTTACATCTTATAAGTAACCACAACGCCAAATTTCAAATCGGTTCGATAGTCCTAGAGATTCCATAGAAATTGTAATTTAGAATGTTTTTAGAACGCTTTTCGCTCATTTCACCCTTTTAAATTTCGATTTTTTTTTTATTTTGTTCTTAGAGAGCATTTACATCTTATCAGTAACTACCACGCCAAATTTCAAATTTCTAGCTGCTTCAGTATAGAAAAGATCGCAATTTTAGAACGTTTTTCGCTCCTGCACCCCCTTGGGGTAGTGGCACCGACATAAAATATAGCCTATGTTGGAGCAGGAGTTGTCACCATCAATTTGCCACCATCACTTTTGAAATCGGTTCGGTAGTTCCAGAGATTACCCCCTACAAACAAACAAACAAACCATCAAACAAACAAACAATCTTTACTCCTTTATAATATTAGTATAGATGAATATGTGTGTAAATAAATAAAATAAAACAAAAATAATTAATAAAAACAATTAAATGCGTGTGTGTAATAAATATAATGTGTGAAAACTGGGTTTTCTCACCAAAATGACACAAAGAAATATCTCGCCAATCCCAGTGCGAATGCAACATCTGTTGCATTAAGTCGTGTAAAGGTATTTTTCATTTAATTAATAAATAAATTTATTAATGTTTAAAAACCCATTTTTGAGTGATTTAATAAAGTTTAATCTTTTTTATTAGTTTTATTTTTTCAGCAAATGTTAAAAATAAATAAATTGGTGAAAGTAATATTTTTAGAGATTAATCAATATTTGTTTAAAATTAAACCTTGCCCAGATAGCTTGAAGATACGGTCAGAGTCAAACGGTCAGACTCTAATTTTGGGCAGAGTTGCAGTGTTCTCTGGCGATTGACTTTATGACGTCATACGCAGCTGTAAAAGTTGAAATCAAAATTACGCCTAATTAATAAAACTTTTTAACAAACGAATGTACGATAACAAATCTGTGTCCAAATATATTTCATTTAAAAAAAGAATGCTGTAATTTGATGCAGTATTTTGTTCTCACGAACTGTCGAAAGAAAACGTTTAGCGTTTTAAATATATAGATAACTAAATATCCAAGATTATTTTTGTTTGTTTTCATTAATATATTGTAAATTTTATTGTTTAAAGTTACTGATAAATGATACTTTAGTAAATGGGGGAGGGGATCCTTTTTTTTAAGGTTTTAATGGCAACAATCCATTTGTTTAATTTGCGCTACAATTTGGCAAATAATTTGAAAATAGTTTTTTTTTGTATGGAGTGTAGTTGACGGGATACTAGGGAAGTACCAGAATATTTTTCTACATTTATTTGTTATGTTAAGAAATATATATTTTAGAGATGATTTGCTGAATCACTTATTATTTTTTTTTCATGTATTACATTAGTGAAAATTGTCAGTTCTGTTATTCTTTTTAACTATCCCCTACTTATATAAGGATAGCAAGTGTTTTCTGTGGTGTTTCGCATGAACGTTGAAAAATTAAGATTGTTATATTTTAAGCAACTTCAACTGTCTTAACTGCTGATGAAGCAGTCATTTTTGGCAATTTTTCTGTTGCCTGTAAAATGTTTGTTTTTGATATACTAAGAAA
The DNA here is from genome assembly GCA_963931845.1 of Maratus michaelseni. Taxonomy (NCBI): domain Eukaryota; kingdom Metazoa; phylum Arthropoda; class Arachnida; order Araneae; family Salticidae; genus Maratus; species Maratus michaelseni. The sequence continues at coordinate 25,119,483 of OZ007589.1, read as the reverse complement.
AAAATTCCGATCGATCAAATAATTGTATTTTGTTAAGCATTATTTTTAATTTTTAATCTAAGAAAGAAACAATAATCATGAATTTAATTAATTTTGCAATATGCGTGGCAGCCAGACAATTTTGATTAAATCGGTACAGATGTGGCAGATACACCGGAGTTTCTTTTTGGTGTCAAACTGGCGAATTTTGCTTTGCATGGCAACCTGGAGTTTTATAATAAAATTGAACATGTGTTTAAATAAATAAAGTAAAATAATATAAAAACTTACTTCTCTATTATCCCGTTGACCACTTTCCATAAAAGAAACTATCGCCAAACTATAGGATTTAACACCAAAAATGCATGATCGTAACGTCACACTCACTTGATGTCAGGTGTGTTACATGTGTTTGTTATATCATCAAGTTATTTTTACTTTGACCTTTATATGTATTTTAATGAATTATTAGTTATTTCTTTAAATAAAATAATAGTTACATCCTAAAATAAGATGCCATGATATTAAAAGAGAAAAAGCATTGACAAAATTTTGCTATGCATAGTTACGCACAATAGATCAATTTCAACTGACATTACAAACATTTATCCAACAATCGACAGGGATAGTTCAGAAAAATAATATAAATAAATAAATATCAACCATATATTTTTTTCTGTTTCCATTAATGTATTGTAAATTTTATTGTTTAAAGTTACTGATAGCTGACACTTTAATAAGTTGGGGTTTTTCGAATTCTTATAATTTTTTGAAATTCTAATAGCAACCATTTGTTTATTGGTTTGTTATAGTTTGGCGATATATATATATATATGGAAAGTGGTCGACGGGGTAATGGAGAAGTACCGTAATTTCCGGCGTATAATCCGCAGCTCAAAGAGTCGTTTTTCGACCCAGAAAATTTATTCAATAATTGTAGTTAAATGTTTACAGCGATCTTTTAAGTTACATTTTATAAAATAATATTTCTGGTTCCAAAAACGATTCTTTGAGCTGCGGATTATACGCCGGAAATTACGGTACCTATAAAAATAATTAATTAATACAATTAAACGCGTGTGTGCAATAAAAATAATGTGTGAAAATTGGGTTTTCTCGCCAAAATGGTGCAAAGAAAAATCGCGCCAATTCCGGTGTGTCTGCAACATCTGTTTCATTAAATCAGGTTAGGATATTTTTTATTTAATAAGTAAAACGTATTAATGTTTAAAAGCAAATTTTTGAGTAATTTAATATATTTTTAAATTTTTGTACTAGTTTTATTATTTCAGCAAATGTTAAAAGTAAATAAATTGGTGACATTGATATTTTTATAACGTAATCGATGTTTGTTTACAATTGTACCTTGTCCAGATGGCTTGAAGTTAAGGTCATAGTCAGAGGTCAGAGGCAGAGGCAGGGTCAGACTTCAATTTTGAGCAGAATTGCAGCGTTCTCTGGCGACCGACTTTATGACGTCATATGCAAATGTAAATATGTAATTTAAAATTATACCTAATTAATAAAACTTTTAAACAAACGACTGTACGATAACAAATCTGTGTCCAAATATCTTTCATTAAAAAAAATAATAATAATGTAATTTGATGCATTAGCTTGTTCTCACGGACTGTCTGTTTTTTGTTTGCAACATCACCTTCTCAGAATTACCAGTATCTTGTGCTGCAATGTAGTCGAGGTTCGAGGGTTTGACATAGACAAGATCTCCTTGTGTTGGGTGCTTAATTTGGCTTTAGATCTGAAAATGTTTTATCTTTATGTAATCCATGTATTAACTGTTTATTAATCAAGAAACAATGGCATCTGGATTTGCTGGATGATTTTAATTAAAATATCTATCTGTATTTCCGCTGTTTTTCGTCATGTAATGTCTCCAATTATGTAAGTAATTCGAATACTTTGATAAATATTTTAAATACAGAACCACGATAAACCGGCAATACTGATTACGACACACTGACGATCGTGTGGTCCATTTATTGAGAAAAAGTTATATTTTAAATTTTGGTAGACTTCAGGAGACACACGCAAAAAATGTTTTTAACCCGATATTTTATAAATAATTTATATCAAATTTTATATTATATTTATTATATATTATTTAATTGATATTTTATATAAAAAAATAAATTTTAATAAACAAAACACATTTTCTAAAAAAAAAAAAATAAATAAAAATAAAAAAAAAAATCTTATTCACAACATATTTGGCTTGGAATATATTAGCAAACAGCGCGTCCTAAGGAATTAACGCGTTAAGATACTCTAAATCAATAAAAAAGTGTTTTAATATACTAAATATAAATAGTAATTAGGTATTATAAATAGTAATAGTAAACTCTAATTCTTTATATTTTCGGAAATAAGTTTAAATCGTTAGGTAAATGTCAATAAAAAAAACGGAATAAATTAAATTATTTTTTTGGAAGTATCATTGAATGAGATGTTTCGACAAGGTTGTTTTCATATTTTGTTTAACACAAACAAATAAGGAATTTGTATTATCTCCAAGAATAATTATCGAGTGGAACTTTAGGGCCACTTCAACGCAACTTACATGCTCACCATAGATGCCAACATTTCGAATGAAAGCGTTGATTCCCTAAGTCCAATTTAGGTTTTCTTCAAAAGTTTCAAATTCATTTATTATTTTTTTGAAAGAGTAAAATGGAACGTTTGAATTTTTACACACTAAAAATTACTTTTATCCCGGAAATTTTAAGTCGGAATTTCAGTATAATATCTATGTTATTTCTGCAATTATATTACACCTGCTTCATTAGTAGAAAAGCAGTTCATGTAACTTGTGTAGATGTTTAGCTACACGGGAGAAGTAACCGGAAGTCTAGCCCACAGAGTAAGGACAGAGACCCAACTTCGCCTGAAAAGAGCGACCGCGGCGGATGACTTAAGAAGTAAATAATCGCTTTGGCGATTTTTATCTTCGTGATTTCCGTTTAAGTGTAACCCTATTTTGCTTGGCGTCTTTTGATGTTGTCATTTGCGCATGTGCAAATTTTCGGCGTTCGCTAATTGATTTTCGAATCTTGTTTAATACTTATTATTAAAATTATTCTTTGAAGATCAAATAGTTGATTATAATTATTATAATTCTTCAAAATGCTACGAAGAGAGGAGTGTATTGTTTGCAAGAACAAGACGTCAAAGTTATTTTTTATTCCTACGAATAGGTAAGTTGTGGTTTATTTCTATGTGTTATTTTTGTTTTTATTTTTCAAGTTCCATTATGTATGAAATATTTTATATATATTCAGTGTTGGCAGATTTTTAACAAATTTTGACTTTATATTATCGTTAAAATAACTGCCATACCACAAATCTCATTCATGTTAAAAAATGTCTCTATATAAAATTTTATTCATATACATTTTCTATCGCAATGCAAACATGGTACTAAGTTTTTTCCTTTACTAGTAAATCTGCAGATAATTTTTTTTAAAATCTCATTTTAACTTCGTACAATCCGCAATTATTATTTTTTCAATTGCATGCATGTTTATAAGCATATAAAATTCTTCGAATGTTCCGGAAATTAGAATCCTTAAATTAAAGTGGTAAGTAAAAATAAATGATTTTAAAAATTGTAAAAATTATGAAAGTAAGATATTTATATTTCCCGAACAGATGAAAAAACATTTTCAAATATTTTAAGCAATTAATTTTTAAATTCTATTAAATTTATAAGCAAAATTTTAAAACTATTGGAAATCCATATCGAAAATTTAGCATTCATAATTTTACATCTAAATCCATTACGCAAATATTCCATTTTCATTTCAGATAAAAATGAAATTTGAAAAATCGTCTGCATCCCCATAAGAAAGCATTATGACCTAAAAAAATATATTCTATATTTTCCGAACGAATGAACCAAATTTAACCAAAAACTATACAGCTTATTCCGGATACCTCGCCAACATACCTACTGAAAATCAACCTAATCGGACCATTTTTACGGCAAACAGACAGATGGAAACCAAAAACATTTCTAGTCTCCACAGAGAGCCTTAACATGACGTTTCGGCACAAATCTGTCAACACTCAATATATATAAAATATTTCAAACATTATGGAACTTGATAAAACAAGAACAAAAATAACACATGAAAATAAATCACAACTTACATTTTGAAGAATTAAAAAAATTAAATTTTTCTTTCAAACTTGGAAAAAAAATTGTTTAACCAGAGCACTTATTTTAAAATAAAGTTGAATTCCGATTGTTTCAGAACATGTTAAAAATAATAAATCTAATTTCATTCGCGTAGATAGATAATCGACCGTCTTAAAATCAATCAACCAACCAACCAAAACAAGAAGCAAGCAATCGCCGTTTTTTTTTCTTTTTCATCCCTCACTTGTCGATATATAGCTCTATTAGCAACCTCGCGCGTGTTACGGTTGTAGTTTTCGCGTCATCCGCAGCTAGCGCCACTGTCTATGTGTAATCCCATGTTAAAGAAGTTACCATTGCAGTGCATGAGAGATGATTCTCTGTTTAAACCTCCTTACTCTGTGGTCTGGCCTAAAGGCAGTTGGCGGTATGAAGGTGATTGCAAAGAGAAGTTGTCTTCGTGTTGAGCCAGTGTTTTGCAAATCGGTCACTTTTCTTTAAATTCAGTTTTCTTGATTGCCACCGGTAATTTGAGAAATTAAAATTCGCATTTTTTATTGACAGATTAAAGAAGGCGAATTTTAATATTTCAAAAAAAGTGGTGTCAATCAAGCAATCTGAAATTAAAATGAATAAATAAATAATTAGCCCTCTGACAACACTATGTTGAGCGCGTAATGCGGATCTATCTCTGAAGATGTTTCGAATTTCTAAGTATTTTCGGTTCTTTCAACACTTTCACTGCAATCCATACATTGATTTCTTACTAATCAGGAAGTGACTAAATGATCTGAATTTGCTCGATCAATTTATTCCAAATATCTAACAGAAATTTCAAAATTGCTATAAGAAATTTCGCTGTTTTTCGTCACGTAATACCTGCAATTAAAAGAAGAAAAGGTTCTTTACCACGATAAATTGGCAATACTGATTCGACACGCCGGATATACTATCGCGTTTTTATACAGAAATACATACGCAACGGTTCCAGCATTTCGGAATTTTTCGGGAGACTGAAAGATTACAAACAAGTTTTGGACGAAGTTTTATTTTTAAAAAAATATACTAACTCCGTCCCAAATGAGTTACTACATTTGGGTTAAAAATGTTGTCCCAAATTACTTGCTACATTTCAAGTAGGTGGAGTCATAAATAACTTCCGATGCAGTTTTGTAGATTGACAGCAATAAAATTATTAAACTACAATGAATATAAAGCGGTATATTAGTTATTTGAAGCAATAAACCAAATGTGACGTATGAGAATAAAAAGTAATGTGACTCGACATAATAAAAAAGTGACGATAATTGTAATTATGAATAACCATTTAGAAATTACCCTAAAGAAGGAAATGAATAATAAAGAGCGTAACGCTGTATTGCAATTTTTACTGCAACATTTAAAGAAATTCCTTAAATATCCAATTAAAATTGCTTTATGTGCGATTAAAATTAACACAACTTTGCATTTTCATTCTCATTTTTTACTTTCCACAAATATAGCCCTTATTTTGTGAGAAAATTTTCGAAGCAAATTTACAGGGTTCGCACGCTCTTAAGCTGTGCCCCATTTTGTAAGGACCCACCAGTCTACCAGAAAGATCATTTTCTTCCTAATGAATTCACGATTCATTAGCTGGAAGATAATTTTAGGCGATTACTGGTGGAAGAATCCTTACAAAATTGGGCGTTGCTTAAGAGCGTGCGAACTCTGTATTTTTAAAAATAATTTGGTACTGATTTAAGGAGGGACGGTGAGTAAGTAAATGTTGGTGATTGATGGCATAGCACCCTGAAATCTCTGAAAAATGTTCAAACGAAATCATAAAATCATCAGTATCAATAATCAGTACAAACGTATTCAAATGTAGCAAATAATTTGGGACAGAGGAAGTACATTTTAACAAGAAACAAGACAAATTTGGCACTACAAAGGATGTGAATTTCTTTTCACTTTGCTAAACAGCGTACAACCATCAGAGTGAAAAATGTGTCTAGATCTGGGATCGAACCCAGATACCTTGGTATAGCGCACCAAGTGCTTTACCAGTTAAGCCATCCGGACGACATCAAGTCTGGCATTTTCCCCTTAATATACGTTGGCAAGGCTGCAACTTCGCAGCGGAAGGTGGAATGTCAACATGAGCACACTATTCAGTGGCGTACATGAGACGAATAAGTTCCCAGCATCGGATAATATATATTTAAATTTCCAATTAAATCTGGGTTCGATCCCCGTTATGAACACATTTTCCACTCTGTTGGTTGTACGCTGTTTAGCAAAGTGAAAAAAAAATCGCATCCTTTGTAGTGCCATATAAAATTTTATGGCGTAGTTTCAGTCCTGGAGAAAATTTAATTGGAAATATAAGACAAATTTGTTTAAAAGCATTTTTTTAGTTTAAAACCTAAATATGTCTTGTCAGACTCTCAAAATGCCAGCTTGTATGCACACGACGAAAGGGCGTATCGTATGGCAGTTAACTAAATATTCTAAATCTAAAGAATATTGGAAGATACGGAATCTAAATAAAATATTTCTAGTTCGATTCGAAATTTCGAAAAAATCGTGTATAATTCGAATGTCAATGAAACACAAAGGGATATGCTAATTTTCTTTTGAATTATCAGAGAATGCTATGTTTCGACAAGGTTGTCTAATTATTTTGTTTAACACAGCCAAATAAATAAGATATTTGTATTTTTTTAACAATACGTTTTGTTTGTAAATTAAGGGTTTTACAAGTCTACAGAATTTCAACCACACCCTATTTCAACACAACATACATACACATCATAACTGCCTGCCAAATTTGCGTTTCCTTTAAAAGTAAGAAAAATAATAATACTTAAACCGGAAAGAAATATTGAATGTTGTACCATTAGATTTTATGCGGTTATTAATTATTTTTATTTATTTAATACATTTTCTGGTTTATACAATTTAAAAATTATCGAAACGTTAACATATGTATGTAAAATCTTTTGTAATATTTACATAGAAAATATCAAATATGAGCGCAAATTTAAATAATGAGCCTGCAAGTTATTTTAATTCAAATACCTCTCAAACATGATATCGATTACTGAAACCCTGTATTGAATTATTCAATTAGGTGTTCAATGTCAGATATAAAGACAAAACGCATTATGAGAATTGGTTCAAAAATGTAAATAAAAAATCTGATCCAGTATGCTCTTTGCTAAATCCGAGTAATAAAGTACTCGGATTTAGTAACTTAGTACTTTAGTTTATTACTTTACTCATTTTGCTCAAAATTACAATTTCTCATTCATAAAGAACTTTATACGTAAATTAAAATGGCAGGTTTTTTCTCAAAAATGCATTATTCACGTTTTGGTAGTGATACATGAGAACACATTTCTTTTTCTTTTCTTTTTATTTCTCCTAGGATGTATCTAATCCACCAATTAGGATATTGGTCACAAAAAAAAAAAAAAGGAAAATATCCAATATATTTAAACTAAACAGTTTCCATCACATGATTTAATCGCAAAAACTTTTTAAAAAACTTATTATAATGGTATACTTATTGTATTTATTTTAAAAAATGACCCAAGGTTTTGGGGATTATTCACAATCTGTCGACAGCAAACATTTTCTTCAAACGTATGAAACTCCAATAGTAAAAAAAAAATATCGAAAATGCTACTTCAGTATTCATGATTTGTTAAAATAAATGAACAATTTGTGTGGAAGTAGTGCAGCGTGTTGGCGGACTTCTTTTAAATATCAAAAGATTAAACATAAATTAAGATTCCTGAAAACACTCTACGCATAAAATTCGTTAAATTTTAAGCAAAGCTGATGTTTAGTTATGTTCTATTTGTAGGCTTTATTAAACAACTATTGCGTTCATGACATTTATAGCGAGAAAACTTCATTTAATGTGATATCATAAATTTACATTTCTAAAAATGTTTAGGTTATTTCGAATGTATGTTTATTTTCCTGATGTGATATGCCAACTTCCTTTCAAAAGATTTGTATAATAATTACTTTTTGAAAAGTACAGCGAATAAATGAAAAAAAATGGATCCTAGGATATCGATTCTTATTTTGATATAAAAGTACCATAATGTACCATATATGTAAAAATTTATCAATTGTTTTTTATTTGTATGAATTTATTATAAAAAATATATTTAACTATAACAACTTATCAAAAGACTAGGGTTGAAAAGTATACGAAAGTGGCCTGCGAGGTTTCATGCAAGTTTCATAGCATAAAGTGAAGAATTTATTAAATTTAATTACGCTTCAAAATACATAATTAAAATTATTTTTACACGATACGCAGTAAGTATTAAAATGACTTAATATGAAAAGAACTACTATAAAATACACATTATGTTTTGTCATTAAAAAAAAAATTAGTTCTTACGAAAAAGTGTCCAAAAAGATTGAAACAGTATTTTTTTTTTACCTGATGGAGATGCTTAGGCAATGTATATTGAAAAAGTATAAAAAATAAGATAGGAAAAAATGTTATGTTACTGAAGTAGCTCTGCCTTTAATCAATACGTTATGAGACGCAGGCACCGAATAAGAATTTAAAAAGTTTAACTTTTTCGAAAATTCATGGCAGAACTATTTCATCAACATAATCTTAACGCTAAACATATAACGATTTTTTTTATTTTTTTTTATCAGCTTTATAAATTTGAATAGACCAGGTTTTTAAAAAAAATATTTACTGTTTATATTAAACTCATTTCTGCCTGATTTTTATTTTACTTATTTTGTGAAAAAATGTCTGGCACGAATCGAAATATTTTCATTACATTATTTCCTTTATTTTTTTATATATATTTTTTTAATATTATTATTATTATTATTTTCAATTTTTTTCATTATTTTTTTTCTGCGTGATTTATATTTTATTTATTTTGTGAAAACGTTTCTAGTTGCAGTTGAAATATTTTCAATTGATACTGGTCAAATTACCAGTATGTGATATATTTAGTGTTAAATCTTACTTTATTTTGATCATTTTTGTAATTCACATTGCCTGTGTATCTACAGCCAGTAAAAAAAATCAAAGAACGTTTCTATATTGTTTATTTTAGCTGTATAGAAATACAATATATTAAATTTTATTTGTTTTTAAAAGAAAAAGTTTTTTTTTTAAGTATGAGTGAATCCATGACGTCCAAATTTTGACTGTAATGTTTTTTTTTTTTTTTTTTTTTTTTTTTTTTTTTTTTTTAATATATATACCCTAACATGAACAAATATAAAAAACAAAACGAAACCTTCATTCTTTCGGTGTTGAATACATTTTTAAAAAAATAATTGAAAATAGTGAAATTGAAAAATCAAATTTGCATATTAATTGAGAAAAATGATCTATATTACAATTGCAGTCAACTGTATGTATGCTGTATGTCTATCTAAACTCAGTCGGCTGTATATATGCTGTATGTTTTCTATCTGCTGTATGTTTGTCTGCTGTGCATATGTTTGCCACCTGTGTATATCTGTCTGTCTGCTATATATTGCCTGCCTTTCTGCTATCTGCTGTATGTCTGTTTGCTGTTTGTCTGCTGTTAATAGATTTGCTGTCGATATATCTGCTAACTATTATTAGCTGTCTCTCTACTCTTTGTCGGCTGTTTGTGTACTGTCCGTCTTCTGTCTTGCTCTCTTATTTATCTCTATCTATCTAATTGCTATCAGCTGTAGGTCTGTCAGCTGTGTCAGCTGTATGTCTCTCTGCTGTACAGAGAGACCGCTGTATGTCTGATGGAAAATGTCCATGTATTGTCTGTCTAACCGTTCTCTGTAGTTATCTGCATGTCTGTATATCTATTTGCTAACTATCTGCAATACGTTGCATGTCTGTTTTCTACCTGTTGTGTGTCTACAATCTGTCGGCTCTTTGTCTGCTGCCTGTTTTTTTGCTCTCAATGTGCCAGCTCTCCCATCTGACTGTATGTCTCCTGCACGTCGACTGGCTGTATGTCTCTCTGCTGTACAGAGAGACCGCTGTATGTCTGATGGAAAATGTCCATGTATTGTCTGTCTAACCGTTCTCTGTAGTTATCTGCATGTCTGTATATCTATTTGCTAACTATCTGCAATACGTTGCATGTCTGTTTTCTACCTGTTGTGTGTCTACAATCTGTCGGCTCTTTGTCTGCTGCCTGTTTTTTTGCTCTCAATGTGCCAGCTCTCCCATCTGACTGTATGTCTCCTGCACGTCGACTGGCTGTCTGCTGTCAGTTTGTCTCATATTTGTCTACACAATTCGGCTGTCTGTATGCTGTTTGTTTATCTGGTATCAGCTGTATGTCTGATATCTGCTATTTGTCTTTCTGCCTGATATATGTTGTTTGTCTGTCTGCTCTGCTATATGCTATCTGGTTACACTCTGTAGGCTGTCAATTTGCTGTCTGCTTCTCTGTTTGCTATATGCTGTATGTCTGATATCTGTCTACACTCTGTCGTTTGTCTGTATGATGAGTCTCTACCTGACAGCTCACCATGTCTGCTATCTGATTCTTGTCTCCCTGATTGTAACAACATATAAAAATACATTACCGTCTGCGTTAAACAAATTGCTCATTTAAGAACTATTAGTATTCTTTAGTGTCTACCGATAAATTAACTATCAATGCTATATACACCTTCTTTGATAAAAAAAAGAAAAGAAAACATGCTGTAAGTGACTGTAACAGCACATTAAAATTTCATTAATGTGAGCATTCTACGAATCCTACATTTAACATAAATGCATATGCTTTCGTGCAGCTCTGTAAAATAACTATAGGTGCTAGATACACATTCTTTGAGACTAAATATGCTGTAAGGGACTTTAAGAACATACTAAAATTTCGTTACCTTTAGCATTCTTCAAATCACTCCTTTAATATAATTCATTTTCTTTTGTGAGACCCCGTAAAGTAACTATAAATATTATATACACTTTTTTCGAGACAAACTTGTTGTAGGTAATTGTAAGAAAATACTAAAATTTCATTATCACCAGCGTTCTACAAATCACCATTTAACATATATTCGTTTTATATATTCGTATTTTTTGTTCGGCTCTGTAAAATAACTATAAGTGCTATCACCTTCTTTGAGAGAAAACATGCTATGCTTGACTATAGCAACATACTAAATTTTACATTACCACCCGTGTTCTACAAATCTCGCATTTTGCATACATTCGTATAGTTTTGTTCTGTCCTGTAAAATAACTATAAGTGTTAGATACACCTTTATCGGGAAAAAAGATTCTACAGATGACTATAACAATATACAAAAATTTCATTACCATTAGCATTCTATAAATCCTACTTATTAACATAAATTTGAACATATCCTTTAACATATCCTTTTGTGCGGCCTCGTAAAATAACTATAACTATACATACTATAGCTGACTGTGACAAAATACTAAAATTTCATTACCGTCAGCATTCTACAATTCCCACATTTGACATATATTCGTTTAATATGTTCATATTCTTTGTGCGGCCCTCTAAAATAACTATAATTGCTATAAACACCTTCTTCGAGAATAAACATGCTTTTTGTGACTTTATAAACATACTAAAATTTCATAATCGTTCGTATTCTACAAATCCCGCATATAACATATATTCGTTTAATATATTCAAATTCTTTTGTGTGGCCCTGTAAAATAATTATAAATCCTATATACACCTATTTCGAGGGAAAAGAAATACATGCATTTGGTGAATGTAACTACATACTAAAATTTCATTACAATCAGAATTCTACAATTAACGCATTTAACATTTATTTGTTTCTTAAATTCGTATTTGTCGTGCGGTTCTGTAAAATAACTACAATTGGTATATACACCTTCTTCTAAAAATAAACATGTAGCAGGTAACTGTGACTACAGAATAAATTTTCATTATAGTCAGAATTCTAAAAATCTTGCATTAAACATGTATTCGTATTCTTTTGTGCTGCCCTGTAAAATATAAATGCTATATTCACTTTCTTTTAGAAAAACATGTAGGTAAGCTGTAAGAGCATACTAAAATTTCATTACCGTTAGCTATTTCTAGAAATCCCGCATTTGACATATATTTCTTTTATATATTCGTGTTATTTTGTGCTGCCTTGTAAAATAAATATAAATACACCTTCTTGGAGAGTAAGGTGACTGTAAGAACATACTGGTTTGTTCGGAAAGTTCTTTTCGTTTGGGAAAGTCGGTTCATACCGGACAATTATATCATTTAATTATTAGATATCAATAAAGATATCTAATGTCTAGTAATTGACGGGTAGAATTTTCCGGTAAGAGTTGTTTTTCCCCAAATAGTAGGAACTTCCGAACAACCTAATACTAAAATTTGAAAATCAAATGAGTAGCATTGAACTAGACAAACATTCTCGTCTTGTTTTCGTGAAAAGAGAACCCTAAAATGTAGCCCTGGCTCTTCACTTGGGATATCCTTGGACGAATCAGACTATTTTTAAAAAGTGTTGGCAATCAAGCAATAAGAAAAAGAAAAAATAAGTAACACTGCAGCGCTTTGTATGAAAGATAATGCATTAAGATAGTCTAAAAGAATTTTTAAAAACGGAAGATACTAAATCGAAATAGAATATCTCTAGCGATATTCGAAATCTGACTATTCATAAAGAATGTGCAAAGATCTGAATATATTTAAAACACAATGAGAAAATTAATGTATTTTTCTGAATTCTTATATAATGGGATTTGTTCACTCTGTGTTTCAATAGTAAGATTACATAACAAATACTGTTTACATATTTGTAGTTTGTTAAAAGATGTGTAGGTATATTTATATAAAAATTTGTACAAGTATTTGTATTTGAAGGCATAATTAACCATTAAATGCAAACACTTTTGAAGTAACATAAAGACACGGACGGTGTAGTGTGTTCGCCAACGCATTTTAAAGCCAAAATTATAACTCCAATGTTAACTTAATAACTGCAATGTTTACTTGAGTAAACAAACTTTAGGAAACAATAATAAAATTATGTTTTCAATTTAAATTTTAAGAGGTTTTCGCTTGTTCCACTTTTTTAAGAGTTCAACGCGTTTTTCTTAGAATGACTGGCATGTGCATTGATCATTTATGAAGCTCTATTGTAGAACGATAGCTGCCAACTTGTACGGATTTCTGTTACCAGTAAAATTTAATAAAAAAATTTGCCTAATGTTTATTCGCCGAAAGTTACAGATTATTAACAATTAAATAAGGTAAATGTTTTAATTATATTTTAGTGGTAACCAAAAACTTTCCAAATTGGCAGCTACAACTATGTAGAGCACAATTACAATTTTTAATCAGCGGCCCGACAGTGTAAATTGTAAATAATTCAAATAACTCCACCTGTGCATAATGCCTAATCGCTCAATTTTGACATCACGGCACATCGGCTATTGATTTAACTGATTACATCCAACCATTCCTGCAACCACAATAAAACAAAATACTAAATGACTTTTTTGATTTTAACTTCCATAATAAAATTGAAGATCAGCTAATTCAGAACAGACACAATTTGCTTTTTACACTCGCAAAAAACAAACTGTGGGACACAGTATCAAGAAAATTTTGTTTTATACAACAAAATTTGAAATACAAAATAGTTATTTTTATTGAAAAATAAAAGCTATCTTTTTAGGAGGATTCATTAAAACTTTTTTTTGGTTTATGTGCAAAGGAAAGTTCATATTTGGGTTCTACCATATTTTCATGAAAATTTATAATATTTCGATTGAATACTTTCAATTAAATTAAGTACTCATTTACAGTATATATGTGCATTTTTATCAATAATAACAATGTTAATCATTATGTATTAATTTTTTTTTTACTATGGGACTGCTGAATACTTGATTAAATATTTGCGAATTAATAAATGTGTCGTCTAGTTGCAAAGCTGGCCATCTCCAAAAAGTAAAATTTTGAGAAAAAGATGATTTTTTGCCACACTTAGCCAAAATAAGATTAGAACCAAAACTCTTTAGTTTTATAGTCGTTAAGACAGTATATTTGAAAACACAAAATAAGGTGGCAGGGGCACATGAAATGAGGGTGTTATTTAAGTCTTTGTTTTGGATTTCGCCACCTTTGCAACTTACTTTGGAGTTGGACGGTTTTGCAACAAACCAGAAATTTATTTTTACTAAATTTAATGTGACATTGAGTTTTTAGGGGTAGCAAACACACAAAAATATTCGGAGAAGCGTTGAGGAGCATTGGTAAGCTTTTGAAGAGTGCCCACACCTTGGATTACCAGTAGGGCAGTACCTGAAAAAAATAATGCCAGAAATTATGAAAATGTAATCACAAATGTATTCTCAGATTTTAACTGTAGCAAAGCCCGTTCATTCCGTATCTACAATCCTTAAAATACTAAAATTTATAAAAAAATTAAATGGAAGAATATTTTATTAAAAAAAATAAATAGATTAAAAAATTCTTAAATTATCAGAGAAAACTCACTTACAGTTTTATGAAAACGAAGGGAGAGGGCAGAGAAAAGTATTTTGCCTAAAACATAAAAATATGTTAATCCGCACCTGGTTATCACAAGGTGAACTTTGGCTTTTTTTTCCTTTTCCACGTCGTAGGGTCACTTTTATTCTTCCTTGATTGATTAGGAGATACTTCCTCCACAAACTTTTACATAGTCAGAGAAAACACCAAACTAAATTATTAGAAACTTTGTATGTACCAAGGAGGAGTAGTCACAGGCAAGAGAAAACACTATAACATTAATCTAATCAACAAGTGAGAGTTTACTGGGGAGAGAAGCAGAAGTGCCATCTAGCGGATATGGAGATGGCCGCTTTTGAACCTCACTAGTTTATGGATTTGGCCGGTTTTGCAGCACATCATGATTTTCAAACGCCTATAACACAGGGATTTGACCAGCTTAAACTTGTTTCTTATTTCCAGATGGTTGAAACGTTTACTTAGAACTTAAAAAGCTGAAAAAACGCATTTTCAAATTTTGAGGAGTTGGCCGGTTTTGCAACTAGACAACACAAATACATTTTTTTTTTTTTTTTTTTTTTTTACAATATTTAGCAAGATGCATTTACATAAAAAATAATTAATTAAAAAAAAATGAGGTAAGTGTAGCATATTTAAGGCAATGACAGATTTGAATACTAGCTCTCAATTTACAATATAACATTACGCAGGTGATCAGCAGTTGTTAAGCAAGCGATCATACATATAATCCAGGGATGAGATTTTTCCACTTTTTTGCATACCTGTCTAATCTTACAGAAAATGTTTTTTATTTAATCGGAGCATTCTGCGATTTAACACAACGACGTTTTCTCTAACAAGGGGGCCGCCAAACATGATGCGCACAGATTTTGATGATTTTAAAGTATGTTGTAGGGGTCATATCCCTAACTATTCAAGTCAAAGGTTTCCTTCAAATGGGCTTTAGTTTTCGAGAAATTTCGGGTTAAAGTTCAGTATGCATTTCAAATATCCATTAGTTCGCGATATTGAATAAGGCCTCCGTGGTGCAGGGCTAGCGCACTGGATTTGAAAGCCGGAGATGAGGGTTCTGTCCTCGCCTGTGACTTTTACCTTTTTTTAATAAATTTTATATATTTGTCGCGTTGTAAGTTTTATGCAGAATTATGAAATCTGCATCTTTGAACTTTTTGATATTTTCCTAATAAATTCAATTTACATTTTCGAATTTTTCGTGAAAATTTATAGCTTTTTTTTTTTTTTTTTTTTTTTTTTTTTTTTTTTTTTCGTGCAGTTTTGAAATTAATATTTCTGTTGACGAAATTCCAAACTAATTTATGTCTAGATTTTGTTTATTTATTTTTTATTATTATTTACTCTTTATATTTTAATAACCGTTCTAAAATAATACTTTTTTTAACTTTATGGAATTTTAAATGAATTTTATATATTTTTTTTTTATAATTTATACAAAATATTTTTATTTCAAATCTTATAAAGGTATGTATGATTAGGTAATTCCAACAACATATTTTGAAAGGAGTAATAAAATATTAAAGCAATAACTCTTATATGAAAGTTTTAGCCAGTTATATATATATATATATATATATGTTATTTAAAAACATTTAACTGTAAAGTTCAAACTCAACATCATTTTTGATTTGCACAAATAAAAAATAATATATTAAAATTATTTTTTTTTCATTCTAACAAGTCGATGCCATACAGAAAAATTCAACTAGAAAAGAAAAATCGTTTGTTAATTGCAATACATATAAAAAAAAATCGTCTGCAATGACTTTTACGGTAATATCAGAATAAATAAAATTTTCTTTTTATCAATTTCGTTTAGCTTCCTTTGCAGACATTTACCAAGTTTGAAATAATTTCTTTTTCAAATTTAATGCATTTTTTAATATATTTATCACAATTTAAGTATTTAAAGAATATACAATATGCTAATTTATACATTCTTCCAATATTGTTAAAACAATTTACGTAAAGAATATATTTAAAGGCGACTTTTAATGCGGAATTTGTTTAGAATATTTTTGCGATATGTATCACACAATTAGTTCCATATTTAATAAGCTAAAAATGTCGATGTCGGTGATGATAAATATTTTTATATTTCAGCAGTTAACATTATTCAATATATTTAGAACAAATCAAATATTAAAAGGATATATTATTTTGTTAATTTTTTCTTAATCATTTAAATATTTTTAAATAGAAAATGCAAATAAAAAAATGCATTATTTCATAAATGCGGTAAATAAATAAGTAAATATGCATAAATGTAAACAATAATCATTTTAAAAAGACGAGATATCAAGACATAAATTAGTTTGGATTTTCGTCAACCGAAATATTAGAATAAAAATTGCGCAAAAACTATAAATTTTCACGAAAAATTCGAAAATGTAAATAGAAAATATCAAAAAGTTCAAAGATGATGAATTCATTATCTTAACATAGTATAAATCAAAGTCGCTTTTTCTGTCCCTATATCCCTATGTACGCTTAAATCTTTAAAACTACGCAACGGATTTTGATGCGGTTTTTTTTAATAGATAGAGTGATTCAAGAGGAAGGTTTATATGTATAATAACATCCATTAAATAGTGGAGAAATACTGTTATTTTTGAGGTTTTTAATGTGATGTCGTAAATAATTTCATTTTTTCCGCTTATACATTGCAAACGCAGGCTGAACCCTACAAGATTTATCAAAATAATGTACTAATTATCGTACACATTAAAAAGGTCTACAGAAAACACAAAGAGATGAAGGTTTTCAAGGTTAACCCGAAGCAAAGCGAGGGAGGGCCGCTAGTTCTGCATAAAACTTACAACGCGACAAATATATAAAATTTATTAAAAAAAGGTAAAAGTCACAGGCGAGGACAGAACCCTCATCTCCGGATTTTAAATCCAGAGCGCTAGCCCTGCACCACGGAGAACTTGTTCAATATCGCGAACTAATGGGTATTTGAAATACATACTGAACTTTAACCCGAAATTTTTCGAAAACTAAAGCCCATTTGAAGGAAACCTTTGACCTGAATAATTAGGGGTATGACCCCTACAACATACTTTAAAATCATCAAAACCTATGCGCATCATGTTTGGCGGTCCCCTTGTAAGATTATACTGGTATGCAAAAAAGCGGAGAAATCTCATCAATGATATAATCTAAACAGGATCGATTGTACCTGCTTAAGCAGAACGTAACACCGAGAACACTCGAAACACGCAAAATACGTAAAAATACTTAACTGCACAAACAAAATTCAATAGAACAGATACGAAGCTGGCCCACTGCCCCCCCTCCCTTCATCGCAAATACGTCACAGGCTTATCTGATCGTGATAGTTTTGCTCTTGACAGGTCACGTGATGTCTCTAATCAGCAGGTTGAAAAATTGGACGTCTGACGAAGGCTGTGACGTCATAATCTGGACATCTTGCGCAATCAATTCCGTTACAAAGGTCACTTGGACATTGGACGTTTGCGTTCCATCTGCTTTGGAACGTACATGGCGGACATTTCGTCAATGTCCAATCTCTCTCTAATATAAGTTCTCTAGTTTTCTCAACCCGAAATATATGGTTTTCCAAATCTATCAGTTCTCAACTAAATCTTTTCCTGTTCAACAAACATGTTTTATAGAATAACATGATAAATGGACAGCATTAACATTAAAAATAATATTATTATATTACTATTCCAGGTATAATCAATTACGTAGCTGAAAATGTGTTATTGGACGCTGATAGCATCCTAAAAACCCATATTCCGAGTTGAGGAAACGTATTAATATATTATAAAAACTACTCGGAAACGTTCCCAAAAATTCGTGGTAGCCAAAGATTATTATTTTTTTATATACCTCTCTAAATCTTGAAAATATATTAGATTCTGTGGTTTCTAAAAATAAAGAACGATTTATAAAAACGTGGGTAACTCGGAATGAGCTATTGTATATTTTTGTTCGGGGTTATAGTATATTTTCGTAAATTAAGAAACATTTGACATTTTTAAAGGGTATTATAGAAGAACATTACTATGGGAATCATGATGCATCTTGAAAAATATGAATATACCCTTTAGTCTGATTTTCCGAAAAAGATACATTGTTTTATCTTTCGAAAGTGATATTAAATTTAAAGATATCGATACGTAAATTACTCATACAAAACAATATATATATATTTTAACTTTCGAATATCAAGTTATATCAAGTATTTGTTTCAGAAACAACAAATTAAGTTTTAAAATATTTGTATTCTGGACGCAACAAATGCTTTGTTTAAAATTTACAATACAGATTCAAATTAACGTTATTCTGAATTCCAACACTTATTCATGATATGTTGAAATAAATGAATATTTAAACAGAAATTCTAAGAACGTGTTCCTGATCATAATTGAGATACCGAAATATGAAACGCAAAGTAAGATTTCTAAAAACATCCGAGGCATAAAGTTAGCAGAATATTTAAATAAGGTATTATGAAGGTGTTCCCATAGTAAAATTCTGCAAATAAATACTCTCGACATGTTTGTAGTTCGTGAAAAGATGCGCATGGTAAACCAATCCGAAAATATAAAAATATTATTATTAGTTTTGGTAAATTCTTAATGTTTATAAAATTCTAATTAATCTTTAAAAATACGTATGGTTTTTATTCACACATTATAGTTATCGTGCAAAATAATTAATCCGACGAATGAACCGAAGACGCTGGCAGCAGTACGTGTACTAAATATTGGTTTATTTGAAAGCATACATAATATACAGTATAATCCATCGTGAGCTACAGTTTATTTCAAAAATTTTGTCACCCAGAAAATGTTTATTAAAAACAATAAAAAATTAAACAAATAACAGATTTTTTATTTATTACATTCTGTAATATTATTCAAGCAAATCGCATAAATGTGAAAAAAAAATAGTACATTCAAATCATAAAACATTCGACGCATTACAGATCATGAAGCATTCGACGCATTACAAATCATAAAACATTCAACGCATTACATATCATAAAAATATGTAAGTATATATCGTGCCAAATCTTTAAGCAGAATAAAAAAAACGCATCATTTAACACTTTTACCTGATGACATTTATTAATCCAAAGTAAAATCGCACGTACCCAGGGTATGAATGGTTTTTATTTGTGATAAATAAATACAAGTA
The DNA here is from genome assembly GCA_963931845.1 of Maratus michaelseni. Classification (NCBI taxonomy): domain Eukaryota; kingdom Metazoa; phylum Arthropoda; class Arachnida; order Araneae; family Salticidae; genus Maratus; species Maratus michaelseni. Next base: position 25,099,653 of record OZ007589.1, on the reverse strand, counting down.
ACAATCGTCACCTTTTTTTAGTAAAAGACAACTGTTACAAATTATGCGATAAAACAAGATTACTTATCGAAAAATAGTGGTGATATTTGTAAAAACCTCAGGTATCTTTGGTTCCCAATAACCAGTACGACTACTCCCGGGTTAATAAAAATTTCCAGATTTCAAACAATATTAAACAATCGGTTTCCATGGAATTATTATGAAAATATTTCATATATTTCTTTTTCCAATTTTTTTTATCATATTTTAGTGTGTGCCTAAACATTTGAGACGACCTGTATCAGCATAAAGTAACTCTGCCCATCCATCAAGTTCACAGCTTTCTAGCCCACGAAAAGAAGAAGCTGCACTTCAACGGCATTTGTGCTGTATTGGACACAAATTATATGTAGCGATACTGAATGACTTTTTTCCTATTTTCTTCGTAATTTTTATCTAAAAAGATTTGATATAAAAAAGCATTTCAAAAGTCCTTTTCGATGATGCCAAGGAGTTTTTTTTTTTTTTTTTTTTGGTAATATCTAAAATGACATGTGAGTCCATTAAAATACTAGTACTAGTCTTTAAAACATCTTAACTTGAAGTATCCCGAACATGTTCTAAAGACTGTTCCTTAAAGGGGACTCGTTACACTTTATTTTGCAAAATTCTTTTAAAAAAATAAACAATTATTTTTTTTTTAATTTTACTAGAACTTTGCATTTTTTCTTGAATAAATCCCTTTCTTTCATAAATTAATTTAATAATATGGCAATAAACTATTATAAAATATTAAAAAATAAATAGTTGAAAGGCTATCGAGTCTCCTTACCGAAGCACTATTTGTTTAAAATTATACCCAAGTAAATTAAATGTAGAGGGTATTCTAAGAAGATTGAAACACGCTTTAAATTTTCACCTGTTGAAGATAGGTAGGGCTTATTAATTGAAAAGTGTTCAAAACAATGTAGGTTTTGTTGATTAAATATTCCTGCCATTATTTATCGAACAGTTACACTTTTTAACATTTTCACTGATCGTGGGTTATGTTTAGAAAAAATTCCCCAAGTTCTCAGTAGTACAACAGTAAATATTCCATTCTTCTAGAGCCAAAACTCATCATTGGCGGATACTATAACAATGAAGTACCCTTTTGTCACTAAAATAATATATCTTTAAAATCATATATATTTAAAAATATGAATTCGTGTTTCAAATAGTTAAAAAAAAATGTGCAAATTTTAGATTATTTGAAAATATCTATGTAATAAAATGCAAATTAATATTAAGTTGCAATATACGAGTATATTTTATTCATCCTAAAAATAAATAGTATGATCGAAACAGAACATGTATTTTTATTTTGTCTCTAATATATTATCGTTTTGAAAACTACGTCTTTTAAAATTTGCACTGTTGAAACTGTTTTATGCGCTACTTTATAAATTGCTTCAGCAATAAACATTTGTAATAAAATCATCTAAAATTCCTTTCGAAGTATTCCACATATTGATTTCCGAATTTCGAAAGCTACTTACGTTAATGGATGATGCGAAACTATTTTAACTTAAGATATATATAGTATAATTCAATATTCTTTTTTGAAAACGAATATATTCATTAATTTCAAAACAAATGAGGGAAATTGATCTTTGGATTGAAATTATATTTTATGCAGAGCGTTTCTTGCATTTTGAAATCACTGTCTGAATTTTCAATAGTGTCCTTTTATTGTGAATTTATAATAGGTCGGTGTAATTTTACGCTAAATTTGTTTGCAGATACAGGGGTCACAGCGTCATATATATTGTTTAATAATCCCCACCACTATGTTCAAAATATTATATTCACAATATCCTTCTACTGCAAATTTAAAAAAAATCTACCATGATATTTATATTTTGAAAATAGTGGTATCAAATATATAAAAAAATGTAGGACGCTGCGACCACTGCATACGATAAACAAGTATTCTAAAAGAGTTAAATAAAACTAATTTTTGCTTTTTAAAGCGTATAATTTATGGTTCAATTTATTGATATGTTGATACTATTTAATATTTTTTCAATAACTGTGTCTAATAAAAGTGTGGTGTCTTTTTTCAAAAAATGGATTTTTTTTAGAAATAGAGATCTTTCATCATAATTAATTGCTTTATGAAATAATTACTTTTATCCGTCTTATTGATTTGTATTTGCATTCTAAATTTATTGAACTATGGAACAAACTATTGAATAGCTATAAAAGAATATAAAAATGTGCTTCTCTAGTTATTCTATTAGTGTAATAATATATGAAATTAAGGCACGTAACTTGTATTTTCCGTCAGAAAGCGTTCAATACACCATGGATTACAGTCAGAAATCAGCAAACTGAAGAAAAAAAATGCAAACTGTTATAAGCTTGAACTTAAAAAAAAAAAATAGCTATAAATAGCTCCAATTTTTTTTATCTTAGGGCAAACCGCGTTCGGAAACTGTTATTTGCAATGTTGTGTGTTGAAATACCAATGATAACTAATGTGCTGCTTTTTTTATGAAGTAGTTCTGATTATGAAAAAATCTTGTGTGGATAAATATACTAAAAATATCAACGTTTGACACACAATAACATCGTGTAATAAACAGACGCACGTTTCATGAGTATCCTGGACTCATTTCCTCAGTGTAAATAAACTAAACCTTATTGTATCCCCCCAAAGACATGAAAATGAATCTAAAAACCCAAATGAAAAACAACAACACACCGAGAAACTCCTCCCAAATGAAAAACAACAACACACCGAGAAACTCCAAGAACTCGAGAAACGGGATTGGAGGAGTTTCTCGGTGTGTTGTTGTTTTTCATTTGGGTTTTTAGATTCATTTTCATGTCTTTGGGGGGATACAATAGGGTTTAGTTTATTTACACTGAGGAAATGAGTCCAGGATACTCATGAAACGTGCGTCTGTTTATTACACGATGTTATTGTGTGTCAAACGTTGATATTTTTAGTATAGTTCTGATTATGTGCATTTGCCCATGTTAACACATTGATGATCAGCAATTTTGAAATCTGGATTTTAAAACCGAAGAAGTTCCGCCTTTCTCTGCAAAGATTCCTATAATAGTTCCCTAGACAGGTTTTCCAGTTTATTCGTGTAGAAATATCTTACAATATACGGGTTTTACATAACATTTCTTACAATCTAAATAAATATGGACAAAATCATGTTAAATTCCTTTTCTATAAGGTGAAAACCACGACCTTATTCAATGATGTTTTGTTAAATGAAAACGAGAATTTTAGTTCATGGTAGAAATGTTTCGCTATGTTTTCCTTGATCGGATATTAATGCGTAAAACTTCAGGAAACACATTTGAATTGTTTAAATCACAGATTTCCTTTTCAGTCGGTCAAAGAAGATATAAATTTACGTTTTTACACTGGCAATATTTTTTTTAGGTAACAGCTTACCTTTGAATTGACCGAAAAATAGAAAACAGTCTTGTTAATTTATATTAAAATTCAGTTAATTTGTCAAATTTTAATCAGAACTACATTGAACAATTCACGTTTAAAGAAAAGTTATAGATAACATCACTCCAGTTTTCGCCATATACGACTTATGAATTTTTTTATGTATGTCATTTTATTCAAAATGGTTATTTTGCCGATTGCGCTTATAAGTTGGCAAAGATGATTAACACTAGAACGACCGGAAATTTTACTCAGAATTTTTTTTAACTGTGTTACACCAGACATTTTATTTAAAACTACTTAATTTATTCATTTAACGTATTTCTGTGATTTTTATATTTAATTTATTTTAAAAAGAAATTTCTGGTTCGAATCGGAATATGTTCATTTGGTAACCGTCAAAATGACGGGTCATGGTAGTTCTAGTGTTAAATATATTTCCATGCACTTTCAGAATCTTGCACAGGAAATGAATATACACGAAATAACATGAAACTTTGGTCCTTCACTAAATATTCACAAAATTATGTTTGTTTATGATTTGATAAAGTTTACGAATTTTAGACTTTTATGAAATGATTACACACTATTATAGAATGCATTTTTTCCCAGATGGCAGGTCATTGTAATTAGACACAAGTTGTCTAAGCAATAAAAAAATTCCTTTTATTGTTGTTTTATGTGAATATTATCCTCCACGTAATGAACAGAAATAGGCATACAATTAATTATACAAATTAGATATATTTATTTTCTTTAAAATCACAATTTAAAAAAGTAAAGTTATTTAAATGGTCAGTTAAAAAATTGTACTTGTGGGTCAAATAATATTATGGCAACAACAATTTAAAATATTATTAGATTCATTTTAAATTAGTATTATATTCTTACCCCTTTTGCAAAAATATACTCTGTCATACAACTGTACTAGGAACAGTTAATAGAAGAAGACCTCAACTAGTCAGTGCTCTGTTAGGTCTGTTCACTGAGACAGAGAAGCCGAATACATTTCAGGTGAACACCAGTAAACTCTGGATAAGTAATTACGCTTGATTAATTTTAACACAATTATTCAAATTGGTAAATACACTGCTCAAAACAATTAAAGGATATTGCAGTTTTAGGTGGATTTTGTATCTGGGAAACTTTTTAGCTGATTGATACATGGTCGACAGACATAGTAGGTTATATGAGAATAAATTACACATGTTTGACAGAAAAAAATGCATTTTATTGCGCATTTGTGTACAAAAGGAAAAAAACACAATTTGTGCATATGAGAAAAAAAGAATAAGAAAAGGTGTTTTCTTCAAAGAAAATCATTTTCAGTAAGGGGTATGGTTTCCACGGGCGGCCAGCAACGTTGAACACCTTTGAGGCATGGACTCAATGAGGCTATTAATGACGAGTTGGGGTATTCTGCCCCACTCTTCTAGAAGAGCTCTTTCCAGTTCTTGGAGAGTTTGTGGAGGTTGTTGGCGGCCAGAAACTCGTCTTCCTAGAGCGTCCCAAACGTGCTCGATTGGATTCATGTCTGGAGAACACGCTGGCCATTCCATTCGAACGATTCCTTCCTCGAAAAGGAAATCCTCCACCAGGTTTGCACGATGTGGCCTGCAGTTATCGTCCATTAAAATGAAGTTATCTCCGATTGCTGCAGCGTAAGGGACTACAATAGGTCTGAGGATCTCATCCCTATATTGGCGACCAGTCAGAGCTCCATCTCGAATGATGTAGAGGTCAGTGCGCCCGTCAATGGAGATGCCACCATACACCAACACTCCTCCACCGCCAAATCTGACACTTTCGTGGACGAACGCAGGATTATTCCTACTGCCACGGTCCCTCCAGATGAAAATACGCCTATTATCCGGATGCACAGAAAAACGGGACTCGTCAGAAAACAGAATATTGCTCCATTCATTTCTCCTCCAGTTGACATGCTCGGTTGCCCACTCCCTGCGGTCGCGACGATGCCTTGATGTTAATCTAACACATACCATCGGTCGGCGAGCATACAGACCTACAGCATGGAGCCGGTTTCGGACAGTCTGAGTTGAAATCGTGTTGCCTGTAGCCGAGCGAAGGTGTTGTTGGAGAAGAGTAGCGTTCATGTTTCGGTGTCTCCGAGCTGTTAACGCTAAATACCGATCTTCATTGGGCGTTGTTGCCCGTCTACGACCTTGCCCTGGTCTTCGGCCTGCACATCCACTCTCCAAAAAACGGTTCCAGATCCTGGAAATGACACTTTGTGACACTCCAATGGCTTGCGCTACTTCGGCTTGAGTTTGGCCCCCTTCTAACCTACCAACAATTCTCCAAGCTTCTGAATCTGTCAAATGACTTCGCTGAGACATCGTACTCATCGAAACAAAGCAATCACTGAATGCCGATCATCCTTGTCTTCATTTTCTTTTATCCAGTTTAAAGTCAAATTTCATTCGCTGCCGCTGAAGCGACGTTTTTGACGCCGAACTCAAAATTTGCATACTCCACAGTTTGAAAACCAGAAAAATTTGCATTCTCTTCTTCTATTTTCGGAAAAAAAAATTTCGTTTATATCTTTATTTTATATAAAACTTCAAATATCCTTTAATTGTTTTGAGCAGTGTAGATCGTATGTAATTATCCGACTGAGTGAAAAAGTGTGCAGCCCAAGAGTCAAACCAGGCTTTTGTAATAACAACGTCAGTAGATGCGGCGATCATGTACGCTAATGAACCCGGTGCTTGTAAAATCCGTCGTGGGTGTAAAGTCCTCCAAGTTACCTGTGAATTACACCTCTGGGGGTGCCTAGTCTGGTGAAGGTCTCGTCACCAGATCAAGGTTTTAATTTACGAGACCAACTCGAGTAGCGATGGCATGACGTATGGATGAGCGATGAAGTGAGAAAATAGTAAATATCCCAGCATCTCACATCCGTCCGGCATGACTTCTCTACACTGCGCAGTGCTGAACCGCCTCATCAAAAATCAATTAGCCAACTAATAAAAAGCAATTAAAGCAACAAGACGCACTGAAGCAACGTCGGCCTATAGATTTAACAAACACATCTTCGCCAAGCGGTGAGCAGGCGAATCTTCGCCCTGTTGCCAGGTATCAACTTGTTAAGCTAGGAAAAAGTCTGGCAGGTAGGGGCCTGGTCAGCGGTCTAAAAAAAAACAACAGGCTTTTGGCTTAAGCTGCGAATGCTCAGCACACTCAGCTATCGTGGATGAATATGGCGGACACAATTCACCCAGCTAACTTTATTGATAATGGCATCTGGTCTGTTATATGACACAGCTCAACGGAAAGCTTCAGTTAACAGACCAGATGCCGTTAACAATATGGTTAGATGGGTGAATTGTGTCCGCCAGATTAGTCCAGGATAGATCATTTGGCAGATCATTGATAACTTAAGTCAAAAGCTCCCTGTTTCAAATCCTGGCCTGGACACTTTTTCACTCACTTGGAAAAACACAACTCATATGATTTATTTACCAATTAGAATAATTGTGTTAAAATTAATCAAGTGTAATTACGTATCCAGCGTTTACTGGAATTTAATTCCCTGTGATTTATTCTCTTGAGTTTTTGAAGATAACTCACCAGATTGAATTATCAATAAGGTTAGCTGTGTGAATTGTGTCCGCCAGATTCGACCAGGATAGCTGAATTGGTAGAACATTGGTAGATTAAGCCAAACATTCCCTGGTTGGAATCTTGGCTTGCATACTTTTTCACTCAGTAGGAAAATTACAAGTCATTATTAAGTATTGTCATTGTGTATGTAATGTTATATTATAATTTACTTCAATACTCGTATACATAATAATTTATTTTCTGATGAATAATATTTTTTTTTTCATAATTCCTTTAATAATTATACCATAGGAAAACATATATATTTTTTTCATTTGATTTGTTTTAACTACGTAGCATTGAGTTGTATTTTAAATCTAAATATCTGTGCATATTGATGATGAAATGTAAAAGCAAATTAAAACATTTTTAGATTTAACGTTCCACTGTGCATATTTACAAATTTTTACAAAATTTTCTATTCATATCCTAAGAGCAAATTTTATTTAAAGACACTTCAAAAAATTTAACAAAGAGACAGACTTTTTCAACTACTTTTAAGAGCTGTCTGAATCGAAGTAGAAGAAAGAACTCTTCTTGAAATTCAACTTAAGTACTGCATTTATAGTTCAGAAGAGAAAAAAAGTAAGATACCACTTTAAAGAATTGGCAATAGAAGAGTGCACATTTTTTGAATAAGCCTAGTGCATGATTTATTAAAAGTGTTTATTTTTGCACATGTATTTGAATATGTATGTCTGTATGTCTATATTTTCTATAGAATAAAAATAATAATATGTTTAACTAGTATTTGGATCTATGTATAAAGTCAGTATATACAAGGTGTCCTAAAAACACTGACCTAGGCTTTTATTCCTTAAATGTTGATCATAGATATATATTATGAATTACAAAGTTACGGAAGTTAAAAGTTACAGAATTTTACAAAATCGATTACAATTTTCAAGGGATTAAATTTGAAGAAATATCAAATTTTAGTTTTTATACAGCTCCCGCACAAAAAAATTCCCAATGAGAAAAATGTGCCCCATGTATGAACACATGACGTGACAATATACATTTGTTTGCTACATTAATATAAAGAGACATTTTCAGTAACATTAAGTAAAGTATACAAATTTAGGCAGACAATTACAGGATTAACACATTAAGCAATATTTATCTTTGAAGCTTGGCTAAGACAACTTCTTCAAGTATAATTAAAGAAGACACATTTATTGCAATACATTTGTACATCAGAACATACAATCGACAACCACAATATGAACTGTAACAGTCTATAATCTACGTCTGTAAATGAGAAAAAAATAATAGTTATTTGTTGTCACTTAAGCAATGTTACAAACATATTCTAAAAAAAATTCAAACAGTACAGAGTAACATTAAGTTACATAGTCTCAAAATGAAAGTAATAACTTGTTATTTTAAAAACAAGTGTTAGAAATGGGCAAAGTTGCCGAAGATTATTTTAAACATTTTGTGTTTAATTATTTATAAAGAAACCAAATAGACCTTTCAAAATGCAATATTTAATACAGCTTAATTAATTATAAAAATTAATAAAATTTTATTTCATAATTTTCTTACATCTTAATTAAAATTTCTTATTAAAAAACGTAAATTACCTTTAAAAATGTTAAATATATACGAGGATTATTGTTCAAATAATAAATGTCTTATTAGCTTTTATATAAAAAAAAATTTGATAAAACAAGAGTAGCTTATTTAACTATGTTTCACGTTTCGCATTAATGATGAAAGTTTAATATTTTCCTTGAAAAGAACGGTAAATCATTAAATAAAAATTAAGCTCTGCGATAAGAATTCACGTTAAAACATTTTGCAGGTTATACTTTTTATTGTTTTTAATGAACTACTTTTAAATAAAAAATAAGAAAAATATTTCCTATAAGATAACGGGGTTCGTTTAATTTTATCTATCAAAGCGAATAACAAAACCATGTATTATATAGTAATATGCAAAACACAAGCTCTTAAATAGTCATTAAATATGTAATTTATAAATGTCTTATTCCATTTTTTTTACCTCTAATAAATAATTTATCTTTTAAAGTTTTACAAAAAGATAAAAACTTATCTATGCTTGGTAAATGATAATTATATTCCTTAAATATAAAATGATTCAGCGTTAAAAATAAAATTTTTGAGATAACTTTTGCATTAAAACTGATTTTATTTGAAGCTGTTTAAAAAAGAAAACTGATTTCGATCATTAGTTTCTAAATAAAGAATGAAAAACTTCTTTTAAATGAAAAAGTGCATTTTTTTATCTTTCTAAGAGAAAAAATATTTTGTTTTAAGCAGATGAGAATTAGAGGAAAATTGTTAAACAATCATTATGTTACATAATCATATAATAAAATCTCTAATTATCAATATAATACCGATTTAAATGTTTAAGTGATAAAAGAAAAAAAAAAAAGAAAACTGCCCAGTTAAACTGAGGGCATTGAGCTCACAGGCTATTCACACTAATTGTATATTATACTCTTATTTCAAAGAATTTTAAATAAGCCCCTCGAAAGATAAAGAAAACAACAATATATTAAGGGGGGTCATCCCCCCGTTACCACCCCCCTCATAGTTAACTAACGAACCCCTTAAACTAATGAGGGAAGTCTCTCATTACAATGAATATATATATACAAAATTTGAAGAAATTTGGATAATTCTGCATGAAAAACCCATTTATCTAAATTAAGGGGATTAGACCCCCCGTTCCCCACCTTTATACTTTACCAATCAATCCCGAAAACTAATCAGGGAAGCGTCTTAACCCAATGAACCTATAAACAAATTTTGAAGCAAATGGGATAATTTTGCATGAAAAACCCATTTATATAAATTAAGGGGGGATTACCGCTCCCCCCGTTCCCCCTTTTTACTTAACCAATCAATCCCGAAAACTAATCAGGGAAGCGTCTTAACCCAATGAACCTATAAACAAATTTTGAAGCAAATGGGATAATTCTGCATGAAAAATCCATTTATATAAATTAAGGAGGATTACCCCCGTTTCCCCCCTTTATACTTAACCAATCAATCCCGAAAACTAATCAGGGAAGCGCCTTAACACAGTGAACCTATAAACAAAATTTGAAGGTAAACGGATATTTCTATGAAGAGTTATCGCGTTACGTACATACATACATACGTACGTACGTACATACATACATACAGAACCGGCGGGCACATAAGCTCTCAGGCTTTTATAGCCTGTGAGCTAAAAACCTTATGAAACCCTTTTAATTTAATGATCGACATATTTCGAACGCACAAACGATGTCATTTTCAAGATCTACACTCTAAACTTTTCCAGCAATATTTTTTGAAAATAAACTTGAAAAACATAAATTACGATATTATTTATGTAATAAAAGCATGTGCTTAAAAATAGTGAACTGTAAACTTGAAAATTAATATTTCCTTATTGCCTTTTTTTCTTTAATTTGATGAACACCTCGTGCCAGGCTTTAAGTAATTCAAAAGAGACTGATTCATTGCATATGTTCTCGTTACACATATAGATTTCTATTGATTCACGGATAATAGGTGGGAAAAATATGTCTTGATGGATAAATTATTTTACTATTCTTAAAATTAATTTTTAAAGTCTTGATCCTAAGTAATTTTCCCAAAGCTGTAGTTCTTCTGTCATATTTGATGCTTGCCATATGCTCTTTTAATCTTGTTTAAAACTGTTTAGTTGTCTTTCCTATATAATATTGCAATGTTCCATCTGCTCTGATGAACGGGATTTCATAAACACCGGATAGTTGATATGGCTCTATTGAGACTATTTTCTTATAAACTAAACTTTTTAACTTTATGGACGATTTTGCGAGAAGTCATATTTTGAATTAGCGAAGGCCCTCTGGCTTGGTTCTTCGGTGGCCTTAAACACCACATATTCAATTTATAAATATATTTTCTTTTTAGTTATAATGAGAAAATAACATCAATACAGATATAACAATCATTATTATTTCCTTTACTCTGTAGCATAGGAAGCAACACAATTGCCGCTATTAAGCAAAACTTTTATTCAACATTTTTAAAATTAAAAATAACATATAAAAGTGTAAGTTGTTTACAAATTCGTTACTTCTGTCGAAACTACAAAATGACAGTTTTCAGTTTAAAAAAAAAAAAACTTAAATGATAAAATTGGTTCAGTAGATAGTTCAGGACAGATGACGAAAAAAAAATCAACATGTATTATAAACATATTGATAACAATAAAATGCATGAATATGTACAGACACTCAAAAAAATGCTCATGATTTCTTTCTTTTGACTTTGTCTTATCACTTAGACATTCGAAGTCCTTCTATTATTACAAGAAAAAAATCGGATTGTGGTAATTCAATTTAAGCGAAATTTCCCATTTGCGATTTGGACTGCCAATTCGGGTGGTGCCCTATTTCTGGTTTTGGCCGTAACATCGAGATAAATAAATAATGTTCAGTATTTGATACGGTTTGACTGGTGAAATACTAAACTTGCTTTTGGATTAAGTATACAAGGGTGGTTTGATAAGTGTTCTCGGCCTGACAGTGAAAACATAAGATTTTTGACATAATTTCATATTATTTTTCAACGTAGTCCCCTTCCAACTCAATACATTTAAGATGCACTTTTGTGTGCGAATTGTTCAGTGCAGCCCTGTACGAGGGTGGTTCGAAATGTTCCTGGACTGAAAAATAAAATAAAATTTTTTTAACAATATTTAATTTTATTTTTCAACTAGCAACACAATACATTTCAGAAGACTTTTGAGAAATGTTCATTCTTTGGCGTTTTTGGTCGACGTTCAACAAGCGCGGCACGCATCGAGCGGAAAGCTTTTTCATACTCAAAACATCGTGTAAAATGTGGAGGACATGGTTTATCGAGATGTTTACAACGTTAGGAAGTTCGCGTATCCTCAATCAGCGATCATTCAATACGACATCGTGAATTTTGGAGACGATTTCGTCAGTCGTAGCGGTTTTTGGGCGTCCTAGACGTTTTTCATCGTGAATTGATTTCCTACCATGTTTAAATTCTGCAGCCCACTTTTTTTTATCGTCGAATATGAAGGACAAGAATCCTTTAAGATAGACTGTAACTCTTTTTGTATGTTCGTGGTGGTTAAATATTTCGTAACAAAGTATTTTATGAGAACTCGAACTTCATTTTTTTTCATTTTTCGAAAATGTCAAAACTTGTTTACTTTACTTTATCGCCCAGCAATAACCATTGAACTCACGCGTCTGAAACTCGGCGGCATGTCATCTAAAGGATCATACAAACAATATTGTCATTTGGTTATACTTGTTCCATGTCTGTTTTAGGCCGTGAACATATCAAACTGCCCTCGTATTGTTTGCTACAGAGGTTGTTCGCAGATTCTTTTGACGAGCTTCTTTTGATGTAAAAAAATGTAGCGTCTGTATAGAGAATTTTTTTTCATAGCTAATATATTTTTGAAAGTATAAATTGTCGTCCGACAACTAAAATTTTTGTTTTCATACAAAATGGCGCTTTTAAAGAACCGGTGGATGGAAGACTGTATTTCTACACTTTCTGAAGAGAATTAATCTTATTCGGTTATTAAAGCAGGGATTTTATCTATCTAAAGCCACAGTAGGTAATATTGTGAATAATACAGATACAAAACGTGAATACCTGTCTCCGAGTGATAAAATTGTTCCAAATATGTGCCCAAGAACAAAAAGGATTATTCCAATATTGCAAAGATAAGATTTTTATGGTGAAAGCAAATCATCCGAGTTAATGGATTTTTGCTAAATCGTAACAATGCCCACTATTAGCAAAATCATTAACACTGATTTGAATTTTGAAAAGACAAAAAAAACACATTGTTTAATTTTTTTTTTCTACAATATATCGTGAAATGTAGAACACGATGCAGAATTTTTTATGGGGAAAAAGTTATCCGAAGATACATAGATAAAATGTTGTTACAATAGATAATGCTTGGGTATTTTTAAATGATTTTAATAGAAATAGACCCATTTATTATCATCAAAGAGGATACAAAAAATTAAAACATGGTTCAATGTATCTAATGAAGGTTTTTGCAAAGAGTTTATGATTGTTGCTGGCTTCGTATATAATGGCAAATTAAAAATAAATACAGTAGAGACATTTTTTAAGATCAACTCCAGACTAACAATAACTAACGACGATACTATCAGAAACATATTTTACGGGCAATCTTCAGACAAAGAATACTCTCTCTTTAACCGGAGTGCCATCAATCTGTTGAACTGCATCAAGATAAACCAAGCAGCCACATCTCGAAATTAACTCTTAATTTCCTGTTAAAAATAGAACTTGAAACGGGTATCACGCTGATATACCTGTTAAATCTCCTGATGAATCCATGAATTTTGGCGCTTTTGAACTTTAAAAAAAAACACGTTATCCAAATGTCGAAATGAAACCTTTCATGGACTCAGAAAAACTGATCAAGAGGAATGGGCTAAAATTTAAAACATGGTTCAATGTATCTAATGAAGGTTTTTGTAAAAGAATTATGATTGTTTCTGGCTTCGTATATAATGGCAAATTAAAAATAAATAAAGTAGAGACATTTTTTAAGATCAACTCCAGACTAACAATAACTAACGACGATACTATCAGGAACATATTTTACGGACAATCTTCAAACAAAGAATAATATCTCTTTAACCACAGTGCCATCAATCTGTTGAACTGCATCAAAATAAACCAAGCAGCCACAGACTGCAATCCACTGTTAATTTCCTGTAAAAAATGGATCTTGAAACGGGTATCACGCTGATATACCTGCTAAATTTCCTGATATATCATCCATGGATTTTGGCACGTTTGAAATTTTAAAAAACACGTTATCCAAACGTCAAGCTGCAGCCCTTCATGGACTTAGAAAGACTGATCAAGAGGAATGGACCAAAATATATTTTCCAAAACTACAAAAGGCATTATTCTTATGGGAATTATTGTGTATAATGGTAGTTCAGGATAAGATTTACCAAGCTAAACATTTAAAACAGAAATATTTTATGAAATTATGTATTTTATGTAAATTAGATAAGAAGTACCATGAAAATCGTCTAAAAAATGTGCACACATACTTATCGAAATTTGTTATAAATATTGTTGTGAGCTCGGGGTACGAAAGGATTGATGCCAATATATAAAAACAATCAGCAAGCTTTATTGACTCTAAATAAGAAAACAAATATCTTCTCAAAACACAAATATTCAGTAATCTTCAAATCTAATAACAGCACAGCAAAATTTCACTCAGAACAAAACGTTCAATACGACGTATCAGAGACAAAATCGCTCATAGAAACGTAGTCTCAATGCAAAGCCTCTCGTATATATTCAATCGCAGTTGACAGTCAACTAACTGAACTGAACTGGTGGAGGTCCTTATATAGGTTTCAGAGATCTTTCCAGATTTTTCGAGAGCTTTCGGATGTCCAGAATTTACCAGAAATTACTTCAACTTTCGATAGAGAACCCAAGCGAGAAAGGATCCCAATGTACAGGTATAAGGGGGGGTGGTTGCACAAAACGTCGCCAAATCCGTCGCCAACTTGGCGACATTTGGCGATATATCGCCAAATTTGGCGATAAAAATAAGTTGCCAAAACCAACTTGGCGATAAACCCATTCCTTGGCGATATTCCCATAGAACTCCATTATAAAAACAATGCTGTCAGGTTGTTTTCCTTGCAAAGCACCTGAGGCCTTTAGCATTGAGTTACATGATGCTCAATAGGAAATACATTAATAATACTGCAATTTTCACAATAATATAATAAAATAAATTTAAACAAATGGAATATTTACAGATATATACAAAATTCATAACAATATGGATTTAGCCATTATTTATTTATTTTTAGTTTCATCTTTATGGTAAGTTGAACTCAACTCAATATATAAAAATTAAATATGATATTATTACCTTTTTCTTCTTCAAAACTAAGTAGACAATTATATAAATGGAAAACAATATTACTAGTATTTTTTCAATATAATTACGTTACGTATTATTCTTGAACTGTACAAAAAAAGTTCTACTAGAAGAAAGTTTACGTATCGTAAATCTGGATATTTTAATGTCGCACAAAACCTGTTATTCATAATATAACAAAACGGTTTTCGTAGAATATATTCATTTCATAGAACAGACTTATCTCTTAAAACATTACTGTCAACCCTTTTAATGTATTATTGTTTATTAAGGTGACGTAATTCTCGAAAACACGCATTAAAAAAAAAACAAATAATTAATGTGCTGCTACTTGAGAGCATACAAGATTGGTTTTTTATTCCTATAATGTTTATTATATTCATGAAAATTGTCTGTTTTAACCCTTAATTGCATAGTGATGTAAATTTCCATCACTTTTTATATAACTTTTAATAACTAAATCAACTTCTTCGCCTCCACTATATTTATATAGAAATATTAATCTAGTAAATTTCCCGTGAACTATGTTGCTGAACAAACTTAAAAATCTATCTTAAAATTTCTGGTGTCTAATACTTAATATATATATAAAAAACACAATTGTAAAAGAAAAGTCATGCAAAGAAGGGTTAATAACATTTATCACATCAGAATGATTTCAGAAAATAATTTAAAATATGATAACCTGTTCCATTTTTTGCAAGTACATATTTCTTCAACATCATTCACTCAAAATATTTTGGAATACTTTCGTGCATTAAATATATACAAAATCTTTTTAATTTTTTTAATAAAAAAAAAATAATCTTCAAATTAATTATGAAAGAAAGCTTTTGAAAGAAAAACCGGACGTAATAATTGTGATTTCAGAACGAATTTGACATTATCCAATTTGCATCATTGGAGCGTACTTTCATAGCATACAGGAATTTCTTTTTTATTCTGAAATTCTGAATTCATATAAAAAATTTTGAAGAATAATTTTTGTTTTATTTACTGACAGACTTTTCGTGGTTGCATAGAGTGAAAATTCTTCTTTCGGAATTTCCGCTATAGTTTCGAAATTTCTATATAATAAACAAATTCCTGAATGTATGCATATATGCATTAATAATGTTAAGTTGATTTCTGTCAAAATACAAATAAAAATGGCAATTTTCGCAACTATTTAATCAATAAACTTATTAAAAGTACGATAACTTCAAAAACAGGAAATCCCTCAAAGAAATTCCTATGTTTAATTTTTAAAAATTCTAAAAACTGTATAGAAATATATTTTTTTTTCAAATTTTTCTTGTGTGATTGTCATTTATTTTACGAAATAAAAGTTTTATCTTATTGGTTCTTTCTTACAGTTTCAATAATTACTGCTTTTTGCTCACATAAGAATTTTTTCGGTAATAATGTCCAATCAAATTTCATTGGCTTCCTTTAGGTAAGAACAACTAGTAGTTTCGTTTGAGTTCATTCGTGTAATTTTACACCTTGTTTTATTTCACATGTTTCTAAACTTTTATTTTTCGTGGTATTTTAGCGGCGAATTCGAATGAAATATTTCACTAATGATTATCATTAAAAACAAAGACATTTTCTCTAAATTAAGTTACCGTTTTCAAAGTATTTTGTTTCGATGCATTCTTTTTTTTTCATGGTAAAGCTTGGATTTAGTATATTTAACAGTAAAAATACAATAAATTTTATCCAAGTTTTATAAATATATTTTTCGCAATAAAACTTCTTTTTTTTTACACTATGAAATTTTATCTCTTTAAAAGATCTTCTAGGGGTTTATATTTTATTTATATTAAGAAGAAATTTCTGGCTCGAATAGAAATATTTTTACCTTACCTATCAAATGACAAGTTTTAGTATATATGCTGTTAAAACATTTGTATATTACTATGCATTTTCAAATTCCCGAGATATTGTAAAAAGGAAAAAATTCGCTTGTTATTTCTGTCTGAATTTCCTTATTTCTTAAGCATTCTTTTGAAAAATTATAATATATGAAACAGAAAATATGTTAATTGTTAAATGATAAATAATTATCCAAACTGTATTTCAGAATTTTTTTTTCTTGCATAGTTAAAAAGGATAAAAGAAATCGCTGAAATGGGAAGCATGTAATGGTATATTACTTTTAGATGCTAAAGGTGTAAAATTAACAACTATAATATAAATTAAAATAACTTTTATTAGTTGTTTTACATGTTTCGACTCTTTCCGAGTCATTTTCAAAAACAAAATGAGAATATTCTAAAGTTGCACGGGCTTTCAGGTTATTATTTTCATGTACTTTTTTAAAAATTACGCAAGTTATCTATTAATTTTTACTTGATTGTTTATTTTCATATCTTTGACCATGGAGTAAGTCTAGCCACAGTTTTGGTAAATTAAAAGATGCCGCATCGTTACATATTATATTTTTGCCCGTGAGTATCTCTATGGTTTCTCTTATTATGGATGGATAGTATAGAATGGAGGGAAATATTATTTTACTTTCATTGAAATTTATTTGGATGGTTTCGTCTTGATATAATCTTGCCAGGGCTGTATAGTTTTTCTATTGTATTTAATATCAGCTGTGTGCTATTTTTTTCTGCAATTAAATTTCCTGCTGGTCATGCCTATGTAGTAATTTTTAGATTGGTTAGCCATGTTTCTCCGGAAAACAGCTCTGTAAGATTATGCTGCCAAATTATAAAAACATCGTCAACATATCTGAGCAAATGTGAGGTGTTAAGTGAAATGTGCCAAAAACTTTATTTTCTAATGGGCGAAGAGTATATTCAGCTAATAAACCTGAAATAAACCATTTCACTTAACACCTCACACTTGGCTCAGATATGTTGACGATATTTTTATAATTTGGCAGCATAGTCTTGATGAACTTAAAATATTTATAAATCAACTAAACTCAATCGACAATAACATTAAATTTACTATTGAAATTGAACATAATAAAAGTCTTCCATTCCTTGATGTAATGTTAACAAGAACAAATAAATCTATCGACAGAGCTGTTTTCCGGAAAAATATGGCTAACCAATCTACCATACCAAATAACGCATGTTCTCCCTTTACATACAAAATTTCAGCTTACAGATTTCTCATAAGACGAGCCTTTATAATATGTACTGAAAATAAATTGAACAATGAATTAGATAATATTCGTGAAATTGCTTATAATAATGGTTTTAAAGTACACCATATTAATAAATTAATCATGGATATCACCAATAATAAGAAACCAGAAAAGAAAGATGATTCGCAAAAATACAAACTTTATACTCTGCAATATTATCCAAGCTTTTTTGAAAAATTAAAACACCGCCTTAAAACGTTTCAATATCTGCTTAATAGCCAATCCACCTAAGAAATTAAAGAATATCATTTACAGTAAAATTGACCCAATTAATTTTGAGAATTATTCAGGAGTATATGAAATACCTTTTATTAAAGAAGACGGATCTAAAAATTACTACATAGGCATGACCAGCAGGAAATTTAATTGCAGAAAAAAAGAGCATATAGCTGATATTAAATACAATAGAAAAACTACAGCCCTGGCAAGATTATATCAAGAAGAAACCATCCAAATAAATTTCAATGAAAGTAAAATAATATTTCCCTCCAGTCTATACTATCCATCCATAATAAGAGAAACCATAGAGATACTCACGTGCAAAAATACAATATGTAACGATGCGGCATCTTTTAATTTACCGAAAATGTGGCTAGAATTACTCCATGGTCAAATATATGAAAATAAACAATCAAGTAAAAAAATAATAGATAACGTGCTTAATTTTTAAAAAAGTACATGAAAATAATAACCTCAAAGCCCGTGCAGCTTTAGAATATTCTCATTTTGTTTTTGAAAATGACTCGGAAAGTGTCGAAACATATAAAACAACTAATAAAAGTTAATTTAATTTATATTATAGTTGTTAATTTTACACCTTTAGCATCTAAAAGTAATATACTATTACAAGGTGTTATAATTTATTATATTGGCATGTAATGGTATGTTTAATTGATAAGATAACGTATTTATATACGACTTAGGCGAAAAATCTCTTCAATATATTTCCAAAATATTTTTAGGATACTTACATTCGTCATTGGCAGATATTTTTTATTCACTTTTAAATTCGAGTCGGATGATTTTTTAATGCATGGATAATAAAGTGTTATATCTAATTATCCTTTATCTGTTAAATAAAAACTTGGGTTAAAAGCATTAGTTTGAAAAAAAAATCACATCTTTCAATATAGTTATCTGGAGGGCTGAATACAGATCTATATTTTAAATAAAAATAAAAATGCATCTTTTATATATTTTAAAGTTTAGCGATGTGATATATTAATAAAAAATGTGCGATTTAATATTTTTAACAAGTTAACATCAGTCAGACGAAAACATCATTGATATTTCTATTTATAAATTCAGTAAAAGCTAAAAAATTGAAAGAAATACTGTTTTTTTTTAAATGTTTTTTGAACGTAGTTTGTTTGTTACTGCTTTATGAAACTATGTAATTGAATATGATCGCATATATTTAAAAAATTCAATTTTTATAATGGAAACGTATTGAAAACTAAAATAAAATTCATCACTTTTAATATAAATTTGCATTCGACATAATTACTTAAGATCTGTTAACTATCATTTCAATCGTTAATCCTTAATACAATTTAAGCTTTATGTTCTTTTTAATTAATACAAGTCAATAATAAATGTCTAAGTGAACAAGATTTGAAATTGTTTGAAACTTCTAAATGTTGTCTAGTAATTAAAGTGTCTTTGAAATTGCTGCGTTTTAATAATGTAGTTAATAACCGGGGAAAGCATGTAATTAATAAGGAATTTCAAGCTTGTTGAAAATCCCCAAACCGAATTTACATTATATGTAGATTTTTAATATTTGTTAGAGAAATTCATAATTTTTCGAAATTGGTTACATAACAGAATATATTGTATACCTAAAATGAAAAATTTATGATAATGTAAAAATAATATAAGAATGTAATTTCACAGATTCTTTAATTTTTTAAAGTCCATTCGTATGCATAAACGTTACGTCTCATGAATTAAAACTTTGATTAATTTTTTTATTTGTTTAGGTCACATAACTAAATATATTGGTCATCTAAAGTAAAAATATATGCTAATGTGAATTTAATATAAGTATGTAATTTCATAAATTCTTAATTTTTTTTAAATCCATTCATATGCATAAACATTAAGTCTCATGAATTAAATCTTTGGTTATATATATATATATATATATATATATATATATATATATATATATATATATATATATATTCTTATTATATATATATATATATATATATATATATATATATATTCTTATTATATATATATATATATGTATATATATATATATTCTTATTATATATATAAAATCAAATTCGGCATAATTAAGAAAATACCATTTTATTATAGCGAAAATGTTGTAAATAGAATATTTACATTTGCTACAAAGAAATGGCGTTGTACGTTCAGCGGTTTCTTGCAATGGTATGTATTTTTTTAACATTCAATTCACACCAAAATTTCTGAAATATTCTATTTGAAAATAAAACTCCCTTATTTTGTTTCACCAAAGTTATAAAAATAAAATTTTGTTCCAAAATTTATGAAACTTAAGTGATGATTAAAATTAAGTCTTCATTAAAATTAAGTGATATACAAAGTATCTCACTGCCTTGAGGAAGAAAACTTCGCCTCATTTAATAACAGATTAAATGAGGTGAAAAGAAGGCTACTTATAGCATTTGAAAATAGTGATGACAATCCAGAAAACTGAATTTTTTTTAAATGTAGCCAAAAATGCAATTTCTTAGGAGTTACATAAGCTAATATTTGAAGCTATTTTATGCTTCTTTGTTCATTTTCATATAATTATGAAGCATATCTATGAAAAGATATAATGACAAATACTTATAAATCCAATAAATTTTTTCAAAAAGTAAAGCGTAAATAAATGCAGTTTACCTAAACAAGTGAACAGGGGAATAACATGCTGAACAAGGAATAACTAATAAAGATTTTTCGAATACAGACCAGAATATTGCTCTTTACCCCCTGACCGCCGAGCAAAAGGGCAAATTTGTAATGTTGTTTTCTCCGTAATTATTTTATTTTAAAATGCTTAAAAAATCTGAATTTTCAAACTTGAGATAAAAAACTTAATTACATATATAAGTATAATCCTTGAGAGTATCAATCATTACTTGATGTTTTAAAAATGCATTATATTTGTAGAATTATATTAATTTAAACAAACTTTGTATTGCTGGGAAACCTACAGCACAGTGAACGGATATATTAGGTCGCGGCGGTGAGAAGGTTATTCAGAAATTTTATATTACACAAGGAGTAAGAAACGGAACCAAGAATGTAATATCTTAGGCGGCTGCAAAAGCGAACATTTGAAGTTCATTTATACTTTTTTCTCTTCATTTACTCTTGATTATAAAGCATATCCATGCAAAGTAAAATCACGGTCATTATAAATCCAATACAATTTTACATTTTACCAATAGGAAACATAAAATTTAATTCTATCATAAAATTTGGATTTCGTGTTCATTTCGTTAAATTATTTTTAAACATATCTTATAGTTCTTATTTCACAGAATTAATATGCCAAATATTTTGATCCTTCGATATTACATATCACAAAAATTTCAATTTTAGAAGAAATTTACATAAATGTAAAATACATCACATGAGGCAAACAAGAAGCAAAATTAAAGAAAACTTGAGAATGAAGATCCATCAAACAGGAAAAAAATATTAGATATTCCCTAGAACTAAAATAAACTTCCATATCTATGTGCATATAGCATTATTTTCTTGAATTTACTTTATTTTACTTTTTTTTCGAATAGCTTTTGCAAACATGCAATATAAAAATGAACTTGATAATCTGTGAAATGCTTTCCAGAAATACTCTCAGCAAATATTTCCTTTCTATTTCCGGGAAGATAATATTTTATATTTGTTTTTATTTATATGACACCTATTTTAAATTATTTTTATAAACTAAACTTTTCCTTATGCAAAAACATATGAGTAGGACAAAAACATATGAATAGCTCAAGGCTGATGGATTTTTTTTTTTTTATTTATATTACATTCTTATGAAAAATCTCAAGGATATATATGTTATCAGAAATTTTATTGACATTTTTTGCGAAGAATTTGTAATTTTATTCTAACAAAATATCGTCACTTGGAATACTTAACGTTGGTTTTAATAAAATTTATTCTTTTTTTTGTTAAACTAATATTTTTGTAAACTATTTTAATTATTTTTATTTTCTTTTATGTAGTTTTACTACATATTATTATTTATTTGCTCAGGGCTCCCTATTCGTCTCGCAAGTCACTTACCTATACACTGGAAGTAAAGTTACTACGCAGCTAGGTACTCCAATCAGCTCTCTACACTGTTCCATTGTTCCAGTCTTTGTACATAGTAAATTCTTGTAAATAACCTTTTCTTTTTATAATTTGTTAAGTATATTTGTATGAATGTAATGTACAATGTATGTTTCTTTAAAGGGGTCTGTTTGTTTAGCTTTTCTGTGACTTTGCACTTCCTTCCCTTGCGGTTCTGTTAGACATGCCACTGTGTGTGGCAGTTGGGTTGGGTGGAACTCACTTAGACCAATCCGAAATCGAAGTCTTCATACAACTATGGACTGTGATGAAGCGGCACTTACCACATTATTATAGGGGGATGTGTGGCAGTAGGCCACATGCACCTTGATAAATCTTTTCGAATTATCTCTCTGAGGTTTATATTTAACTTATTTTACGAAAGAAATTCTAATCCAAATAGTCCGTCTGGTCGGTGGAGGTTAAATGGAAGTCCCACTCTGTTTAGCTGTCGTGTACAGAAGATGACCAGACCATATCGCCCTAAACAAACCAATCCCATTTCATTTTTTTTACAAAAAAAAAATCGTTTGTGTTTTTATTCAATGGATTATTTAGAATTTATATCCATTTCTTTCTTTCTTTCTTTCTTTCTTTCTTTTTTTTTTTTTTTTTTTTTTTGAAATTATGAAACACAGTTTTCACAAATCAAAAAAGTAATTTAATCTCTCTTAGAGAAAACTCTTTCATTTACGAATGAGTTGTCTTCAAAATCAATATGTTTGTACAATCTAAAATTTATAATGAGTAATACATGCATATTCATGAATTAAAATTCCTTAGAGTGATATGAAGACATACAAAAACTAACGCCTTTATTGATTTACTTATACCGTTACCATGAAATGAATAATAAATGATAACTCGGTATTATTCTTACTGTATATTAGAAAACTGATTACTCATGTTACTTATGCATGCTAAAAGATTAAGATACTTGGTATTTAAAAGAAAAAAAAAACGTTTCCATCAAAAACGGTAATATTTATTTTTTATATTAATTTCTTTATGTAAAAAATAAATACTGGGTAACGTTGTTAAGTTAAATATTCTCAATTGAAATTAAAAATATGTATTATCATATTTTTAATATTTTCCAACATAGTTGAAAAGTGTTTATGAATTCGGTTTGTCTGCCCGCCTGTCTGAGCTCTAACTCTCGTAAATATAGCCGGATTGCCATGAAATTATTATATGTTATTGAGGTTTACTATAGCGTGTCCGGTATTGAAAATGAACCGTGTAACATTTATATTGCATTTACAGGGATACTGAAAAAAACATTACATCATGTTTTTTGGGGAAAAATCGTTTACAGTGTATTTTAATGATGTTAGATTATTAGAAATATATTGAAATTGCCATATATCACTGAGGTGCATAACAAGATGCCTGTAGTAGAATATGGCATGTATAGAATTTATCATTCATATACAGGGACACTCAAAAGTGTTCGGTTACAGTAGTGTCTATGAGCGATAATTGCTGGTAGTGTGTTTTCAGCTGTGGTAAGCGTTTTTAAATGTAACTAATTTTTTGTATATTGCATCATGCGTATAAATTTTATACATCATATACAGGGAATTCAGAATCTAATCTTTAATTCCAGTACATTTCCGTTTATTGACAAAAATTAATTAAATGGAATTTCAAACTGTGTTAAGCATTTTCTAACTGAACTAAAATTTAGCAGATTATGTAGTATATATGCAAATGTATAGACCATATACAGGGATCCACAAATACGGTGAATTCTTTTTGGCTATAGATGGTAATTGTTGAAATTGAGTTTTCAAAATTTTTTATTTATTTTTTTAATTGTTCACTTTATTCTCTGTTATCATTCGCTTTATTAAACCGGACGTTGTGTTATAGTATTCTGAATGTGTCGGAAGATGTTTCATAATCTATGCTTAACGTATGATTTTTCTTTCTCGTTTATTTTTAAATTATGTGTTAAATATTTTCGCAGCTGCACGTGCATACACAAAATATTTTGTGCATATTATTAAGTAAAAAAAAAAAAAAAAAAAAAAAAAAAAAAAAAAACATTCAAAATTCAGAATCTAATCAGTTCATTAATCAATCTTTTCGAATGCTAAGTAATGAACTGTAAACGTTAATAATACTTATCATTATACTTTATCTTGTATCTTAATTTTCATGACGTATTTTTAAAAAATGGAATGCAAATTAATCAGAATCGGATTTAAATATATCAGAGGATTATTATAAAAAAATCTTTTTAGCTTTTAATCAAATGAATTCCAATAAAACTACTGTTGCCCGTTTAACAATATTTCATTTTTCTACACTTTTGATTAAAGATAAATATTTTTAATTAAAAATAAATAATATAGCATTAAATACATATTATGAACTGTGATAAGAGTTTACAGTAAAATAAAATTATCTTTTCCAGTTTATGCTTTTTATTTATTTCAATCAACTAGATTTAAATAAAGAATGAAAAAAGATTTTTCACCAGAAGTTAATTTTATCTCTCAAAGATAATAAAAAAAATACTTTTAATAAGGATATGCTTAAAATAGGGTTTTTACATAATCATTAAATTTACATTTTGGAAATATCTTATGTTATTTTTATCAGTGATGAATAATTCATCTCTTAAAATTTTAAAGAAAAAAAACGTATTCTAAAACTCCTCAAACATATCTGTGTTTGATAATTCAGAATAAAAGAATACAGCATTAACAGAATTAGATTATAAGATAAAATGTTGCATTAAAACAGATTAATTTTAAAGTTATAAAGAGTTGAAAATTTTTTAATGATTTCCCGTCGTTGGTTTCTGAATCAAGAATGAGAAAACAAAATTTGTTACAATGTACATTTTATTTTTGTAAAAGAATGAAGAATTATATTTTATTTTATGCAGAAAAGCCTTAAACACAAGTTCTTAAACAATCATAAAATATGCATTTTTAAATAGAGTTATAGACTTTTTTTAATTTAAACACTATTTAACTGATCAATTTTTGTATAAAACGAACAATATCGACATGACTACTGTGCTGTTAATTTATTTCAAAGCATGTTTCATTATTAAACAAAACCTGTACGAATTTGTCCTTTGCAAATATGTTTTATTATACTCATAAACATAGTTATATACCAGAAAATTTAAAAAGAATTTCTTAACTTCATTTAACTCATTAAGGACGGTAGACTTGAATTCGCGTCTTCTAGATATCGGTAAATCCACCCACGGGCTTTTGTGTTTCATAAGTTACATTATTTCTCAAAAACATACTCAAAATTCGTATTTTTTCAATTATAGTACTATGCATATAAATAGTTCGATGAAAGACAATACCATTATTATATACATTCATTTATAATAAAAACACAGAGTGGGAAAATCTGCTTATTAAATAATATAACATTCAAATGTAACGCCCATAGGCGGGGCTTCCTGTTTAAAAAACGATAAACACCCGTCGTCAATGTGTTATTCGCAGGCAGGTTTCATTGTTTAAGGCGAATATATTTATTGAATACAATGGTTGCTTTAAACTGCTTTTTTTAATAAAAATTTTAATTTAAACTGATTCATATACGTAGTGTAGGATTAGTTAATTGTTTTATATTTGTTTAATTCATCGCGAACTAGTAAAGTCATCATTAATATTTTGGTAAAGAAAATATATCACATTATTTATCATTTTTCGATTTTAATAATCTATGTAATTGAAGAGGGCAGAAGGAATTGATTAGTTTAGAAAAAGTGCATAACTGTATATGCGACCCAAAGTAACTTTTTAAATTCGGTATTAATTCTTAAATATATACATGACTAATATATTTATGTATAACGACACATAATTAGACGGTTTAAAATACCGAATATTATCATTTAAAGATTTTTAGCATTTCGTTAAACACGTATAGCCCAGTAAATTTAGACCAAAAAGGGGGTCGATAGCTAAGAAATAACTGTGGTCGCCAAATAATTGCGCCTTGTTGGATGTTTTTCTGCATATTTACGTCAAAAGTGAATATTTTTCGCTTCTAAGGAAACCAATGCAGTCAGCAAGTATGCTAATTTGAATATGAGCTTAGGTTTATAAAATAAAGAAATTATAAATGTAAGGTAATACGATTTATTTAAAATGAAATTATTTTAAAAAATAAAAATAGTTTTTTCCTTTGGAGTTTTCACCTACATTTTCACACACAGACATTTTTTCAATAAAAAATGCAGATAAGAATAAGAATAAATGGTAGTGAATGAAGGAATTCCCTACGCATGCGCTCCATACAGACATGGGAGGGGGTTGGAGAGAAATGTGAGTTTGCTGACGCCGGCTGTGCTAATAAGAATAAATGGTAGTGAATGAAGGAATTTCCTACGCATTCGAGATGATATTCATGCAAAATCGAGCAAAATTTGAGATGTTATTCATGAACATGGTGACAAATGGAAGCCGTATTGAAGATCTTCAAGACAACAACTGCATTAAACAGTTGATCAACTCTATTGAAACAGCTGCAGAAAGCAGAGACTTTTCTAGAACTGGCAAGCTGTGGTTACAGTACATGGAACAGATTACACTTATTATCTATATATATAAAAGAAAGTCCTTTCTGGCTAGATGATCAACGCACAGCCAAAACTACTGAACCTACAACGACGAAACTTGCAGGAAAAATACTTCATAGTATGTAGAGGCGCACTAAGACGGGATTTTCAAAAACTCCACCCCTAAGGGGGGTAAAAAGGGGAACAAACTTTTAAAAAATTCCTTAAAAATCGGGTATTATAGTTACGTGACAAATGATAACATATTTTAATGTATTTTTGTAAGATAAATCGAATGGTACCAATTAAATACTCCTAAGTCAAATATTTCGTGAGATATTTCACATTTATCTAATTTGACGAAGCTTTTGACGTCAAAATCTAACAATTCTAACAATACAAGTGAGAATTTCTAAAAATACATCCGTTACTATAGCAATGGAAGAAATTCAAATTAAATATTTTTGTTATTTAATTCTTTTGTTTATTTTTACAGATAGAAATATTAACTGTTCAATTGGGAATTGAATATTATTCTTACGGATATTTATGTAATTGTGTATTATTCTATAAATGCTACGATTTAAAAATAAAACGTGCTTGCTAAAATAAAGTTTCGCAGGTCTGTTTAGTATTATATATTATTTCTTTATTTGTTTTCAGTCTGCAACCATGTTTCCCCTTTTCTTTGAGTAGTTATTCATACGATTTCGGGCTAATTTTCCGCAATCGGATACCTCGCCAATTGGCGTATTAGCTACAATGTTGAAAGCATCGTTTATGTTTGAAGCGAAACCTTCATGATGAATCCTATTACAGAAAATCATATTTTCTACTATGAGTATAAACCGCATATTCACATTTTAATCCGATTATTCATGATATTTTGGTAGGTTTTACACTGTTAGGTAGGTAATGTTTTTTGAAAGGTTTTATCGTATAGCGTTTATTCTACGTTACTTTGTTATAGAGCTACAGCGGAAAGCTCTAAAATTAAGTGAACCCTATTATTAAAGATTACCTTTTTAAAAGAAATTCTACTGAACAAATTTTGATGGAAGTGATTTTTCAGGTATGGTTAATGACCCTATAACATATCATTCTATGTTGCTTAGTGATAGAGCTAATGGGAAAGTGATTGGGAAAGGTGAATGTAATTATGAAAGATATATCTACTATATTATAAACGAATAAATCCTGACTGTCTCGTAATCAACGCCGAGCCTAAACCGTTGGTCCTAGAGCAATGAAATTTGGAAGACTATTTCTTACATAATGTAGGCACCCACTAAGAAAGGATTTTTGAAAATTCACACCCTTAGGGGATTAAAAATTTTCAATCCTTTCGTCTTTTCGCCATATCTCAGCAGTAGTTTTAGGTAGGAGCGTGAAATTCGGGATGACAAATCTACTAAAGAATAGTTAAACATGTATTTCAGGCGATTTTAGAAATTCAACCTCTAAAGGGGTCTTTATCATTCTAAACATTAATAACAAAAATACTAACAGGTAAAATGAAATGCAGTTTGCTGCAAAAGAATGCAGGAATATGAGAGTTTTTTGCAGTACCTTCAATGTAGCTGTAAGTGAGGTCCGTTAGTAGCACGAAAAATGTCGAGCCTGTGCTCGATTTTCCTCCAAGTGTTTTTTGACATTAGCGGTGTAACAGTGAGAATTGATGAATGATGATTTCATGATTTGTCATTTCGTACCTCTGGCAATTGATACCAGAAAAAACTCTTAGATTTCTGCATTCTGTTCCAGAAAACTGCATTCCATTTCACCTGTTGGTATTTTTATTATTAATGATTGGAATGATAAAGAACTTTCTCGGACACGCTGTACATCCGCAATGGAAGAAATTCAAATTAACTACATTCTTCGAAGTTCTATAATTTGTGAGATATTGCTTTTTTTTTTTTTTTTTTTTTTTTTTTTTGGCGATGTTTAGGGCGCCAAAACCTAAAAAAATTACAACTTTACCAATGATAATTTCTAAAAATACACGTGTTTTCATAGCAACGGAAGAAATTCAAATTGTCGATAAAACGTGTGGGACTTCTTTCCATCGTTATCCTCTTTAATAAAAAGCTACGCGTTGCCACAGAGTTAAGAGAAAGAATACAGAGTAAATAGACCGTAAAAACGGCTTGCGGCACTTCTCTATTATCCCGTCGACCACTTTTATATCGCCAAACTGCAAGATTAAACGCCAAAAATGCAGTCCCATTTACTTGATGTCAAAAGTATTATACGTGTTTGTTATGACATCAAGTGGTTTTTAATTCGACATTTGCGTGATTTTTCATTAGGTTTTACTGATTTCTTAGTTATTTCATTAATTAAAATAACAATTGTGTCCTTAAATTCTTATATTTTATTTATTTATTTATTTTGATATTTCAATAGCAACGTTCTTCCGTTTATTTAGTGTTACAGTTTGGCGGTAGTTTTTTGTTATGAAAAGTGGTCGACGGGATAATAGAGAAGTACCCGGCTTGCAATATGAAGCAGGTTATTGCTCAAATCATTAGGCCCAAACAAGATATTTCATTAGACGAAGAGAGGTTGCACATGGAACAACGACTGAATTCATTGGACGGAGAGAGGTTTTCAAAGCAAGCCGCCAGTTGTTTAGGCCGAATGTAGGGTTCCATTTTTGGCGTCACGCAAAACGTAAATATTTCACCTCCAGTTCCTCTTTACTCCGTGACGCGTTGCTGACGACTGGCTTTTTTTGCTGTTGCCACAGATTAATCTCAGAAAATGAAATATTTGCAGTTACTGTAGAAATTAATAGTTCGAAAAGTTTTTGTCAGAAAATTGTTAGACAAACTGCGTTTGACAGGTAAAAAATTGTAATTTTCTTGATATAAATTTCAAATATAATTATTATGCCGTTTTTCAAATATTGATTTTCAAAAATTACCAAATTTCACAATGGAGTACCATAGCGAAACCTTCTAGCGTATAAAGATAATGATAATAACGACAATGTGTCCTGCGTGAATACTGGCTATAACACGAGTCACAAATTATAGTAGCCTTATTAATTATTTTGTTAAAATATAAAAGTGAATTATGATGTCACGAGTGCATGATTTTTATTTAATTCTCGACAAATAGCATATTTTAGTCCACCTCAGTGAGGCATATCAATTTCATTATATTTGAGATATTGTAACTTCATTAAAATCCAACGGAAATGATTTTTCCCCATAGAGACCATAATGTAACACAATTATTATTATTTTTTTTTAAGCTGACTTATTCCATAATAGAGTTTACAGAGAATTGGCCTAATTTGGAACGAGGTTATTTGGACACCTTTTGGTACTTTTCCATTATACCAACATCAAGCCAAAATGTATGCTAATACGCCATTTATTTCAACCCTGAATGTGCAAATAATTTTTATTTCAAACTATGCCAAGCACTGTGACTTGCTATTTATTTAACACAAATCTGTGTTTTTTTTTATTATTATTATTCAATTGTAAGCATGCAAAATATTTTAATTTACTATTTTTTGAATCGTAAATACTTTTTATTAAGTTATAACTTACATTTTTCGCTGATTCAAAAAGGAAATGTTTATTAACTTTGCGGAATGGAGTTTGGCGGGACTTGCGCTGTTAGTTACATAATTTATCAGAGATGGTTTTAGTATCTCGCATATTGTTCTATTTTGCTTAGTTGTAGAATAATTGGGGAAAGTTTGGCACTGATGTCATATACGCACCACGTTGGCGCAATTTTTCCTCCGCCAATTTGGCGAAAACTTTGTTTTTGAATATTAACGTTATAATTTAACTTAACGTTTTAACATTAACGCTATAATTTAACTTAACGTTTTAACATTAACGTTATAATATTAACGTATAACGTTTTGAATATAAAGTTATTTTATTTTTATATTGAAATAAAAAATCACGCGCTGTTATTGCATGCAGTAGCATAATTAATATTCAAAAACAAAGTTTACGCCAAATTGGCGGGGTTCAAAATCGCGCTAACGTGGTGCGTATATGACATCTGTGCCGAAAGTTTTATAATCAGATGAACCCGATTATGAAAACTTAGCCTTTTAAAAAGATTCTGCCGAATGGATTTTGACGGAACCTTCACTGTTAGTTAGATGAGTTTTCAAAGATGGTTATAGTATATAGCATATCGTGTTATCGCTCTTTACCAAATCCTACAGTAAATGATCAACGAAAAGAGTTTGTCCTTAACAGCCCGAATTTTGTCTGACACATTAAAAATGTAATAACGCAATGGCGTTCGTATTTTTTTTTTTTCAGAAATGCAGGAGGGCATTCCAAGTAAATGTTCACATAATTTTAAAACACAAGGTCAATATTTCGTTTGATTAAGTTTCGTTAAGAGGAGTTGACCAGCGTAGCGGGCGTAGCTTGCTAGTTTTCTATATTCAAGCAGATCGAGTTGGGAACTGGGAATTACATTTGTGTAGCATTAAATCCATGATGCCTTACTTTTATGCAGCAGGCCACATTTTTTATGCCAAATGTGCCCATTTATATATTCAGCAAATGGAAGAATTGATGGAGGGAATGGAAAGCAATGAATTTAAACAAATTGTTGATGGTTCTTTTACTATTCGCAGAAGAGACAGGACATGGAGTGGAGTTGCATCAGACATGATAATAGAGCAGAGTCTCATGAAATCCATAAAAGTAGCAGGAGGCTTAACACATGGCAGAGGAATGGTAGATTCTACTTTGTCCAGATGGATTGCTTCTTGCCCAATAAACATGAAAATATCGGAAATATTAGAAGATTTTTGTGAAAAAACTTATGCATGCTCAGAACAACAAGTTGACTTTCGGCCTTCCAGACAATCAAGAGATGATTCTGATTTGAATAAGCTATCCGAATGGCTACTGCTTCACAATACTTTCGATAATCAATGTCCTAAACATTTGTTGATGAATATAGCTAGTGGATTGGTTGCTGATGATAAAACAAACTGTGACAATGCAAAGAAAGTTGGTGAAAATTTACTGTCTTCAATCATAGGATGTTCATTTGGGGAAATTAAACTTCAACGGAAAAAGAGAGTTGTACCAATATCGGCAACAAATAACACATTGACAATAAGGAATTCAACTGTGATATTCAGTCCTCTACAGTTGTTTACCAGGATTGCTGCTGTACTCAAGTCAAATGAAAATCTACGAGATTACCTCAAATACGAATTGGCTCCTCAACCTCCCTGCCTCTTTGATGAAGTTCCAATGAGGAAGAATGTTAAATCAACTTTAGCTGCTATCATTGAAACAATTGAGTCTTGTGTTGAACTTCCACCAACTTGCTCGTTTATTGTAGATGGAGGATTTATTTTGCATGCATTG
Source organism: Maratus michaelseni (assembly GCA_963931845.1). NCBI lineage: Eukaryota > Metazoa > Arthropoda > Arachnida > Araneae > Salticidae > Maratus > Maratus michaelseni. Next base: position 25,067,235 of record OZ007589.1, on the reverse strand, counting down.
GTTTGGAATGAGTCCGACACCTACAGAGATATATGCCTCAAATGTGTTAGATTTGTCCAGAAACACTTCTCTCCATGTGAAGCAGTTGTTTTTGATGGGTACACTTGTGCCTTATGAACTAAAAGTGTGGCGAGGCAAAGAAGGTTGATGTAGAAAATGTCTGCAACTATTGCTTTTGACGAAAACATTGTGGCCATAACCAAACAAGCTGTTTTTTTACGGAACTCCGAGAACAATGCTAGGCTTATTCGAATTGTCACGGGCTACTTCCAGGCCGAAGGAATAACTGCCCTACAGGCGGATGATGATGCTGATGCATTATTCTGTACAACAGCAATTAATTCAAGTAAGACCAATTCTAGATTAGTCACAATAGTTGGTACTGACACAGATCTGCTGACCATTCTCATCGCACGAGGTAACCCACGAAAACCACTCTTCTTTCTACGACCTCACGAACAAAAATGCTATAACATATTTAAAATTCAAAAATCACTTGGCCTGATGAAGGATTCCATTCTCTTCCTACATGCAGCAACTGGATATGATACCACATCAGCAATTTTTAGGAAGGGGAAATCCTCAGCTGGACAGTACAGCAGGGTGGGATTGCTGCACAGTACGGCAGGGTAGGATCGCTGGACAGTACGGCAGGGTGGGATTGCTGCACAGTACGGCAGAGTAGAATCGCTGGACAAGTACCGCTGGAGAGGATCGCTGGAAATTAAAGCTAGGCTGTAACGTTGGATTGTACCGCAGAGCAGTGCCAAGAAGTAAAAAAAAATGTCCAGCGCAGATTGAGCTTTTCTTTTTACTATATGTTTTGAAAGTGACACAGATATTTTTTTTTCAAACAAGCAACAATTTTATTTTAGTTTTGTTGGGATGTCACTTATTGACGAAAGACTGAAACTCTTTCCTTAAAAGCAGCAATTTTTTAATGGCACTTTTTGGCATTCTCCCCGTTTTGTTGCCGTCTTCCTCATCGTTTGATGGTCATATATTATTGTCTCAAATTTTATTGTCCATATTTATTGTCTCAAATGTTATTGTCTATATTAATTGTCTCAAATGTTATTGTCTATATTTATTGTGTCAAAATTTTAAAGATAATACTCTTGGATTTTATATTGACAGAGTTAGATAATATTTTATGGTTTTGAACTAGGACACAATGAAAACATTATTATTATTATTATTATTATTATTATTATTATTATTATTTTGCGTAACCTATGCGTAATCATGTACCTTTTATTTATTTACTTTTTAATCGTCAATAACAAAAGTAATTTCTTTGATATAAGCCACTGATTTGTATGAAGCCATGATGGAGCAGATCTCTAAATAAAAATATAACAAGTGAGTAAGTGTGATCGAAGATCGCTCAAGGGGTTTCGTTTAATATTCCTTTCAAAACACTTTATCATTTCTTTAATAAATCCAAATAAATTTCATTTAGCCAAAAAAAAACATGCTTTTTATAAAGTAAAAAAAAAATACCGGTCTATTTTTTTCTTTTTTCGAGTATCTAAACCAGCCCGATAGCGGGCAAAGCCCCGCTATTATATTCTGTCATAGTAATATCTGTCATGCGGACTAAATGCGATTTAAAAAATAATTTCAAAATGAAACATGTTGTACACCTTCAAAATGTTAAAATATGCGAATATTTCCATAATCGGATTTTTATCATGATTCAATATGTTTCTCAAACTCATATACAGTGGAACGTCCCTTCAACGAAGTCCCTATTTAACGAAGTTTTCTACTTAACGAAATTTTCTGCAGAACTTTGACTTTCAATCCCATTAGCATGTAAATTGATCTCCATATTACGAAAAATATATTCTATATAACGAAGTTTATTCCACTTTTGTACATGTACAAATTTCAAACTATGAGGTTGCTGTTGCGATGGATACGGGAATTTATTTAAGCGGATTGTATGAAAATGAACGATGAATGAATGAAATAATTTCCATTCTGTGCTTGGTGCTAAATGAAGCCTTTTTTTTCCCACTAAAAAAAAAACAGTTGTTATCTGCTACAGTTGTCATCTCTTCCACATCGAGATTCCAGCGCTGACAGTTGGGGAAAGTCAAAATCACCTTTTCACATTTTCAATGATATACAAGGTACAGTGACGCAATGGCGTCAGATGCATTGAAGCAAAAAATATCAATTAGAGTCAGACAGTTACCATTCTGACCTCTCATTGCTGATAGATAATTGCTTTGTACATCCACAAGAATGTGCTTCAAAATGCACATCGAAGAACATCAAAGTTATTTTTGTTCCTGCCAATACGACTTCTAAACTTCAGCCGTTAGTCTACGGAATAATAAAAAATCTTGAAGTATATTATCGGAAAAGACAGAAAAAAGACAATATAGTGAAAACATTAGTTTGAGAACATGTGTATCAGAGCTGATGAAAGTTTGAACCAAAGCTTGGGAATGTGACGTGTGATTTCATCGACCGTACACAACTGTTTTGTAAAAGACGGCTTCATAATTGAAACTGAATCAAATACTTTTGAATCCAATACCTGTTTCTCATATCTGAAGGGAAAATTTCATGAATTTAAGTTGATTTCTATTTAACGAATTTTCTTCATAACGAAGTTTTTAAGTGTAACGATGAGACTTCGTTAAATGGAAGTTCCACTGTATTTACTATTTTCTATTATTCATATTGATACCCGCTTTGTATTATTCTCAAACATCTGAAAAAATCGTTAAACTTCCAATATGACGTCAGATTATCTTTTTAATTCTCTAATGACGTGATATTAATCTGCTTTGCGTACATACACATACTCATACTCCTTGTATTATTGAGAAAACTTTGAAAATTTGCTTTTTATTACACTATGACGTCAATCAATTTTGTTTCATATTAATCTTGTTTTCGATTGGTGAAACTTTTTATTTTATTTTCATTTTTCTAGTGGAAATCGTCTGATAGAAAATTAATTATTGTGGAAAGAATTTCATTGTGGATTTTAAATTTTTGGCATCTGCTATAACGAAAAATGTTTAAATTTAATAGGAAAAGGCTGTTAGAATTTTGGTTTTTTTATCTCTATTTATTAAAATAGTACGAATTTTTTAAATTTTAATATTTTGATCTCTTCATAGCTGGTATTCAGATATATACACAAAGTTTCAACTCTGTAAGTTACATAGTTTCTGAGAATGGCTCTGTGCAGACAGATAACGGAGCTGCAGTAATAGGGTTTCTTGAGATAAACGAAACCCTAAAAATAAATTCTGAAAAATAATTTATTGAAGTTTTAATGGATTTTCTCGTTTTATTTTGTTATAAAAAGAAAATAATTATTAAATCTTGAAAATTCGTATTAGGAAAACGGTTACGGCGTAAGACACTTTCAAGTGAGTGAGAAAGAGGTTTTTGATTTATTCCCAAAACATGAAACGAATTATTTTGTGTGTGTGTGTGTTTACATAAAAAATATAAAGTGCACTTTGTTTCAGATATAAATCAAAATAATAGAAAATAATTTAGGTTAAATTGCTCCCTGGGTCCTAGAAGTTATATTTAGAAAATGTGTCTGTATGCTTTGACAAATATAACAGTAAAATTCTATTCATCTAAGTCTAAAAGTCATCGTGTTATGATACTACTTTGAATTTCCAGATATTGTGGCGTTTTCCGGCACTGAAATTTGAAAATGTTTACGATTTCAAAATTTTTTAATTATATAGAGAAAAATAAAAATACGCTGCATTTATAGTTTTTACTACTTACATATTTATATAGTATGGACTATTTTAAGAGTACAATTATTAAAAGCTACAATGCAATAATTTCTGAAACGAATTTTATAAAGCATATTACAATGTTGAGTTTTCAACGAACAAAAAATTTGAATTATGTGTTCCTCGTTAAATTTCGAGTTATAATTATTTTAATAAAAAGTGAAAACGGTAACAAAAATTGTGGAATTCCTTTGAGGTTATTTTAATCATTAATAGATCTGAACAAAACAATTTCATTTTTTACACATTAAAATTTTATTTCGAGGTTAATTAAATAAATAATTAACCATCTCATTAGAGTTCAATTATGCTCTCTAAACCGGTCATCAAGCTGCTCTCCGGACGTCAGTCTATAAGAACTTCATTAGTATTTCTTCTTAATAAACCTTTGAAAATATACATTAATTAAAGAAAATAAGCATTACGCCCTACATATATCATTAAATTGGCAGGTTTTATATAATGATTTCAAACAAAAATATAATACTAAATTGTGAGTTTGACGAAATAAATACATTTTAAGCAATAAATAATGTAATGAGTATTAGTAATACTGCTCATACGATTATAATTAAGCCATAACATTGTGTTCAAATTATATTTTTGATATTTAAGAAGATTTAGACATTTAGCGTGTTTTAATGCGCAGCAAATTCACAATGATACATGGATAGAATTTGTCTAAACATTCTTCTTTAAAAGGATTTCTTTGAAAGTATTGGAAATGAACGCATAATCAACTCATAATCAGAGTAACGTTCTTTGGGATTAGCAGCATTTCTTTCTGTTTTCATAGCAACAATTTATGTTGTTTTAAAAAAAATCCTTGCAAGAAACAATAGGATTTAATTTGTGAAGGATTGAATTTATAATTTTTACTGATTTAAGCGACGGATATTTCCATTTATATTTTTTTAGTGAATTAATCAAATATTATTTACATTTCGTTTAATGGTCTAAACATTACTCTGCTAAAGGTCCAACTCAATATGCTATTTTTAAGAATAAAAGAAACATTGTGATACGTATATTATAAAATGTATGTTAATAAATTTCCGGCTTTGCACGGGTAGACAATGTAATTTTTTTATTACATTCGTTTTCCTGAATTTCGCGCTGCAACCTAAAACTGTTGCTGAGATATGGCAAAATGACCTAAAACTTTCGAATCCCCTTTTAAGCACTTTCGAGGGGGGGGGGATTTCTATATTCACTGAAATACGTGTTTAATCATTTGTTTAGTAGATTTGTTTTCCTGAATTTCACGCACCTACATAAAACAACTGCTGAGATATGGCGAAATGTTCTAAAATTTTCGATCCACCCCCTTTAAAACCCTTCGGGGGGAATTCTAAAATCACTGAAATGCGTGTTTATCCATTTTTTAGTAGATGTGTTTTCCTGAATTTCACGCTCCTACCTAAATCCGCTCCTGAGATATGGCGAAATGACCCGAAACTTTTGAATACCCCTTTAGCCACCTTCTGGGGGAAGTTTCCAAAATCGCCGAAATACGTGTTTAACCAATTTTTTAGTAGATTTGTTTTAATTAATTTCACCCTCCTACATAAAAGCCGAGATATGGCGAAATGACCTAAAAAATTCAAACCCCCCCTCCCATTTAACCACCTTCTGGGGGGATACAAAATTGCTGAAATATGTGTTTTATTCATTTTTTAGTAGATTTGTTTTCCTGATATTCGCACTCCTATCTACAACTGCTGCAGAGATATGACGAAATGATCTAAAACATTCAACCCCCCTTTTAACCCCCTTTGGGAGGAAATTTCTAAATTTGCTGAAAGACGTGTTTAACCAATTTTTTAGTAGATTTGTTTTCCTTAATTTCGTGCTCCTTCATAAAACTGCTGCTGAGATATAGCGAAATGACCTAAAACATTTGACCACCCCCTTCAACCACCTTCAGGGGGGAATTTCTAAAATCGTTGAAATACGTGTTTAATCATTTTTTAGTAGATTTAATTTCCTGATTTTCGCGCTCCAACTTATAACTGCTGCTGAGATATGGCGAAATGACGTAAAACATTCGACTACCACCCTTTAACCCCATCCGGGAGGGGAAATTCTAAAATCCCCGAAATACATGTTTAATCATGTTTTTAGTAGATTTGTTTTCCTGATTTTTGTGCTCTTAACTAAAATTGCTGCTGAGGTACGGCAAAATTACCTAAAACATTCGACCTCCCTTTTAACCCCCTTCGGGAGGGGAATTTCTAAAATTGCTGAAATACATGTTTAATCATTTTTTAGTAGATCTGTTTTCCTGATTTTCACGCTTCTACCTATAATTGCTGCTGAGATATGACGAAATGACCTAAAACATTCGACCACCCCCTTTAACGCCTCGGGTGGCGAATTTCTTAAATCGTTGAAATGTTTAATCAGCTTTTTAGTAGATTTATTTTCCTGATTTTCGCGCTCCTACCTATAACTGCAGCTGAGATATGGCGAAATGACCTAAAACATTCGACCACACCCCTTTAACCCCCTTCTGGGTGGAATTTCTAAAATCGCTGAAATAGTTGTTTAATCATTTTTTTTAGTAGATTTGTTTTCCTGATTTTCGCGTCCCTACCTATAACTGCTGCTGAGATATGGCGAAATGACCTAAAACATTCGACCACCCCCCTTTAACCCCCTTCTGGGGGAAATTTCTAAAATCACTGAAATAGGTGTTTAATCATTGTTTTATTAGATTTGTTTTCTGGAATTTCAAGCTTCTATCTATAACTGCTGCTGAGATATGGCAAAATGACCTAAAACATTCGACCACCCTACTTAACCCCCTTCTGGGGGGAATTTCTAAAATCGCTGAAATAGGTGTTTAATCATTTTTTTAGTAGATTTGTTTTCTGGAATTTCAAGCTCCTACCTATAACTGCTGCTGAGTTATGGCAAAATGGCCTAAAACATTCGAACCCCCCGTTTAACCCCCTTCGAGGGGGAATTTTCAAAAATCCCTTCTTATTGCTTGCCTAGGCCATAACAGCAATCTACAGTCCAAATTGCGTGACCCTGACTTTAGTAATTTCGGCTGGGCGTTGATGAGTCACTCAGTCAGTCAGTCAGTCACCGTTTCCTCTTTATATAATAGTATAGATATATAGTAGTCGTATTTTTATTTTCAATACCTAAATTAAACGTAATGAACTGTCATGAAACCACAAGTTCTATACTGATTGTCTAAAACTAAATATTTAATAAAAATGACATGTCTGTAAAATTGATTTTCTCAGTAAAATATAAGTCATAACTTTTATCTTAGTATTACATTTGCCAAATACTATGTTCCTTAATACAAAAAAAAAAAAAAAAAAAAAAAAAAAAAGTTTCGGGATACTTATTTATTTTGCTAAAGCAAAGAAATTTTATTTTATGTCTTCTGCCCATTTTTCTTTCAGATTTCCGTAATTTCTGTTCCCATGTTTATTCTTTTACAAAAATGTAGTTGTTAAATGTCGCCGCTCTTACTGTTGTCATTTAGCCAAGAAATGTTACATTTCGAGTCAATACACGTAATATTACTTCGTGTTATTTTAAAAATTTTTGAATCAGTTATCTTTAAAGATAACTTATTTGCGTAAATTAGATGTTTCATGAATGATTCTTAATGGAAAACCTAAGTAACTTTCTTAGTTTCAATTAGATTTGTTTTCTCACGGATTTCTTTAAAGTTGTATGTTTGATCGCAGTGTTTCTAAAATATTTTTCTATGATAAAGGTTTTAAAATATGCTGATTTTACGGTAAGTATTCAAAGAAAAAATTTGCAAGAAAATATTATAAAATATAAAAAAGTAAAAATAATAAATACAATCAGCAAGTGTTGCCCAACCTGTCTTATATGACATTATTATATAAAAAATTCTTATAAAAATATTAATAAATTAATAAAAAATAAAATAAGCCACTGCTATGCGTAAACTGACGCCCACGGAATACCAGGAAATTCTTACATAATTATTCCCCTTATTTAACCTCCGAATATCTCCAATTAAATAAGTCAGAGATTTCTGTAAGAAATTTCTGGTTTTGAGCGACGGCCAGGGTGGAAACCAGCGAAATAAGCAATTATTATATCTAACATTAAATCTAATTCGTTGTAATCCTAAATTACAAATTTTATACAAAATATTTCTTACATTTTAAACTAGCAGATCCGCAAAATGAACGGTTTTGCCCGAAAGCCACCGCCCTGCCCAATTCTGACGAATAAACTCGGATCAAGCCCGAATATAATGAGAAATAAATCGGCCATCACGCCGCTGTGGGTTAGAATTTCACACCAGACTGGGACCCGTGCTAACACTTTGAAGAGCGCAACAACAACAGTAAAACTAATTTACTTACCAAAAGGCAGAAACACATCGTTAAAAAACGATGTTCTGAACATTATTTCTGAAGAAACGACATAGTCCTAACAACTACCGTTCCCAATAAAAGGTTGCCGAGCTAACCAACACCGAAACATTTGTATCTCTGTACCTTTTTTTCCGAGATAGAAAAGCTCATAATTTCTGTATATATTCGTGAACATTCAAATTATTAATAATCTTTAACCTTTTTAAAATTATTTCCGACGGTTTTTCTTCACACAGGTATAGAAAATATAAAAATGGGTGGTGTGGTGTTAAATATCACACATTTTAAATTGTCTCTTTTCCCGTTTAGTGAGAATCACATATTTTTAATTCTATATATTTTTATTATTTATTAAAATTTTATATATTTTCCTTCCAAATAAATGAAAGGAACAATTACCTATTTCTACCGTTAAAAGCTCCCTCTTCAATTCTAATCTGTAATCATGACGCGAGATTAACTCATTTTTATTAGTAATTTTGTTTTAAACCATACTCTTTCCAACATATTCATTTTTTGTATCAATCGCGTAAAAATATATTTCCGTTTCTTAGTCTCATCAAACAGATACACTGGCCTCCAAAAGTTAAGGTACAACATGTTTTTCAAAGCTTACCAGACAAAAAATGGCAATCAGATCAAAATTCATAGTTTATATGAATGACAATAATAAGGTTTAAAAAAACTTACGCAAAAATTACAGCTACCACTTTTATTTTATAGAAAAGAATAGGTATTTGTGAATGAGAGGAAAGTATGCAATCATGAAGCTTTCGTAATTTCGCGTGTAAGTTTTGTTGTATTCGAACTATTGTTGTCAGTTTTGTTCACAACAGCCAGTAGAGTCTAGAAGAAGTCGTTTGCCGGATTCATTAAGGTGTCGGGCGGTAGGATGGATGGAAATGGGGTTGTCACAGGCCGATACTGCTAGACGGCTCAATGTGTCTCACAGTGTAGTCTAACGAGTCTGGGATCAGTATGAATCCGAAGATTCTGTGTCCAGAAGACATGTTACAGGCCGCCCACGTGTTACAACACCTGCAGAAGACCGGTTTCTAGCTCTTTTGGCCCGAAGAAGAAGACGCATTACTGTGCCGCAACTCATTGCAGACAACTTTGCAGCATCAGGGAGAAGAATCTCCGCTACTACGGTGCGAAGACGTCTTCACAATGCAGGTCTGTATGCAAGGCGACCAGTTGTGTGTGTCCCCCTCAACAGACGACAGAGAAGAGCCCGCTTATGTTGGGCAAGAGAACACGTTTCCTGGACCAGACAGCAGTGGGCTTCTGTACTCTTCACAGACGAGTTCAGATTCACACTGGAGAGTGATTCAGGACGTCTTCTGATCTGCAGAGAACAATGCACTCGATACCATCAATCAAACACTGTCGAAACACACAGGTACAGAAACAGTGGAATCATGGTTTGGGCAGGATCTCACTCGGAGGCCACACTTACCTGCATGTGTTCCATGGAGGAACTGTGACTGGTACGAGATATCGGGATGAGATCCTTGATTCATATGTGCGCCCATATGCCGGTGCTATTGGCAGTGGTTTCATTCTAATGGATGATAATGCGAGACCACACCAAGCTGTGGTTGTTGAGGATTATCTTGAGGATCACAGTTTGGAAAGAATGGAATGGCCAGCTCACTCTCCAGGCTTGAATCCGATAGAACATTTTTGGGACTATCTTGGAAGACAGGTTGCGGCTTTAAGTCCTCCTCCAAGGTCATTAAATGAGCTGGAACAAGGCTTACTCCAAGTCTGGTCAGCGTTACCTATTTCGGTGTCCGACAATTTAATTGAGAGCATGGAAAGTCGGTGCCGCCAATACATTCAAGTCCGGGGTGGACATATTCCGTATTAGAACCAGTTTTTGAATGTTTCTGTCACATTTTACTGCATAATACTGCGATGTACTGATTTCTCCAAGAATGGAATTTTCCACCATGAGTGCTTTTTTGTTGTAATTTCATTTATACGTTTAACTTAGGTAAATTTCTATGTCGCATTTAATAAATAACAGTTTAGCGCACATTTACTCCAAATTTGTTGTTTCTATATTCATTCATTTGCAAATTATACGCAAAAAACCGGTTGTACCTTAACTTTTGGAGGCCAGTGTAGTTGGCGAGCTCTGGGTTACTTATTTGTCAACTCTTTCATTTTAATTTCAAAATATTTTATTGTGAATATGTAGCGGCTATAACAGATTCATGTAACAGATTCATATGTTCGCACCAAATTCGATAGGCCAATAGGTCAAAGCAAGAATTGCTGACAGAGGATTTTCATTCTTTCTCAACCGCTTTGTCTATCAACATGTACTGCTGAATGTAGTATGTAGCTATCCCAACTGCCATTGTCACCGCTATCCGTTAACCCCTTGGGGACGAGCGACCCGTATACGTGACGCATAAGGTGCTCAGAATCCTCGATTATTCCCACCAGTTACTTTTTATTCTAAGCTTTGCCTTATTTAATGATAGCATTTCTGCGATTCAATTAGGCGATAATTTCTGTTTTGAAAAAGTGGTGGTAAAATATTAAAAATTCTGTAAAAGACGCTCGTCGCGAAGGGGTTAAGCATCGAACTTATATACATATATATATATATTTTAACTGGGATTTGTGATATGAACCTAGACAGTAGTGTTTTCACCTGTTTTTACTAGAGTCTTTTTGACCTTCGTGTCAAGTGGGTTCTTTTTTTTTTTTACACGGAAATTTCGAGCAATGAAATATATATATATATATTACATTATTGATCATATATAAGCTAAATAAATCAAACTAAATCGGCTAATAAAACACAATGTCCTATTTTTTGGCGGAAGGAGGGACTATATTTAAAATTCGCCAGAAATTAAAAAATCCCTGTATGAATTTCGGATAAACTTTAATATCTATATATAATAATAAAAAATCTGTAATATGTTTTGCTTGTATGAGTTGCTATAAATCGCTGGTTAACATGAAAATATGGATAAATGTGCGAGTTTTTTCGAGCAATGTATCGGAAAAAGTAGGCAAAACTTTACGGTGTGATAAAGCGCAGCTACACGAGCAAATTTCGCCATAGAATGTATGGTCAGAACGCAAACGGTGAGAAAATTAAAAAGTAGTTTTCCACTGTCACAGTTAAAGAATTAACACAAGAATGAGAGGAGTTACTTCAGAAAATAATTCTGAACAGCAATGTAATTAATGTATACGCTCAAAGAAATTACTCAAAAGATCTTCCGCCAGCTGTAATGTACGCTTCACACCTGCGGGATAGGGACAAACGCACATTTGCGAAGACAACAGGAATTTCCCGAATATCCCCGGCAAGAACGGCAATCCTAGCGACTAGATCCATAACGGTTTCAATGGGGCACTCGTAGATTAAGCTTTTCATATGGCCCCAGAGAAAAAAGCCTATACACGAGAGATACGGCTATCTTGGTGGCTAACCTATGGGTCGACCTCGACCAATCCATCGCCGTAAGAACGTAGCATCTAAAGTTTTCCGCACATCCTAGGCAAAGTGTGCAGAAGCACCGTCGTCGTGATGAAACCACATTCTTCACCTGTTGGGGGTTGGAATCGGAAGCAGCAGCTCCGGCAACACTTCTCGTAGGAATGTGTCACACCATTTACAACGCCACCTAATGGCTCGCGCGGCCATATATTCTATGGCGAAATACACTCATGTCCAAAATTAAGGTCACAAACATAAAATCTGTGAAAACTGATGGACTATTCACTGTGTTGCCACGAAATTTGGCACAAAGGTATATTAGAATGGGAGAAAGAATATAGCAACATAACAATATGGAAAATATTTTAACTGTGAATTAAAATACAGGGTATATTAAAAAGTGTTAAATCCTGAATCAGAGATAAAGCATTTATCATAGGAAAAGTATGTCTGATATGGAGTGTGACCACTGTGCACTGCTATACAAGCCTCACAACGAGCTCTCATACTGTTTATGAGAGTGTCAATAAATGTTTGTTGCAACAAAACCATTTCTTCCAAAAGCGCGGCTTTTAACTCCTGGTGGGTCATGGCAGAGGGGTTACGCTGTGCAATGGTTCTTCCTAGACCATCCCAATGTCACCAGGAAGGCCAGCCAAGACCGCCACAGAGCAACGACACCTGCACAGAATAGCTATTTGGCGTTACGCGCCCGACGACATAGGCTGGCAACGACTCCTCAGCTTGCTCGTGACCTTACTGCTGCGCCTAGAATAAGAATTTCCCGGCAAACAGTATATAGACGCCCGGTATCCTGTCGTGTGTGTCCCTTTCACTGCATCGAACAGTAGAGCCCAGTTGTTGTGGAGCCAAACACACCAGTCTTGGACACAACAAGAGTAGGAGTGTGTTCTTTTCAGTGATGAGTCCGGATTCACCACGGAAAGTGATTCTAGTCGAATCTTCATCTGGAGAGCACTTGGAGCTCGCTATCATCCCTCCAACGTAAAATAAATCGACAGATTTGGTGGCAAAGAAATCCTTGTCTGAGACGGCTTAATGTTGGGCTGCCGTACCCCTCTGCACGTCTTCGATGCAGGTACTGTCAATGCACATCGCTATAGGGATGAGGTCCTTGAAGCCTATGTGAGGTTGTCCTGGGGTGCAGTAGGCCCAGACTTCATTTTTATGGACGATAATGCGAGGTCACACAATGCTCATATTGTTGATGATTTTCCTGAAGAGGAGGATATTCGCCGTATGAATTGACCCTCGAGATCTCTGGACCTCAGTCCTATTGAACATGTTTGGGATGGTCTAGGAAGAGCCATTGCACAGCGTAACCCTACTCCTAAGACCCTCCAGGAGTTAAAAGCCGCGCTTTTGGAAGAATGGACTTTTTTGATTTCAAACATTTATTGACACCTTCATAAACAGTGTAACAGCTCGTTGTGAGGCTTGTATAGCAGTGCACAGTGGTCACATTCCATATCAGACATACTTTTCCCGAGATAAATGCTTTATCTCCGATTCATGATTTAACACTTTTTAATATACCCTGTATCTTAATTCACAATTAAAATCCTTACCACATTTTTATGTTGCTATATCCTTTCTACCATTGTAATATACCTCTGTGCCAAATTTCGTGGTAACACAGTGAATAGTTCATCCATTTTCACAGATTTTATGTTTGTGACCTTAATTTTGGACATGAGTGTATGCTCGCATAGCTGCGTTCCATCACACCGTAAAATTTTGCCCAGTTTTTCAGATACACCCTATATAATAACAAACAACTTTCTAAAAAAAGAAAAACGAAACTCTGAGAACGAGTTTCATTCAGATTTGTCTTCGTCTATCCAGAACTATATTTACCGTAATTTCCGGCGTATAATCCGCAGCTCAAAGAGTCGTTTTTCGACCCAGAAATATTATTTTATAAAATGTAACTTAAAAGATCGCTGTAAATATTTAACTACAATTATTGAATAAAATTTCTGGGTCGAAAAACGACTCTTTGAGCTGCGGATTATACGCCGGAAATTACGGTATATACAGGGGTGCAAAAATCTAGGCGCCAAAGGGGTTATTCCCACCACTAAATTTTATTAGTATTCTTCGTCAAATTTTATTAATATACTTCGTCAAAACTTTATCGGTATTCTTATTAGGCGAAGAATACTAAAAATTTAGTGGTGAGGAACGGCGCATTGGCACCTAGATTTTGCACCACTGTTTGTACACAGGGTGTTTCTAAACTCATGGTACAAAATTTTAAGGGTAGGTAGAGCACACAGTAACAATCATTTATTGTATAGGAATGTATGGGACCAAGTGACGCATTGAGGTAAAAACACCAGGGGGGCAATTAGGCCCCTTTTTTAATTTTCAAAAATTCATACCAGAAAGTTTTTATGCTAACCTTTTCTTGACATTTCATAATTACTTAACAATAAAATTCTTCTTTGAAATTTTTTGGTATGAAATCGAAATTTTTTTAATTGAAAATAGAAATTGAAATAGAATTTTTTTGAAATAGAAATGGAGTTTTTGGTTGATTCCACTGGCGGTAGGGGGCCGTAAGTGACTGGTCGCCGTTTAATACCATGCATTCAAGTAGAAGAAATCGCCATTTTTAATTGTGCTATCGTTCGCCATGGAAGACTTTACATATGCCGAAAAAGTCGACATGCATTTCATGTATGGTCGTGCAAATGGCAACACCAGGGCTGCGCTACGAATGTATCAGGAGCAGTTTCCTCAAAGAAGAATGCCTGATCATAGAATGTTTCAGCGCTTATACCGTCAGCTTTCTGAAACTGGTTCTTTCCACGTCACCAGACAGGAAACTGGGCGAGAAAGAGCTGTACGCAGTGCAAGCCTGGAGGAAAATATTTTGAATTTTGTGAGTGAAAGGCCCGAATCAAGTACAAGAGCTGTTGCACAAAATTTAGGTGTAAGTCATCCGACCGTTTGGAGAGTGTTAAATGAAAATCGATTTCATGCCTTCCGTTTTCAACGTGTACAAAATTTGAATACGGAAGACTATCTTCTGCTGTCGAACTTTTACCAGTGGGTTTTGCAGCAACATGTATTGCTCAGACTTTACTGCTCATATTCCATTTACACATGAGACAGTATTTACATGCGAGGGTGTGTTTAATGCGCACATTTTCCATCTTTGGGCAACCAATAATCCACATGCAACGCGGCCACATGCTTATCAACAACGATTTTCTGTGAATTTGTGGGCGGGTATTGTTAATAATTATTTGATTGGCCCATAGCTACTACCAAAGAGGCTGGATGGTCGCTGTTACCTTATTATTTTGCAACAGGCTTTACCAGAACTGCTGCAAGATGTTCCGATCGCCATTCTTAACCGGATGTGGTTTCAACATGATGGAGCGCACGCGCACTTCACCACTGATGTGCGCAGTTACCTGAATGCCACATTTGGAACGAGGATGGATTGGGCGTGGTGGACCAGTTCCTTGGCCACCGCAATCTCCCGATTTATCGAGCCTTGATTTCTTTTTATGGGGACATCTGAAGAGTCTTGTTTATGAGACTCCAATTGACTCAGACGAAAATCTAGTATCTCGCATATCCGAAGTTGCTGCACGTGTGCGGGAAATGCCTCACATCTTTAGAAGTGTACGCCAATCGTTCCACCGACGCTGCGAAGCATGTATCACAGTTGGTGGGCGCAATTTTGAACACTTATTGAAATATTATTATTTGCATTATTATTTACGTGTAAACTACACGTGTAAATAAACATTTTATCTTTTTTATTCATGTATTTCGTTTGATAAGTTTGCCAGTTTTGCGCTTTTTTTTAATTAAAAAATTTCGATTTCATACCAAAAATTTTCAAAGAAGAATTTTGCTGTTAAGTGATTATGAAATGTCAAGAAAAGGATAGCATAAAAATTTTCTGGTATGAATGAGAAAATTCGAAATTTAAAAAAGGGGCCTAATTGCCCCCCTGGAGTTTTTACCTTAATTCGTCACTTGGTCCCAAACATTCCTATACAATAAATGATTGTCACTGTGTGCTCTACTTACCCTTAAAGTTTGTACCATGAGTTTAGAAACACCCTGTATATATATATATATATATATATATATATATATATATATATATATATATATACAGAGAGAGAGAGAGATACATAGCTATAGCTATAGATATCGATATATTTTTTCGTGTACAAATAAAGTACGGTATTTGCATATTTATTTTAATGTATATGTTCCCATGAAAACATGAAGAAAAGCATATACACATTTTCTATAAAAATACGTAAGATTAACTTACTTTAATTTTAGGAATCTTTGATTTTAAGATTATAACTTTGATTTTTGGAATAAACTGAACACAGTGTAAGTCCTTTAAGAATTTTTTTGTTCTAATTTTGTGGAAATTCTATCCATTTTTGCAAAGATAAGAAATTTATGTTTTATACCTTCTGCAATTTCTTTCTCAGTTTTCCTTAACTTCCATTCTCAGGATAATTCATTCGGTAATAATCCCATTCTCGATTTTATTGGCATGCTTTAGCGCAGAAAATTTACCTTTTTATTCGCTTCACGTAATTTTACTCCGCTTTTTCACAAGTTGCCAGCTATTTACCTTTAGGGAAATTTTAGTTGCATATGTAAATAAAATTCTTCACGAAGGATTGTTTTTTGGTGAGTTGTTTGGTTGTATAGGGTTTAATGGCACAAAATCCCTTTAGGGACATGCTGAGCCAAAATAGGAATTATAAGAAAAAATAAAATTATTTTTGGAAAAACAAGAACAGTACTTTTTAAAATTAAATTCCACACTTAGAAAACTTTGCCACGTCTCATTTGTTTTCAAGAAACAAATTGTATTGTTCAATGTATTGCTTTAAAAGTGTTTTCAAATGGTTATAGGTTCTTTTAATTTTCTGATAGACTTTCTTATCAGTTGGTTATATTTCATATATATATATATATATATATATAGTTTTGAATCCGAAGCAAAAAATAGATTAAACATTAAATCACAAATATTTGTCTTATATTAAGTTAGTGGCGTTAATAGCAATTACTTTTTCATTATTTATCTACAGTGTATCCCAAAATGATTGAATCGTACTTTAACTTCTTATCTGTTTGAAAAAATGTAGAAAATGTAAAGTGCAAAAAGTTGTAAATAAGATTATTTTAATGAAACAATATTCTCATTAATTTTTAATAAGCTACACTTGTTAATTTCTATAGAAAAATTTGACCAATTAGAAAATGTTTCATTTTTAGGGTTTCGTGCATCTCACGAAACCCTATTACTCCTGTTCATTTTCTGTCTGTCACAGAGCTATTATCAGAAACTATGTAACTTACAGGGTTGAAACTTTGTGTATATAGCTGAATACCAGCTATGAAGAGCTCAAAATATTAAATTTGAAAAATTCGTATTTCTTTAATAAATAGAGATAAAAAAACCAAAATTCTAACCGCCTTTTCCTATTAAATTTAAACATTTTTCATTATAGCAGATGCCAAAAATTAAAAATCCATGATGAAATTCTTTCTAGAATAATTAATTTTCTATCAGACGATTTACGCGTGAAAAATGAAAATGAAAGAAACAGTTTCACCCATTGAAAAAAAGATTAATATGAAATAAAAATGATTGACGTCATAGTGGTAATAAAGCGGAATTTTTTAAAGATTTCTCAATAATACAAGGAATATGAGTATGTGTATGTACAAAAAGCAGATTAATATCACGTCATTAGAGAATTAAAAAGAAAATCTGACGTCATATTGGAAGTTTAACGAATTTTTCAGATGTTTGAGAATAATACAAAGCGAGTATCAATATGAGTAATAGAGAGTAGTATATATATGAGTTTGAGAAACATATTGAATCATGATAAAAATCTGATAATGGAAATATTTGCATATTTTAACATTTTGAAAGTGTACAACATGTTTAATTTTGAAATTATTTTTTTATATCGCATTCAGTCCGCGTGACAGATATTATTATGACAGAATATAATAGCCGGCTTCACCCGCTATCGGGCTGGTTTTGATACTCGAAAAAACGAAAAAATAGACCGGTAAATTTTTACTTTAGAAAAAACAAAAAACATGAGGTTTTTTTTTTTTTTTTTTTTTTGGTTGCTAAGTGAAATTGATTTGGATTTATTAAAGAAGAAGTGTTTGAAAGGAATATTAAACGAAACCCTTTGAGCGATCTTCGATCACACTTACCCACTTGTTCTACACTGCTGTCTACAAATTATGGGGCAGTGACCGGAAGCTTTCTCTTTTTACACACAGTTTGCCGAATATCTACTTAAATTCTTGACAAATTGCCCTTGCACATGTCTTGCACATCCTTGGATGTAAAGCACACATTTGACTTCAAGAACAGTAGAAACTGTATATTGCAATTAAAAAATTAATATACTGAATATTTGATGAGATATGGGCAATTGTATGAAATAATTTATAACTGCGTATCCTCGAACTATAGCAGTTTGTTTCTGTTGTTATTCATGATTCGGTAGTCAATTTAATAGAGTTACTCATATAAAAAGACCAGTTAAATATCGTGAAAACCCCAAAAATAATGCGAGTAATACAGTGATCTAATTGACAAATTTCGGGGGAAATCCCAATCCAATGGGATTTCTCCCTGAATTTGTCAATTAGCTCACTGTACTCCTCGCATCTTTCTGGCTTTTCACGGTATTTGACTCGTCTTTTTGTATGAGTTACTCTGTTAAATTGACTACCAAATCATGAAAAAAAAACCTTTTGGTACAGTTCGTGCATTCGCAGATATAAATTATTTCCTACAAATGCACATATCTCATCAAATATTTAATATATTATTTTTTTAAATCCAATATAATGTTTCTTCTGTTCTTAAGTAAAACATGTGTTTTACAGCCTCGAATTTCAAGAACAATTTGTCAAATTTTTCTGTAGATATTCGGCAAACAGTGTAAAAAGCGAAAGCGTCCGGTCACTGCCCCTTAATTTTTAGGCAGCAGTATATAATACGAACACTGCAAAAAAACTGCGTAGCATTATTTTTAAAGATAAGAGGGTTATACGTTATACTTTATTACAAAATTAAGCATTTTAAATGGGTACCATATAACAAATTCGAAATGCAAATATGTAGTGATACTTTAAACAAATAAACAAACAAACAAACAACAACAAAAAAAGACGCTTGTGAAAGTATTAGTGCTAAAGAACTCTAAATTTGATGAAGCATTTTTGGAAAACTCAGTTATGTGTTGCAATCTAAATTTACCGAAGAATGGTTGGAAGAACTCAGTTATGTGGTGTTGCAATCTACCATAATTTCGCGCGTATGCACCGCAACTTAGTTAAGTCTTTTTCAAACCGGAAATTTTATTGAAAATAAGAAGTCAAATAATTGCTAAGCAGAAGAAAATCATATTTTATTTAAAATAAATTCTGGTAGGAAATCGAATTGTCTGAGGTGCGGCGTATACGCGCGAAATTACGGTAAATTTACAGAAGCATTTGTGGAAGAACTTAGATATGTGTTGCAGTTGAATGAAAACACTTTGAGAATGCTTTGTGATTTCATGTTTTTATTATGTTTGTATGCTTTGCTTGTAAGATTTATAACTGCATTTGTCTATTTACCTATTTTCTGTCAGTGTAATTCTTTATTTAGATGTGTTTAGATGTGTGTGATGAATAATATACTACTTGATAAGAATGATTTAACCTTTGATCTAAATAATACCATTGTCAATTTGTATATAATTCTCATTTTTACGAATGAAATATCATTTTAAATGATGCGGAAATATTATATAAGTTAGCTATTTTCCTTCGTTAAAATGTAGTTAATTTTAAATATAAATGTAAGCAGTATATTTTCTTTAACGATGAAGGGAAAAATTTTCTAACTGAGAATGTTGTCAAGGGATGTAAAGGGGGGGGGTTAAAAGTGTAATTTTTTGAAATTTATTGACGGGATAATTTTATTTACATAATATTTTTCCCATCTTATTTTCAATACTTTGGAAATTCACATTGGATACTAATATCCAGCAGTTTAACCCTTAAATAACTGAAATTTTCTTTTAGAATTGTTTTTTTAATATATATATATATACTCATATTAAGGATTAGACACCAGAAAATTTAAGATAGATTTTTAGGTTTATTTAGCAGCATATTTATGCATTTTATGTGAATTTTACAGGATTAAACTTTCTATATAAATGTAGCATCTACGAAGAACTTGAATTATTTATTAAAAGTTAAATAAAAAGTGTTTTAAATTTGAAACAATAGCATTTAAGCGTTAAATATTAAAGTGCGTTTCAATCGTTTTGAAACACTCTTTACATTACTTTGATGCGCAATTACGCTTATTATATCTACTTTAGAGTTTCAATTTATTTTTTATTACTACAGATTACCACATAATAATATTTGATACTGCCAGAACAAAACCAGGTTTAAATTACTTAAGGAATCAGTGTACGATTAAATTCTAGCTAAATATGCAGTGAGATTTGTATTTAGAGATATTTTTATAAATAGATTAACACTGTATGTTATTCAAGAAATAATATCTGACTGACCTATCCTTTGTGTCTGTTGCTAAAAGTATTCAAAAAGAAGTTTTTTGTTTCTATTCCACTTTTATAGATCACTTACATTAAGCTGTAAATTCATTAAAAAATGTATTTCTGACTTTCATATGAGAAACTCTTTTCACTTGTAGGCTGTTTTCATATGAAAATCAAAATTTAAAAATAAGTAAAACGTTTAATTCAGAATCCGTTTTCGTGCAGAATTTCTTAATTAATATTTCGGTACGATGTTTTTTATGCATAATAATTAACAACTACATGTATCTTCTATTTTATGCCATGAATGTCTGTATTTACTTTGCCGCTTGCTGACCTTATTTTTTTAACAGTGCAATACGAAAACACACGTTTATTTTTTTACAGCAAAAGTAGTAAAAATCTAAAAAATTGTCCATATTATTAATCCACGATTCTTAATCTATTCTATTATTATAAAGAAGTAACGATTGTTTTTTTAGTTTCTTTGTCTGTTTGCTTGTTTGTAGGGGGTAATCTCTGGAACTACCGAAGCGATTTCAAAAGTGATGGTGACAATCCCTACTCCAACATAGGCTATATTTTATGTCGGTGCCACTACCTCCATGGGGGTGCAAGAGCGATAAACGTTCTAAAATTTCGATTTTTTTTTATACTGAAGGAGCTAGAAACACGAAATTTGGCATAGTAGTTACTTATAAGATGTAAATGCTCTCTAAGAACAATTTCTAAAAAAATTCAAAATTTAAAAGGGTAAGATAAGCGAAAAGCGTTATAAAAACATTCTAAATTACAATTTCCATGGAATCTCTGGAACTACAGAACCGTTTTCAAAAGTGATGGCGGCAAATTGATGGTTACAGTCCCTGCTGTAACATAGGCTATATTTTATATCGGTGCCACTATCACAGGGGGATGCAAGAGCGAAAAACGTTCTAAAATTTCGATTTTTGTTATACTGATAGAACTAGAAACTTGAAATTTGGCATGGTAGTTACTTATAAGATGTAAATGATCTCTAAGAACAGTTTCTAAAAAGTTCGAAATGTGTTCTAAAAATATTCTAAATTACAATTTCTACGGAATCTTTGTAAGTACCGTACCGATTTTAAACGTAATACTCGCAAATTTATAGTGACAGTCTGTGCTCTAACACAGGCTATATTTTATGTCAGTGCCACTACCCTCAGGCAACCTCCTGAGGGTAGTGGCAAATTGATGGTAAAAGTCCCTGCTGTAACATAGGCTGTATTTTATATAGGTGCTAATACCCCCAGGGAGTTGCAAGAGCGAAGAACGTTCTAAAATTGCACTTTTTATGAAACTGAAGGGATTAGAAACTTGAAATTTGGCAAAGTAGTAACTTATAAGATCTACATGCTTCCTGAGGCAAGTTTCTAAAAAAATCAAAATTTATGATATGATGGAAAACTGTTCTATGACAATTTTATTTACGATTTCTATGGAATTGTTAAGGACAGAAACTTGAAATTTAACATAGCTGATACATTACGATTTTTTTTCTTTTCTTTTTTTTTTCTAACAGGATTAGAAACTTTAAATTTGGCATGGGGGCTACTTTTACGATACAAATGCTCGCTAACAATGATTTGTAAAGAATTCACAATTTGAAAGGGGGAAATAAGCGGAAAACGCTTAAAAGACGTTCTAAATTGCAATTACTATGTTAGGGATTGATATATGGAATTGTTAGGGGTTGAAACCTAAAATTTGACATGGCTGTATTGCTTTTAACTCATAAATGGTCGCACAGAACAATTTGAAAAAAAAATTGAAATTTAAAAGAGTGAAATGCGCGAGAAACGTTCTAAAAAAAAAAAAAAAAAAAAAAAAAAAAAAAAAAAAAAAACGTTCTAAACTTGCAATTTATGTGATACAGCTGGGATAGAATTTGGCATGGTGATTACTCTTACAATGGAAATACTCGCTAAGACCTCTTTCGAGAAAAATCGAAATTTAACAGTCTGAAATGAGCGGAAAACGGTCTAAACACGTTCTGAATTATGATTTAATTGGATTTATTCGGGTTAGAAACTGGAAATTTAGTATAGTTGTAGTTTTTAATATGCAGACGCTCGGTATAAACTAGTCTATTAAAAATTCAAAGTTTAAAGGTGCAAACTGAGCGGGGAACGTTATAAATTATGTTTTTTCTAAATTATTCGCGATTGAAACTTAGAATTTAACATTCCTGTTATTTTTTATACGTAAATGCTTCCACAGAACAGTTTTTACAAAATTCGTAATTAAAAAAAGGTTCAGAAGCAAAAAACATTCCAAAATTACGATTTTAGTGACGCAACTGGTATAGGAAGTTAAAATTTGGCATGGTGGCTATTTTTAATATTTCAGTGCTCGCTAAAAACGGTTTCTAAAAAAATTGAAATTTAACAAAGTGAAATAAGCTGGAAAAGCTCTAAAAACCTTCTAAACAATGATTTATCTGAAATTGTTTTGGGGATAGAAACTTGAAATTTTACATGGCTTTTACGTTAGAGACACAAATGCATCTGCAGAACAGTTTTTTAAAATTTTGAAATTTTAATGTGAGCAGGAACAGAAAAGTTTTAAAATTGCAATTTCTGTGATATAGTTAATACAGAAATTTGCTTACTCAATGTGACTTAAATAGTAATTTCTGAATAATCTGTGGGAGAAAAATTTCATATTTCCTCTAATGAAAATAGGTCAACGAATACCACTTGGCATTTTTAAAGAATAACGTGAGCAAAGCCGCGAGTTTTGCTAGTACATTATAATGGGTTAAGACATTGAGAAAGGCAAGAGTGGAATAGAATTAGTCAGATAATTTTGGCAAATTACATGTTGAACTTAAATTGAACTATAATATTAAAGCGTACGGCAGGATCTCAGCTTCCTCCATACAAAAACCATGTCACCGATGACAGGGATAGAAAACATTCAACAGTTTTATCTAATATTTTATTGTATTATTTTACAGTAGACAATGCCATTGAATAAAGAGAGCAGATTTTAATAACTATTTCTAAATTAAAAATTTTTCTTTTCAATCGATGGTCCCATATTCAATAATATGATGTGAAATTGAACGAGGCTTGCTTTAATTTGCTACAGTGTCGTATCATATAACTTTAAAAGTCTAAAATATTACAGTAACCCCTCGATATATCGCGCTATTTGGGAGATAAAAAAAGCGCGATATAACGAGGGGAGTGATATAATGAGTGGAGCAAGAATAGTGTTTATAAATGAAAAATAAAGAGCCCTAAATTAAGCTACGGGTTTTCGAATTAACAGTTGTTCAAACAAGCTACAAGCTCAACACAAAATAGATGGTAAAACGTTAAAAATATTCAAAACCATTCATATGCAGTACACATTTTTAGTAACATTTTAATAGTACTTTCTGTGATAATTTTATTAGATTTTCTTTGATTATCTGTTTGCTACTAGAAATTAAAAAACGCAAAGGAACTAATTGCATTTCAGTTTTATGCTTAGATATCGACGTTTCAAACGTTTTGTATGATTTTTCGAGAAACTAAATTTATCGGGAGACAACTAAAAAGAGCGAAATAGCGGAATGCGCGATATACCGTGGGGCGATGTAACGAGAGGTTACTGTATTTTTTAAAAAAGGTTAAAGTCTGTTCATAAATTTTTACGTCCTCTGTAAATGGCATTTAATTTATATAACTTTTGTATTAACCATAAAAATATATCCCGTGTTTTTACATTTTTACTTATGTATGTATATTTACTAAAGCTTCTCTTTAAAATAAATGACGGCCACCGAGTTTCCACTTGTGTTATACGAGACGTAATACAAAACAAATGTTCGTAAGATACAAAATAAGACAATTGATTTTAAAGCATGTATTGTATGATAAATATGGCGTCAGACATTCACAGCATTTTTGTTAAAGACATATTTTCAGAAAATTCTTACTTCCAAGAAAATAACTTTAAACATTTAATAAAAAATAGGTTCTTCAAGGAAGAATAGGAATTGCTTGAAACAACGTTGCTTTGAAAACGTGTTACTACCTTGAATTGTTTAGCCTACATGTTCAAAATGCAAATGATGAGTTTTTTATTATTTGTTGTGATATTTTCCAACCTTGCTGTTTCGGGTAGAGAAACATGTGCTGAATAAAAATGCTGATCATTTCTAACATTTTTCCGTTTCAGAAAGAAACTGTTTAGCGCGAAATTATTACGAAATTTTAATAATAATTCATTAATTTTTTTCGCATTGCTTTTTTGCTTCAACAATAACCAAGAGCCAAAAATCATTCATCAGGCATACATAATGAAACGCTTTCCAACCTTAACGGGATGTTATTAAGAAATTTAATTTTTCCTAATATTAAATATCTAAATAACGAACTGAAAAAACACATAACTCAGTAAAAAGTATATTTTCCACAATTGTTGTCCATTCCTGTGTAAATTATTTCGTGTAACCCTGTATGCGATGAGTAGAATTTAAACAAACCACCTAATACACTAAAAGTATATAAGTTTAAAAATGTGTACCGCAGTGGGAAACGCATTTCCAGTAATTATACATCTTAGTGAGTCCTGTAACTGAATTGCTGTGTGTATCTCTGTAACTGAAAGATAAATGATATGCACTCCAGAATCTATAGAAACTATGTTGTAATCCACTTCAGTGATTTTATTATGTTGGAAGTATTAAAACGTCATTAAAATGCAACTCAAACGTTCTATTTTCACTGTAGATCATAATATAATGAAGTTCTCTTGTGCTTCCCTGTAAACGAATTATAATTGCTACTTAATTTAAATTCCTGCATTTAATAGTTCATCTCAATGATGCTTACTAATCCCATTATGTGAAAAATAACGTAACATCAATAAAACGTACCGCAAACAATCTTTATATAAAGACCAGGGGTATCAAACTGTGGCCCGCTTGATACCACTAAAATTTTACCGTAATCATTGCCTTATCTAAACATTGAATTTGTAAAATTATCTATTAATTTTTAGTGGTAAGAATAAAGCGTAAAAGTTTGATTTTTGCCGTGAAAGTTTATTCTTTGTAGGAAACATTTGATTGGACGCTATCCTTATCTCTGATTGGCTGAGAAAGGTACAGATAAAATCCACTATAATCCGCAGCAGCAGTATGCACAGCAGTGAAAGTCTGAGAAAGCTACTTTTGGGTAAATTTGATTGGATGCCTTCCCTTTCTGAGAAAGGCATAGCAGGGTTCCTATAGGTCAGGGAAATTACAAGTAAATACACCAGTATTTACTTAGAGAAAAACTAACCTTATGTAATCGCGCGATTACATAATTCAATTTTTTTTCTATAAGAAAATGTTGGTATTTCTCCTGAAACTGTAGGAACTCTGCATAGGTAAAATTCACTATTGTAAATTTTGCATTAATAGCCTTTTTCTAATTATTTTTCTTATTTTTGCATTTATAATCGCTAGTACTCATTTATTTTTTAGATTTCTTTTTAATTATATTTGTAAATTTTGTATTATAGTTCTATTTATCCAAATTTTATTTCTTGTGTTTTGCAAAAATTTAATTTAATGTATTTATTTTTTGATATTTGAAAATGTATGGCTCTGGGGCCTTTTTCCCTCCCTTAACCTCTTACGTTGGCATTCCAATATCAATGCAACGAATTTTAAATATAAAATCCAATCTTTTTACTCAAACATCTACGCATCAAGATAATCGATTAATCACTGTCGATTGAAGGTAAGCGAATCCAGTGGGAACTTCGTCGGCTCTTCAAACTACAGCATTGGAACATTGGAACAAGAAGTCGACGATTTCTTTTAAAATTTAGTGGTACCAGGTAGGCGACAGTTTGCCACCTCTGCTATAGACTATAATGTAACGGACATTCTATAATAATTCTTAATGACATATAAAAATTTTGAAGATAATACTCTGGGGTTTTCTATTAACGGAGTTAGAAACTATTTTATGCATCTGGATTCTGAAACAAAAATTTATATTTTTATTGTCTGTGAAATATTTTAATTCATGTTCTTTTTATCCTTTTTTTCATTTTAATCTTCAACAAGAAAGGTAATTTCCTTGAAATAAGCCGCTGATTATTATAAAACCCTGATGGAACAGTTATCTAAAAAACAATATAAAAATAAGCTCTTAAGAAATATCTCTTTGGGTTTTATCGGATTTTATCGTTTTATTTTGTTAGTAAAGGAAAAGCATTATTAAACCTTGGCAATTCTTTAAAATATAACGGTTACGGCTAAAGATACTTTTGGTTAATTCATATATATATATATATATATATATATATATATATATTGATTTATAGCTAAATGAAACAAAATCTTTTTTACTTGTGTACATAAAAAATATAAAGAGCACTTTATTTCGGATTTAATTCAACTTTTGTCAATATAATTGAATACAAGTTAACCATAGAAAAACGCGAGGTCTAAATTGATTGTCTAAATTTAAATATATGTTAAATATGGCCATGTCTGTGAATTTGATTTCCTTAGCTAAAATATCAGTTAAAAACTTTGATTTTAATATTAGCTATACTAAATACTAGAATACTTAATAAAATATTTTTTCTAATTTTATGTTATATTTATCGATTTTGGTAATGCAAAAGAATTTGTATTTTATGTCTTTGTCCGTTTTTCTCTCCCCGTTACTTAATTTCCGTTTCCAGAATAATTCTATCGTTTCAGATTTTATACGTTTCAGTTAGGTTAGAATTGTCGTTTTTGGAGTCAAAACACGTAATTTTTCTTCGTTTTGTTTCGCAAGTTTACGAATCACTTATCTTTAAAGATGCTTTAGCTGCATAAATTAGATGAATTACTGAATGATTCTCATCGAAAAGTTTTCGTAAAATTAAAGTTTCGAATTAAATAAACTATGTCACGATTTTTTTAATTCATGTATATTTGATTACATCGTTCCTAAAATACATTTTCTGCGATTATGAGTTATAAAATATGTTGATTTTACAGTAAGTCTTTAACGAAAAACTTATATGAAATTCTGACAAAAGAAAGAAAATATAATAAAATAAAATCAGCCAGGCCTATCCAAACTCGTGAAAATTCTTACAGAAATATTTATCTTATTTAATATTTCTCCATTAAAATAAGGCATATTTTTTTAAAGAAATTTCTGGAATCACGCGGGCGTCAGGTTGTACCACCCTGAAATAAAGTATTCTTATATCTAATCTATCGTATTTTCCGGCCTATAATCGGCGGTTCTAAAAATTCCTTTTAAACAAAGAAATTTTATTTAATAAAATACTAGTTTCTTGAACTCTCAATACACGTGACTTTAATTACTAAATAAAACTTTTCGGTCTAAAGTGATTTCTTTGAACCGCGGATTATACACCAAAAAATACTGTAATTCCTTGGAATCCTAATTACATTTTTATACAACCTATTTCTTATATTTTGAACTAGCAGGCACAGAAATAGGACGGCGTCTAGGCCCGATTCTTACAAAAATAAATAAATAAGTAAATAATAATAATAATAATAATAGCTCTACCCCAATCCCAGTCTAATGAGAAAAAAAAAGATCCACTAGTCGCTCTAGCTTCGATCATCGGAGCAGACCAGCCTCCTGTGCAAACACTTCACCGTGTGCAACAACAAACAAGATTTATATGAAAATCGAAATAAAAAATAACAGATTTCTTATCAGAAGGCAAAAACACACCCTGACAAACGATGCTCTAAGACTTCCATTCTGAAGAAACCCGTTGGAGGCTTTCGCGATAAAAAGTTATCGTAGCAAACAAACGAGGAAAAATTCACTCGCTGTACCTTCTTTTCCGTTGTCGGAAATACCCTTTTTGTCTTTTAAAATTCGTATAAATGCAAATTATTAATATTTTTGAGGATGTGAATATGAACAATTAACGTATTTCCAACCATTCGTATGCGAGCATTTTTGTCAAGTGCGATTTTTTCTAATAACCCGGATATTTCGAGTACTGAAATATTTTAATACTTAAATTATTGATTATGCCCGAGCTAACTCTATCACAGAAGGCTAGGGTATGGAAATAAATTGGTTAAAAAAACACAATGTCCTGATTTTCGGCGGAGGGATCATCCTTTTTTTATTATTATGATTCGCGAAATATTCAAAAATCGCTGTATGAATTTCGAATAAACTTTATAGAAAACAGAACCGAATTTAATACTTTTGGTTTAAAATATTTAATAGGAACTGATTTTATGAGTAGCTCAATATCCCCGACGAGTCTGGAAAATTGGGCGAAAGATGCAGGTTTTTCCATGCAATTTAAAACAACAAAAACTTCTATAAAAAAAATCGAAAATCCGAGACTCCTGTGTAGTCGGTTCAGTCTTTGTCTATACGGAACTATATATATATATATATATATATATATATATATATATATATATATATATATATGAAATAATAATAAACTCCAATGAAAAAACATATGCAGAACCAATATCACAAAAGCCAACTAAAATCTGTAAACCACACAAATACAAAACATGAAAACAAAACAAACTACTTAAACATAGACCCAAATATCACAACAAACTACTTTAACACAAAACTACAGAACACAGCAAAATAATATATGGATTGCTCTATCTATCTATCTATCTGTATATATATATATATATATATATATATATATATAGATAGATAGATAGATAGATAGATAGATAGATATGGATATCGATATATTTGTTTGCGTGTATAAATAAACTACATTACTAAATTTAAATATGTATGTTAATATGAAAACCTGAGGAACAGTGTATATAAATGTTATAAAAAAAAACGAAAAATTAATTTAGTTATAAGAAATATTATATAGCTCTGATATTAGGAATCAGTTGGACAAACTGTAAGACTTTAAGAATTATTTTTTCTAAATTTCTCTGAGACTTATCGATTTTGGATGAAGAAATAAATTTACGTTTTCTGTCTTCTGCTCGTTTCTTTCTCAGCTTTCCGTAATTTCCGTTCCCAGGATAATTCGTTCGGTAATAATCTCATTCCCGATTTTATTGGCATGCTTTAGCAAAGAAATGCTATCTTTCCAGTCGCTTCACATAATTTTCTCCCTTTATTTTTTACAAGTTTACAGTTACTTTTCTTTTGTGAGATTTTAGTCGCGTATATAAATAAAATTCTTCATGAAGGATTTTTTTCGGAAACACCAGAGTGTTTTTTTTTTTAATTTAATTCTACACTTT
This sequence comes from Maratus michaelseni, assembly GCA_963931845.1. Classification (NCBI taxonomy): domain Eukaryota; kingdom Metazoa; phylum Arthropoda; class Arachnida; order Araneae; family Salticidae; genus Maratus; species Maratus michaelseni. The sequence continues at coordinate 25,037,725 of OZ007589.1, read as the reverse complement.
GAAAATCTTTGTTACGTTTTAATTGTTTTTAAGAAACTTTGTACTGTTTTGAAAGTATTTTAAAATGGTTATATATCTATATCTATCTATCTATCTATCTATCTATCTATCTATATATATATATATATATATATATATATATATTTATAATTTCTGATAGGTTTTCTTATCCCACTTTTATCACTTTTGTATATTTTAGTTTTCAGACATTCGAAACTAAAAATCACTTGAACTTGAAATGATATTTTCCTTATACTAATTTAGTACTGTTAACAGTAATTAATTTTTCATTATTTGTCTACAGGGTATACCAAAAAAAATGAATTGCTCTTTAATTTTTTCCCTGTTGGAGATACGTAGGTCATGTAAAGTACAAAATTATTTATAATAAGATTATTTTAATGAAATAGTATTCTCCTTAATTTTTTAAAAGTTGCACTTTTTAATTACTTATACAGTCCTTCAAAACCTGATCAATTAGGAAATCTTTCATTTTGTTAAATAAAGAACTGTACAAAAAAAACTGCATATCTCTATCTTTAAATAGGAAATTTATCCTTAATTAAAAATTGGATATTTTGAATGGGGGAAAATTATTAGAAATTAGAAATTCAATCCAGTAAAACATTAAACAAAAAAGAACAGACGTTTGTGAATTTATTAGTGAAAAATAACTCTATATGAATAGAAATCCTTTTGGATGATCTCAGTTATGTATTGCAGTTGAAAAAAAAACTCTTCGAGAATGTTTTTTGAATGCATTTTTTAATTATGTTTGTATGATTTAAAACTACATTTGTCTATTTACATGGTCTATGTCTATGATATTCTTTATTTAGATGTATTTGGGATGTATTATTATCCCAACTGTTAACATAGTTTGGATCTTATGAATGCCATTGTAAGTTTGTATATGATCCCTATTTACATAGATCAAATACCATTTCAAAAGTCGGAAGACTGACATAAAGTCATCTATTTTTACTTCGACAGAATTCAGTTAATTTTAAACATGCATGTATTCAGTTTTTTTAATTATCTTGTTGCAGAAAAGGAAAATTTTCAAATCGACCAATTTTGTCTACGGGATCTTAAAAATTTCCCAAGTGTGATTTTTTGAAAATTTAGGACAGGATATTATAATAAAAATAATGTTCTTTTCTACCTTTGGTTGAATAGTTTGTTATTTTAATTTGCTTACAAATATCCAACAGTCAAAATATTAGAATGTGTTTTGGTATTTTGAGATACTCTTTATAATACTTTTATGCACAGTTACGTTTATATATACTTCAGGGTTTCAATTAATTTTTTTGTTATAAAATTCCACACTATAATATTAAATATAAACTGTAGAAAATCTGTTTTATTTAATTAAGGTATCGTTGTATGATTGAATTTTCTTTAAATTTCTAATACTATTTCTGCTAGAGAATTTTTATAATAGCAACTTTATAGTGTCACTCAAGAAAAAATTTTAACTGACCTATCCCCATCACTTGTTGCTAAAAGTACCTAAAATGAAAAAAAAAAGACTAGCTTGTCTATTTAATTTTTGTAAAATGCTTAAATTAAGCTGTACATTAATTAAAAATATGTTTCTGACTTTGAACGCCCGTCGCGAAACAATTTCAATTGTAGGCCGATTTTATATGAAAACCAAATGTGAAAAATAATTGAATCGTTTATTTCAGAAACTGTATAACTTCAGAATTTCATGATGCGTGAAGATTTTGAGAATTTTTTTTTATGTAGAATGCTTTAACATATCTATATGTGTACTTTATATTTTATGCCCATGTGTGGCACTTTTTTGCTTTCTGTCTTAATTTTGTTAGCAGTGTAATATGAAAGCCCACGTTCAACATGTCGACAGCAAACTTTTGTAAAAATTTAAAGAATTATCCGTATTACTAATATTTATTATTCTTCATATGATGAGAAAATGAAATATAAGAGCGGAATATAAGTAGTCAGATAATTTTGGAAAAATACAAATTGAGTTTAAATTGAAATATTATGTGTGTGTGTGTGCGACAGAGTCTCCGTTTCTTCCATACAAAAATTATGTCACACACTATAGGGACGGAAAACATTCAAAAAACATTTTTTTAAAACAATTTTGACTAATATTTTTCTGTCTTATTTCACAATATGTGTTACAATTTATTTTACTATATATGTTACAATGTCCGTCAATAAATAGTACTGATTTTAACAAAAAAAAATTTAAATAAAGTATACTTCTTTTCAAACCATGTTATCATAATCAATGCTATCTCGCGCATTTGAACGCTTGCTTTAATTTTCTGCTGTGTCATATCATAAAACATTGAAAGACGAAAATTTTCTTTTAGAAAAATTTAAATTATTCATAAATTGTTACGTCTTTTGTAAATGGTATTTTATTTACAGAACTCTCGTATCAATCATACAAATACATTCCAGGTTTTCATCTTTTTATTTCTTTTTACACATTTTCAAATATTTTCCTGAAAATAAAAGTGGCCACTGATTTTCTGCTTGTGTTTCAAGAAACATAATACACCACACCTGGCGTAAAATGCATAAAAAGTCAACTGATTTTGAAGCATAAGTACGTATTGCATGATAAAAATTGCTTGAGACATTCACAGAGAGCACCACTCTTAAAACATTTCTTTTAAAAAAGTCTTATTGCAAGGAAAATAACTTCAGACATTTGATATAAAATATGCAAAATAAACTTAAGTCGTGAAAAACACAACACTCAACTATGCTTCTCACCCTGTTTATAATGGTTTGACCTTGTCTTCAGCAGACATTGATGTTTTTACAGTGTTTCAGACTAGTTGTGTTTTTTTGTGTGTATCTGCGTGGTGATGTTTTAACCCCGATGATGAGCCAGGACGGCTCGAAAGCGCTAGGTTTTTAATGTGAAATGCAGTTTTGTATATTTTTAAAACACCTAAAGTAAAAGTTTTTAATAAATGATGCATATATGTTTTTGTGGCATTTTGTGTTTTTTTTAAACAATAAAATATGCTCTTCAAAGAAAAAAATATGAATTGCTTCAGGAAACATTGCTTTCAAAACTTGTTGTTGGCTTAAATTATGTAGCATACATGTACAAAATGCAAATGTTGAGTTTGTTATTATTCTATGTGATATGTTCATGTTCCGTGTTTTCCTCTTACATTTACAGAAAATGTAGACAATAAGAATGCAGTTCACTTCTGCCACTTTCGTTGTGAACAGAAATTTATTTTAATGAGTAAAAATATTAATAAGTTTTAAGCAGGATTCTTTAATTTTTGTTTGCAATACATTTTTAAATTTAATAATCATAATGATGATTAATTTTTTTTCCTGACAATAACCTTTGCCGTTTTATGATATTGCGTACTTGCTTTTATTATTACTTTCACTCTGTGAAGTGCGCCCTCATACGATATTCTGTGAAATGAACTTTTTATAAAATTTACACACGCCAAATTATATATATATATTGCTATTTAACATATTTTATAATTCATAGCTTTGATAAACAAACTCAAAAAACGAAGCTGTCATACATAACGGTATATTTAGTAGCCCAAGACAGTTTATTTATCAAACTTATCTTCTCACCCGATGGAATAACCTTAATTTTAGAGTGTTGGATGCTGGTTTAGTATGTGTGTTATTAAAAGCGTGCAATATCATAGCAATTCATAGTTTTGATAAACAAACTCAAAAACAAAATAGTCATACATAACGGTATATTTAGTAGCCCAAGACAGTTTATTTATCAAACTTATCTTCTCACCCGATGGAATAACCTTAATTTTAGAGTGTTGGATGCTGGTTTAGTATGTGTGTAATTAAAAGCGTGCAATATCATAGCAATTCATAGTTTTGATAAACAAACTCAAAAACGAAATAGTCATACATAACGGTATATTTAGTAGCCTAAGACAGTTTATTTATCAAACTTATCTTCTCTCCGGAAGGAATAACCTTTCTTTTAGAGTGTTGGATGCTAGTTCAGTATGTGTTTTATTTAACCCTTCTTTGCATGAGTTTTTCTTTTACAATTGCGTTTTTTTATACATATATTAAATATTAGACACCAGAAATTTTAAGATAGATTTTTAACTTTGTTCAGCAACATAGTTCACGGGAAATTTAGTGGATTAATATTTCTATATAAATACAGTGGTGGCGAAGAGGTTAATTTATTTTTAAAAAGTTAAATAAACAGTGATGGAAATTTATATCACTATGCAATTAAGGGTTAAAGCGTTAATTGGTTATTTTGTATAACTTCTTATAAATATACTAACCCAAAATACTAGCCCATTCCGTGTAAATAATTCATAGAAAAAAAATGATTACGTTCGTAACGCGGTATGTTACATTACTGATATATATATATATATGTAGGATTTAAGTGTGAACACTTCACTTCATCAAATAAACTAACTACTATTATTATCCATGGTCAGACACTTCACTTCACCAAATGAACTAACTACTATTATTATCCATGGTTAGACATGCGCGAGTTATAAATGGTTTGAATCGCGAGATTTGGCTAAAAGCCAGTTTTCTTTTTTTTGTTTTGAAGCAAGATATGTAAAATGGATATAGCCGTTAGGCCTGATTGGATTATCGTAATGTAAATTTGTTGTATAGTTTCGACCAAAAGTGTTATTAGTTGAAATTAAAGTGCATATTTTGTTTTTCATCGATTATTTGTCATATTGGTTCAGTAAAGTGCCTATTTATATATCATTTACTTACATTTTTGGGGGCTCGGATGCCGGGACTATTAAAAGTAAGAGCCACTAGTAGTGAAATGGAAACCAAACGTAAAGTATTGTAAAACGCCAGTATCAAAAGTTAGGTTACGAATTAGCAAGGTGAAACCGTAATCGTATCACTTCAAGTACAATTTTTGAAAGATGGGAACTCTAAATAAAGCCAAGAGAATTGATCTAATAAACCTCTGCGAGGAATGCGGAATTGAAGCACCAGAAAAACCGACAATTCCTGTCCTAATAAAGCTGATCAAGAGTTGGGAGAGTTACGAAGAAGATTTTATAAGAGATCGATTGGAAGTAGTGATAGCAAGTAGAAAAGAGAAAGAAGAAAGTGAAGAGAAAGAGAAGAAATTACAAGCAGAACTGGAAGAGAAGAAATTACAAGCAGAAAAAGAAAGAGAAGAGAAGAAATTACAAGCAGAGATTGAAGAAAATAAACTGAAAATGGAAATGGAAATGGAAGAGAGAAAATGGAAAGTAGAAATGGAACAAAAAGACCGCGAAAGCGAAAGAGATTTTGAAATCAAGAAAATGCAGATACAAGAAAATTCAAGATAACACATTGAGGATAACCCAAGGACAAATCCAAGTAAGCAATTCGAATTGCTTAGATTATTAACTAAATATGATAGCTCGAATGATATCAGTTTATATTTATCTATGTACGAAAGGCAAATGGCGCAAACGGGCATTCATAAAAAAGAATGGGTGAATTATTTAATTAATCTAATGCCGTTAGATGTGATCAATATAATAACAAGGGAAAACGAACCTGAAATTCACGATTACGATTATATAAAAAATATTCTACTAAAACGCTACAAGCTATCACCAGAGGAGTTTAGGCTGAAATTTTTCTCATCTAAAAAGGAGCCATCAGCCAATTGGCGAGATTTCGCTTATGAGATAAAGGTGTATTTTCAACAATGGATTGAAGGTCTTCAAGTAAATAACTTTGAAGATTTATCTGAATTAATTATTGTTAATCAAATCAGACATAATTTACCTGCGGAAACGAAGACACATTTTGCAGAGGAATTATTAATAATAAAGAAAATTGATGACTTAGTTAATAAATTGGATATTTACGAAACGGCTCGAAGGGTTTGCAGTAAACAAACAGTTAGGAATACAAGCGGACATTTTGAGGACAGAAGATCGAGAGTGGCTGATTACGCCAATTTCAAAAGACGCCAAATTGACAATAGACACAGTATGAATCATGGAAGCAGAGAGTCGCATATAATCTGTTTTGCGTGTGGCAACCCTGGTCACGTCAGTGCGAAATGTGCCATGGCGAATAATACAGAACAAGAATATTCAAATTTTTACCCGCAACGTAATCAAAATTGGCGAGAAACAAAATACCAAAATGAGACCCAAAACACGCAAAGAAAAATAGTTAATATGGGCATGTTAAATGGAAAAAAAGGAAGAATTTTAGATATTCACGGAAGAAATACAAACGTAATAATTGATACAGGGAGCGATATTTCAATCGCCAATTCAAAATATCATACTGTAATAAACGCGCCAAAATTAACAAGCGACAATATATCTATATCGGGCATAGATAGAAAAGAAATTAAACCAACGGGTTTTTTCTGGCATAAAGTATATGTAGACAATATAGAAATACAGGATAAATTTTACGTAGTACAAGACATTGACTATGATTTAATAATATGTAGGAAAGCAGTAGAAGGCTTGACGTTAAAAGTAGCGGAAGATGTTGTTAGAATAATAAGTGACAAAACAGTACAAGTAGGATACATTAAAGTTAATGAAGTTCCGTACAAAACTGATGAAGTAGCCACATCAAGTATAAACAACGATAATCGAGGTTGGGAAGATATAGTTAATATCGACTACGTAAACGATGAGGTGGACTTGGCTCATATTACAAATTCAGCAAGCAGAGAAAAAATAAGAGAATTAATAAAATCATATAAGCCGAATAAAACGAAAGATAGGGGGTTAAAGATGAAAATACTACTGGCAGATGAAAACCTATCTGCGAGCGGCCAAGGAGATTCCCTCTAGTTGAGCAGGAAATCATCAGTAAGCAAATACAACAGTGGTTGAAAGATGGAATCATTAGACGAAGTTACTCGGATTTTGCGGCTCCTGTAGTCCTGAGTAAGAAAAAGGATGGTTCACACCGGTTATGTATAGATTATCGGAAAATAAATCGAAAAATAATAAAAGATCGCTACCCACTACCGTTAATTGAGGATGTGATTGATAAATTGCAAAAGGGAAAATTGTTTACGACATTAGATCTCAAAAATGGCTTTTTGCACGTTGAAATTGAAGAAAGTAGTTGTAAATATACAGCTTTTGTAACGCATGAAGGAGAATATGAATTTTTACGTTGTCCGTTCGGATTGTGCATATGGGGGAATCAATTCCAAAGGTATGTAAACACAGTATTTCAAGATTTACTGCGAGAAGGCGTTATTATTGTATATATGGATGATTTTGTGATTCCCTCAGATGATGAAGAAGACGGAATGAGGAAGCTGCAACGCGTATTAGAAGTAGCATCAGCATATGGTTTAAAAATTAACTTAAAAAAATGCCAATTTCTTAAACAGAAAATAGCATTTTTGGGTTATATAATCGAAAATGGAACAATAAAACCGTCCGAAGCGAAAACGAGAGCGGTCCAAAATTTTCCTGAGCCAACTACAACGAAACAATTACAATCCTTTTTAGGTTTAACAGGATATTTTAGAAAGTTTATCCCGAACTATGCCAAAATCGCCAAGCCTCTAAGTGATTTATTAAGGAAAGGAAATTGTTTCAAATTTCAAAGAGGCTTTCAATGAGTTAAAGAGAACATTATCAACGAAACCAGTCCTTCAACTATATAAACAAGGAGCCATACTTGAACTCCATACTGACGCAAGCAGCCAAGGTTTTGGCGCAGTTTTATTACAGAAAGGAGATGATAGAAAATTTCACCCGTTGCAATACATGAGTAAGAAAACTTCGCCACAACAGGAGAAATATTCAAGTTATGAACTTGAAGTATTAGACATAATAGAGCCTATAAAAAAATTCAGAAATTACCTAATGGGAAATAAATTCAAGATTGTAACCGACTGCGAAGCCTTCCAGAAGACATTAAATAAAAAAGATTTAACACCTAAAGTAGCAAGATGGGCATTGCTCATCGAAGAATATGACTACGAGATAGAGCATAGACCAGCAACAAGAATGAAACATGTAGACGCATTAAGCCGAAATGTGCCGATAACGCAATCGGTATTAATTATAACTAGATCGCAAGGAGAAATAACGAAAAGGATTGCAATAGCGCAAAGATTAGATGAATCCATACAAACTATCAAGTCACTAATCGGAAGTGGTTCGTCCGATAATTACTTAGTAAAAGATGACATATTGTACAGATTTGAGAATGGAAAAGAAATGTTGGTGGTGCCGGAAGAGATGCAACGAGAAATTATTCGAAAAATTCACGAAAGAGGACACTTTGCTGTATCAAAGACGGAAGATATAGTGAAGCAAGATTTTTTTTTACATAGCTGGATTAAGGAAGAAAGTAGAAACGTTAATCGCAAACTGTGTTGATTGTATCTTGTATAATAGGAAGCAGGGAAAAGCTGAAGGTTTTTTAAACCCTATACCAAAAGGCGACAAACCATTAGAAACTTATCACATCGACCACATAGGCCCATTATCTCTCACAAATAAAAAATATCAATATATTTTCACCGTTGTAGATGCATTCACTAAGTTCGCATGGTTTTATCCAGTGAAATCAAAGTCGGCCAAAGAAGTAATAGACAAATTGGAACTACAGCAAGCAACTTTCGGGAACCCAACTAGAGTTATAACCGATAAAGGAAAAGCTTTTACTGAAAGCGAGTTCAAGGAATATTGTACAAAACAAGGAATTGAGCATGTAAAGATAACAACTGGGATGCCAAGAGGAAATGGACAGGTGATAAGAATACACAGAGTGATGATATCCGTTCTGTCAAAATTGTCTAGCGATGACGAATCCAAGTGGTATAAATATGTACCAAAATTACAAAGAATTATCAACAGCACAATAACGCGAAGCACCAAGTATAGTCCCTTTGAATTAATGACAGGAGTTAAAATGAAAGACAGTGACATACAAGACATCAAGAAGGTTTTGGAAGAAGAATATACTGAATGCATCATGGAAGAGCGCGAAGCCATGAGAGAAGAAGCAAAGAAAAATATACTCAAAATACAAGAAGAAAACAAGGTGCAGTTTGATAAGAAAAGAAAACAGCCACGAAGATACAAAGTAGGGGATATCGTTGCTATAAAGAGGACGCAATTTGGCAATGCTATCAAACTTAAAGAAAAATATTTAGGATCATATGAGATAACGGCCGCCAAGAATCATGATCGGTATGAAGTGCAAAAAGTAGGAAATCATGAAGGTCCAGGAAAGACGTCAACCGGAGCCGAATACATGAAGCCGTGGTCTACAGGTTAAACTCCTGGATAGGCCAGGATACTGATGTCGAGACGCCATCACGTCAGGATGACCGATTTGTAGGATTTCAGTGTGAACACTTCACTTCATCAAATAAACTAACTACTAATATTATCCATGGTTAGACATGCGTGAGTTATAAATGGTTTGAATCGCGAGATTTGGCTAAAAGCCAGTTTTCTTTTTTTTTGTTTTGAAGCAAGATATGTAAAATGGATATAGCCGTTAGGCCTGATTGGATTATCGTAATGTAAATTTGTTGTATAGTTTCGACCAAAAGTGTTATTAGTTGAAATTAAAGTGCATATTTTGTTGTTCATCGATTATTTGTCATATTGGTTCAGTAAAGTGCCTATTTATATATCATTTACTTACATATATATATATATAAGTGCGTGTGTGTGTGTGTTTTAATTTTTCGTAAATAATAATCTTAAGAAACATTTATGAATATATTATATATAGCTTAGTAAAAGTTTAAAATGTAGTAATAATTATTATGCTCAAAATAGTATTTGTATCGTTGATCAACCTTAAAAAATATACTTATGATTTTCGCTCAGACCGCAAGTTAGTATTTTTATAAATGAAGAATCCTAATTTCATTCAACTTCATTAACTTCATTTTTATAAATGAAGAATAAATAAAACGCAATTTTTAGAAGCATTAGAAAGAAAACGCACTAGAGTAACAAAATAAAAACTATAGTACTGGATTTATGTCAGGTATGCAATGAAACATTCATGTGAAAAGTTTTTAATCTGTTTTACTGCACAATAAATTCATGTTGACAAGTGAATGTACATAGATTAAACATCATTCTTTGAGAGGATATCTTACAACATTAGCCGTTTAGTATATTTCTAATTTCATGGCAACAATTTATATTGTTTTTAATGAATCATTAGATAAAATTTTATGCTTGTTTATTTAAGTTGTATTTAGGATTGTCAAAAATACTTTGAATCCGAGGTCTTTCCGTATTAAAAGATATTTATATTTTTTGTAATATCTTAATAGCGAAAGTAATAGAGACAAAGAATAGAGATTTATAAGCCCAATTTAAAAAGTTGTGTAGTCTCGATAAAAGGAAATTTACTGTGTATATCGCAAAAACCAAACTGTAAAGGACCTATTTTAGGAAATTCGTTTAAAATAAGCTGAAAGAATATAGGTTTATTAAAGACTCGTTCAATTTATTTTTTAAATGAAATAATTATCGTTCTGTATAAAAATGTCATTGTATGTATTCTTAAAAAAACATGTTTAAGTATTAAACAAAATAAATATCACTTAATAGATAAACCCTTCAAAATATAAGTTTAGTATACATAGATAATTCAAATAACCATATAATCATGTGTTATGATCAGTTATAATATTTACAAATTACTTGATACATTTATATAGAAATTAAGGCATATTAATAATTCCCAAACGTTATTAACAGAATCAAAAAGAAAGTGTCTAATGTATGTCTTTTATCGAAAGGAAAACATTTAAGAAAATAATATATTTTGCTTCAAAGCAAATTTATGTTAACAAGCATATCAAGTTTATCTAAACATTATTCTTTAAAAATATCTATAGCTTTAGACTTATTCTGTACTTTTATTCCTTTGCCATAATTTATGTTTTTCGAAATGAATCCTTAGAGAATATTCCGTAAGTTTTTATGTAACTCGAATAATTGCTCAGTAAAAAGACACTAAATTTATAGAATTGCCTAATTAAAGTAAAAGGCTTTTATAACCTATGCATTTTTTAATAGTTGAACTAATATAAAAAAGGGAGATTTGGAGTTAAATTTGGATTTAAATTTAAAAAATACTATTTTCGGATAAAATGTAATTTTTAATACCGATTTTAACTTTTCGTTTTTAAAAAGCATCTTTTATAACATTTACTATAAAACAAGCCGAGGTACTATAGATTTCCTAAAGTCTTATTCAATTTTATTTTTTAACAAAATAAAATTATTCATTCTATAAACTCTTCAAAAAATTACATGAAGAATTAAAAATCCACCTAATCCTAAGTTATGATCTAGAGATAATATATATTAAAATAACTTATTTTATTTTATGGATAAGATTATACAAATTTAAAGAGGGAAAAAAACAGGATTTTATTCTTGTACTCGCAAAATATATTCAACAGAAAAATGTTTAATGTTTTTCACTCCACAACAAATTCATATTGACGATGGAAGAGTATTTTCGAAGCATTATCCTTTAAGCAGATAACTGATATTAGTTTTTTCTTATTTTTATTTCTGTGCCACAATTTATGTTCTTCGAAATAAAATTCTTAAAAAAACTTTATTCTTGTTTGTTTATGCTTTATATAGTATTCTATAAAACGATTTGGAATCTATGGTCTTTCCTGATTAGAATAAACATATTTATAGTTTAAGCATTTTTTGTAATACTGCAAGTAGTAAAGTAAACGTTTAAGAGAAATATTTGATTTGCATTTAAAAAATTGTTTTAAAATCATTTGCGAGAGTGTACATTTATTAAAAACTTCAGTTATCTCCCCCCACCCATCTCTTTCCTCCCACCCATCTGTATGTTTTTTCATCAATATATTTGCAAAATAGTTCCTTTATACAAGGATGTTCAATGATTCATTTTTACATTATATGTGAATAACATATCAGTATTCATTTATATATGTAGATACGCTTTTGCATAGTAGGATATGAAAATATAGTTTAAATTATAGGACATAGTATTTCATAGAGGATTAGTATTTGCTAAAATTTGATTTTACTGAAGAACTATTAAAAATGTTTCAAAATTTAAGTGTATTCTTAGCTTATAAGCTAAAATTGACTTAAATAGTAAGTAAAGAAAATATACTTTTCTTTTTTTTATTTTCGTTATATATATCTTTATTTCTTTTCAATTTTGCGTATATGATAACTTGAATATAGGACAGTATGGAAAAACTAAATCAACCACACATATTTTTAATATGAAAGTGTTACCTTTTTAAATTAACTACACAGTTCCTTAAATATATTTTTATGAACATATAATAGACTATATTGAGAGTACCTAATAATAATAAAAAAAACAGTTAAGACATGAATAACGCATGATATTTTAACTAATACAATTTCTTAAAAAAATATACATAAATATATCAATATTATTTTACAAATTGTATTTATTAATGTCAATTACACTTTGCATTTAGAAAAAAAACTGTAAATTCTTATCTTATAAAACTTTACTCTCCAGTCTATTAATGCAGTGTTTTGTATTGACGTGATGCAATTCTCGAACACCCCCAATGAAGAAATTGTTCCAGGGCGAATAACTGTTTAGTTTGTTATTCTCAAATGAACAACATATTCCCTAAATTGTAGTTTTGTTAACAATAATTGCACTAGAATGATTTTAAATGATAGTAATTTTTAAATATAGTTATCAATATCATGTTTCCATGAACATACTTCTTCTTCATCATTTAAACAGAATAGTTTAAAAACTTTTATGTATATAAAAATACTCGACTTTTTTACTGAGTATTTGTGTAGCAAAAAATACTTTAAACTTCATGTTTTTAAACGAAAAACTGGACACAATAATTGTAATATTATATAAAAAATTGCATTTAAAAAAAATTCATTTCTATTGAAAAACCAAAGAAAATAATATTTTAGCATTAAACATAATTGGAATTTTTCTCAAGTTCAACAAATTATTTATTTATTTTTATTTATTTTTTAATTTTTTATTTGCTTATTTCCGTGTGATTTACATATTATTTTAAATTTCTGGTTCGTTTCGAAATATTATCATTTGCTACCTTGCTAAATGACCGGTTATTAGTACAGGGTGTTTTTTTTTAAACTGACACTATTCAGAGCCGTCTGTAGCCAAGGTTACTATATCATAAGGTTGAGCCATTTCCCTCTGCAGCCAATGGGGAGCCACTCGCTGTTTGACGTCACTCGGCGTGCTCTGTCCAGCTTTCCAATTGAGTTGAATTAGAAACGCGTTATTTTTAATTGAAAAGTATCAGTCGAAATTTTCATTTGAAAAGAAATTTAAAAATTAAAATATATTCTTTATACATAGGACTTGTATCACATCTAAAATTTAAAGTATTACCTCTTTTCAATTTGCCGAAATTTGGTTGTTAAATTGGCTATCTTTATCATTACATTTCATTTGCGCCTCAGTATGAAAAGTTCATTTTCATAAACATAAAAATGCAAAATAGTATTTTTTATAAATAAAATCTTAAAGACCTACAAGAGTATCAAATTTAATGTTTGTATGAATCCAGTTAATAATTTTTAATATAGTATATTTATAATATTTGATCGGTATTCAATTTGAAATCTATAATAATTCTAATGTTATTGTAATTTCGACATGTCTTTCATAAAAAAAAGTATAAAAAAGTTTTAAAAAATAATAATCATTCAGATTTCAACCTCACACCACAGATACACAATATTGAGTTTTGCATGATTAGATTTAAAAGACAAATAAAATAGAAATTTTAATAAGTAAACAGCTGAATATTTAATATTTTTAAACTAAAATTTTCATGCGGTATAATTATATGATTTAGTGGGAATAAAATTTGAAATTCGGAGTAATATATTTTATAAACACATTTCGGAAAGTTTATTTAAAATGCTATTTTAATGCCATATAATAAACATAAATGCACATAATAAACATAAAATAATTAAAAAAATAATAAGGTAAATTAATATGTGAAAGAGCGTTTAACGTTTAAGCAACTTTTTTTTAATTTCCAAATAATATTTAAAATTTAAAATTACATCTCTTTTTAGCGTTTTAAAATTTAATGTTGTTTCTTCAAATTCCATTCAGATAGTTGATGTGATTGAATATCAAATTGATATATATATATTAGAATAAAAAGGAAGACAGCAGTATTTATAAGGAAGATTTAAAACACAAATAAAAATAGAAACTTTAATTTTTAAATTACCTATTTTTTAAAACTGACAGATTTATGAGATATAGAAAAATTATATTTGAAATTCAGAATAATACACTTTTATAAAAAACTTCCAAAAGGGTTATATAAAATTATATTTTAATGCTGTAGGATGAAAAAAATATATAGAAATATTTTAATAATTAATATATTTTAGGTTTTTACCCGCAGAATATGCTTTTATTTGAAGAATTTTATTTCATCACAGGGTGCATTTTGAAGACTCATTTTAGATGTGCGCTCCATTATTTGCTATTTTTCGTTTTATCGTGCGATCAAAGTTGATTGACTCCACATTTTTGATTTTCTGGCAGCGTATCCCTTTTTATTTCTGATGAATATATTTTTACTATGTCTCAATCGAAAGAATGTTCTTGTTTTCACAAATTGTTTTATTATATTTTTGTGCATATTTGGAAAAAACAGTTGGATTTTTTTGCACGCATTTTCGATAAAATTAAATTTTTTGGAAAGTGAGCTGTCGTGAATCTCATTAAAATATAACCTTATATAACCTAGTATGTCTAGGTGTTTCTTTTATGCTTGGAGAGGAACTGCTACAAGAAAAATCAATTCCGAGTGAAGTTTCTTTTTTAAAATTCACAGCACATGTTTCTGGCAATTTTAAAGTTGGCACAGCACTTTCATGCAATATTCTTTTAGCAGGAGCGTAATCCAAAAGTTCTGCTTTCAAATTTCGTATTTAGCAATACTGACCGGAAGTCTCTCTTTCTGAGAACCAATTAAAGCTTCGTGTGAGGGAAAACTGCCCTGGCTGTCAAAGAAAAGTACAATAAATGTTTACTTCACAATCCCGTCTCTTTCAAAGATCGACTAAAGGTAACAAACAATAAAAACTCCATATCTTAGCAAAAAAGATACACGACTATTTCATTTGAAGGAAAAAAAATCCCTCTAAATCGCTTTATTCCTAGAAAAAAATACTTTCGCTAATGAAAAATGTTTTAGTTTGAAGAAATATGCTTTCATATGACCAAAGAAACGATTTTTTTAAAGCAGAAATACTATTTTAAATGAAAAAATGCGTGCTTTCCCGTTGAAAGAATCGTTCTTAGCACGCCCAGGGACGTCAGAAAAACCGAAAACTTGATACCAGAACTAAAGGGAAATGGCACCCCCCTGGTCTGTAGCTTGTTCTAATAACTCGATTGACACAAAATTTTGTGAATGGACTAAGAAAACCATGGGAAAAAAGATTCCAACAAAAAAAAAAATTAGTTCCAATCACCGCCGATAGGGGGAAATGTGGCGCTGTACATTGAAAAAAACTCCATCAGAAACAGACAAAATTAATAATTTGGATAAAATGCCACGTTTTATTCATCATTTACACTTTCCCTTTCGTTGATCGCAGTCCATTATCACTTTTTCTGCCACCGGTTTACGTCCTCTGCCTGACCGAACTGCTAGCGAGCCTGTTTCTTCGAATTTCAGAATAATTGCTTTCAATACATTAACGGATAAAGGTCCTTTGTGCAGTTTATGGCGTGTTCTAAGTAAACGAAGAGCGGCTGGTGCATTGTACTGGTTACAATATAAGAACTTCACAAGTAACGCGCGCTGCGGTAACGTGAGATTCATTTTCAACCTGAGCTGAAATTGTTTCTCGGTGTTTTTCGCATGCATTTATAACTTAAACTATTGGCGCTACTGTCGCTTGCGTAAGTAAAAATTTGCATTTTCATTTTTTGCCCGTATTTTATGCTAATTCCCAGTTGCATAAATGACCACAGCGCCACATTTCCCCCTATCGGTGGTGATTGGAACTATTTTTTTTGTTGGAATCTTTTTCCCATGGTTTTCTTAGTCCATTCACAAAATTTTGTGTCAATCCAGTTATTAGAACGAGCTACAGACGGCTCTGAACAGTGTCAGTTAAAAAAAAAACACCCTGTATATGTAGAGTTAGATATCTTTTTCATTTAAATGTTTATTAAAAGTAAATTTACTGATACAAATGAAATTATTCGAAATATTTTAATACATTCGTACAGGTTTTTGTGTGAATTTCCTAGATTTTTAGAAATGAAAGATTTATCTTTATTATCCCATCTCTCACTTATAAGCTTTACAACGGTATGCTCCCAGGAATTGTCTTTCGGTAACAATGTCGACTGGAATTTCATTGACATTCTTTAGCAATGCTATATATTTCTAGTCGCTTCACTTTATTTTACTTCGTTTTATTTCACAACTTTCGAAACTTCTTATATATATCTATACTAATAAAAAAAGTTTCGCTCTGTGTGTGTGTCTGTGTGTCTGTTGGCGATGGCTAGGAAAATTTAGCCCACTTAGAAGGCTGGAAATTTAGATTTAGGTAATCCAAACCCTCTCCTGTTGCACCATTACTTCAGAATTTTAATATTTTAATTATTTACTGAAATATTAATTAATATCCACAAAGAACTCTCATAAAAAATACGCATTTATTCTCTTGGGTTGGTTGGTTCAATGGTTGGTTGCATCGATTCTTTACAGAAGTAATTAAATAAACCAGAGTGGCGATGCATAAATAAGGATTTCTAACTAAATAATGTCAATATGAATTGAAGTTATAAACGTAGAGCCATGCGACTGCCGCGCCACCTGTACACGACAAATTACACATACGTCCCACTGATTGAAGTATTTTCCAGGCAAATTTTTCTTCATGACAATTAGACGGTTTTTTTTTTTTTTTTTTTTTACATGACATTTATTATTATGATGGAGAGTGTTAATACGCAAAGCTATTTAACAGATACTTTTTTATATTTGTGGGAATGAAGAGGGGCAAGGGTCTAATTACATTTAAGCTTCAAGGTGCATTTCTAGAAAGCAGTTACCAGAATTTCCGAATAATAGTCTAAGCCAATTTTCAAATTAAGTTCCTAGCTTAACCAAATGAATCAATCTTTAAAGATGTATTGTGATTCTCCTAATTAGTTATTTGCTGAAGGCCATTTAAACAACGCCCACCCCCCTCCCGGCGCGTCCTTCAAGGTTTCTCTGCTCCGTTTCCATATCTCAGCAACAATGTTATTTATGAGTAGCGGTTACCACTATTTAAGAATAACAGTTTAAGCCAAATTTGTAATTAAATTCAAAGCTTAAGGAAACGGACGAATTTTGAAAGATGCATAGTGGTCCACCTAATTAGTCATTTGCTGAAGGGCACTTGAACATCCCCCCCCCCCCGGGATCTCCTTCAAGGTTTTTTATCTAACTATCCTCCGTTTCCATATCTCAGCAACTATTTTTCCGATTTCAACGCAAGTGGTTCCAAACATTATAATTAACTTAATAGTCACTCTTTATAACATTAAGCTAAATTTTTGAGTAGCGGTTACCACTATTTCCGAATAATAGTTTAAGCCAAATTTGTAATTACGTTCCTAGCTTAAACAAACGAACGAATTTTGAAAGATGCATAGTGGTCCTTCTAATTAGTCATTTGCCGAAGGACATTTTAACAACCCCTCTCCCCCCGACCCTCCCTTCAAGGTTTTTTCTCTAACTATGCTCCGTTTCCATATCTCAGCAACTATTTTTCCGATTTCAACGCAAGTGGTTCCAAACATTATAATTAACTTAATAGTCTCTCTTTATAACATTAAACTAAATTTATGAGTAGCGGTTACCACTATTTCCGAATAATAGTTTAAGCCAAATTTGTAATTAAGTTCCTAGCTTAAGCAAACGAACGAATTTTGAAAGATGCATAGTGGTCCTCCTAATTAGTCATTTGCTGAAGGACACTTGAACAACCCCTCCCCTCCGTCCTCCTTACAAGGTTTTTTTTTTCTCTAACTATGCTCCATTTCCATATCTCAGCAACCTTTTTTCAGATTTCAACACACGTGATTCCAAACATTATAATTAACTTAATTGTCACTCTTTATAACATTAAACTAAATTTATGAGTAGCGGTTACCACTATTTACGAATAATAGTTTAAGACAAATTTCTAATGAAGTTCAAAGCTTAACCAAACTAATGAATTTTTAAAGATGCATAGTGGTCCTCCTAATTAGTCATTTGCTGAAAGGAACTTGAACAACCCCTCCCCCCCGGCCCTCCCTTCAAGGTTTTTTCTCTAACTATGCTCCGTTTCCATATCTCAGCAACTTTTTTTCCGATTTCAACGCAAGTCATTCCAAACATTATAATTAACTTAATTGTCACTCTTTATAACATTAAACTAAATTTATGAGTAGCGGTTACCACTATTTCCGAATAATTGTGTAAGCCAAATTTGTAATTAAGTTCAAAGCTTAAGCAAACGAACGATTTTTGAAAGATACATAGTGGTCCTCTTAATTAGTCATTTGCTGAAGAGTACTTGAACACCCGCCCCCGGCTCCTCCTTCAAGGTTTTTCTCTAACTATGCCCCGTTTCTATATCTCAGCAACTATCTTTCCGATTTCAACGCAAGTTATTCCAAACATTATATTTAACTTAATAGTCACCCTTTATAACATTAAATTAAATTTATGACTAGCGGTTACCACTATTTACAAATAAGAGTTTAAGCCAACTTTGTAATTAAGCTCCTAGCTTAACAAAACGAACGAATTTTTATGCATGCATAGTGGGCCTCCTTATTAGTGATCTTCTGAAGGACACTCGAACATCCCCTACTCTCGGCACCTCACTCAAGGTTATATTCTCTAACTGTGCCTTATTGCAATAACTGGGCTAATAATGTTCCAATCTTCTCGAAACCAGTTCAATTTTGTAGTGCGCCTACTATACAGTAACGTAGGTAGCGGGGACCTGTCTCAGAAGTTCGTTCGGAAGGAGGTTTGTTTAGAACAGAATGCTCTCCTGGCGGTGGTAGGGGGAAATAAAAGATTTTCTAGAGCATACGAGCATGCCGGGTATACGGTTCCAAAGCCATCGTAGACCATGGCCAGAGTTCCATATTTTAATAGATTTAAGTTTATTTCAAGGGCTCGGGCAACGCCGGGCGAGTCAGCTACTGTATATATAAAAAATGATATATTAGTTTGGTGTGCAGATGAAATGTATCAAGAATGTTTATGTTTAGAAACAAAGCTTTTTCAACATTAAGTTCTAGTTTTAGAATATTTTTACGCAATTGATTATTTCTTAAATATTTTGATTATATTGTTTCTGAGATATTTTTAATTGATTATGAGGTTTACAATAGTTGTGAGATTTAATGATGCCAGTTTTTATTCTCTGATTTTCCCTTTATAAAGCAAATTTTACTTCACATTTAAAATAAGTAAAATCTCAAGTAATAAACAAATTTTAAAATTTTATTTATTTATGGATGTTCTCTTTACTTCTATATAAAGATTAATGTAAGCAGTGACAAAAAGAGCAAGAGATTTTTAAGTAATGAAGCAAAGTATTATGTAGGTTTCGAGTCGATTACACATTTTAGAAATCGTTTATGATACAGAAATTCCTGAAATGCTTGTACATTTTCAAATAATTTTGAGCTCTTGCGCATTATACTATTGTTTACGTAATACTTATCTACTTCATACGCCATTTAAAAGCCGTACTTCTGGCCTGAATGCTCATTTTTTCTTATTATTTCTTAATGAATTATTCAATTTAATTTCAAGATTCTCAGTAAAAAATACACCTTGTACGTCATACGCAGAGTAAAACAGAACAATTTGTTAAGTACGAGGGCATTTCGAAAAGTAAAGAAACAATGGCTCGCGTTCCTTAAAAAAAACATTTATTTAGAAAATGTAAGTTACATCTTATTAACTGGATTATTTATTATTTTTCGACATAATTACCCCCGTTATCCAAACATTTGTTAAGTCGGGGCACAAGCTTTTGTATCCCACAGTCATAGAAGGTTTCCGCCTGTTGTCGGAACCACATTTCAACTTCATCTTTGATCTTATCATCGTCGTGGAATTGTCATTGACACTTCCGGTATGATCTGATGCAATTCTTTCAATTTGAGACGTCTATTCGCACGAATTGCTTCCTCCGTTCTCTGAAGAAGGGCATCAGAGATCACAGATGGCCGACCTGTTCTTTGTTCGTCATGAACATCGGCCCTACCTTCAGAAAAATGACGACACCATTTCGTTACATTTTGTCGATACATAATGTTCCCATAAACAGAAACAATTTCTTTGTGAATATCCGCTGGTCGCTGACCTCTTGCAGGAAGAAAACGTATGACGGAGCGCACTTCGCATTTGGCGGGATTCTGAATCGGCGGAACCATTTTAAACACGACCTACTCCAACCAGAATCAACGTTGATATGCCGAACGACCGCGAGGAGAAAGCTAACGGTTCAAGGTTAACACCTGTGTTGCCAATTTGCTTGCCAAAACTTTTCATTTCCTCCGGCGTCTTTACTTTGCGAAATGCCCTCGTATTATAAATGTGGAATTATTTGAATTTGTAATGTTCATCATTTAAAATTTACTATTTTAAAATTCACTATTCATAAACTGTTTGTTAATTATATTTCAATAAAAATAATAATAATAATAATAATAAAACCTTTAATAAAAGAAAAAAATGGACAGGTGCTTTTTAATTGATGAATTGCTCGAAATATGTTCCTGTATATTTCATAAATACATTTATGATACACAAATTCCTGAAAGACATGGGATTTTCAAATAACGTTACATTTCAGCATTTGTACATTATATTGGTGTTTATTTGATGTTCTAACGTTATTTGTCATGTTATTTGACTTTTAAAGTACATTATTGTTTATTTATCTTTATTTATTCAATTATCTTTCAATTAAAAGTTCACTTTTTTTAATATAATTATAGTTCTAACTGAATTTATATCTACATATAATGCACTTCGCAAAAGTGTCTCTCTTTAAAATCCATTTTAATTTATTTCTATAAAGTGAAAAATAAGCATACGATTTCGCAAACAATAATAGACAGATGATAATCTAAATATTCAAAATATTATTCTTTTAAAATTTATGAAAACGTTCTTGCATATGACAAAAAAGATTCCAATGTGGTAAAAAGAATTGTACAAAAAAATCGTTCCAACTATTGAAACGACGGGTCGTTTTAATAGTACTAATATACCAGTATTCAATGCAAATTCTCTTAAGCAATCATGAAATTTAATGTCCATAAACTTATTAGCACTTTTCTTCTTTTTAAAAAAATACCTTTCTGTCACAGTGATCCCACTTCGGGCACACCTAATTTTAATTAAAAACTTGTATGCGGCGCCAAAAATATTTTAATAAAATTTTGTTTCTACAATGTAAGTTTAAAATAAAGAGTTCTTATTTCGTAAAAAAGTCGTTTTTAAATTCCGGTGTCAGTCAGTAATTTCTCATTTTACGAATAGAATTTGTCTATGCTGGAAAGGGTTAACAAGCGATCATAAATTAATATAAATATCGAAAGTTTCCACAATTTTCGTCAACGTCGTAAACAATTTTGTATTTTTTTAAAAAATCTGAAATTCAAATGCATATATTTAAAAGAAAATCATTTAGTAAATGTATTCGAACCTGGAGTAGAGTGCAACACTTTCCAAATAAAATAAAATATGACACGATCGTTTCCACCTGACAAAATTTCGTTTTTCGAAGTTAATAATTATGAATATTAATGGTTCATGCTCATTTCAATTTTGAAAAACCAATGATATTTTACAAGGTTTCATTGAACCTCACAAAAATTTTCACTTAATTAAATTTTCTAGAAGATTGTAATATTTTAATAATGTATTAAGTAACAGTTAAAAAAGAATTTTTAACTTTTGAAAAAGTTTTAAAATCGCAAACGCATTCAAGCTCTTAAGATTTTTATAACTTAACCCCTTAAGGGGCTAAGTACTCTTGTAGCTAAAATAATGAAATGATTGATTGAAGTAAAAGCTTTACCTCATGTACCTTATAAATTCAAAATTTTATTATAAAATTCTGGTGTCATTGTGGTATTTTGGGATTAAAATTAAGTGGTATACATTATATACCGGTGCCCTTCATGGGGTTAAAAAATAATTCCCTAGTAGTAATTGTATAAAAATTTTAAAATAAAAAACTCCGTTCAGGTTTTCTTGAATGGGGCAGTTAAAACTTTCTAAGAAGTTTTATACATACAAATGCTTTAATTATTTTATTGGATAGAAAAATATTGGATCCATACAAAGTAATGAGCATAACTTTAAAAAATTAGATTTTAAATTTTATAATATATTTATACTTTAAAACAATAAATTACAATAAACTCATATATTTTGTCTATTTCATTGTAAGATAATTAAAATTAGTTAAAGGTTGCAAATTGTGGCAACTCAAGGTCCAAAACAACATACAAATTAATAACAGAAAGAGAACACATTACGTTAGAGACTTAGCTATATATCAACTCAACTAAAAATTGTTGTATTGTGGTAAATGTATTTGAAGTTAAAAATACCTATTATTCTTTCAATTTAAGTTTTCTTTTCTTACATAGTTTTATTTCACAACGAATATTCGATGAAATCATTGGAGGAATATTATTCAGAAATATAATGGATTATATTTCAAGAACGTAATGTTTAAATGAAGCAAAGTATCATCCGTTAAATCAACGAGCAAAGCAAATGTTGTAAACATATTCAAAATTAGTATTTTCTTTTTATTTAAAATAAAAATGTCACTGACAACTATAAGAAGATTGCTGTATTTTGAGTTGTGGTAGTGGGAAAAAATATTGGTCTAAGGCAGCGGTTCCCAACCTGTGGTACGCGTACCCCTGGGGGTACGTGTCGGGACAGTTGGGGGTACGTGAAAATTACACTGGTAATGGTCGATAACGCAAAAAATTATAAGGAAAAGAGATAAACAAAACTTTAAATTTTTCGTTTCACTTGTGTAAAAGTAAATTAGGCTAATCACATAAAATGAAGGAAAATGCCTAAACTAAATCTTGGTTGATCCCTTTTTGCCATTATCTCTGCCCACTCCTAAAAACATCTTGCGATTTTGTATGTGTCCCTCCTTTTCTATTAGTGTTCTTTTCTTTCTAATGATTCTAGAAATATCTAGGAAAAACATGAATCGTATCGAGGCTTCTTGTTTCGAGAATTTTATTTAAAACCCATTTGAAAGAAAATCATCATTTTAGTGTTCGACTGCTCAGCAATAGCATAAACTCATAAACATGTATTAATGGGTGTAGCTTCAACCCTTCTTTGTGAGTATTTAATTTAAAATCTCTAGCTAATATTTAGTGTTTTCAGTGAATCTATGTTGATATTGTGTTGTGGTTCAAAGTGGATATATTGTTGAAAATTGGAATTCTTAAGAGAACTGCGTCTAACATTGGTTACTATTATAAGAACATTGTTAATGAACGTAAACAAAATATTTGAAACTGGTTTATGTGAGAAGGGGGTACGCAAAAATGGAAATTCCAAGCAAGGGGTACGTGAGAGTAAAAAGGTTGGGGAGCGCTGGTCTAAGGTATTGTTGATGTCGTGAAAACAAAATATTCTTTGATATTCCGATAATTTATTAAAAGTAGTTAACTTGTAATAAATGAATTTATTTTTGGATTTAAAAGCAATTTTTCATTCAATTGTACCACTTACACATAAACATTAAAGACAAATAACACGTTAAAAGACATGAAATCAATACATTTACATTTTCATAATAATTAAATGAACTGTATGTTAGGCATTTACATACATGAAAAATTATTTTCAGTGGACTCTTCATGTTTAGATATTTTAAGCAATTTTTGATCCAATTTTAGTATCCAGTTTTATACCTTTGACATATTCTGAACATATTATGTTGAATACATTTTGATACAATATTTTTTAACGTAGTATAGCAATAGTACTGACAACATTATATATGTAAAAACTGCAAAGTATCTATTTAAAATGTATATACATGTATATTTTTCAAATTATCATAAACTGTATTTGTAGTCTCTATTTTTTCTTCATCAGGTAGATTTAGTATTGGAGTAATATGAAGATTATTGAACATTTTGTTACTTCGTTTATTAAAAAAAAATTATTCAGTAAATTTGAGCACAAAAAGATGTTCTTTAAAAATACACTTATCTATTGAATTTTTCGTCGGAGCAAATATCAGCTTTGAGTTTTTAGACGTTATACGAAATGTAATAAGACACATCTGGCGCAACGAAATATAGAATACAGTTGATTATATAATGTATCGAAGCAGAAGAATAATTTTATAAAAATTACGTAAGTTCTAAGAAAACCACTTTCTTAGAATCCCTAGTTTCAAAATAACTAACTTCAAGGAAAATGATTATAGACTTTTTCTGAATCTATATTCTATATAATAACATTTAGTGTTTAAAAATAAAATATAATATTGATTATTTAAAACATCATAATGTCAGAGATTCCAAGCTTCCACTAATCTTCCGTAATATGTGGATCAATTTGTGGATCAATTTGAAATTCGGATTTCATATTTTTTTCCTCAAATTATTTTAAAATGTAACTGATATTTCCTGCTACTATGGTTTATTTCACGCAAGTAATAAGCAGAAAACTTTGCTCCTTTGATCTTGCATATCATAAAAATTTATCAATATTAGGAATAACTTGCGAAAATATGAAAATATTATCTTAAGCAAATACTAATAAATGAAAATTGTTCAATCCGAAAATTAAATTTAATATCTCCTAGAGGTAAATTTTGCATATCTTACTCCCTAAAGCATTAGCTTTTTTTTTTTTCATTCTTACTCTGTCTTTGTTAAAAAAAAAAAAAAAAATGAATGTAAGACAGAACTTGTAATAGTATGAAACGATCTCTAGAAATACAGAGAAAAATAAATTGGATATTTCCTTAATTTTTCCTACACAAATGAAGAATATTTTATCATCTTTTTCATTATCCTAGACGAAACTATTTCAATTTATTTTTTAAAATAAAAACTTTTTGATATTCGAAGCACATAGATAGTTCTTGCTTTAAAAGCAATGAAGGGGTTTCATCTTTCTTTTGATTTGTGACGAAATATCTTCAAACATACACATTTTCAGATTTAAAAAAAAATCTTTTGTATAACAATATTGTATTAATTTATTTTGTACTCTAAAAATATCGTGACTGAAGTACTTATAAATAGTTTTATCAAGAATTTTTTCAAATATTATAAATTATGTTTATGTCTAACTGCTTTTTGACAAAACAAATAATATAAAAAGGTATAAAAGTCTAATAGTTTACCACACCCCATTATTTTAGAAGCATTCAATGTAATATTTAAAAAAACAGTATAATTTTTGATTGCAATGTAAATGCAACAATATTATAAGCAATTGCACAAATTGCTTATTGTGAAAGATTTTCCATACAGTACGTTAATTTGACAGAGGGAGGGGCAGTGGCGTTTCCATTCTGGGGTTTTCAGTTTATGTAATTTTTTTAGCTTAAAGCAGAAGAAAGGAATCCATCTTTTTAAAATTCCGCACATGGTTTTCACAACTACAATCTGAAAAAAAAATACTACCTGTAAAAAATACATTTATATAATAGCATATGTTATTTGGAAATATAGAACCCTTTTCAGAATTGTGGAGTGATTTAGTTAAAAGGTAATGAACTAACATCTATTAAGCCCATTAATTGGAAAGAAAACTTTAAAGTAAATTTTTGGAAAATAAATAGCTGCAATAAATAGATTGTAATTATTTAAAGATATCCTCAAAAAAACATTAAAGCCATTAATACTAACGATAATCGGACTATATCGTTAAATCATTAAAGCAATCCATTCAATTAATGGACAATTAAACTTTAAGAGCACTTAAATTATCGAAAAAAAAACCCGCTCTGTAACATCATTATGAGATAGAAGTAACAAAAGTACCGATGGGATATCTTTAATAAAATTTCTTAAGGAAGCGACTTTGCTTGTGTTAAAAAGTGTTCGATAAAAGATATTCATTACTATCAATTTTATTACTATTACTATCAATTATGACCAGCAGGAAATTTAGTTACAGAAAAACGGAGCATATAGCTGATATTAAGTATAATAGAAAAACCACAGTCTGGCAAGATTATATCAAGAAGAAATCATCCAAATAAATTTCAATAAAAGTAAAATAATTTTCCATCCAGTCTGTACTATCCATCCACAATAAGAGAAACCATAGAGGTACTAACACGCAAAAATACAATATGTAACGATGCGGCATCTTTTAACTTTCCTAAATTGTGGCTCGAGTTACTCCATGGATACAGATATGAAAATAAATAACCAAGTAAAAATAAAAGATAATTTTCACAAATCAATTTTTTTTTCAGATTTTGCAAAATAATATTTTATTTTTCCGTATGAAATCTTTTAAAAATGATATTAAGAAAACTGAGATGGTGTTATATTATAACAAATTCGTGTTTTAGATTGATGACGTTTATTTTCTAATTATGAACACAAATTATTGATTTTTATAATTTTCGCTTTACTTATAACACTGCATTGTTGCAATCTAAATTTTATAATAGTTTTTTTTATTCGTTTTATTCTGCAATACACGTTGGTGGCACGGTGCAACCCCATCATTAATT
The DNA here is from genome assembly GCA_963931845.1 of Maratus michaelseni. Taxonomy (NCBI): domain Eukaryota; kingdom Metazoa; phylum Arthropoda; class Arachnida; order Araneae; family Salticidae; genus Maratus; species Maratus michaelseni. The sequence continues at coordinate 25,010,885 of OZ007589.1, read as the reverse complement.
TTTACAAACTGAATACCATTTAGTAAAGCAGAATATTTCCATATTTTGTCACGTAACTGTACATATTTAATAACTAATTGCAAATAGAATGTGTTACGTATATATTAATTGTATATGTTTGCGTGTGTCGAATTATTGTTTTTCTCGTAGAGTGTGTATTTACTCTGTACTGGGTAGGCAAGGCCACACAGTGAGCAATTTTATTACTTTTGCAGACAGTAGTGTGGATTTTTATGACTATATACAAAATATGTAGAACATAGTGTGTCAGTTATATGGCAAAGATTTATTGGAGTCTGAATACATGGTTGTCGTTTTTCACGACTTACTAATCCCAAGATTAGTCCCTGTAAGACGTTTCTGTACTAGCATTGTGAGTGATTTCCCCAATGATAATGTAATCATAGGCGGGACCATTCAGCGTGATTCTTCGAAGGTCCTAGTTGTTAAGTACTAGATAAGAGTTTACGTATCTTATATTATTTTCGATTTGATTCAGCTACGTGCAGCATTCCGGTCTTGAGTTAGATGAGTAGATTATTATGCTTGTGACTTAGCCACTTACAGGGTTATGATATCCGCACTAGTATAATAAAAACGTGCGTGACTTATGTTCCTGCGCTCATAGAGAGTATGTGATAGTTGTTCGTATATAAATATCAACTACCAAGATGCACTCATTGTTATGGATGTTTCTTTATATAAGAGAGCACAGCTGTTAAGCTAGGATTCTTCCCCTTTAATAACATCTGGAGACTTTTAGCGAGTGCTTATCAACTCACATGATGTCTCTGTCGACTTATAAGGTAACTTTGCTTTTACCATTCATGTGTACATTATTGCATGTCTATGTTAATTTTAATGTTGAGGGAACGCATCTCCATTCATTAAAATTTGTCTTCTTTTTTATTTTGTAAGTATTTCAAATTTATAATAATACACTCATGTTCAAGATTAAGAGAATTTCCATATTTTGTCAACTTTCATGAAAAGTAGTGAACGATTGGTAAAGCCAATGCTACAGCGCATAAAATACATAATGTGGAAAACGGCTACAAAATAGTATTAAAAAATTGAATCCGATAAATGTAGAACGATGCTGAAAAGATAACGAGTCGATCGTAGCGACATCTTCTAGCAGTGGCGTAGACAGGGTGGAGGTCCAGATGGTTCGGACACCACTAATTTTATAAAAATATTTTTGCCTTATCCAATCGGAGAATTTTCTGTGATATTGAAGGCGAAAAAAACTTTATAATATTACTAGCTACCAGAGCATTTGAATCCCCCTCTCTAGCTACACCACTGTCTGCTAGCTCTTTTCAACGCAAACATTATATAAGAATCAAAATGAGAAAACGTTTCAGCTTGTGGTAAATATTTTCAATAATTAAATTATACCCTATTTCCTTTGACTTAGATGGTGATTTTCATTAGCTTGAAAATATGAATGATATTGATCATGGCCAAAAAACGTGACACGCATTCTTTTGTGCCTGGTTGCAGTACTCGATACGAGACAGCAAATTAGAAACTATCTTTATTGATCATGGCCAAAAAAGTCATTTCGCATTCTTTTGTACCTGGTTGCAGTACTCCATACAAGACAGCAAACTAGAAACTATCTCTATTTATTATACCAAAGGATGAATCTCTGCTAGAAGAGTGGAAAAGATTAATTCCCTGATATGATAAGGAACTAACTTCAAAATCAGTTACATCTGGAATATACACTTCCAAGAAGATTTTAGTAACAGAAATTATGTTTATGTTGTCAATAGTGAAACGGTTACTTTCGCTAGAGGTAAATCTATTTTTAAAGCAAATGTCGCTGCGATCGTTGCACGTTTATCGGCTACAATTTTTTAGTAGCACTTTTTAAAGCATTACCAGTTTGGCTTTTTTTAAATTCGAAATTTCGCATTCATATCAGAAATTTCCTATAATGTTCTTTTGCTTACTTAATGGCAGATATTTCGTGACTTCTCAAAGTAAAAATTTTTGTTTCAGAATTTCCAGTTTGAATTCGAAAATTATGAATTTAAAAACGGTAAAACCGTTTTCCACACTATGTATTCTAGGCGCTGTACTAATGCTTCATAATAAAGATTCAAATCTTTAGTATCGAATGCGTAAGCTTACACGTGTGCATGGGCGGAGCGGGCAGAGAAACAGGTTTCATAAGAGCGCATTGCAATTTCCGTGTTTCGTTGGCTGGCTCACCTCGCTGAATATCCTGATGTTTTTTGCAACATACGATGAAATCTAAAAGCAAACAGTAACAATGAGTAACTATCAACGTTAATACAATGGACTGAGGTAGTGAATCCGGCTGACACTGGAAGCACGGCAGTCCCAAATGAAGATTTCTGGAGACCTCAGTGTAACGCCCAATGTAACGCCCAGCATCATGTCCAACTTATAGACACAGTTTAAGGATATTGGATTCATAGAGAAAATGTCTGGTAAAGGTCGTCCAACAGCCACGATGGCTAATGAATATCGATATTTGATCATTAAAGCGAGGCATAACATGAGTTCAATAAATTCTCAGATCTCTCGTGATCTTTATGCGATCACAGGAAGCGGTGTTTCAAGCGTTACTGTTCCGGAAGGCTATAGGACAGAGGGATGTTTGCAAAAAACCTTCTATTTGGGTCTAGCTCTCAGTCTCAGGTTAGCATGGTGCAGAGATCATCGACTTTTGACCAGAGATCAATGGAGGGCCGTTCTATTCACTTATGAGTCTCGGATAAGGCTAAATGCTGTTGGAGTGAACCAGGGACCCGCTACCTTCTCTCCAACATCCGAGAAACAGACCACTATGGAAGTGGAGGTTTGATGGTCTGGGCAGGCATCATGTGCAGTGCTCCCAAATGGTTCGCCAACTGAATACCAATAATTTCTAAGAGATGAATTGATAGAAATTTTCATGGTAGGTTTCTACAACTATTCCACAAAAATTTACCTCCGAAGGTGATTTTCGAAGAATTTGCAAGAAAAATTTAAACACAATTTTTTCTAAGAAAATACCTGTGTTCAAAAAGCGGACCATTTGGGAACCCTGCATGTGGAATGTACGTACATACATCCATGTGTTTGGCTGTGTGACTAGTGTGAGGTATAGGGATAGCCGTATATCTTATAGTCGTATCTTATAGCCGTACCTTTTCAGGAATGCAGGGACATATTATAATTTTGCTATTGAACTCCATTACCTTTTTTTAATTTCGAAAGATTATTTTTGAGTATTTGATTATTATTAAAGGTAACTGTTAATAAACAATTACCTTTATTAATATTTACTGTTTGAATGTATTCAGTACTGTATTGTTAAAAATTTTCTTCTGAATCAATTAAAAGGTAAAAATAAAACAATGTGGATTAACTAAAAAAAAGGGAAAATTTTAATTAAAAATTTTATGCATGATGCATTTGTATACTATACTTTAGAACAAAAAAAATATATACTTTACATAGTTTATCATATAATCTTTATTGAAATCCATCGTTTTCAGGCATGCTAGGACGCAAGAAAAAAAGTGATATAATCAAGGGTATAAAAAAAATATTCTGGTAAGGAAATGATTTGTATGTGTGTTCCAAAAAATAGTTTATATTCTTACAGAATTTTTCCTTACAATGATAATGATAGATAATTGCATTTTCTATAATCATCATGTAATCAATGTATATTAACACATTGACGGACAGTAGGAACAAGTGAAATTCGAAAATTGACATTATATGTTTTTGTAATTTTTAGAATATCAGAAGTATCGTTTTACTCTTTCTGCTTAAATAAACTTAATTTTGATTAATTCAGCACCTTTAATTAGGTTGCACTACTCCCTTCACAACCACGTTAGGGTGGCTAGGGGTCAGGGAAAAATACAGTAAAAAAAGTGATAAACACCAGTATATTCTTATAGAAAAAATTATGTTGATTATTCGATCAAATAATCAATCTGAATCTTGATTGGTACTGAAATCCTCAGTAGATTGGATGTTCTTCAAGTATACAATATTGCTTTTCTATATATTCCAAACTTATTTCTTCCATCTTTTATATTTTCTTTTCTTTCTCTTTTATTTGCTCCTTAAAGCAATCTTATTTATTCCCAACGGCTCACTATTATAAGTTATGTTACTCACATTCGACTGGGCGTAAAGTTGATCACAACTAGGAAAACCCTGAACCGGACTCAACTGTTTCGGACTGTTTCAATCTGAATTTATTACTACAGCTATACCATTTTACGTTCCTATTATTGACTCTATCCTTAATATCTATTGCTTTTCTATATATTCCAAATTTATTTCTTCCATTTTTTTAATTTTCTTTTCTTTCTTTTTTATTTGCTCTTTAAAGCAATCTTATCTATTCCCAACGGCTCACTATTACAAAACATTCTACTCACAATAGACTGGGTGTAAAGTTGCTACAACTAGGAAGCCCCTTAACCGGCATCAACTGTTCCGGACTGTTCAATCTGAATTTTTCGCTAAGAATATACTGGTAAATATCATTTTTAATTACTGTATTTTTTCCTGACCACTAGCCAACCTGCACGTGCATACTGAAGCTGCAACTCGTATAACAGGTGAAAAACGAACTTCAACCTAAAAATTTGTTTCCAAAACATGACACTGGGCTTCTACTTGTACGCCGGTAAATGCACAACTGTACTGCTATAGCTGTAGTGTCTAAAAACGACCGTTTCGTTTTTCGCGGCTATTGCCGTCATGCCACATAGTGAACTTCGCTTTGGCGGCTATAGCCGCAAGTGTCCGTCAACGTGTTAATTTGCTAAAATTTTAAATAAGGTAAGAAATATTTTTTACGATGATAAAATATAAAAAAATCTATGAGCTATATATCGAGGCACAATACATTAAATTATTAAAAATAAGATGACAGAAACAATATAAATACAGCATTTTTATGCTATCCACTTTAACGGAGAACTCTAAAATATAAAAGTCCTTTGTTGTAGCATGTAATTTTATATTTTGTCTGTAAAAATCCTCTATTTATTTTGTCTTACCTTTCAGCCAAAAATCAGAGAGAAAATGAAATTGAAAATGAAATGTGATTTTTTTCATACATATTGATTTGCAAATTTCGGATATGAATTTCCAAACAATTCAATTTCCTTTTAACCTTCCTGCCTTGAATGGGTCGAATCGACCCGTTTCTATAAATTATTTCATTCTATTCGAACGTGATTTTTTTCACAAAGTAGGCTAAATATTAACCGCACTCACGCATAACTAAGCTTAATAGATTTATTAAATGTTTCCAATAAAAATTCGGGCGTAAAATGTTTTTTTTCAAAGTTGCGAAATATTTAACAGGATAGGGAGATTAAAAGAGAAAAGTGATATTTCTTAGTGAAAAATGAAAATAAATTATTTAAGTATTTCACTTGAATGTATATTTTTTGTCATTTTATATGAGTCTAAACATTTAAAAACACTTCCTGTGGTACCTTAACGTATAGAACTTGTCGATAAATATTAAAACAAAATCTATTCGATGTATTCCATGGATGCTTTGCTAATTTACTCTTACTTTTTTTCTCATCAATAAAATCTTTTCAATTATCTGTTTCCATTTAAATAGTGTGACAGTAACAAATATAATTAAGTTATTGTGACCGTAACAAATTATGTCCTGTAAATTTCTAACACGTTACATTTTGATGAAAATAATCTCTGCAAAAATATAATGTAAATGATTCAGGCGATTCTAAATATTTAGAGCAATATCAAAAATTCTTTCTTTCAACTAGTCACAGTCGTCTCCAATAATACCACAACTGATAATATACTTTACATTGTTTAGAATTGAATATATGTTTAAAAAAACTCAACACTTATTTTTCTGAAAATAATCTTCTTTCGTTATTTGGTAGCAATTGTTAAATAAACTAGAATCCCTAAAAAATAAAAAATAAACACATTTCTTCTACAGATTAAATTGTTTTGCATTTTCAAAGTATATACTAAAAAATATCTAACTTTGCATCAGAATTATTTGACATGGAAAATTGAATTCATTTAACAAAAGACAAAAAAAATAATATGAGAAGAATTATTGATTTTTACGAATCAAGTTTGAAAATTTTTAAAACTTAAGTAGGATGTAACGCCAATGATGAAGAAATTTATGGTTGAATCAGCCTACATTTTCAATGCATCTCAAATTGAAAATTTGAAACATCAGCAGAAAAGAATGCATAGTCTTCTTTGAAGCATTTATGAAAAAATGCATGTTTTATTTTGATATTCTGTGACTATACAACCCGAATAGGTAAATATCTTTTATAAAAAAAAATATCTGTTAAAGTACAGGGTAAGTCAAAATGAATATAGCGATTACAAACGGCTATAATTATATTATGGAAAAGAATTTATCGATAAGATTAACACAGAATGTAAACGGAACTTCAAAATTTTGTATACATACGTCATAGATGTTCTATGTGACTTCCCTTGGTCACACGGACAACATCTAGGCGGTAGTCCATTTCACACCATACATTCTGAAGCATTTGTTCAGTCACCGACGCAAGCGCATTACAAATGCGTACTTTGAGTTCTTCAATTGTTTTGGGCATGGGAGGCACATCTTTCACATAATCCCATAGAAAAAAATCGCAGGGTATCAAATCCGGAGATCTTGGTTGCTAAGAGCAGAAGACATCGTCGGCATATCCACTTCGTGAATGGACTACCGCCTAGATGTTGTCCGTGTGACCAAGGGAAGTCACATAGAACATCTATGACGTATGTATACAAAATTTTGAAGTTCCGTCTACATTCTGTGTTAATCTTATCTATAAATTATTCCCCATTAAATAGTTATAGCCGTTTGTAATCGCTATATTCATTTTGACTTACCCTGTATATTAAAAATGTATATTAGATATAATTCTTTTTTAGATATTTAATACAAATATATTTTTTTTATTATAAAGTATGACAATCCCTGTAAAAAATATTTCATATGTTTCTTTGCTTTAAAAGTTTTCAGACGCAATTAATTATGTTTTTGTAATATTAAATTCCCACTGATTTTCGCGAATTTCTTTCAAAATAATAACAAAATTTTATAGCCTTTTGTTCCCTCTAATTTATAAAAGTAAAATTTTCTTTAAAAGTACCCGGTACAAACTTAATTAAAATTAAGTAGTATCAAATATTTTCACCACATTTCAAGTGGTTAAAAGCTATGTTTAAATCCTACCTACTGAAAGCGTAATATTACACTGTAACGTGTACTGCGCATTAAAAAAATATATTTGATAAACTTTATCAGTTCACCCAGAATATATGTGCTTATATTTAAAAAAAATGTATAAACATAAAAGTTACTTACGTGAGAAAGTAAAAATTAAATTGTGAATATTTCTTTTCAGTTTATTTTTCTATATAGTGCATCAAAGAATAGATAAAAGTAGGACAGAATGTAGGATATATTTCAATGAATGGGTATATTTTCTGTTTGGTTAATTGTTTGGAAATAAAAATAATAAAATGTTTAGATTTTGTCAAATGCACCAGAAATTTCTTATCACTTTTTAAAACTAAATTTGTATTTTCATTTGTGTCCCAGTTGTATTGGAAATAGATTAAAGATCATTAAAAAATGTCTAATGTACAAAAAGTAAACATATTCTTAAAATCGCATTGTCTGTCAAACGAATAAAAATTAATGTCAACGTGGAATTTTTTTTTATTATTTGATTTTAAAGATGACCATTTCATGTGATATATATTAGTTGAATAGTTGAATTGTATTAAATACAGAAGAATCCCTGTAATCCGAACTAATTAGGGAAAATCACCTTTTCGGATTAGCAAAATTTTGGATTATCAGAAATTGCGATATAAATGAAATAAGTAAGGTAGAGAGACAAACGAGTTTTGACAACGGTCCAGCTATTCATTCACAGATAACCAAAAAGGCATTAATTTACCATTCAAGATTATTCTAATTTTCAAGAAAGTGCAAAAGCAGATAGTGTTTGTGTATTGTATTCTAAGGCTGCAAATGCTCTAGAAATAACTATTCGCTATATAAAACAACATTCAAATTCAATGCCAATTTACGTCATATATATGAGACGTTCGCATAGTATTGTTTCACCATATATACACACATACATCATCAGCCAAATCAAAATATATATATATATATAATCATCAAAAAGAATCATTAAACGTGTGTTATTAATCAGTTCGTGGATAAGTTTCATATGTTAACAATTTTTATTTCTACAATGTTAAATTATACACGATAAAAATATTTTAATTTTATACTCCAATCGTAATTATTTTAATATCTTGTTTAGCAAGAGTCATTATTATTATTATTATTTTAATTAAAAAAAAAAAAAAATCGGATTTTCCGCGTTCTTTTCTAGCGGAGTTCTAATGTAGTTATTAATTCGGTTTCATTCTGGTAATTGCGCTTAGATGCTTCCGATTCTAATCTATTCGAATATATGTGCATTTACAACTTGTTGCGATAAACATGATTTAAACTGTTGTAAGCTAAAACAAATCCGAATATTTGTTTTAGCGAGTTGAGTGACTCGAATTTATCACTGGCGTTTTCTTTTCATGCGGTTGTTAGCACAAATTTAATTTACATTGGTACTAAAAAGTATGATAAAATTAAAGCATTGTAGGAATGTAATTTTTAACCATTGGGATAATCGTTGTTGTTTTCGGTCGTGAATGGACCTCTTGGCGTCTCCAGTTTATTTTTTTAAGCGTTTTTAACGAAAATCTTTAACTTTAAAAGAATTATTAACGAAATTCTGTAACTTTACAAGAATTTTTGTTTGAATAAGCAATATAAATGCATAAAATCTTTGCAGATATGTCAAAGTTACAAAATGGATAGATGCAAACTATCAGATATGAAAAAAAGCCGAATTAAGAAATTGATGTCGGATGAGAAATCGAATTATAAAGCAAAATACGTGGTCTTCAACTTTAATTTCCTGAAAATACCTTTAGCTCAGACATCAATCTAAACAAGAGTTAAAGTTATTCTAGGAAAGACCCGATAAAATATTAAGGTATATTGGTTAACACATATTGGTTAGCACTATCCCTTTATTTGCACGACTTGATTTTACTCAATAGCGTTCAGTTGCTTCTCTTACCAACTTACACTTGTTTAAACAATTCTTCCTGACAGTATGTTGTTCAATATTTTTATATATCGCGCGACGTTTATCGGTTGCTGTTTGAAACATCTGCGACATCAACATGCGATGATGGAAAAGCGCATTGCTTACAATCGAATGACGAATGCATTCAACGCTGTCAGGTGCGATGGAGAGATTGATTGTGTACGTGGTTCAGACGAATATTTTTTCGAGGGAAGAGAATACCAGGATCTCTTCAACTGTAGTAATGGAAAATATGTTTATCTGTAGATGGTTCCGACGAATATTTTTGCGAGGGCAGATAGTGCCAGGATCTCTTCAACTGTAGTAATGAAAAATGTGGATTGTATAAATGGTTCCGACGAATAATTTTGCGAGGGCAGAGAATGCCAGGATCTCTTCAACTGTAGTAATGGAAAGTTTATTTGTAGCAGTATGCAACGGTTATGATAACTGCGACGATGGTTCAGACGAATTTGTTTACAGAGTTCTTCGTTGTTGTTAAATACTATTACATATCGCGCGCGACGTTTATCGTTAGCTGGTTGAAAGATCTGCGACATCGACATGCGATGATAGAATGGCGCATTGCTTACAATCGAATGGCAAATATATACATATATTCGTTTTTGGAACATTTCCCCATTGGTTGTTGTAATTTGTTAAATTACATTTTTTTCCTTTTATAAATATAATGTAATATAATAATTTTAAGGTAAATTCATATTTAATACTTGGAAATTCCTCCAGAGAAAATTTCTCACGCCTTGCATTCATAATATTCAAATTTTAATTGCTTAATAGACAATTAAAATTTGAATATTATGAATACAAAGAGTGAGAAATTTTCTCTGGAGGAATTTCCAAATATTAAATATGAATTTATTCAATTGTCGATGCTGGATTTTCTTTGATTTCGTGTTTGCCCCAGGGTTGGCGGCTCACGGAGAATATTCCATCTTGTGCTGCGTTTGTAGCCTTGCCAACATGTTATGGTGAAAAAGTTCTAGGCTGAGTATCGTTCCCAGGTGGTTCAGTTGATGGAACGTCAGTGCGCTAATCTGATGACCCGGGTTCGAGTCCCTGCTTGGGTACTTTTTGTACGCCTATTAAGCAATTAAAATTTGAATTTTAAGGTACTTGCTTAATTTTTATTTCATAAGTATATTCATTTACTTTTTTTAAAAAGTTACGTTTAAATAATCATTCACGACGTGATATATTCGTTTATACAAGAATCTTTACTTTTCAACATAAGTTAGATTCTTCGATAGTTACCTTCCACACATATACAAGACATGCTGTATCAGAGGGTTTTTGAAATTGTTTGGAGGTAACTAGGTGTTACTGGAGTGCAGAGAGTCCAGCAAGAGTCCAGTGTTTTTTCCAAGGCGTTGATGACGGAAGGTATTTTTCTGATATAAAGCTTACATAACAATTCTGTGTTAAAAGATAAAAATTGTGTATTTTAAATCATTTGTTTTAATTTCCTGATAAAATAAAGTCCCAAAATATTTTTCCACGGCAATTAACAAATAATAAATGCAGAGTTATTATCATTATTTATTAATAAAATATTAAAATAGGTTTTTATATGCAAATTGAACGAGTAATATTCTTTTCTCCAATTAACTTCAGGGTATGTTTTAATTTATGAAGAAAAGAGATATTACATGAAAAAGAATATAAGTTTTTATAGAAGATTCTTTAATATTTTTTTGTAATACATTATTTACATGACAATGTGTTACTTGCAATTAATTCTATATTATTGCAAATTAATGCGAAAGTTCACTCATTAGTTGTATGATATTTGGTTTTATTTAAAATTCTTTAAAAAGTAACATGAATTATGTAACAGATGATTCATTATTATTTACAGGTAACGTCAAAATAATATATCAACATTTATTACTGCTTTGAAAATTTGTATTTACTTTAACAATATAAACAATCTTCGTTCTATATCCGGTGTCTTTGTTTTGAAATTTAAGTAAACCTCTTTTCTTTCCGCTTACGGAAATTAAGTAATTCAAACTACTCATGTAATCGGAAATAAAATAAAGTTCCTTTAAAGAGGTACCTTTTGTTTCTAATTAAGTGCCCTTTTGTATTGCAATTTCGAAATATTTTCTACTTATAATATTTTAAAATTAGCATTTCAATCTCAGTATTTAGGTATTTTTTACTTTCTTGTTGGATATTATTAAATATTCAACAGGTTTATTAATGCTGTTTAACGACAAACATCACATAATTATATCTAATCTCATTAAAGTGTTAAAATCAAAATTTTCGCGAGCTCACAATGGATCCTTGTATATACATTGTCTTTTATTTGAAAATTTGGCAAAAACCTTTCATTCTACTTGCATATATTAAGAAATTTAAACCTTCTGTGTTATCGAAAATAGAGTGAAAAACTTTTATTTATGTCTTTTATTATGTATTTTATTTATAGATAGTTTATTAAAAGAATTTTTGTTTTGTAGAATATATTTATTTTATTTTATCTTCTCAATATAATTGATAGCCGACTGATTAATTATTTGGTTTTTAATTACTCGATTTTGGAAGTTTTATTATCAACATTTAATAGTTTTGCAATGTCATTTAACAATAAGCGTAACATAAATATGTCTGAATTCATTACTGCTTTGGAAATCACCATTTTCTTTGAATATACACAGGTGTGTAAAAATATAGGCGCCAATGGGCAGATTACCACCACTAAATTTTTAGTATTATTTGCCTAATAAGAATACTGATAAATTTAGACGAAGTATACTAATAAAATTAAACCAAAGAATACTAATCAATTTTAGTGGTGAGAATCGGCTCATTGGCATCTACATTTTTACACCCGTGAGTATACAAACAACATTGGTGGAACAGTAGAAACACTTATTTGAAAGTTTAATAAACACCCTTTATGTACAAATGGACATGAAGTAAACACAATCATCTGTGTAATGCAAAACGTAGTGAGATTATTCTCAATAATCTTTTATAAAACTTATTTTATACTTAACAGTGACTTTGGTTTTAATTCTTTAAAATTTATAATGAACATTTAATGGTCGTTCCATGCTATTTAACGATAAATGGAACATAAAAATGTCTCAATACTTTTCTGCTTCCAAAATCACCATTTTCTTTGAGTAATGGAAATAACCTTTGTTGTGTTTGGTTGTTCGGAAGGTTGCTACAGTTTGGAAAAAACAATTCCAGAAAATTTTGCCTGTCAATTATTAAACATTAGATATCAACAAAGTTATATCTAATTCAACAAAGTTAAACAAAAACCTTGAACCGGCAAACAAAGATAACGGTAGCAAATCACAAGAGAGCAAGCACAGCAGCGATGTGAACAAATCAATAGTCAGGTGGATCACAGCCATGCTGTGATCAGGCGATTTCCGCCCCGCACCCAGGTACTAACCCGTTAAGCTAGGCATTCATGCCGGGCAGGTAGGGGCCTGGTTAGCGGTATATATAAAAAAAAAAACATTAGATATCGGAATTAATGTCTAATAATTAAATGAAGGAATTCTCCGGTACGAACCAAATTTCCCAAACAGAAAAACTTTCTAAACTGCCAAATATATCCTAAAACCTTATTTGAAAGTTTAATAATTGTTTTCTACCACATTTGGATTCTACTACCCAAACTGGGCATGCAATTTCCCACCATTTTTTCACCAACAGTTCCCGTCACCTTAATTTTTAGCCAAAACGTTCTAGTAGTGTTGTTAGAAAAACTTATTCGAGATTACTGTTGGGAAGGAGATGCCCTCTTTGAATAGGAAGATCCTCTTGGACAGTGTTTTCAACATTGTTTTGGACACGCCCCACCAAAACATCTGTAAAATGATTATGCCCCCCCCCCTCCCCGTGTCACATATAATACTTATCAAATGTACTCTTATTCACATAGATCAAATCTAAAAGTGTCTCCCTCTGTGGGTAGTACTATTAGAGAGAGAAATCTCTCTATTTAACAAATGACAAGTCACTTCACATATTTTTAAGCTTTTAAAAGAGGAAATATTCTTGTCAGAAATATGTTTTTAACATATTTTTATTTAGGAAAGGAAATCATTCATCTTCGCATTTATATCTAGAAGAGTTTAGTTGATTTATTTTGTGATTCATTTTAGTAGTTTATAACATGTGAAATTTCTTTGGGTACTGATATCGCTATTTCCATAATACTATAATCATAGCTGCAAACTGGTAATATTTTTCGACATCAGTATTTTTTCATAATACTTCGCCTTATTGTATCGCATAATTGTACGACTTAACCCTAGAACCGCGGGAAATTTTTTTCAAATTTTATAAAAATATTTCACACCAGAAATTTTATTTAAAACTATTTAATTTATTTATTTAACTTATTTTCAGATAGCATATATTTAACTTATTTTATGAAAAAATTTCTGATGCGAATCAACATGTATTCATTTGGCACGAGGCAAAATGACCCGTCATTGCGGTTCTAGTGTTAAAAAGGAGTCTATTTCTGTCCTTAATTACTAGTGCTAAAATATCGTTGTGGTTGCCAGTTATGAACACAATAATCATTTCGGTATTATCATCTTTATCAATTTTAAGTAGTCTTTTAAATATTATTATAATGCGTTTTCTTAATTTTGAAGAAAAATGTTCACAGAATTTATATATTTCACCGAAATTCACTGCTTCCAGTTTGCATTTCAAAACAGCGTAACTCGCATTGATAAATTATTTTCAGGGACTTTGGTTTTAATTCTTTAAAATTTATAATGAACATTTAATGGTTCATTCTCCGCAGAATGTACTTCAGTTAATTAATATCGGTAGATCATTAACTTTTACTTACAGTTTATTGTAACATTACAATAAGGGCAGCGTACTTTATACGCCAAGCCTTTAAAAGCCGAAAAATCAACTTTTAATGATATTCTTGTATAATCCAATGCGTTAGTATAAAATTAATAAACATCAAATTGATAAAACAAATAATAGCTTAATTTAATTAATATAATACTGACCGTTTGTAGAACCATAAAACACGAGCTATGGACTCTCTATTTCAACGCATTTTAAAACCTAAATATCAACTTTTGATTATATTCTTTATTAATGCAATGTTTATACTAGCATAAAAGTAATAAACATATTTTTAAGAACCAATTTAATTAACAACGAAAATAAAATAAATTACACAAATACGCCTTCAGCATATTACATATGCCTTTTCAATTAAAATAATGCAACATAGCAGAAAAAAATGTGAACAGCAAATTTAAACTTTCATTGAGCGCTGAAAAGTTTTTGGGAAGAGGCATAAATGAGGCACCGCACAGTTGTTAATAATTTAATGCACACTAATGTATTAATTAAATAATGTTGCTATATAACCATCTATGGGTGCACTACGATAGATACATTTTGTTGCCACTGACGACCATTTTGCAATTCAATTTCAAACCACATCCGGAAAACAAAATTTTTCATATACACTTTGACAGCATGTTACCGAACAGTTGATGACGGTTAAGGGGCTTCCGAGTTGCAATCAACTTGCTGACGGCATGTGTGTAAGATAAATATACTACATAATTTTATTTTCATATAGTGGTGCAAATAGAATATAAAAATAGTTGCTAGTGGCAGCCCCGCATTTGTTGCTTCCTTAAGGAAAGTTTAAAATGTATGCCTGTGTCTTTCGAATACAGATGATGAACGCGAAGTTCCTGTAATTACCGTATCTGGTTCTCGTTTTTCAAATATAGTTTTGCCTGGGTAATTTTTTCAAGGAAAGTAATCAAGAGAATACGTATGCTGATGGAAATTTGAACGATATGCAGAAAGTATTTTCCTACGGTAACACCTTCAGTAACTTGATGTAGTGCAATAGTGTTTTGGAGTAGAGTAATTGAATGATTTCATCCAAGTTTGAAATACTGAATATTTTTAACAATTGGTAAGTTAAATATGAATTTAACTGCAAATTTCAAAGATACAAAATAAGTGTAATGCAAAAATCCCCTCCCATCTCTGTCTTATTTTATTTTAATTTACTTAATTTCAATTTTGAATTTTGAGTTAATTTAACGATACCGTGCACTATGAATATTTAATAAAATTGCAGTTTCATTAAAATATTTAATAATATATATATATATATATATATATATATATACCGGGTGATTATAATTAAAGTTACGATTTCAAAAATCGATAATTTTAAAACTACTGGTCAGAATGACTTGATGTTTTAGCAGAACAATCGTGAGGCAATGGAATTTTGTTTGGTGAAGGAAAAAAAATAGTTCCAAATTGTGCCGATAGATGGCGTTGTCAGGGTAATGTCAGGGGAAAGACCAAAAATGTATTCTTGAACCCTTTCCGGCGCGGTGTAAATTTGTTTGCAAAATGATGAAATAATAGACTGACACCGGAATTTACAAACGAATCCATTAGTAAAAAGAAACTTGCATATTTTCTGGTTCTTAATGAAAGGAAAATTTTAATTAAATATTCTTGGTGCCGTTTGTCAGTTTTAGAATTAAAATTGGGTGTCCTTTTTTGTGACCACCGCCCGTTAAAGGGTTAAACATAGGAATGATGTTGCCAAAAGAAAAAAAATAGAGTCAGAGATTTACTAAAAATTTATAAGCGAACAGTCAAGACTACGTGTTTACAGCGACGACAGCGATAATGACAAAAAATGAAAAAAAAAAGAGCTTCATGGAACAAACACCTTACTGATTATTAAGGCATAAGTTGCTCAATATGCCCTCCACCTTGTTCCGCTACTAATTGGAAGCGCAAAACGGCATGCTCCACAACAGATCGGAGGGTATCTGTAGTAATGCAATGGGTGTGTTGTGTGATGCTTGCCTTCAAGTCGGCTAGATTCTGAATCCGCCCGCTATAAACAACATTCTGCAGGTACCCCCAAAGCCAGAAATCACACGGGTTTAAGTCGGGGGAACGTGGCGGCCACGTTGTTGGAAAATGGCGGCTTATGATCCTATCATCTCCGAAATTATCACTCAGTAGCTGCTTCACAGTAGTAGCAATGTGCGGAGGAGCGCCATCTTGCATGAATATTATGCAATCCACACACTGACGCTGTTGAAGTGCCGGAAGAACATGGTTACGCAAAAGTGCTTCATACCGCTTGCCAGTAACTGTGCAGGTAACGGGATCCGCAGGTGTGATCTTCTCGAAGAAAAATGGACTGACGATAAACGCTGCCGTTATTCCGCACCACACAGTGACCTTTTCAGACTGAAGAGGTAATGGCTGTAGCTGGGACGGATTCTCGGTCGCCCATATCCTGCAATTTTGCGTATTTACAGAACCTTGCAAATGAAAGTGGGCTTCGTCAGACCACAGGATGTTCCATGGCGATCCGTTGCCCACTTCCATCCGGGCAAGAAATTGTAGTGCAAAAGATTGACGTGCTTCCAGGTCAGCAGGTAGCAACTCCTGCACATGAGTTATCTTGTACGGATAACAGCGTAAGACGTTCCGTAGAACTTTACGCACCGTGCTGTTCGGCATATCCAGCATTCGGCCAATCCCCCTTGCACTGCTGATTCCAGCATCACTGTCAGTATGTTCCTGTAATGCTGTAGTCACATCTTCCACTGCCGCAGCTGAAACTGGTTTCCTTCCTCTACCCCGTTTAACGTCAAATGAACCGGTCTCTTCGAATTTAGCAATCATTTTTTGCAGACCATTTGTTGTTATTGGACCTTTTTTTATGGATTTTAATGTCCGAAACTTCCTAATAGCTGTAAGTGCACAGTCATCGTTCTTATAAAAAAGCTTCAAGAGCAGAGCGCGATCCTTCATAGTCAGAGTCATGATGAAGCATTCAGGCAAAGAGCTGCTGCTCTGCATTTTTATGGTTGCTATGTCTGCGGTGCGCATGTCACGTATTAGTAATTTGCATATCTTCAGACAATGTGAACCCAGACAGCGCCATCTATGGGCACATTTTGAAACTTTTTTTTTCCTTCGCCACACAAAATTCCATTGCCTCACGATTGTTCTGCTAAAATATCAAGTCAATCTGACTAGTAGTTTTAATTAAAATTATCGATTTTTGAAATCGTAACTTTAATTATAATCACCCGGTATTTAATTAAAATTTTCCTTTCATTAAGAACCAGAAAAATAAGCAAGTTTCTTTTTACTAATGGATTCGTTTGTAAATTCCGGTGTCAGTCAATTATTTCATCATTTTGCAAACAAATTTACTTCGCGCCGGAAAGGATTCAAGAATACATTTTTGGTCTTTCCCCTGACATTACCCTGACAACGCCATCTATCGGCACAATTTGGAACTATTTTTTTTCCTTCGCCAAACAAAATTCCATTGCCTCACGATTGTTCTGCTAAAATATCAAGTCATTCTGACCAGTAGTTTTAAAATTATCGATTTTTGAAATCGTAACTTTAATTATAATCACCCGGTATATATGTATATATATTCCTTTTATGCATGTGAATTCTAAAATTAAAAAATCGGCAATTAAGTCTACTACATTCATTTTATTAATTTAGGCACACATGTGGAAAATAATAATTTGTAATATCAGCGTTCTTTTTTTATAATTTAATACTCTTGATTTGAGTTTACCTTGTTAAACGTTTATGTGTATATTATTTAAGTTAAAATATTTATATAATATAAATTTAATTATGTGTTTTTATTTTCTGTTTCTGAAATACCTGAGCTTTTTGTGGAAATCTAATTTTTTTATAAACATATTAACGTATACATGCTTGTAAACATGTAACATTTCCCTGCCTTTTATAAATAATACCCTTTTATTCGCAACAAATTACCAATAATTAAATAATTCTTTAAATTTCTGGGATATATAAAAATAAAAATGCAAATGCATGCAAAATATCTCTAGAGAAATCGCCAAACTTGATAGTCGCTTTATATCCGCCGCAAATTAACGCTACCAATCATCTATCTACCTTTATCGGATTTTAATTTTATGAAGGGGAATTTTATGAAGGGGTATTCTCGGTCGCCCATATCCTGCAATTTTGCGTATTTACAGAACCTTGCAAATGAAAGTGGGCTTCGTCAGACCACAGAATGTTCCATGGCGATCCGTTGTCCACTTCCATCCGGGCAAGAAATTGTAGTGCAAAAGATTGACGTGCTTACAGGTCAGCAGGTAGCAACTCCTGCACATGAGTTATCTTGTACGGATAACAGCGTAAGACGTTCCGTAGAACTTTACGCACCGTGCTGTTCGGCATATCCAGCATTCGGCCAATCCCCCTTGCACTGCTGATTCCAGCATCACTGTCAGTATGTTCCTGTAATGCTGTAGTCACATCTTCCACTGCCGCAGCTGAAACTGGTTTCCTTCCTCTACCCCGTTTAACGTCAAATGAACCGGTCTCTTCGAATTTAGCAATCATTTTTTGCAGACCATTTGTTGTTATTGGACCCTTTTTTATGGATTTTAATGTCCGAAACTTCCTAATAGCTGTAAGTGCACAGTCATCGTTCTTATAAAAAAGCTTCAAGAGCAGAGCGCGATCCTTCATAGTCAGAGTCATGATGAAGCATTCAGGCAAAGAGCTGCTGCTCTGCATTTTTATGGTTGCTATGTCTGCGGTGCGCATGTCACGTATTAGTAATTTGCATATCTTCAGACAATGTGAACCCAGACAGCGCCATCTATGGGCACATTTTGAAACTTTTTTTTTTCCTTCGCCAAACAAAATTCCATTGCCTCACGATTGTTCTGCTAAAATATCAAGTCAATCTGACAAGTAGTTTTAATTAAAATTATCGATTTTTGAAATCGTAACTTTAATTATAATCACCCGGTATTTAATTAAAATTTTCCTTTCATTAAGAACCAGTCCGGAACAGTCCGGAACAGTTGGGACCGGTTCAGGGGCTTCCTAGTTGCATCAACTTTACGCCCGGTCGATGGAGAGTAGCATGTCTTTTAAATGTGAGCCGTTGGGAATGGATAAGCTTGCAAAAGTGCAATTAAAAGAAAAAAGTGGTTAATAGAAGAGAGAGTCAAAGATAAGAATATAAAAGGTATAACTGTAGTAAAGTACTACTGATAAAAAAGATAAAATAAAGATGGGGTTCAGGACATGTTCGAGAAAACAAAAAACAAACAGCACATAAATGCACGCGGCAAATCAATCCTTTAAAAGAAAAAGACACTTTACAGTGGCCATACAGTATTTTTTTTTTTTTTTTTTTTTTTTTTTTTTTTAAATGGTATAGCAAGGAATGAGTTTAAATATGAGATTAAGGCTATACAAATTTTTTTTTTTTTTTTTTTTTTTTTTAAATATAAAGAGAAAAATACACAGAGAGGGGTGAGCACTAATGATCACCGTCAGTCAAACATGAGTACTTAGGTCTCTTGCGATGCTGTGGCTCGGATGCGTCGTAGTCCGGCAGCTCAGCGATGATTTCATTGGGGAGATCATAAAGTTTGTCATAGAATTTATTGGAAAGGTGGTTTATACGGGCTATGAGAGTGGTTGTTTTGAGGTCACGGCGAACAGTGCTGTTACGCAGGTAGCGTGAGGCGCCCCTGACGGTGCGCAGATGTCTATTGTGTAGTTTACTGAGGTTTTTAATAGATGATTTACAGATGAAGGCCCAGACCGGACATGCATAGGTGATGATAGGTAGAATGCATGAGTTGTATAGGAGAAGTTTATTGTAAATGGACAGAGTATTACTGTTGAGGAGAGGTTTGAGTGCAGCGGAGACGCCAGCGACTCTGCCCCTGATGTTTAGGATGTGTTTGTTGAAAGTTAGTCTGCGGTCGAGAGTTACACCTAGGTACTTAGCTTCGTTAGACCATGGGATGGTGGTGTTATTGATAGTGATTCTGTTAGGATACGTGAATTTGCAAGAGAAGTAAACTGCAGCAGTCTTATTTTCGTTAATTTTGACGCGCCAAAGGTCACACCAGTGTAAAAAGGCGTCGATGTGAGTCTGTAGGTACCTGTACAGTGTGTACGGGTGGTGAGCGTAGGCATAAATGGTGGTGTCGTCCGCATAGAGAGCAAGATGAGTGAAAGGTGTTCTGGGAATGTCATTAAAGTATATGTTAAAGAGAAGTGGGCCGATAACGCTCCCTTGAAGGATACCTGATAAAATGTGGAAAATTGCAGAAAGAATGTTGTTAATGCGGACGCGAAAAATGCGATCGCTAAGATATGAGAAGATAAGGTGTATGAGTCTGGCAGGGAAATTATGAATGATTAATTTGTAGATGAGGCCCAGATGCCAGACTTTGTCGAATGCCTTAGCGACATCGAGAAAAATGGCAGCAGCAGGGATCTTCGAGTTGAGCTTATCGCTGAGAAATTCGACAACTCGAAGTAGCTGGTGTGTAGTGGAGTGCTTTGGGCGAAAGCCAAATTGCTCAGGCATGAGAGTGTTGTTGAGTTGGATGTGGTGATGGAGATGCGACCAAATGACGCGTTCGATGACTTTGCTGAGAGATGGAAGGAGAGAGATAGGTCTGTAATTAACAGGATCAGTGAGGTTAGTGCCAGGTTTAGGAATAGGAGATATGATAGAAATTTTCCAAGGCTTCGGAAAATAGTTAAATAAGAAGATAGAATTAGTGAGTTTAGTAATATAATTTATGTAGTTAGGGGGTAAGTTTTTAAGTGCAGTATTAGAAATTTTGTCGTACCCAGGTGCTTTGCGTTTTTTAAGTTTAGAAATGATGTTATGAATAAAAATAGGCTGAATGACAGTGGGGGGTTCAACAGGGGGCTGAGCAAGAAACCTGTTGACCGTGTCGCTGACATGTGTATTGTGATTGTGGCTAGCAAGAGTGGGATTCGGTGAGAATTGATCAGAGTATGATTTGGCGAGGAAATTAGCTTTTTCCTCGTCGGTGTAAGCAGTGTTGTTGTTGACTGTGAGGGGGGGTATGGGGGTGTAGTTGTTGTTTATTTTGCGTTTTATTATCCAAAGTGAATTATCTTCACTATTAATGTTTTTGATAAAGTTAGACCAATTTTTCTGTTTTTCTTTGAAGATGCAGTTCTTAATATTATTGTTAAATCTATTAATGAGTGGTTTTAAAGATGGATCTCTGGTATTTTGAAAGAGTCGTCGAAGGCGGTTGCGTTGTTTGCAGAGGTTGTAAATGTAAGCTGGAGGGGTAAATGTATTGTTATTTTTAAAGTATTTAATGGTGGAGTGATTAAGTGCATTTGTAATATGAGAGTTAAAATTATTGACAGCAGTGTCAATGTCGGCAGTGTTGTTAATATCAGGAAAGTTTAAGGTATTGTTATTGAGAAAGTCAGTATATTTATTCCAGTCAATGGCCACAGAAGGAGGTGGGGAGAGAGGGTTAATAAGGTCAATTTTGAAAGAGACAGGAAGGTGGTCTGAGCTTAAGTCATTAATAACTGTAGTGGTAATTGGGTAAGGAAGGTTTTTAGTAATAGCAAGGTCAATAATGGAGTTGCGGGCTCTTGGAGTTGTACTGATGTGTGTTGGAGTGGTAGGTGCATGTAGACTAAGGTTTAGATTTTGAATGAGATTGTGAAGAGATGTACCTCTTTGGGAGTTGTCATGGCAGTTCCACCGCCTGCTTCTGGCGTTAAAGTCCCCAGCGAAGAAGCAGTGAGTGTGATGTGAGAATAGGGTAGAGAGTTCCTGAACCGGAAAATTACCAGACGGGTGAATATAGACGGAAGCTAAATGAATTTTGATATGTGGGAGTTGTAGGACAATGCTAGTGAAGTCAATGTTAGGGAGTGTGTAATTATGAGTGATATAGTGCGGTAAATGATTTTTAATATAGATGGCCGTACCGCCCCATCTAGGGTCGGCTGCGCGTGGAGTGTAATGTAATCTGTAGCCTGGGATGTTAATTTTGAAATTAGGATTACGGGTTTCCTGAAGAAAGATGATGTCTATATGAGGGTGATCCAAAATAAAAATTTTGAGTTCATTAAATTTATTACAGATGGAATTACAATTCCAGGTGAGGATAATTAAAGAGGAGAAGTTAGTTGTATTATTCATGGTTGGGTGTATTAAACTCCGAAGCAAGGCTGTCGAATTCATTCATGATTATGAACCTTTTTTCTAGTGGGTTTGTGCAATTTTTAGTCTTTTTGGAGATGTTTTTAAAGCATTGTATAAATTTGTTAAACTTCAAGATATCTTTCATTTATTAAGAACCAGAAAAATAAGCAAGTTTCCTTTTACTAATGGATTCGTTTGTAAATTCCGGTGTCAGTCAATTATTTCATCATTTTGCAAACAAATTTACTTCGCGCCGGAAGGATTCAAGAATACATTTTTGGTCTTTCCCCTGACATTACCCTGACAACGCCATCTATCGGCACAATTTGGAACTATTTTTTTTCCTTCGCCAAACAAAATTCCATTGCCTCACGATTGTTCTGCTAAAATATCAAGTCATTCTGACCAGTAGTTTTAAAATTATCGATTTTTGAAATCGTAACTTTAATTATAATCACCCGGTATATATGTATATATATTCCTTTTATGCATGTGAATTCTAAAATTAAAAAATCGGCAATTAAGTCTACTACATTCATTTTATTAATTTAGGCACACATGTGGAAAATAATAATTTGTAATATCAGCGTTCTTTTTTTATAATTTAATACTCTTGATTTGAGTTTACCTTGTTAAACGTTTATGTGTATATTATTTAAGTTAAAATATTTATATAATATAAATTTAATTATGTGTTTTTTATTTTCTGTTTCTGAAATACCTGAGCTTTTTGTGGAAATCTAATTTTTTTATAAACATATTAACGTATACATGCTTGTAAACATGTAACATTTCCCTGCCTTTTATAAATAATACCCTTTTATTCGCAACAAATTACCAATAATTAAATAATTCTTTAAATTTCTGGGATATATAAAAATAAAAATGCAAATGCATGCAAAATATCTCTAGAGAAATCGCCAAACTTGATAGTCGCTTTATATCCGCCGCAAATTAACGCTACCAATCATCTATCTACCTTTATCGGATTTTAATTTTATGAAAGGGAACTTTAAATATGCTATTATATTGTAGAAAAATAAGTATGAGTGGGAAATTTCCATTGTTTAAGGAGAGTTGAAATAAATCTAGTTAGGATTCTGTGAAATAAAGAAACAAATTTAATATTTAATCATATTGAAATAGTTTGATAATAGATTATTTAAATATAAGTAACACTACAGAATAAAAATATTGTCACTCGTATATTGTATCTGCTTTTTCCTGTGCAAATACAGTAACCCCTCCTTATATCGTGCGCTCGGCTATTTTGCTCCTATTTAGTTTCCCCCCTATAAATTTAGTTTCTCGAAAAAGCATACAAAACTTTTGAAACGTCGAAATCTAAGCAAATAACTAAAATGCAATTAGTTCATTTTCGTATTTTTATTTCTAGTGGCAAACAGATAATCAAAGAAAATCAAAAACAGACAACTCTGGATTCTTATTTTCAGAAAACACAATAAAATGTAAGTAAAAATGTATAATGTATGCGTATGGTTTTGTATTTTGTTTGTCGTTGTACCATCTCGTTTGTGTTAAACTTTAAGCTTGTTTGAACAAGTATTAAAACGAAAACATCGTAGCTTAATTTAGGGTTCTTTATTTTTCAGTTATAAACACTCCTCTCGCCTCTCTCGCCATTTTTTAATTTTCTCCCAAGAAGAGCGATATATCGAGGGGTTACCGTATACTATAAAACGCTTAATTAATTACTTTATAAAAATATTGAATTAATTATTACCAAACGATGGCAAAACGCTCTAACAAATAATATTTAAAAAATCATGTATTTTCAAATTATTCATCCGCATCATCATAAGTGGTGCCTTTACACAAGGCGCCAAATTTGACAGCCGCTTCATTGGCACAATTAGTTAGTAGTACCGCTGGACCGATCTCTAACAGAAAAATAACAACTTTTTTCATATGACACCATATACAATTACTACGGTGGCGTAGTTAAGTAACTAAGATATGATGAATTAAGTTCTTTTAAGAATATATTTAACAGTAAAATATGATAAAATAGTTCAAGTATAGATGATTTAATAATAATTAGCATTATTAAATCAAAATATTGTTGCCCACATGGTCTAACTGAACACCCACTCCACTCTAAACGAAATCTTGTGTATACGTTATTGTGTCAATCATATATTGTATTGTCCACTTCATTTTAAACATAATACAGAATTCTTAATTATTATTATATATTTTTTTACTTTTAATAAAATTAATTATATAACAAATTAACATACAGAGAAGTTACAGTGCAAATTCACGTGCAAAAATATGAAATCGTTAAATGAATTTTTACTTAAATATACATTTAAACATAAAATTTTACATACTTATATATAATTTTTTTAATGCTGTTAAAAATAATTGGAGATTTTTCGCATAAATATATAATAATTAATATTTGTCATACAACATGTCAAATTTAACACGGAAAGAGGAATTATGAATCAAAACTGAGTAAAATTTAAACTATCACAATATGTTTCTCCCCGCAGTCACAAAACTCTAAAAATCGAAAGCAAGATTTTTTGCTTCATTTTCCCTAATGCAAAAGGACATTCCACCTATAACTTTATTTGTGTTAAAAAGCATAAGACACCTATTGTTAAAGCAGCTTTTAACCACTTCCCTACTTTTTCGCTTTTGGGAGTGCGAATCTTTGTGATCACGGCAAACACATACCCGTATTTTTCGAAGGCGTTTTCTTGGAATTACTGTCACCCTATAAGCAGAAATAAAGAGGTAATTTTCACTTTAGAAAATCCTCAAATGGTGAGCCTGTATTATTTACTCAGGAAAAGATAACACAATCAGTGTAGAACAAATGTCACATCATAAGAATTAAAAAATATTGAATCCAATCTAATATAGAAATTCTCAATTTTATGTAAAATACTAAAAGGAATATAATTTATAAAATGTTGTCCAAATTCTAAAAAAATTACCGAACAATATAAAACAGGAAGAAGACTTAACAACTCTCCCATGTATGTAATTGGTAAACTACAAACGATAAAAATGGTACAAAGATAACAAAAAATTGGATAAATGGTAAATTTTTATCTATTATTTAAATGTACTATCATTAAAAATGCATGTAATGTCCTTGGAATGTCCTTGGAATAAAAAAAAAATTCGTTGAATATCGTTAACATTTAGGTTTCAAATGTTTAAAAAGATTATTATACAGGGTGTTTCTAAATGAATATCGGAGTTTTAACGCTTTGTAGTATCTATTATAAAAAACTTAAAATTATACTTAATACATAAAATGAAAGAGCAACTCAAACAGTTTTATCTACAAGCTTACAAGTGTTCAATGTGATCACCTTTCGTCACACGGCACACATCAAGTCAATAGCTCAGTTCTTCCCAAACGCCACTCTACGCTCACCCGATGTGACGCCATGTTGATCTGACGCCATGTTCTACATGTTGGGGATCATAAAGGATCGAGTGTATGTGCCTCCGCCACCAGCTGACCTACCCAACCTAAGAAACAGGATTGAGGCAGCTGTTGCAACAATTACCCCACAAACACTAATTAACGTTTGGGAAGAACTGATCTATCGACTTCATGTGTGATGTGTGTTGTGTGACGAAAGGTGTTCACATTGAACACTTGTAAGCTTGTAAGTAAAACTGTTTGAGTTGTTCTTTCATTTTATGTATTAATTGTAATTTTAAGTTTTATGTAATAAATACTACCAAGTTTTAAAACTTAGATATTCATTTAGAAACATCCTGTACTTTTTCTAAAAATATAATTAGAAATAATAATGTAGGAAATTGAAGTCAAACTTCTTCTAGTTTTTCTCATGGAACATAGAAGCAATTAAAACAATTTTTTGCTGATATAAAAAACATTATAATTAAAATTATTCCTTTATTCTTATTTCAATAAACTGGATAATAATTTATATTACCAAATTGCATTTTATCAGCTTAAAATGAAACTTGCGATTAAATTTATATTTCAAAATAAGATTCCAGTGAAATTGTTAAAATATTCTAAACTTAATTAGAAATGTAATTGCTTAGATGTATAATATGGAAATTTATTTAGCTCTTCATTGATAAGCCATGTGGAAAATTTGGTTATATCATTCTATATTAATCTAAATGATTATAATTAATACATGTTATTCTACTTCTTTATACTATATTATTTTCTTTTTCAAATAATTCAAGTAATTTACTTACAAAATTACTGAGGCAAGCAAAACCATTGAAATGGTTTAGATTGATTTTCACTCGAACAATAGAATAATTATTTAGATGACAGTTAATGAAATCATAAATTAATGAAATATTCGTTATTTTATCAGTTATCAAACATAAATTTACTTCCCTTAATAAATTTGTGGTTCATCAATGATGTACATATACAGTGCGTCTCATAAATATAAAGACACAGATTTTTTTAAATTATAATGTATTAATTCAGTATAAGAAAATACATTTTATGCCACATATTAAGAACACTGAAATGAATATGTTAATCTAATTTCGTATTATTCGTAGTTTTTGATGAAAAATCCGCAATTTCTCTTAATTTTTCCTAAAGTATTTATATGAGCGCAATCGTCCAACACTTTCTTCTTTACATATATTATAAAATACATCGAAATGTACAATATATGTAAAAATAAAAGTGTTTCAAATCTGCGCTCATAGTAAAATATTAAAATATATATTAAAAATTGAGATAAAATTAAGAGAAATTGCGTATTTTTCATCAAAAACTACGAATAATACGAACTTTGAGCTTGTGTAAGTTATATAAATCCAAACAAACTGCAAAAAATATTGTTGAAATCGTACAGGATAAACCAAACCTTATAATATCAAAAAGTGAAATAATTAAGTCAGTATAACAAAATCGAATGTTAGTCTTATTTCAAGGGCCGAAAACACGGCTTATGGAGCCTGATCCTTTACCTGCTGATATAGAGCAATTTATTGCTCTAATTATTTGGTGTAGGCAATGTCTAATTCAATGAAAGCAGTTAGATGATTGAAAGTAAAATTTCTGTGCAATGTTTAGGATTGAGAAAAACGTTACGTGTAAGATTTTTATTTTAAATAATTTTTGTACAAAGACGTAAACTAACAGAATATCTATATTTTATTTAAAAGAGTCTAACATTGTATACTTAACAGCGTGTTAAATAACGAATTAGCTAATTTGTAATGATTATTTTAAAAGTTAAATTGTAAATGACGCCTTATAGATAGTTGCATGTCGATTTTTTTTATATATAAACTGCATTTCGTTTGGTCGGTTTTGTATTCATTGAATGATTAAAAAAGTCATTTTTTTTATGTATTATACGAATTTTGTTTCATTATGTATATGCCGTAGGCTTTTAAACATAAAAATAACAATACAGGAATAACTTGGTCTTTTGACCGGTAGGAAATGAATGTACTCCGATTGAAATCAGAAAACCTTTTCATGATATAAATCTAATACAAGTTACATCAAAGTTAAATTAAAAATTTAAATAGTCGTCTAAATAAAAATTCTGGTATAAAATATTTTTATAAAATGTGAATAAAATTCACGGTACGTGTAGTGTTAATATTTCTCATCGTTAATACTTATTATAAATTATAAATAAAATATAAATTAATTAATTTTAAATAATAAAAATAACAATACTAACTTATAAATATGCATAAATAGCCCTTATGGTAAATTTCGAGTAATAATTTTCTGGTATTTCATTATAAATTCATTATCGATGAATATAAAGCAAATATAATCAGACACATATAAAATTAGTCTACGTACATTCTTTATAGTTTTATGAGATATTTAACTAGCCTCGGTGTCTTTCCCAAAGAGAATGATCAAATAAAGGAATAAATTATATGTAAGCACAATAGGGATAATAAAGTAAGATCGTAAATATCGGTTTTGAAATATCTGTAGTTTCATTAATTATTCAGAGCAAATATAAATTTCGAATCAATCTGCTTTTTTAAAACTTATATAAAAGAAAGTTTAAAAATTGTAAGTTTAGATACAGGAAATCTTCATATTAAATGCCAATTATTATGAATTTTTATAAGTTCTTTAGTATTTATCTAAAAAAATTTCATGTAATAGTAAAATTATTTCTAATTAAATGAGAAATAGCACGAAATTACAAAATAGCTTTCAAAAATAGTTCATTATTTTACCTTTTTGTTCTTGAAAATCGATATACTAGATTATTATTCTAAATCTTAGTTGTACTTGTTTAATACTTGACAATTACACAAAAATATTTTTTTAAAGTAATAATTGCCATTGGTTATATCTAAATGAACTCTGTAATAACACCGAAAAATATTACATTAAGCAAAAGAAAAGTGCAATTTTTTACATTTCAGTGATATATACCGACAGATTTAAATTTATCAGAAAATTCTTAACCATTTACTGAAAGTTTAAGTAGAGAATACAAAATACTGAATTAGAAGTATATCTACATTTTTACGATATTTTAAAAACGTTCATTTTAATGGGAAATGGTTTCAATTTTTTAAAAGCCTAACAATTTCCCTTAAATCTATTTTTATCGAATCTAAAATTACTGAAATGGACCAGGAAGATTTGAAAAGATAAAAATTGACTGAGATGAGATCATTAATTTAGAGTATCCTTTGATTTTTTATACTATTATTTCTTCTTTTTGTATTTATTTATTTATGTTTTATAGAAATAAAAGATAACATTTGTGAAATTGAAAAAGAAAACTATAATCAAAGTTAAAATTGTACGAAAAATAATTTTCTTGGGTTTTATTTTCGTGTTCATTTTTGCGTCCACTTGCACATCCATAATCGCATCAACCCACAATTGCGCTTCTTATATTGATTTGATTTATGCATTTTTAACGAAGTTGTTTATAGCGAATGTTAAAAATAATGTAACATGTACTGTTATCAACTCATATTTCTTTCATATATGGTATCTACTGACAAACATCATTAGCTATCAAATATCTTTATAAGAGTATTTTATGACAATTATTTTGTACCGGTAAAGTTTTATAGAAATTATATTTTTAATTATCGCTGAACAATTATTGATATATAAAATATTATTGTTTAAAAAAATTCATGTAATTAAGCTGGCTTCTTCAGCTGCTTAAATTCATAGTAGTAAAAACATAACAGTATAATCTTGCGGTTAGCGTTACTTTTGCTGAATGGCATCAAATAGATGATTATAATGTCTCACTAAGTATCATAGCTTGGCGATTTCATGGTGTTGATTTGGAAGAGGAGACATTTTTATACCTAAATACGTGTCTCAAATAGAATAAAAAGAATATCTTTAATGAATTAACACTAGAACTACCGGAAATTTTACTCAAGTTTTATAAAACTACTAGCAAAACCCGAGGCTTCGCTCGCGTAATTCTTGAAAAATGCCAAGTGGTATTCGTTGACCTATTTTCATTAGAGGAAATTACTAACTAAGCAAATTTCTGTAATGGCTAATATCACAGAAATTGCAATTCTAAAACTTTTCTGTTTCTGCTCACATGTAACTTTCAAAAGCCATGTAAAATTTCAAGTTTCTGTCCCTAACAATTTCAGATAAATCATTTTTTAGAAGGTTTTTAGAACTTTTTCTGCTTATTTCACTTTTCTTAATTTCGAATTTTTTTTATGAAAACCTTTTTTAGCGAGCATTGAAATCTTAAAAATGCCACCATGACAAATTTAAACTTCCTATACCAGCAGCATCACTAAAATCGCAATTTTGGAATGTTTTTTGCTTCTGCACCTTTTTTAAATTTCGAATTTTGAAAAAACTTTTCTGTGGAAGCATTTACGTATAAAAAATAACAAGCATGTTAAATTCTAAGTTTCTATCGCTAACAATTTAGAAAAAAAACATAATTTATAACGTTTTCCGCTCAGTTTGCACATTTAAACTTTGAATTTTTAATAGACTGTTTATATCGAGCGTCTGCATCTTAAAAGTAACAACTATACTAAGTTTCCAGTTTCTAACTCGAATAAATTTAATAAAATCATAATGTAGAACGTTTTTAGACCGTTTTCCGCTCATTTCAGCCTGTTAAATTTCGACTTTTTTAGAAACTGGTCTTAGCGAGCATTTGCATTTTAAGAGTAACCACCATACCAAATACGAAACTTCTACGCCAGCTGTATCACATAAATTGCAATTTTAGTACTTATTTTTTGCTCCTGTCCTTTTCAATTTCGCAATTTTAGTAAACTGTTCTGGGCGATCATTTATGTCAGTAACAGCCAGGCGAAATTTTAAGTTTCTAGCCATAATAGTTCCACATAAATCGTAATTTAGAACGTTTTTAGAAAGCTTCTCGTAAATTTCACTCTTTTCAATTTCGATTTTTTTTTTAATTTTCTGTGCGACCAAATCAGCAACCATGTAAAATTTTATGCTTCTATCCCTAACAATTCCATATTAATTGCAATTTAGAGCGCTTTTTAAATGCTTTTCGTTAATTTCACCCTTTAAAATTTTTAATTTCTTTACAAACCATTGTTAGCGAGCATTTGTATTTTAAAAGTAATCGCCATGCCAAACTTGAAGTTTCTAATCCTGTTACTAAAAAAAAAATATCATAATTTTGAACTTTTTTCCTCTTCTACCTTTTAAATTTCGATTTATTTTTAAAAACTGTTCTGTGTGTGCACTTGTCTTAAAAAGTATCGGCCATGTTAAATTTCAAGTTTCTGTCCTTAGTAATTCCATAGAAATCGTAATTTAGAATATTTTTAGAACAGTTTTCACTCATATCACTCTTTTAAATTTCGAATTTTTTTAAAACTGTCCTTAGAGAGCATGTATATCTTATAAGTTACTATCATGCCCAATTTCAAGTTTCTAATCTCTTCAGTATAATAAAAATTGCAATTTTAGAAAGTTCTTCCCTCCTAGAACCCCCTGAGGGTAGTGGCACTGACATAAAATATAACCTGTGTTAGAGCACAGACTGTCACCATAAATTTGAGAGCATCCCGTTTAAAATTAGCTCGGTAGTTTAAAAAATTCCATAGAAATTGTAATTTAGAATGTTTTTAGAACATTTAGCTCATTTTACCCTTTTAAATTTCGAACGTTTTAGAAACTGTTCTTAGAGAGCATTTACATCTTATAAGTAAATACCATGCCAAATTTCAAGTTTCTAGTTTCTTCAGTATAAAAAAAATCAAAATTTTAGAACATTTTTTGCTTTTGCAACTCCCTGGGGTAGTGGCACCAATATAAAATATAGCCTATGTTACAGCAAGGACTGTTACCATCAATTTGCCACCATCACTTTTGAAAATGGTTCTGTAGTTCCAGGGATTCCATAGAAATTGTAATTTCGAATGTTTTTAGAATGCTTTTTGTTCATCCCCTTTTAAATTTCGAATTTTTTTAGACTTTGCTCTTAAGGAGCATTTACATCTTATAGGTAACTACCATGCCAAATTTCATGTTTCTAGCTCCTTCAGTATAAACAAAATCGAAATTTTAGAACGTTTTTTGCTCCTGCACCCCCCCCCGGGGGTAGTGGCACCGGTATAAAACATAGCCTATGTTGGAGTAGGGACTGTCACCATCAACTTGCCACCATCACTTTTGAAAATGGTTCTGTAGCTCCAGAGATTCCATAGAAATTGTAATTTAGAATGTTTTTTAGAATGCTTTTCGCTCATCTCACCCTTCTTGATTTCGATTTTTTTAAGAATGTGTCGTTAGAGAGCATTTACATCTTATAAGTCACTACCATGCCAAATTTCATGTTTCTAGCTCCTTCAATATAAAAAAATCGAAATTTTAGAACATTTTTTTGCTCCTGCACCCCTCTGGGAGGGTAGTAGCACCGACATAAAACATAGCCAAAGCTAAATTGTCACATGTCATTAAAGCTTCATTTCTTGCACTCTCACATTGACTTTTTCCCAGATAATATGGAAGTAATTAGCGACGAGCATAGTGAACGATTTCACCAACAAATTTCTGCTATGGAGTCTTGTTATCGATCGCAATGGAATGCAGAAATACTTGCCGATTACCTTTGCTTCACCAAGAGAGAATATACTGAACATAAATATAAACGAAAAAATAGGTACTAATGTACTCAAATTAATACACTCAAATTGTGTTCAGCTGTGTAAAATATGTGTAAAATATGTGAAAAACGTGTATAAACAGTGTTCAAGTATACTGCTGGTAAATTTAACATTACTTTCCGAGAAACCCAATATATGAATTAGCTAATTCTAATAAAAATATATCTTGAGTTTTATAAATATATAATCTGAGTGTAATATTTTTTTGGTAACACATGTTTGAAAGTAATAAGTTTCAGTATTTTTAAAACTTTATTAAATAGTTCGTGTTTTGATATAAGACACAAAATATATAAAATTTTCTTGATACGTTTGCCCTAAAAAATGGGTGTGCTTTTTATATAAAAAAAAGAGTTGCCTAATTAAGATTCCTTTTTAAATAAAAGTATTATATGTGTCTCAATTTAAAGAAGAACATGATGAAAAATTTTAACGAAACATATCTTTTTATTAAATTAATGGCTTTTGGACACATTATTCAACAAATACCAAAAGCCTTTTTCAAAGAATTTCTTTTATTAGGAAAATGAATGTTGTTTTGTTTCGAAGACCACTTAAATTCTATTAAAAGAAGATTTGTAAGTCCCCTTTTCTTCCAAATAATGAAAACAAATCCCTTTTAATTAAGTGTTGCTTTTCAACATTTTACTTGGAAATTTTTAAATAAGTAAACTGTATTATACCATTCTTTTTTCAAACCAATAATGCCTTTTTATATTTGTATAGTTGTGCATTTTCAAAGATTTTACAAAGAATGAAGTGTATGTACTTACAGCTTCTAGCATGACGAAAAAAAAAGAAAAGAAAGAGATCAGTACATAAATAGCGATTGTTATGACATGTAATTAATAAAAACACATATGTAGATATGATAGAAATATTGTGATAAATATTCGTTATGTTAGAAAAATAAATGTATAAAGCTGCATTTAGTTTCTTATGTATTCTATGGCATGGACGAAGTCGCCTGATCTCAACGCTTGTGATCTTTTCTTAAGGGGATATTTTTAAACCATTGCATTTGAAAGTCATGTTTCTAATATCGCAACATTAAAAGATCAAATAACATTACATGTCAGAAAAATTCACTGCGAACTGCTGTGGAAAATGTCATTTATCTCATGTAGCTTTTGCACCATCCTAACGGTGCATATACCGGGTGATTATAATTAAAGTTACGATTTCAAAAATCGATAATTTTAAAACTACTGGTCATAATGACTTGATATTTTAGCAGAACAATCGTGAGGCAATGGAATTTTGTTTGGCAAAGGAAAAAAAATAGTTCCAAATTGTGCCGATAGATGGCGTTGTCAGGGTAATGTCAGGGGAAAGACCAAAAATGTATTCTTGAACCCTTTCCGGCGCGGTGTAAATTTGTTTGCAAAATGATGAAATAATAAACTGACACCGGAATTTACAAACCAATCCATTAGTAAAAAGAAACTTGCTTATTTTCTGGTTCTTAATGAAAGGAAAATTTTAATTAAATATTCTTGGTGCCGTTTTTCAGTTTTAGAATTAAAATTGGTTGTCCTTTTTTGTGACCACCGCCCGTTAATGGGTTAAACATAGGAATGATGTTGCCAAAAGGAAAAAAATAGAGTTCAGAGATTTACTAAAAATTTATTAGCGAAAAGACAAGACTACGTGTTTACAGCGACGACAGCGATAATGACAAAAAAAAAAAAAAAGAGCTTCATGGAACAAACACCTTACTGATTATTAAGGCATAAGTTGCTCAATATGCCCTCCGCCTTCTTCCGCTACTAATTGGAAGCGCAAAACGGCATGCTCCACAACAAATCGGATGGTATCTGTACTAATGCAATGGGTGTGTTGTGTGATGCTTGCCTTCAAGTCAGCTAGATTCTGAATCCGCCCGCTATAAACAACATTCTTCAGGTACCCCCAAAGCCAGAAATCACACGGGTTTAAGTCGGGGGAACGTGGCGGCCACGTTGTTGGAAAATGGCAGCTTATGATCCTATCATCTCCGAAATTATCACTCAGTAGCTGCTTCACAGTAGTAGCAATGTGCTGAGGAGCGCCATCTTGCATGAATATTATGCGATCCACACACTGACGCTGTTGAAGTGCCGGAAGAACATGGTTACGCAAAAGTGCTTCATACTGCTTGTCAGTAACTGTGCAGGTAACGGGACCCGCAGGTGTGATCTCCTCGAAGAAAAATGGACCGACGATAAACGCTGCCGTTATTCCGCACCACACAGTGACCTTTTCAGACTGAAGAGGTAATGGATGTAGCTGGGACGGATTCTCGGTCGTCCATATTCTGCAATTTTGCGTATTTACAGAACCTTGCAAATGAAAGTGGGCTTCGTCAGACCACAGAATGTTCCATGGCCATCCGTTGTCCACTTCCATCCGGGCAAGAAATTGTAGTGCAAAAGATTGACGTGCTTCCAGGTCAGCAGGTAGCAACTCCTGCACATGAGTTATCTTGTACGGATAACAGCGTAAGACGTTCCGTAGGACTTTACGCACCGTGCTGTTCGGCCAATCCCCCATGCACTGCTGATTCCAGCATCACTGTCAGTATGTTCCTGTAATGCTGTAGCCACATCTTCCACTGCCGCAGCTGAAACTGGTTTCCTTCCTCTACCCCGTTTAACGTCAAATGAACCGGTCTCTTCGAATTTAGCAATCATTTTTTGCAGACCATTTGTTGTTATTGGACCTTTTTTATGGATTTTAATGTCCGAAACTTCCTAATAGCTGTAAGTGCAGTCATCGTTCTTATAAAAAAGCTTCAAGAGCAGAGCGCGATCCTTCATAGTCAGAGTCATGATGAAGCATTCAGGCAAAGAGCTGCTGCTCTGCATTTTTATGGTTGCTATGTCTGCGGTGCGCATGTCACGTATTAGTAATTTGCATATCTCCAGACAATGTGAACCCAGACAGCGCCATCTATGGGCACATTTTGAAACTTTTTTTTTTCCTTCGCCAAGCAAAATTCCATTGCCTCACGATTGTTCTGCTAAAATATCAAGTCAATCTGACCAGTAGTTTTAATTAAAATTATCGATTTTTGAAATCGTAACTTTAATTATAATCACCCGGTATTTAATTAAAATTTTCCTTTCATTAAGAACCAGAAAAATAAGCAAGTTTCTTTTTACTAATGGATTCGTTTGTAAATTCAGGTGTCAGTCTATTATTTCATCATTTTGCAAAGAAATTTACTCCGCGCCGGAAAGGGTTCAAGAATACATTTTTGGTCTTTCCCCTGACATTACCCTGACAACGCCATCTATCGGCACAATTTGGAACTATTTTTTTTCTTTCGCCAAACAAAATTCCATTGCCTCACGATTGTTCTGCTAAAATATCAAGTCATTCTGACCAGTAGTTTTAAAATTATCGATTTTTGAAATCGTAACTTTAATTATAATCACCCGGTATATTGAACCACATTTATAATTAACCCCTTCACGACGAGAACCTTTTACAATTTTTAATTCTTCAACACCGTTTCACACCAGTTTTTCCATACTGTAATTATGACTTATTTAATCTGTCAACATTTCAGATTAGATAATGGGAAAATTTCCGCGTTAAAATACTCGTTTCCAAATGTAAATGTTTCTTGCGGCTTCTTAAGTGGCCAGTTTTCTTGCCAATCGGCGTCAAAGCCATTAAATAATAAGCCCAGTCAGATAGTGTTAAATTTGTTAGCAACACACTAGCGCCAAACCTCTGCTACGGAAGGAGGACAAAACAGAAGTGGGTCGCAGAGAAACGATACGATTTATTTATATCGATATTTTGTACGATTTTTATCGATGTTTTTTTTTTGCACTTCCTTTAGAAGCTTGCTAATTATTGGGATCTTTTACGTTAAAGCTAAACCTATAATGAAAAAAAAAATGTGGAAATTTACTGGATTAATATTTCTATATAAATATAGTGGTGGCGAAGAAGTTGATTTATTTATTAAAAGTTAAATAAAAAGTGATGGAAATTTACATCACTATGCAATTAACCCTTTCCGGCACAGACAAATTATGTTCATAAAATGTGAAATTACTGACTGACACCGGAATTTACAAACGACTTTCTTAGAAAATATGAACTCCTTATTTTAAGCTTTAATTTTAGAAGCAAAATTTTATTAAAATATTCTCGGTGCCGAATGCAGCACTCCCAACCGCTAGATGGCGCTATTTTCAACTTGCGAAAAGTTTCCCATTTATCTGACTGGGCTTATTATTTAATGGCTTTGATCGGCGTTAATGACTTGCGAATAAACGGTGTCATTTCGTGTGAAGACATTTTGTGATTCCAGTTTTATTTGAAAATTACTCTGTAATTACTAAATATGATTATAATTATTTATTCATTTATAATTCATATCGCTCTTGCATTGTCAAAAATTTTCCTACTTTGATTTTTTTTTTCTTTAGAAACGGAATCCAAATGCTTTACTATGCACGATCGCGAAATGGTGTTACATTTCACCAATTTCATTACATGTTAGAAATCTCACAATACCTCATGTTATTTTATGATCACTTTGTAGATTGAACGAAATATAGGATCTACACCTCCTTTTTGCATTTATCAGAAAATTTACAAAATTGGGAAAATTGTGTTACATTTACATTCATCACGGTGTGTTGAGCTGTACCACATTTTTAATTGATTTTTTGCTATATTAATCCGCAAAACATTGATATAATTTATGTAAATAAAGGATGTATTTAAGAATTCTGCAACTTAAATAACAAATAGATTTTTTGTAAATCTTAAATAGTGTTACAAACTCCATGGAAATATCCTGGTGTGTACGTCCCTTGATAAATACATTATAAATTAAATGTTATAATAATGTTTTATGCATATGTTTCCCTGATTATCGGCTAGAAAATTTTTTGCGAACCTTTAGTAAAAAGTAGTAATCTTTTCTAGTGCGCAGAGTATATGGTTTATTATTTCGTCAAAAAAATGTAAGGTTATGTCATTGCGATGTTTCATTTCACTTAAACCACTATATCAGGGGTACAAAAATCTAGGCGCCAACGAGCTGATTCCCACCACTAAATTTTATTAGTATTCTTCGTGAAATTTTACTAGTATACTTTGTCTAAATTTTATCAGTATTCTTATTAGGCGAAGAATACTAAAAATTTAGTGGTGGGAATCGACCCATTGGCGCCTAGATTTTTGCACCCCTGCACTATATGCAAAATATATATGTTATGTCTCTGTAGCGGTCTGTTTATAATACAGCACACATATACACACACACACAGGGAGGGGGGACACAGAGAGATACATCTATTTTATTATTATAGATAAATTATTGCTTTTACTTTTGATCCGAAATTCATTCAAAAGAAACTGCTTCTGCAATGTTATAGAGCTATTAATGAGAACTTTTTTCAGTCACAAACATGCAATAAGTTTGAAAACAATCCGTTTGTGAAAACAACTCCAGTATTCTGAAAATTAAACTTTATTAAATATTATTATTACTTCATATTTTCATTAAATATGAAATTTCTTTTCTTCATTGAGTTTAATTTTTTTTTTAATTGTGAGTAGTGGCCTTTTATTATGATTGGAAATAAAGAAAAGAGGTGATTTATTTCATATTAGTTTAAGCTCAAAAATCTGTTCTTTGAATTATTAATTCAAAGGGTTTTTTCTGTAAGAAAAAACGTTTAGAGATTAATTAGGGTGCTCATGTAAAAAAAAAAATATTAAACATTCGATTAATAAAGAAAAACGGAGTGATTTCAAGTTGAATTGAATTTTTTCTAATTACATTTAACTCAGCAAACAACTGTACTTGGGCTCATTAATTCACCTCCTTCTATTATACGATTATTCCAAAAGAATATGAAATAAATCTTCCAACAATGGGTGGGTTTGATGTCCAAATTTGTTTCACTAAAATTTAGGAATTATAAATCAGTAAATTATAAAATGTCAGCTTTTGATTTCCCTCCTATTTTACACCACTTAAAATAATATCTATAAGAAGTGGTTTATGAATTATTTTAAATGTTTAATTTTTTAATAGTATTCCATCTAAAGAATTTGAAAAAGACATATGTATATATTTTGTCATCAAAATATTGTGTACATATAGTTCAAGCATTAATAATAACTGTCATGCATCCTACAGAGGATTCTATTTTTTAAGTCACATAATGCACGAAGTTAATTAAAATTATGCAACATCATATTAACACGGAAAAAGAAGAAAAGGAAACAAATAATTGCATTTATACCATTCACAGAATCATTTCATTATCAAAATTAAATAATCTGACACTGGTAATTAATTTGTCTTTGAAATCTTACTGTAATTGTTTGCAAAACTTTATATAAAAATGTTAAGTTCATTACTTTATATAAAAATGATAAGTTCATTCTTATAATTACAAGAATGACATTTAATTAAATCAATATAGATCCAGAAGGGATGACGATAAATGAATGTTTCTTTAATATGTTACAAAATTTTCTTTATTGAATTACTTTAAATAAAAGAAGGAGACAGTTTTATATGTTGCAAACATCTGAAAAGCAACAATTAGTTTTATGTCTAGTCTTATATTTACATTATCCTTTATCAAATACTTGTTGCAATAAGATCCACTATCTCCCAAAAGAGATGTAGAACGAGATAAAAAAGACCGGGAAACATTTTCACAAATGAATGAAGACAATAATTACTAATTTAAGAAGGAAACTGATATTTTAGGGAGGGGGAAGTGGGAGGTCAGTCCACTACGGACGATACTCATCAACTGGAGTGAAAATATTGCAGGCTTTAAAAGGCCACTAATATAGTGTGTTTTAAAAAGATTATTTGGTAAAGGATTATTGAATGACCCTTGCCTCATTGTACCTGATAATTTTTCCATGGTAAGCAATAGTGAATACTTTCTTTTGAAAAATGTGTTACCACATACGACTTACAAGAGTTAAAATCAAACTTTTAAACTAACAGAAACCTCAAAAATTTAGAGTCAACCTAAAAGAACAAAAATTATTTGCACATCATCTAGACCTGAATTGCAGCTCGTAGTCGGGATTCAGTTAAATTAGGTTATTCAAACAGATGCAGGACTCTAATCCACATTCATTTTAAATCTCGGCATCACATATTTATAAGCGCAGTATATGGTGGTGTATTCATTTTTGCACGTTACAATGATACAATAACTATTTTATAATGTAAATTAGTACTCTTTACCTTATTACCATCTTCAAAATTCGGGATGATTCAATAATTCGTACGAATATTAATGATCTTAAATTCAGCAAATAACAGGAAACAGGGGGAAAGACAAATATAACAATTTTAGATTCTAAGGATATTCGTACGAGATCATCTGCAGACCTTTGAAAAACAAGTATGAAAATCCGAACATCGTTCGAAATTGATCCATAGGCAAACACACACACACACACACACACACACACACATATATATATATATATATATATATATATATATATAAACATACAAAAGAATTGTATAAGGTCTATTTTTGGAAGTGGATTAAAAACTTTTTTTTTTTCAATTCTTGTGATAGTCGAAGAAATCGTTTAGCTTTCTTTTTAGAAAAAAGAAAATCCTTTATTAGGTATACTTAAAAAGAAAATTAACAAAAATCGACAACTGATACGAATGCTAAAAAAGAAATACCGTAATTTCGCACGTATACGCCGCACCTCAGACAATTCGATTTCCTACCAGAATTTATTTTAAATAAAATGTGACTTACCTCTGCTGAGCACTTATTTCACTTCTTATTTTCAATAAAATTTCCGGTTTGAAAAAGACTTAACTAAGCTGCGGCGCTTACGCGCGAATTTACGGTATAGACTGAAAAGAAATATAGACAAAAAGTTGTTATGTTTTAACCGTTTGAGTGCTATGAAGCGCGATAGCGCCGCAATGTATCTGCGGATCAAACAAATTTTGTTTCAACCCAGAAATTTTATTCAATAATTGAAATCATTTAATTTTTATTCAACAGTTCAAGTATTTACAGCGATCTAGGGACTTACATTTTATAAGATAAAATTTCTGGGTTGAAACACAATTTTTTGTTCCACGGATTATAGGCCGAATTTTCAGCACTCAAACGGTTAATTCGCCTTCAATCGATCTATTCAATATTTAAATTTATTTAATATTTAATTATAACTTTGGGATTGCTACTGAGTTGTTTTGAAATATTAAGATTATTTGTTTACTAATCTTAAAATTGACGATTGTTATTAGAATGTTTCGCTTATTATAATTGCTCATTTCAAATTTACGTTCACTTTTATTTTTTAAATGTATATCCGATGGAACTATTTTTATAACTTTTTTAATCTGACAGAAGTTGATCCATGAAGATCATGACGTTTATCCATGAAGTTAAAACTAACATTTTGAAAAGGATTTATACAAATAAAATTCAGTTTTACTCAAATGGATTTCTTAAGAAACAGCACACATTGTAATCCTCTGACTGAAAAACAAATGCATTACTTCAAGTGGATTCAAAGTTATTACAACGATCTACTTTAAGTGTATATCCTCAAGCATTTCGATAAAAACAACTACGATATATATTTTTGAAGAGGTTCATATCGAAATCTATAAAATATTAATGTTAACCCGAAAACTTCAATATCTCCTAAACAAACAGTATTCATATATTCGTAAAACATATAATAGAATGTATTATAATTTAAATTTATTTCTTCAGATGTATTGCTGTTTGCTTCTTTAAATGTATATCCTGCAGTATTTTGATAAGAAAAAAAAACTACAATAAGGACAAAATAAAATGTATAAATATTGAGGTTAATACGAAAACTATAAAATATTTTAAATGAATAAGATTAAAGTTTTTTCAAAACTATATAAAACAGAATATAGTGCGGTCTATATTCTGAAAAAAAATATATATGAAATACTGTTCAAAAAGAAAAACAAAAACATTAATTCACAATTTAATTATGATTATATATGTCTTAACTTTTTTTCCGTTTCAAAATTATTTTGATAAATATTTTTCAACGCGGAAATAAAGTCTATTGTCTCTGAAATTAAACCAACAATTGTAAAATCATTGAAATAAAAGCAACTCGATTTTATTTTTTTTTCTAAATTGGAATGTTTACTCTCAGCTCTCAGTAAGCATTGAAGACCTAGATTGGAATTAAAAAAAAATCCCTGACGGCTCGGCCTACAGGCACAGGTAGATTTCGAAGACGCAGACCGTGGGGCGCCTGTTTGTCGGGAATTGCGGAAGAAATTACCTTTTTGCGATGATGCTGCATTTGGAACCGCCTACTTCGAAACCAAACTTGTTTGCAGGCGGAGTCAGCAAGGATTTTTTTTTTTTTTGCTATAAGAATTGGTTCTATAAAAAACATGTCAATATAAAAGTTTTATATAAGATTAAGAGGATTTATAATAAATTTAAGCGGATTTGAAATCTTGTGAATTGACGAAGTTATGATTTTTTTTTCTTCTAAAACCCCCCTCCCCCCCCTTAAGACAATTTTTAATTATATCAAAAATCTCTCATACATAAACTTTCGGCCCTTTTCCTAGAAGTAATAATAACTTCAAACGTATTCGAAACGTATCATAATTAAGAAATTATGGGTTTTTTCTGTTATCACAAAAAGACCCCCCCATCCCCCCCTTGGTTCGATTTTGCCCATTAACGAACTTGACCGAGATTTTATGCCCCTTGATTTTATGTATCAGTTTCAAAAAGATGCGGGAGTTGGAACCGCCTACTTCGAAAAATAACTTGTTTGCAGGCGGAGCCGGCAGGGATTTTTTTGTTTTTCATTTTTTTTGCTATAACGGTTGGTCCTATAAAAAACTTGTCAATATAAAAGTTTTAGATAACATTAGGAGCATTTATAATAAATTTAAGCGGATTTGAAATCTTGGGAATTGACGAAGTTATGAATTTTTTTCTTCTACACCCCCCCTTCCCTCCCCCTCCCTTAAGGCAATTTTTAATTATATCAAAAATCTGTCATACATAAGTTTTTGGCCCTGTTCCTAGAAGTAATAATAACTTTAAACGGATTCGATACGTATAATAATAAAGAAATTATGAGGGTTTTTCTGTTTTCACAAAAAGCCCCCCCATTTCCCCTCCCCCCTTTGTCTCGATTTTGCCCATTAACGAAATTGACCGAGATTTTATGACCCTTGATTTTATGTATCAGTTTGGAAGAGATTTATGCTGAATTTTTCCATTTATCGTGGTCAGAAAAAAGTGAGATAGATAGATAGATATATATATAAACTTTTGAACTGGGGGTGGTTCTGGGTTCTGGGAGTCATGATCGGCGTAGATCTGCAAAAAATTTTCAAAATTTCCAACTTAGGTGAGAATGTAATAGGTAGTATTTCTTACGAAATCTACCTAAAAATATTCAGCTTTAAATATATACATATTCTAAATCGTTCCTTTAAGTGGAAATTTGATTGTATTTAAAAGCCTGCCATCAAAACTATAAGTTCGAAATTGAAATTTACATGTAAATGTATTTAAATAAAAATAATTATATTTATTCGATTGGATGTCTTCAGAAATATCAAATATGGCAATCAACGATCTAACGATCTATTGAAACTACTTATAACAGATTTAACGTTATTACAGTTTTCTACATTAAGTGTACATCCTCAGGTAATTTGACAAAAATTTATGCTATACATATATATTAACAAATTGACAGTAAATATATATAAAACAGAACGTTTAAGCCGAAAACTATAGATAGAATATATAAAATAAAAACAAAATCTAAGAAATATCCTACAAAATTTTTTATTTTGCAAACAGTTATAATGTAATCTAAAAGGATTACTTCATAAGGATTCAAGTTTGTTACAATTTCTTGCTTTAAATATACAGGGTGTAACTGAAATGCTTCAACAAACTTTGAGGGATGATAGTACTCATGAAGACGAACAAAAAATGCAATGGAACATGGGGTCGCAAATGACGTTTAACCCCTTCAGGGGCAGTGGTATGTTTATGAAAGTGCTTAATTTTAATTCCAAAACGCCATAATGTCACCAGAATTTTGCTAAAATATTTTCCATTTAATATGTATGTGAAATATAGCCTTTTTCTTATTTACAAACATATTTTTTTATAAATTCCTGTGCCAGTCATTTATTTCAACATTTTAGTACTAAAAGTAGTTTGCCCCTAAAAGGCTTAAAGGATAAAAATAGAGAAAATGCGTCTGAAAACGGACTGGCAACGGAATTTACAAAAAAATTGTTTGTAAATAAGAAAAAGGCTATATTTCACATAAATATTAAATGGAAAAGATTTTAGCAAAATTCTGGTGCCATTGTGGCGTTTTGGAATTAAAATTAAGTGGTTTTTTAGACATACCACTGTCCCTGAAAGGGTTAAATGTCATTTGCGACCCCGTGTTCTATTGCATTTTTTGTTCATCTTCATGAGTACTATCATCCCTCAAAGTTTGTTGAAGCAGTTCAGTTACACCCTGTATATTCTGACATACTTTGCAAATTTGACAGAAAAAATGCTAAAGATTAAGGTTAAACATTGAAATCTCTTGAATAAATAGGATGGAAACTTTCTGAAAATCATTTTAGAAAAGGAATAGAGTGTAATCTTTTTAAAAATAAAATACTAGTCATGAAAAAGATGTTTAATGATATTTTTTGTCATCACGAGTTTTTCAAAGCTATCATCATATATATTATTTCTGACATTCTTTGCAAATTTGATAGAAAAAATGCTAAAGATTAAGGTTAAACATTGAAATCTCTTTTGAATAAATAGGATGGAAACTTTCTGAAAATCATTTTAGAAAAGGAATAGAGTGTAATCTTTTTAAAAATAAAATACTAGTCATGAAAAAGATGTTTAATGATATTTTTTGTCATCACGAGTTTTTCAAAGCTATCATCATATATATTATTTCTGACATACTTTGCAAATTTGACAGAAAAAATGTTAAAGATTAAGGTTAAACATTGAAATCTCTTGAATAAATAGGATGGAAACTTTCTGAAAATCATTTTAGAAAAGGAATAGAGTGTAATCTTTTTAAAAATAAAATACTAGTCATGAAAAAGATGTTTAATGATATTTTTTGTCATCACGAGTTTTTCAAAGCTATCATCATATATATTATTTCTGACATACTTTGCAAATTTGACAGAAAAAATGTTAAAGATTAAGGTTAAACATTGAAATCTCTTGAATAAATAGGATGGAAACTTTCTGAAAATCATTTTAGAAAAGGAATAGAGTGTAATCTTTTTAAAAATAAAATACTAGTCATGAAAAATATGTTTAATGATATTTTTTTGTCATCACGAGTTTTTCAAAGCTATCATCATATATATTATTTCTGACATACTTTGCAAATTTGACAGAAAAAATGCTAAAGATTAAGGTTAAACATTGAAATCTCTTGAATAAATAGGATGGAAACTTTCTGAAAATCATTTTAGAAAAGGAATAGAGTGTAATCTTTTTAAAAATAAAATACTAGTCATGAAAAAGATGTT
The DNA here is from genome assembly GCA_963931845.1 of Maratus michaelseni. Classification (NCBI taxonomy): domain Eukaryota; kingdom Metazoa; phylum Arthropoda; class Arachnida; order Araneae; family Salticidae; genus Maratus; species Maratus michaelseni. Next base: position 24,965,917 of record OZ007589.1, on the reverse strand, counting down.
TAATGATATTTTTTTGTCATCACGAGTTTTTCAAAGCTATCATCATATATATTATTTCTGACATAATTTGCAAATTTGACAGAAAAAATGCTAAAGATTAAGGTTAAACATTGAAATCTCTTGAATAAATAGGATGGAAACTTTCTGAAAATCATTTTTGAAAAGGAATAGAGTGTAATCTTTTTAAAAATAAAATACTAGTCATGCAAAAGATGTTTAATGATATTTTTTTGTCATCACGAGTTTTTCAAAGCTATCATCATATATATTATTTCTCCTGTCAACATCCCTTTTTCTGAGAAAATACGAAACGCATAACTGCGAATGAGATATCACAGGAAAGGATTTTGAACAGGCTGCTGACATAGTACACTTACATTTCTTTAAAATATGTTTTTCGATTAAAAATTGCTGTTAATTAAAAATTAAATCGACATTGTTTTCCTAAATGAAATGAAAGGTTTTCTCATATCAGTGTTGCCACGAAAATAAAATACTGCATTATCGGATGACGTAATCCTCTAATGCAATTAACCCTTTCCGGCGTGGAGTAAGTCTGTTTTTAAAATGACGAAACTATGGACTGACACCAGGATTTACAAAAGAATTAATTAGAAAAAAGAAACTTAATTATTTTCCTGTACTTTATAAAAGGAAAAATTTAATTAAATATTCTTGGTGCCATTTGTCAGTTTTGGAATTAAAATTAAGTGTCCTTTTTTGTTGACACCGCCCGCTAAAGGGTTAAAATGCGATTGTTAATTTATTTCTTGCGCGTACTTTTTGAAAAAATATCGATCTTTTAATCAGGTTTTTATTTAATTTTTACGCGTGTGTCACTTATGGTATATTTGTTTTCTTTGTTTAATTATGACTGTGTATATGAAGTTAAGAAGTTTCATAAATGTGAACGTTCGTTTTTTTTAGTAGATTACGTAATTTAAGGATTATCTTCCAATTAGATATATAGTTCATTAGGATTTACAAAATTTGTAAGTATTTAATTTTTAATATTTGATTAAGCTGTTAATATGCCAGCGAAGTCTGACGTCACTTAAATGGCTGCCGGACCACAAAGTTTGGACTTCTCATGTTTAAGTTCCCATACGCTTGCAAAAAAGTGGTGTACCAAATATGGAGTTATGTATTTAAGACATTTCTGGAAAAGTTTTGCAAAATCTGAGGAAATGCAATTGAATATGATTTTACTAAACGTCTGATTCTGTGTTGCAATTTTTTTATAATTCGTTTTTTTTTTCATTATAAGGGTCTTGAAAACCTAGATAAATGACCTTGGCGAGAGAAGAAAATTTGGCAAAAAAAAATTTCGACCAATCTATTCCCATTTTCTTATATACAAGCGATCATCATATATATGATTTCTGCTGTCAACATCCCCTTTTTCTATGCACATACAAAACAGACAACGATGAATGAGGTATCATTCGAAAGGTTATTTTTGAACAATTTCTGACATAGTACACTCTCATTTCGTTGAAACGCGTTGTTTGGATTTAAAAAAAAAATCAGTTAATTAAAAATTAATGTTAAAACGTACCAGGAAATAATCTCAAAGATTGCAGTGCGAAAGTTTCGCACGGACCCTTCTGGTATATATTATTTCTGCTGGCAACATCCCTTTTTCTATGAATTCACGAAACGCACAACAACGAATGAGGTATTGAAAGGGTTTTAAAGTGGCTTCTGACACAGTACACTATCGTTTCGTTAAAACATATTTTTTGATTAAAAATCCTTTAATTAAAAATTAAATCAGCATTATTTTCATAAATGAAATGAAATCTTTTGTTCAAATGAATGTTGCCACAAAAATAAAATACCGTATTATATAATGCTCAACAATGAAAAATAATAAAAAATAATAAATAGTACAAAAGAGGTAAAATGTGACGTTCTCTCACGGATCTATTTTAGATTTATTATTAAAAACCAAAATTTAAATTAAAACGTTCAGAAGAGAAAAAAAATATTATACTGGGGGATTACAGATGAATATCCCAACTTTGAAGGGCTATATCTTCTGAACCGTGTATCTGTCTTCTGAAATGTAGTGTTCCATTTCGCACATCGAAGTGAGCGAGAAGTTAAGAAGTTTTATAAATGTAAAGGTTCTTTTTTTTGGCGAGAGATGGCGTAACGAGCGGCGGGTTAAAAGTGAACCGGCATGTTCCGTTGCGAGTTCATTCAGTCAATTGCTGCAGAGATGACAACGGAACAATAAAAGGCGTTCTGTGTAATCAAATTTTGAACTGAAAACGAGGATAACTGCAGCTATAGCAACTGTAACACCCGACGTGCTGAAAACCGTGTGGGAATTCTCCTACAGAATGGATGTCGTTCGTGTCGCAGGTGGTCAAATTGAACATTTTAAATGTTTGCTATTAGCAACTTCACAATCTTTTTTTTATGTATTTTTCACAAATGAGTGCATCTTCTATACTTTTGTTAATAAATCCCTTCAAAGTTGGGATATTCATTTGTAATCACTTTGTAGATTGATCGAAGCAGTGGTATTTTACACGCATAAAAGGTATGATTTGTTATATTATATTTAATTGTAATTTAAGTGTATTTCAATTTATTTTTCTTTGTCTCATATTTTTCCCGAAGAAGATGACATCATCTTCTAATGCAGTCAAATACAATTGCTAATTGTTTTTCCCTCGTGCGTGCCTTTTTCTATCTTCGAAGAGATTTTACTTTTAGGTATAAATGTGATGATATTCAGGCTTGACTAATGTTGTTTGCAGATATTTTTATTCTTAATTTTTCTTTAGAAGTTTAAACCTGCATCTAAAAAATATTAGATATTACCAGAGGTACAAAAATCTAGGCGCGAACAAGCTGATTCCCACCACTAAATTTTATTAGTATTATTCGTGAAATTTTACTAGTATACTTCGTCTAAATTTTATCAGTATTCTTATTAGGCGAAGAATACTAAAAATTTAGTGGTGGAAATCGGACCATTGGCGCCTAGATTTTTGCACTCCTGGATATTACTAAAAATTATTAGACTGCAGTGCAAATTTCTCGCATGACTACACTGGTTTATTATACACTTTAATGTTGAAAGAAATCATATTATAGACTTTATTACAATTTGCTAATCACGTTCTTCTTATCCATCGATTTACTTCGTATATAACGATAAATATGGAGTAGAGATCAAACGTACAGAACATATCAGTTTTTCTTCATCTGTTAAAGTTTCACAAAATAATCGAAGCAAGCAAACATTTTCAGAGCTAATTTATAATGGAAATTGCATAATTTAGCATCTCTTAAAACTTGCGGAGAGACAATAGTACGTAATAGAGTGTCGAATACAGCTAAAAATTTCGTAAAATTCGGGAAGACTAGGCCCATCCGTCTTTCAGTTATTAACTATTTAGTGGATTCAATATCTTCAAGATATACCATTGATAACCGTAGCTTTTCTACTAAGTACTACTCGGGTTCTGCTGTTTGCATATCATTTTGATTTATACGAGCAGGGAAGACCGAGCAATGCTCGGTCAAATTTAACTTTGAGTTCAAATATCATAACCCATGACCAAAATGACCCACTAATCAAATTTTCTCGAACATGTGACCAAGCTCAATTGTCTTCTCGTGTTCGAAACCCATAGGATATAAAATTTAATCAAAATAGTCTGAGCAGTTTTATAGATAAAATTAGCTTGACCCACAGTAACCCAAAAGTGACTCACTAATCAGATTTTCTTGAGCATGTGACCTAGCCCAATCATTTTCTCGTGGCTCAAAACCATAGGATACAAAATTTAGTTCAAATCGAATGAGCCGATTTTAAAATAAAAATAGCTTGACCCATAATGACCCATGACCAAAATGGCCCACTAATCAAAATTTCTCGAACATGTCACCTAGCCCAACAGGCTTCTCATGCCCGAAAACCATAGGATGCAAAATTTAGTCTAAATAGTCTGAGGCGTTTTTTTTATAAAACTAGCTTGACCCACAGTGACCCCAAAAATGACCCACTAATCAAATTTTTTTGGACATGTGACCTAGCCAAATGATTTTCTCGTGGCTGAAACTGGTAGGATACAAAATTTATTCAAAATCTTTAAGCCGTTTTTTAGATAAAATTAATTTGACCCGCGTTGACCCAAAAATGACCACTAAAATAAAGTTCTCGAACATGTGACCAAGCTCTATAGTTTCCTCGTGCCCGAATTGGTAGGATACAAAATTTAGTCAAAATAGTTTGAACCGGTTTGTACATACAATTAGCTTGACCCTGACCCATGGTGACCCAAAATGACCCACTAATAAAATTTTCTCGAATATTTGACCCAGCCCAATGGTTTTCTGGTACCCCAAAATGGTAGGATACAAAATTTCGTCAAAATCGGTAGAGCCGTTTTTAAGATAAAGTTTGCAAAACCACACACACACACAACATTTGCTCGTATTAGAATATATGATTTTTCCTTCTGGATGACAAGATTTTTTTATAATATTGGCTATCAAGCTCTTTTCCAATCAAATCAAAAATTTTCACTACATCATAGAGTTGTGTTGTTCTGACTGAAAGAAAACGCTTTAAATTTATTTAAAATTCACAAAGTATCTACATGCTTACATGCATCGAAAAGTAGGCAAATTATCCTGTACCTTAAAAAAGAAATAAATGATTGACATTTAAGCGCTACTATATCTTATTTTATTTCAGAAATGTATGACAAGTCCATCTGTTTGCACTCAGTGTTTGCAAAATCAAATACCGGTATATCTATTCTGTTTCATAAAAACGCGCATTTAAGTTATTATGGTAGAATGAAATGGTTTGTTATCGTATGATTGTGACCGATTTTCAAACATATATTTGTAACTTGTATGTTAGATCACTAATAATGCGAAAAGATTTTGTAAGGAAAATTTATATTCACGAAGTAAAAAAATGTGAAGATATAGAATTTAAATAAATAAATCACAATCTTAAATATTGCGTTTGATTTTTTTTTCTTTTTTTTTTTTTTTATATTTGCCAAAACGTTTGAAAATAAAACTAATTATTTTTTAGAGTAGTCTGGCGATAAAATTAGATTAACTTCTTGAAATATAATACTTTACAGTCAGCCCAAAAAAATGCAACCCGCCATGCATTCTAAACTCCAAATTATCGCAGAAAAAGACCACTATTCGGCTGGAAATATTTTTTTTTTTCAATTAATATTAGAAAATTAATACTGAATAATTAATGCTGCATGCTGAAACTATACCAAATATTATATGATTTCTAAATTAATTTTCAAGAAGTAGGAACCAATGCTTTTTTTTAAGAAATCGATTTCCAAAAGCTTGAATCATGCGAATCCAAAATTACAGCTAAAATTGTTTTTGAGTTATTGTCAGAAATGTCTCGCATTGCAATCTCTTTTGAAACTGTGATAAATGAATTTAAAATTAGGAGTTCTAAATTTAAAACTTCATAAATTCTAAACTACTTGTCCGAATGTCTCCTGTTTTGTATGTTAAGTTAAAATTTACAGAGAAAAAACCAAACATGATATCAAAACTAAGTGTCCCTAATTCACATTTCAGTATGAATACGGATCCCTAAGCATTCTTTTTAACATAAATTGCGAAAATATTTAATTTACTGTAGAATGTCTATTTTGTCTGTTTTGTGAAACAATTTGTTTATATATCTTTTTTTTCTGGTCGATTGTAAATTCTCATTTCTTTGTATTACAATTTAATTTATATATTAAAAAGGGGGGATAATACACACAGAAAAATCTTAATTAACATTCCTTTTTCATTTAATGAAGTAGTACTTGATAATCTTAGGAATATTACTACAATTTTATATTTGGATAAAGACTTGCGCTCCTCCGAATTTCAACTACTATAATCACAAATATCATATTTACTTTGTGGCGACTCCTCCGTGCAGTGCTCTCTGGCTGTTGCTGCTGTGGACAAATTCTAGAGTCTAACTACCTTAGCATCGAGCAACTCATTCATGCAGTTACTCTAGCTGTTTCGACAGTGGACAAATTTCACCAGCGAGACCGACTGATACTGAGATATGGAAGTACTCTACTTCTCGACACCCACTTCGATGGTTCTGCTTTCCGAAGCGAATTTTCCAGACGACAGAATCGGACGGGTTGATAAGATGCAAGATCTCTCAAACAAGGCTGGACTCATTATTTTTCTTCTGGATGGCAACAGTCGAATGCGCTAGTATTTAAAACTGGAATTTATGGACAAGAGAAGGTGATGAAGTCAGGAGAGCATGACAAGCTATGCAAGCTGGCTATTGCAGCCTTATGTGGTCTTTAGCAGTGCAAAAAGCACGTTAAATTTTATTTTATAAATATCTTAAGTTAAACTTATGTTTTGTTAGGTTAATAAAAGAATTGGTTAACCTCCATTCGTCTAGCCTATTCGTCTACATCTTTCCACACGCTACTATATTAAGCTGTAGGGCGTAGTTCATATTACAGGTATACTTACCCATGCCTCTCGTGCTCTACAGATTTGGTGACCCTGGACGTCCACAGATCTGGTGACCTTAGTGAAAAGTTTCTTGACGGCTGACCGCTCTAGACTAACCGGAAACATATCTGTTTTCAAATGAGTATGTTCCAATTCTTATTACATTAAGTATTTATTATACCATATGCTGTCGCTATGCCGGACGACGAAATTTCTCGTATCGCATTTCGTGCACCCCCCGTTTGGAAATCTGATATAGACTTGTGGTTTCTTCAAGTAGAATTAGGATTTGTGACGGCAGGAATTACTAACGACGATACAAAGTTTCATTGTGTGGTGGCTGCTTTAGACACAGATATTTTGTCTTCAATACGTGATCTAATCCGTACACCCCCTGCCACAAATGCTTATAAAACCTTAAAATCTCGCATTACGGAGCAATTTTCTCAATCTGCGATTGTTCGTTTGAGAACGCTTTTACAAGATTTGCAATTAGGCGATAAACGCCCCTCTCAGCTGTTACATGAAATGAAAACTCTCGCTACTGATAAAATATCAGAAGATGTTCTGCGTACACTTTGGCTTCAGCGTTTGCTAGTATCCGTTCAGCAAATTTTGTCGATAAGTAAAGATAATCTAACTGATTTGGCTAAAATAGCCGATAAAATTTGTGACATTCCTGGTTTGGCACCAGTATTATCTGAAGTGAAAACATCTGGTATTTCCTCAGAACTTGATGGATTAAAACGTCAAATCGACATACTCCATAAACGTTTGGATGACTTAACTCGGTCTACTACACGGACACGTAGTTTGAGTAAGAACAGACCTCTTACACGTACTCGTTCCAGAAGTAATTCTCGTGAATCCAGGAACCAGAAATTATGTTGGTACCATTTTCGATTCGGAAATAAAGCTAAAAAATGTACAGGATTGTGTAACTTCGCTAAGGAATTAGATACGACTTCGTGTATGGAAAATAATAGCAACTGTGCAACTCGTCTGTTTTTGTCAGATAGGAAATCCGGTTTCCGCTACTTGGTGGATACCGGCGCAGCTTGTAGTACTTTTCCCCGAGACCCTTTACTGCATAAAACACCTGATACACACTTATCCTTATACGCTGCTAATAGATCAAAAATCTTAACTTATGGTACATGTCAGTTAACGCTTGATCTTGGGCAACACAAACCACTAAAATGGACTTTTTTAATAGCAGAAGTGGACCGCCCTATCTTAGGTGCAGATTTTTTACAACATTTTGGGTTAATAGTGGATATGAAAAACCGGAGAATCATTGATAGCATATCTCAAAAATCCTCGAAAGGCGTTTTTACGTCTGGAAATGCCCTGGGATTAAAAACAGTTTCCAGCATTACGGTGTATCATAAGCTGTTGCAGAAATACCCCAGCATTACTAAACCGGCTATGTTTCATGTCACTCGCAAACCTCATTCTGTTATGCACACAATTTTGACAAAAGGTCCTCCTATTTTTTTCGAGACCCAGAAGATTATCTTATGAAAAACTGCAAATCGCTAAAAAAGAGTTTAAATCCTTAATGGATCAAGGTTTAATTATACCATCAAAAAGTCCATGGGCGAGTCCAATCCATATGATACCCAAAAAGATTGGGGAATGGAGAATTTGTGGCGATTTTCGCCGCTTAAACTCTGTCACTGTTACTGACCGCTATCCCCTCCCACACATTCATGATTTCTCTTACGGCTTAACTGGAAAAAGTATTTTTTTTAAATTGGACCTTATGAAAGCCTACCACCAGATTCCTTTGGACGAAGCGTCCATCCAAAAGAGTGCCGTTACTACACCTTTTGGTCTCTTTGAATATTTATTCATGTGTTTCGGTTTATCGAATTCAGCGCAAAGTTTCCAGCGCTTTATGGACGAAGTTTTAAGATGTCTTGATTGTTTCGTTTATCTCGATGATGTATTAGTAGCCTCGGAAAACGAGGAAACACATTTAAAAGATCTTGAAAAAATATTTCACAGTTTGCATTCTTATGGTTTAGTGCTTAACGTCGGAAAATGCATCTTTGGCGTAAAGGAGTTACCATACCTAGGATTTTTAGTCAACAGTATAGGAATAGCTCCTTTGCCAGAAAAAGTCTATAAATTACTTAATTTTCCACTACCAAAAACTGTTAACGAATTAGGTAGATTTTTAGCTATGATAAATTTTTATCATAAACATTTAAAAGGAACGGCATCTATTCAGGCTCCATTACACAAAAAAAATGACAATTCTCCCATTCTTTGGACTGATGCAACTGTGCAGTCTTTTGAACAATGTAAGAAAAGCATTGCAGACCCAACTTTACTATTTCACTATCTGCCTGGGGCACAAATTTCGTTACATGTTGATGCTTCGGATATCGGTATCGGTTCCGTATTACAACAAATTTTTAATGGCGATATTCAGCCTCTCGCATTTTTTTCCCGTAAATTGACACCTACTGAACAAAAGTATAGTACCTATGATCGCGAATTGCTTGCAATTTATTGTTCTATTCGTCATATAATTTTCGTCATATAATTGAAGGGCGTCAATTTACTGTATTTACTGATCATTAGCCACTAACGTTCGCATTTGTAAACCAGAGTGACAATAGCTCACCTCGACAACAGCGACATTTAGAATACATTTCCCAATTTACTACAGACATTCGCTACATCCCTGGAAAGGATAATATAGTGGCTGACGCCTTTTCCCGTATTTCGGAAATTAAAGTGCCTGAGAGTATTGATTATCTCGATCTTGCAAAAGATCAGTGTGACGATGCTGAATTGCGTTTACTTCGGGATTCTGACACCCTCAAAATGATCCCCCTTGAACTTTCTCCTTCTATACTGCAACTTTGGTGTGATATATCGACAGGAACTGCGAGACCTTACGTACCGCCAAATTTTCGTTTACCCATTTTTTTTTATGCTGCATAATATTTCGCATCCAGGTGTTAAAGGATCAGTCGACCTCATTCGAAAACGTTTTGTCTGGAAAAATTTACGTAAGGATGTAACAGAGTATGCTCAAAAGTGCATCGCCTGTCAGAAAAGTAAAATACATCGTCATGTAAAATCTGAAATAGGACATTACCCACTCCCTAAATGTAGATTTAGACATATTCATCTAGATATCGTTGGGCCACTCCCACCATCGAATGGATTTCGATACTGCTTAACTTGCATTGATCGATATACCAGATGGCCAGAAGTTTTTCCCATGACAGATATAACTGCAGATACGATAGCTCGAACGTTCTATAATGGTTGGATTGTCCGATTTGGGGTCCCAGAATTCATAACTACAGACCAGGGTCGACATTTCGAAAGCGACCTTTTCAAAGCACTTGCGAAATTTCTTGGCGCACATAAAACTCGCACAACAGCATATAACCCTTCCTCCAATGGTGTGATTGAAATTTTTCATCGTCGCCTTAAAAGTACCATTAAATGCCACGCGACAGACAAATGGACAGAAATTTTGCCAACGATACTTTTGGGACTGCGAAGTGCATTCAAACCTGATTTGCATTCCTCCCCGGCAGAGCTGGTTTACGGTTCCCCTCTTTGCCTTCCCGGCGAATTTTTTCGTTCCCAAACGACACAGCCGGAACATCACGAATTCTTAATTTTACTCCGGGAAATGATGCACCGCGTCCGACCAGTTCCAACTTCGCATCATACCAAAATTAATGTTTTTGTCCATCCTGAGTTGATGACGTCATCCCATGTCTTTGTCCGAAAAGACTATGTTCGTAAACCTCTGGAACAACCCTACGATGGTCCTTATCCAGTTACGAAACGTAACGACAAGTATTTTTCTTTCAATATTAATGGACGTGACACTCATATTTCCATTAATCGACTCAAGACTGCTTTTTTATTCAATACCGCCGATCTGGACTAAGATCCTACGTCATATGTTACCCGCAGTGGGCGACATGTAAAATTTTTACTTCCTCCCAAACATCTTGTTTAATCTTTTTCTTTTCGTCTTTCAGACTGGAGGGGGAGTACCTGTGGCGACTCCTACGTGCAGTGCTCTCTGGCTGTTGCTGCTGTGGACAAATTCTAGAGTCTAACTACCTTAGCATCGAGCAACTCATTCATGCAGTTATTCTAGCTGTTTCGACAGTGGACAAATTTCACCAGCGAGACCCACTGGTACTGAGATATGGAAGTACTCTACTTCTCGCCACACACTTCGATGGTTCTGCTTTCCGAAGCGAATTTTCCAGACGACAGAATCGGACGGGTTGATAAGATGCAAGATCTCTCAAACAAGGTTGGACTCATTATTTCTCTTCTGAATGGCAACAGTCGATTGCGCTAGTATTTAAAACTGGAATTTATGGACAAGAGAAGGTGATGAAGTCAGGAGAGCATGACAAGCTATGCAAGCTGGCTATTGCAGCCTTATGTGGTCTTCCATATATATATTCCATTTTATATATATATATATATAAAAGTCTTAAAAAGTTAAATTGTGAGGAAGTGATAACTTTATCAAACAAGTGAATCGCACAAATATTTCATAAATGAAATTATGCTTAAAAAATTGTTATGGTTTTGTCGCCTTTTGCGGTCACCGTAGTATTTCTCTTATCTTTGAGACCTTAGTCGTATGGTATTTGCTGCCACCAGCGGTATTAGACAGATACTGGACACGTTGGGAAAAGAAGTTCCCACTTAATTAATCAACTAATAATTTATTGATTAAATCAGCATGAAAAAATGTTAGTGATATTCCTTATTGGTCAATGCAGATTATTATCACTTGCCGTATGCGACTGTCGAATGACAGTCTCCTTGATCGCACGTTTTACTCTATTTCGTTACGCACCACTCGTGCACATCGTTCCGTCTACGCTATAATTAGTTCACCCCGGATCAAGCTGCCCGATGCACGTTCTCTCTGCACACTGGGCTCTGCTTGCTACGCCGCTACTTTCTCGACACACCAACGACTGACTCGTCTCACACACTTCACGCCACTCTCTAAATCAACAGGGCCTGTCTTTCCTTCTTCACGGGGTTTCAACACCGGACCAAACATTTCTCTAGAACATTCCCCTTTTTATTATCTTCTGAAACCCGTTCGCCAGGAATCCAGTGCTCATTGTATTCCCATCCCAAAGCCGGATTAGTTACTTTCACAATGATCTCGTGAACATCCTGAAAATATATAAATGAATCAGGGAAATTCCATTGTCAATCACATACGGAAGTTTTATAGAAAAAGAAAAATATATATAAGAATACAATAATATATAATTTTGATTAAATATAATTAATTAAATTAGTTAGAAATATACAATATAGGTTCTGTTAAAGTCGAAACCTGACAAGAATGTAAAAATATTTTTGTATAATTCCATCCTTTTTAATTTTCTTTTGATTATTGCTTTAAGAAAATTGAACTCACCAAAATAGTGAAATGTTTTACTGATAACGACGGGCAAGTAATTATTTTCAAACGGAGGAAAATATGAAATATGCATCATATGTTAACATATATGTTAATATATTTCAATTAATTCTTTAATTAAAAAAATTTTTGCATGGAATTTCTATTCTCATAAAAAAAAGCATAGTTTTCTTAAAAAAAAAAAAAAGAAAGCAGGAAAAAAAATTGCTTGGGAAAGAAGAATTTATTGCCGAAAAGAAATTGAAGAAATAAGCAGTATGTTGATTCTATGAATTGAAAAAAAATATATATTACTTTTTTATTTTTTTATTTTTTAAGAAAACAAAAAATATTTGAATACATGCTTAATTTGTAATTCAAGCCATTGAATATAAACTTGAAAAAGGATCATTCAGGGGTGCAAAAATCTAGACGCCAATGGGCCGATTCCCACCACTAATTTTTTACTATTCTTCGCTTAATAAGAATACTGATAAAATTTAGACGAAGTATACTAATAAAATTTCAGGAAGAATACTAATAAAATTTAGTGGTGGGAATCAGCCCATTGTCGCCTAGATTTTGGCACCCCTGGGATAATTTATTTTTATGCTTTTGCAGTTGGTAAAATGCTTTATTTTAATAATGTTACGTGAAATTAGAAGGTAAATAAACAAAAATCGATTTTAAATTGAGTAAAATCTATCATTTTGTTAGATTTTATCTACGTTCCCAAGTGGCCCAAAACTTAAAAAGAAAAAGAAAACTTTATATTTTTGTTATTAAAGATATTTGATAGATTCTGCAGATGAGGCAGCTTTTAATGTTTTAACCCTTTCAGGGGAAAAGCACTTCCATTGCTAAAATGTTGAAATGTATGACTGACACCAGAATTTAAGAACAAATGTATTTGGAAATAAGTAAATCCATATTTCCCATACATAATAAACGGAAAATTTTATACCAAGATTCTGGTGTCATTCTGGGATTTGGGAATTAACATTAAGTGGTTTCATAAACATACCACCGCCATTGAAATGGTTAAACTGACAATACATTTGAAAATTTCCTGACGTGCTTCTTCGTACCCGTTTCATTAACACAGTGTTCGCCCTTTTTCCATCATTGGAAATTATTTCCATTCAATAAAATGACATGCAAAGTAAACTTAAATATCTTTCAGTGTCAAGTAATTGTGTTTCCGTAATGCTGAATCAATTTAGGACTTTTTGAAATTTTTTACTTTAAAATAAGGAAATGCAATTTTACATTTTTTTTCTTTTGAAAAAAGACAAATGACATTACTGAAATTTTCCTTGACATACCTGTTATAAAAATCCGTATAAACTTTTACTCGCTTTCCAGCTAATTTTAACCCAAACATCTCGTTCATAAAAATAGATTGCATGGAAGTTTTTCTTAATCCCATTTGCTTGTTTTTCATGTTAAGACTGAACACTGGTTTCAACATTTTAGCGTCTAGACAGATTTTATATTCGAGTATGTCTAAAGATTGGCAAAGTAAAGCACTAATATAAAACTGCAATCGAGGAACTAAGTTAGTGAATTCACTTAAAAAAAGTATCATGTGCTATGTTGCAAGTAGAATTTTTTTTTTTTCACATTAAGCGTCTGAGAACTTCCTGCTTTTTCAAAAAACTGCTCATAAAACTTGGGTTAACTTAATTTTAATTTGTGATTTGCCGCAAAAATACCTTTTATACTTTATATTACGTATTTATCATGAAATAAATAATGTTTCATTTTTAAAAAATAGAAAATTTGATGAAAAATCGTTTGAAAACGTTTTTTAAGGTCACCTTGAATACAAATTGCCTTAATTTGTTTGCATGTTTGTTATATATCAAAATAGTTAGAAATTTTCCAAGTAAAAGAATGATTGCGGTATATAAGCGTTTTCTAACTTTATAAAAAAGTTATTAAGAGATGCAATTTTCAGTAGCGACAAAAAGTAATTTGTAAGTAAGTAAAAAGTAGCATGTGGAAGTATTGATGATTTTGTTTACACAATATCTTGGGATAAGATAATAAAATATTTTAAGTCAATTATTATTTTAATTGAAATGAATACGTGTTATAAAATACATTTAAATGTTAATTAAATTTTTCTACGTTGTACATTTTAAAAAATAATGCAATAATATCTAAAAGTTGTTTTCCTTGACTTATTTGATCTAAAAAAAAAAGTAGGTGAAAAAAACTTTTAGAAATAATTGGTGTTGAAGTTCGAGAGAGCGTACAAACGCTAAAAAAAAAAAAAAAAAAAAAAAAAAATCCGCCTGCGACAGCCATAATTTTTGTCACGGAGCAGGCCTAGTATTCAGGGGGCGGTGCATCAATGCTGAGGAGCGTCAGTTTCGGCCTGTGCGCCAATCGCTGCCAGCGCCATCTATTGTTTGAAATTCGAATTTTTCGCCTAATAATTTTACATTGATTTAACTTATATACGTTATTAGTTTCTATAGAAATAATTTAATTTTAAATATAAAATTTATTTACTTTTTCCTAATGAATTATTTTTATTTTCAATTATAAGATATCATAACTATTTTTTTAGAAACACGAATTTTATCAAAAGTTTAATATATATTTATATATTTGTATATAACCATATTTTATAGATTAATGATTAGAAATACCTATTTCAATGTAAAAATTATTTCTTCTGATCCTTTAAATATAGTCTTATATATTGAATTTTTATTATTATTTGTATTAACTAATTAATAATTTCATATTAATTTGAATTATATATATAAATAATTTTCGGATCAATATTTACTTTAAAAATATAAATTCGATTTATTATTTTTTCCCTGACCATTTTAAATTATAATTTATATATATATATATATATATATATATATATATATATATATATATATATATATATATATATATATCTTTTATTATTCTTATTAAATGAGTTTTTTTTTAATTATAAGAAATAAAAAGAAATAAAAAAATATGTTACAAATAAGAATTTTATCAACAGTTTAATATATATTTACATATTTGTATATATTCAAAATTTACCAGTTAAGAGATTATAAATATGCATTTTTAAATTAAACAATCTATTTAAAAAAACCTTATTTCCATTGTAAAAGATAATTTTTATGTAAGTTTCAAAATCGAATCATATTTAAGTCTTCTTATCGAGCATAATTCTTTTTATTATTCTTCTTCTATTAATTATTGTTTTCTGATCTTTTTAAAAATTACATATATCATATATATTATTTCTCCTGTCAACATCCCTTTTTCTCAGAAAATACGAAACGCAGAACGACGAATAAGATGGTATATGAAAGGATTTTGAACTGGCTTCTGACATAGCACACTTAACAATTCGTGAAAACATGTTTTTAATTAAAATTTGCTAAAAATTAAAAAATAAATCGGCATTGTTTTCATAAAAGAAATGAAAGGTTTTATTCAATGTATAGTTGCCACAAAAATAGAATACCACATTATATGATGCTCAGCAATGATTATAAAAGACACCACACGGGTTTATTTTATATTTATGATTAAAAAGCGAAATTGAAATTGAAATGTTTAGATTTATGTTTCTATGCCCCATGTTTTCCCGAAGCAGATGACGTCATCCTCTAATGCAGTTAAAATACGATTGTTAATTTTTTTTTTCTCGCGCGTGCATTTTGCAATCTTGGATCAGTTTTTACTATAACTTTGATGGAATAAATTAAATGATATTCTAGCTTGACTAAAAACTAAATGCTGTTTGCAGATATTTTTATCCTTACTTTCTCTTTATATGTTTAAACCTGCATCTAAGAAATATTACATATTGATAAAAAATGGTACTTCTCTATTATCCCGTCGACCACTTTTCATAACAAAAAACTAACGCCAAATAAACGGGAGAACGTTGCCATTGGAATATCAAAATAAATAAATGAATAAAATATAAGAATTTAAGGACACAATTGTTATTTTAATGAATGAAATAACTAATAAATCAGTAAAACATAATGAAAAATACACACAAATGTCGCTTTAAAAACCACTTGATGACGTAACAAACACATATAATGCTTCTGAAATCAAGTAAATGGGACTGCATTTTTGGCGTTTAATCTTACAGTTTGGCGATAGTTTTTTGTTATGAAAAGTGGTCGACGGGATAATAGAGCAGTACCTAAAAAATATTAGATTTCAGTGCGAAATCCTCGCACGGGTCCTCTGGTATTTATATATTTATACTAGGGGGGCTACCCCCTGCGAGCTACGCTCGCCAACCCCCGCTCAGACTTCGAGGCCTCTAAAAACATGACAGCGTGCTTCGTTTTAAAAATATTGGTAAATCTGTAATTGGGTTGCCATGCTTTTAACGTTTTAATGGGGCATTTTTTTATTATCATGGCCTCATACACAGCTGTTGCAACAACTGACGACTGTTTTAGGGATTGATAAGTAAAATCAATTACACCTTGAAATCCAGCTTGTATAAAATGGTTAGGTTTAAATTGTGGCTGCATCTCGCACTTTTATAACAACGATCTGTATTCTATTCTTCCTTTGCGTTTAAGGATGAGAAAAATTCCATCTGCTTGTGAATAACATTAAGAACCACGGTATTGAAAAGTACTATGTTATAGACATTTTCAGTAACAGGTTTTGATTTTCTCTGTATTTTAGTGCACCATCATGCATATTTTCATGTTATTTTAAATATGTAAATTATTTATTTTAATTAATATGTATATACAAATTTTCTAATAATTATTTATCATACAAAATTAATTAAATATTTTTGCATGCATGCCTGCATTTATTCGGCATCAATTGATGAGATATTTAAACAAATTTGCTATCCGCGATAATTTTACACCATGTTATGTCACTTGAATATTGTCCATAAGAAAATCGGGTACTTTTCCAGTATAGGATCCTTTGCTTTTAGGTTTGTCGTAATTCGAGTTTCAAAAACGAATAGATTCGTTAATATACATATATTTGTTGCCAAAAGTTAGGAAAACAAACCCAATGAACTTTTGGTGATTTTCTATAATAGGGGTCTTGACGCTTTTTTAAAAAGCTTGGCGCAATTCGGGCATCAGAAAGTGAGATTTGGTGCCAAATGACATAAACAGCCATGGAAACAAATTCGACGATTTTTTTTTTGTTTATATGCGTATTTTAATTATACGTATATTATTATTGTTTTTCTATATAAATTACTTCTGATTATATATAAAATAGCATAAATGACATTTTACGCTAAACAAATTGTATAAATATTGAAAAAATGCTTCTGTATACGAAATGACAAAGTAAATAGGTTGACAGAAAGTATGTTGCCAAATTTCCTTTTCCGCCAAGGCTATTTTCTCTGTTTCGTCAAGGCCCCATATACTGGAAAAGCACCGAACTATGCTTGTTTATACATGTATTTATATGTATATATACAATTTATTTATAATTGTCTTTCAATTTACCTCTTTTTGTACATAAAAATAGATAAATGGCTTCTTTATATTAAATAAATTGTATAAACATAAATGACGTATTTACATAAATGACGTCATTTGGACGAATTTATTCAAAATATTTTCAGTTTATAAATTAAATTAAATGCTGACAGACGATTGAATCCTGACGATAGAAATGTTTTTTTTTCTTCAAATTTTCGTGAAAAACATAATTTAATCACAATCTTGTCTTCATTATCGATTGAAATAAAAGATAAATTCAATTTCAATTTGAAAATGACAAATAAAAATAAATCAATAATCCCTATCGGGATCCTTTTTTATTTTTTTCCCTTTTTTGTCACAAAAAAACTGAATAATTAGTTGCCATCATTACAGAAATGTCATTAAAATTAGAAAAAAATTAATATCTCGAAAACTAATTCCAATTTCAAAATTCTATTACCAGTTTTGACATCCGCGGATTTTTATGGACAATTGGTATTAATTTCACCATCAAGCGTTTAATATTCTATTAAAAATGGCCCTGAAACATAATCAGTCGTTTAATCAGTCGTTTCATAAAATCGTTTCATAAATTCGTTTCATAAAATCGTTTCACAAATTCGTTTCATTAGGATTTTATATATATAGGGTAGATATTTTATTATTACATTTTCAACTAATTAATAATTTTATATTTACTGTTATTATCAAATCAATAATTTACTTTTAAATCTAAATTATAACACCGACTTAAAGAGATTACATGCTCTATTGAAATGGCGCATTTGGTTTTAAAAAATACAAACATCCCTCCCTCCCCCCTTCCCCGAATGCGAGTTTTGTTTGAAAGATTTTTACTTAAAAGTATACATTCTTACAAAATCGGGTTAAAGATATAAATTCGGGCAGATTTAAGCTTTAATTAAGATTATTATCACAGACCTGGTCAAAACCACTCGTCTCGTTTAATATATAAAACCACTTGTCTCGTTTAGGTGTTGAGAATAAGCATATGTTCGCTAAATGATGTCAATTTTTAATTATGGATGAATTTTTATGAAGTGTCTGTTCTGGAGGTTTTACCATATTTAGTTTCATTTTATTTTTTAAATACAAATTAGGTATTTTCTATTACCTCTTTCAAATTACGATATATAATATATTTTTTAAATTCTTAATAATGAAGGTGAAATTTCAATTTAGTAAACTTCAGAAATATAAACAACATACAGATTCAGAAAATATAGATAAATATTTATCTTTCTAAATTACAAATATTTTTCCAGAATTTAAAACTGAGTTGTGTTTCGCTTTAGTTGTTCAAACTTTCATTTAAGAAACCTATTTTCTATTTAGCAAACTTTTTGGTTCGGATATTTATAAAAGATATAATTGAGAAAAATTGTTTGTCCGTATAATAAGAAATTGTTTTTAAAAAGTCGTCCAAGGTTACGGTAAAAGAAAAAAAAGATAGGTTTGGGATTTTTACACAATCATTCGTTTACAATAATAAGAAGAAATATTTTAATTCCAAGTGTCCGTAATTTTAGACATTTCAAATTTCCCGAAATATCAGTTTTATTAAATAAAATGAAATTATATTTCAAAAAATTACCAAAAGTATTTCACATCGTTAATTACATCGAAAATAATGTATGAGTTTTCTATTCCCAGAATAATTTCACGCGATCTTTAAATGGAGATTTAACTGTAAATTTAATTAATTTATTACAATGAGAAAACTAGTCGTTGGGGGCCACCGTAATACTTACCCATCATGGATATGCATAATGTAAAATATTAAAATAAAAAATGTGTAAACTACTTATAAAATGCATTGCAATTCGAATATAATCGTGGCTTGATGATGTCATAAACTTTGAAGGCTCGATTACGGAATTGCTTAAAAGAAACATCCTTATAACTCCAAAAACAATAATCCTATTAACGAGCGGTTTATTGCATCTGATTAAGCGTCTCATTTCAAATTATATCTTTGAATTGAAATTTGGATGAAATACAGGGTCATGAAAAATCGAAGAGTGCAGAAAACAGGATTACAAATATCTCGGTAACTTATTATCCGATCGACTTCATGCTTTATGCAAAATTTGTGTTTTTTTATTGTCTTTTATATTCACTCCTTAAAATAAACAATTTCGAAAAATTTTATATACCTTTTATCAGAACGAATATTTCGAGAGTCCGAAAAAAATAGTTCCGGATAATCGAGGTTACCGAAATTCAATAGGCTTCTTCCCATTATTACATACTAAGTACATACCAAATTTCAAGTCTATATCTCAATTTGTTCGGTAGATAGAGCGTTTACAGACACACAGACTAGTGATGGGCGACATCGACCTTTTTAATCGATTTAATCGATACTATGGCCAGATCGATGTAATCGATGTTATCAAATTTATATCGATGTCGATCTTTTTTATCGATTTAATCGATAATATGGCCAGATCGATTTCATCAATTTTTTTATCGATGTCTTTACGAATATTACCGTTCGTTTATTTTCTTTCAAATCACTGCAGATCGATCTTATCACCATCAGAGAATAGCGCCTAACGGAGATCTAATAGATTATAGATCGATCTCTCTAGCACTAAATTCCAAGTATTTATTCTTTCACTTTGATTATTTTAGCGGCAGAGATGAGCAGCTGTTGCTCTCAAATTTCGTATAAGTTAGGGATTCGCGTCACATTTCGGGTTGGGGGGTGGGGGGAGAGGCGCGAACAAAATTAGGAAATATAATAAGCCGATTTGTTTGAAAGTTTACGATATTTTATAACGCATAACATAGATTTTAAGAATTAGCTACCGTCAAAAATTATGGGGAGCAGGGGGGGGGGCGTTTTGACCTTTCGGGAGGGGCGCGAACACAATTAGGAAATACAATAAATAAACAACCCGACAAAATAAATAAATTCCTTCATGTCGCAAAGCGACCCGAACCTAAAAATTCGATGTTAACCAGTAACCCAACCCGAATAAGACATAAAAATTCCATCGAACCGTAACCAGATCCGAACCCGATAAAATGAATTCCTTCTTGTCGCAAACCGATCCGAACCCGAAAATAAGTTAACCCAAAACCCAACCCCGAACCAGGCAACAAATTCCATCGAACCGTAACCACTATCCGAACCCGAAAAATAAACTTCGTCATCACGCAACCCGAACCGAAACTGAAAATTTAAGTTAACCCAAAACAGACCCGAACCCGTCAAAAATTCCATCGAACCGTAACCCGATCCGAACCCGACAAAATGAATTTCTTCGTGTCACAACCCGATCCGAAACTGAAAATTTAAGTTAACCCAAAACCTGAACCGAACCTGAAAATTTAATTTAACCCGAAACCTAACCCAAACATGAAAATTGAAGTTAATGCGAAACCCAAAGTCGACACGCAACCCAACCCGAACCTGAAAATTCAAGTTAAACCGAAACCCGAACCTGTCAAAAATTTCATCGAACCGTAACCCGATCCGAACTCGACAAAACAAATTGCTTCGTGTCGCAATCCGACCCAAACTAGGAAAATTAAGTTAACCCGAAACTTAACCCAAACCCGACAAAAAATTTCCATCGAACCGCAACACAAACCGAAAACATTAAAATAATTTCCATTGTCATGCAACCTGACCAGAACCTGAAAATTTAAGTTAATCCAAAACCCAACAAAAAATATCCATCGAATCGTAACCCGATCAGTACCAAAAAAATAAATTCCTTCGTGTCACAACCCCATCCAAACCAGAAAATTTAAGTTAACCCGAAACCCTACCCGAACCCCATGAAAAAAACTATCGAACCGCAACCCGATCCGAACCCGACAAATTAAATTTCGTCTTCACGCAACCCGATCAGAAACTGAAATATTAAGCTAACCCAAAAACCGATTTGAAAATGAAAATTTAATTTAACCCGAAACATAATCCAAACCTGAAAATAAAAGTTAACTCCAAACACAAAGTCGAAACGCAACCCAACTCGAAACTGAAAATTAATGTTATTCCGAATCCCGAACCCGTCAAAAATTTCATCGAACCGTAACCCGATCCGAACCCGACAAAATAAATTCCTTCGTGTCACAACCCGATCCAAGCCAGAAAATTCATTTTAACCAAAGACCCGACCCGAACCCGATAAAAAAAATCTATCGAACCGTAACCTGATCCGAACCCGACAAATTAAATTTCGTAGTCACGCAACACGATCCGAAACTGAAATTTTAAGTTAACCATAAAACAAATTTGAACCTGAAAATGTAATTTAACCCGAAACATAACCCAAACATAAAAATAAAAGGTAACTCGAAACACAAAGTCAAAACGCAACCCGACTCGAAACTGAAAATTGAAGTTTACCCGAAACTCGATCCCGTCAAAAATTTCATCAAACCGTAACCTGACCTGAACCCGACAAAATAAATTCCTTCGTGTCATTACCCAATCCAAGCCAGAAAATTCAAATTAACCCGAAACCCGACCCGAACAAGATATCAAAATCCATCGAACCGTAACCCGATCCGAACCCGACAAATAAATTTCGTCGTCACGCAACCTGAACCAAAACTGAAAATTTAAGTTAACCCAAAAACTGATTTGAACCTGAAAATTTAATTTAACCCGAAACCTACCCCAAACTGAAGATTGAAGTTAGCTCGAAACCCAAAGACGACACGCAACCCGACGCGAACTGAAAATTAAAGTTAACCCTAACCCCGAACCCGTCAAAAATTCCATCGAACCGTAACCCGATCCGAACCCGACGAAATAAGTTCTTTTGTGTCGCAACCCGACCCAAACTTGGAAATCGAAGTTATCCCGACACCCAACCCGAACCCGACAAAAAAATCCCATCGAACCTCAACACAAACCGAAAGCAACAAAATAATTTCCGTCGTTATGCAACCCGACCTGAATCTGAAAATTTAAGTTAAACAGAAACCCGACCCGAACCCGACAAAAAAAAAGTAATCCATCGAGCCGTAACCGAACACGAAAAAATAAATTCAAAAGTCTCGCAACTCGACCCGAAACTGAAAATTGAAGTTAACCCGAAACCCAACCAAACCTGAAAATTTAAGTTAGCCCGAAACCCGACCCGAACACTACAAAATTAATCCATCGGACCGTGATCTGATCCGAACACGACAAAATAAATTACTTCGTCTCGCAACCCGACCCGAACATGAAAATTGAAGTTAACCCGTACATTGCTGAATGAAAAATAATTATAAAATATATGCAATCTATATTTAGAAAATCTGTTTTCGTCTTGACTGCAAATTGTTTTTTGTATATTTTTATGGCAGAGGGCAAATTTTATCTATAAAAAATAATGTGTTTATTAACCTGAATTATCAACAAGGCGCATAAAAGAAATCTATCAATAAAGCAGTTTTCTTTTTTTATCCAATTCATTCAGCAACACATCTTCTCTGCATAATGATGGAAAAATATTAAAAATTTGCCACATCTGCAGTTTTTATAGGCAAAGAACTTTTCTGATTTATTTTTATAATATTTTCATTCAGTAACAAATCTTCTACGTAACGTTGAAAATCAACAAAAGTCCGCCTGATCTGTAAGTGTCATTATTGCAAAAATTTTCTTACATATATATTATAATAATGTTTTTTAGTACCGATGTTATCTGAGTAAAACTGAGAAACATAAAAAATCCGCCTCATCTGTAGTAATAATTATTACAAAATTTTTCATATATATTTTTTATAATTGTTTTCATTGGCAACCCATCTTCCCTCATTAAAGCTGGGAAAACTTTAAAAATCAACCTCATCTGCAGATTTCTTTAATATAGAAATTTTCATACATATTTTTATGATAATATCATATATTTTTTATTATTTTTATAACAACCTATCTTTTCTACATAATTCTGAGAAAACATTAACAATCTGCCTCATCTGCAGATTTTATTAATACTTCTACACGGGATGGTTGTGAAAAATATACCCTTAAAACAAAAATGAAGTATTCACTAATCTTAAATTCTCAGCCGCGTTAATGAAATCTGTCAAAAAGACAATTTTCTTATACATTTTTTATAAGCATTTGAAGTTCCTACTCCTATTTGTTATACTAAAATTATGCATAAACATT
This sequence comes from Maratus michaelseni, assembly GCA_963931845.1. Taxonomy (NCBI): domain Eukaryota; kingdom Metazoa; phylum Arthropoda; class Arachnida; order Araneae; family Salticidae; genus Maratus; species Maratus michaelseni. The sequence continues at coordinate 24,942,381 of OZ007589.1, read as the reverse complement.
TAATACGTTGGACGTTTTGCAATAACCCATGATTAGAGTCCTTCATAGGGTCCGGAAAAGAGTTTTCCCATAAACCGACCCGACAGCGTTGGCGCTTATGTTCCTGTTTCGGATCGGGCTAACATACAATTTTTAGAGTTCGGATCGGGTTACGTTTGATGGTTTCATTTTGTTGGTTAACTTCAATTTTCAGTTACGGGTGGGGTTGCGAGACGATTATTTATTTTTTCGGGTTCGGATTCGGTTACGGCTCGATGGATTTTTTTTTTGTGGGGTTTGGGTCGAGTTTCAGGTTCAGATCAGGTTGCATGACAATGGAAATTATTTTATCGTTTTCGGTTTGTGCTGCGGTTCGTTGGAATTTTTTTTCGGGTTCGGGTTGAGTTTCGGGTTAACTTCCATTTCCAAGTTTGTGTCTGGTTGCCACACAAAGGAATTTGTTTCGTCGAGTTCGGATCGCGTTACCGTTTAATGGAATTTTTGATGGGTACGGGTTTCGGTTTAACTAAAATTTTCAGTTTGGGTTGGGTTGCGTGTCGACTTTAGGTTTCGCATTAACTTAAATTTTCATTTTGGGTTAGGTTTCGGGCTAAATTAAATTTTCAAGTTCGGGTCGAATATTGGGTTAACTTAAATTTTCTGTTTCGGATCGCGCTGTGACATGAAGGAATTTATTTTGTCGGATTCGAATAGGGTTACCGTTCGATGACATTTTTGACCGGTTCGTGATTCGGGTAAACTTAAATTTTCAGTTTCGGGTCGGGTACGTGTCGACTTTGGGTTTCGAGTAAACTTAAATTTTCAGGTTTGGGTTAGGTTTCGGGTTAAATTAAATTTTCAGGTTCAGGTCGGTTTTGGGTTAACTTAAATTTTCAGTTTCGGTTAGGGTTGCGTGACGACGAAATTTATTTTGTCAGGTTCGGATCGGGTTACGGTTCGATGGATTTTTTTATCGGGTTCGGTTCAACTTGAAATTTCTAGGTTGGATCGGGTTGTGACACGTAGGAATTTATTTTGTCGGGTTCGGATCGGGTTACGGTTCGCTGGATTTTTTTGTCGGGTTTTGGGTTAACATAAATTTTCAAGTTCAGGTCAGGTTGCATGACAAAGGAAATTATTTTAATGTTTTGGGTTTGTGTTGCGGTTCGATGGAATTTTTTTGTCGGGTTCGGGTTGAGTTTCGGGTTAACTATCTTTCCCAAGTTTGGGTCAGGTTGCGACAAGAAGGAATTTGTTTCGTCGAGTTCGGATCGGGTTACTGTTCGATGGAATTTTTGACGGGTTCGAGTTTCGGTTTAACTTAAATTTTCATGTTTGGGTTAGGTTTTGGGTTAAATTAAATTTTCAGGTTCGGGTCGGTTTTTGGGTTAACTTAAATTTTCAGTTTCGGATCGGGTTGTGACACGAAGAAATTTATTTTGACGGGTTCGGGTTAACTTCAATTTTTAGTTTCGGGTCGGGTTGCGTGTCGACTTTGGGTTTCGAGTTAACTTCAATTTTCAGGTTTGGGTTAAATTAAATTTTCAGGTTCGGGTTGGTTTTGGGTTAACTTAAATTTTCAGTTTCGGTTCGGCTTGCGTGATGACAAAGTTTATTTTTCGGGTTCGGATAGGGGTTACGGTTCCAATCATGGATTAATCATTGAATCATAGGGCTTACGATAACCATGAGTAATTTGGCTCTAATCCAAGGAAAAAGTGTTTTAACTGGAAAAAAAGCCGAAATTTTTTATTATTGTTCATAAATAGTGGTGACAAAAGTTGCAGATGTAATACCAACGGTTATTTATTAACCAAATGACTTGGAAAGAATGTCACAAAAGGTCCGGTTCAAATCTGTGCATAACGAAGAAAGTTATGATTTGACGGGGGGAGGGGGCAGGGGGAGCAGAAAGGGGACGAACTTGAAAAATACACAACTTAATGAACTAACTAACTGGCCTTGCCGGCTAGCGGCCCCTTCATTTACATCGGCGCCTCGAATTTTTTAAAACCTCGAATATGGTAATCCTCGAACCGAACGAAACTCCGAATCGGGTAGCCGCTGCCTTCGGCACCGGATAATCCGATAATTTGTACATCGAATAGTGTAAACTTCTAACCGAACGAACCTCCGACCCGGGTCGTTCTAAACGTTCACAGACCTTTCCAACGATATATCAAATGAGGGGTTTGTGCAAAATTTAGATAAGTACACCCCTTGGGGTTGGTAAAGTGAGGGGATGAATACCGGAGATGCATAATATGATTAAGCAGTCACAGACCTTTCGAACGATATATCACATGAGGGGTATTGGCAAAATTTAGAAAAGTGCCCCCGTGTGGGCAAAACACGCCCCCGCCCGCCCCCTGTTCTTAAATAGTGGTGACAAACAGTTGCAGATATAATAGCAATGTTTAGTTATTAACCAAATGACTCTGGAAAGAATATCAGAAAAGGTCCCGTTCCAATCCGACCATAATTTAAAAAGTTAGGATTTCGGGGGGAGGGAGACTGCCCCTTCCCTTAATTTTTATCTCACATTCAGGATCTTTTATTTTCGACGGCTTAGGCATTAGCCCTACTTCTTTCTAAATTTTTATTAAATTCGGACAAGAAATTCTAGGACATTTCAATCATCTGGGGGTGAATGCCCCTCCCCAAGACACCCCCTGAATTCAACACTGCCTTCTTCCCACTCCACCCCTTGTTTCCCTTCCCTACGCGTATCGTTCATATTTTGAATATTATTTATTTTCTGGACTCACTCTTAGTACCCCTACCTCTAAACAGAAAAGATAATTTTACATGGAAAGAAACAAAAAAACTGCCTTGAAACAAAATTTGACAGTAGCTAATATATTATATACTGCTATGCTAAAGAAATGAGAGCCAGAAATATCGATTATTATCTGCTAATTCCCATTATCACGATGTATGATCAAATTTTCTGCCATTTGATCGATAAATTTAGGCGTTACTCTTTTTAAGCTGTCTGTGTAAGAATCGATTCTAAAACATCGATACTAGAATTTGTTAATCGATTATTTTTTTAATCGATGTTGTTTTATACAGTATCGATGTTGATCGATTATCAAATTTTTCAGAATCGCCCATCACTAACACAGACGGACGGCGAAATTTTTTTTCTAAAAATATGATTTTCGGAATCTCCAGTGTCTGAAACGTATAAATCCGTCAACAATTTTTTTTTTCGATTTTCAAAATGATTACAAGACTTACCCTATACTACGTATGATGGGTAAGTCATAAAATAATTTTGAAACATACACGAATTTCATTAACAGTTTCTACTCTTATATAATTCATTTTTTTCAGTGTAATAATGGAATTTTGCAATCGATATTCATCACAGAACCCAATATGTTAGAATTATATAAATTTTTATAACAGTGTGTTTCCGATGACAATACAGCATTTTAATACTGCCCCAACGTAATTATAAACTAATTAAATTACATTTCAAAGAATTTTTCAAGTCGTCCACCACAGGTGGTAAATCGCCAAATATTATCTGTAACTCGTACAATTTTATCGGAGTTGGAAAAACAATTGATTTAATTATGCGCCAATAAATTATCTCCAAAATATGTCAAATTTTTGTGAAACTGCAACAATGAAATATTTAAAAAAATAAAAGTAGTACATAAATTATCAATAAAAATGAATTGTATAATATATTTTTTAAATATGCTTTTAACAGTTACTAATTTATTAGTAATTGATTTAGTATTGTACGTTGAGTAATTAGTATAGAAATCCTAAAAATATTTAAAATAATGTTTCATATTTTTTCTCTCTCTTGCACTAACTTAAAAATGAAATAGAGCAAAAATAGATCTTTTTCAAATAAATTCACTCAATAGAGCTTTTTACCAAGCGTAATAAAATGTCGACGAATGAAATGTCGAAGGTTTTTTGCAAAAGGGAAGAAAAGAAAAAAAGAAAAAGAAAAATTTAATTACTTTGATAGGATTCCTTTTACAATGATAAAAATAATTCATATTTTAAATTAAACTATCCGTACTTTGCATTTTAAATATCCAGAAATATTATTATTTATTATTAAATTTAAAGTAATTTGCAAGAAATCCTCAAAAAGGTTCAACAGCATTAATTGATTCACAGCTAGTACATAATGAATTTTCTACGTGCAGATTCACAGGATTTTAAGATAAAAAAAAATTGCATAATGGAGACTTGTAAATTCGTTTTATTTATTACAATAAAAAATAAAATATTTTTGTTACAGATACGGATTTTATTAACAATTTCTTTTTTCACATTTCTTTAAATATATATGTAAATAATAAATACCCATATTTTAAATATTAAAAGGCAAAAATTTTATTGTCATTAAAAAAAAAAAGTTTTATTCAGGAATTTGAAAATTAAAAAACATTTATTTTCTCTTAAATAATTGTAGACACGCTTTTTCTCTAATTATGATATAAAATTTTATTGTATAAATATGAAAGACTTTGCATTTTGCTTTGCAATAGAAGTTAGACAATTCCTTCTTATATGAAGCACGAAAAAATATGTATTTCTATTTGTCCAGTTTCATAAGGGGAGAAAAATGCATTAATAACTTACAAACATTTCTTGAATAACGTATCGGTATCGCAATGGATAGAACACGCGTCTAGTGTTTGTGAGTGCTCTGGTTCAAATCCTTACGGTGGAATTTCGGTAAGAAAGTTGTTCCCATGAACTGTGTTTCACGTATCAGTGCTTAGTAAATGTGTTAAATGCTAAATAAAAATTCGTTTAAGTAGTGGATTTAAAAAAGATTATACATTTTTATTTAAAAAATAATTAAATACTGTTATATAACTTTAAATCATAATTAAAAAACAATCAGATTAAGTGACCTTGAAGTTTTCCAAACTGCTCCAGTATCACCTCCTAAAATTTTCCCTACAACCTCCTGAGGAGGAACCTGAAGGAGGACCTGGGGAGCTCCCTAGGATGCTATAAGGCGGACATTTTCTGTTCCTGAGGACCTCCCTGTGGCAATTTCCTGCATCCTCAAGGATGCCTGGAGGATGAATGTAAATCTTCCTGGGGATATCCTGGGGAAGCAAATGTGTTATATGGGATAATATCTTAAAAATACCTGCTCGCGCTTTATAAGAAAATGAAACACTTTAAATATTTAAAATATGGACGGAAAATATTCCTTAAATCCTGCCTTATTCATATAGTCCATACGGTACTATTTCATTATAGGGTCTTTGGCGTTTTTAAAATTAGAGCTTCAACAAGTGACATATTTTGCCAAATTATATAAACAATTTTGAAACCAAACCTGATTACCCTTTATTTTGTTTATTTATGTATTTATATATATAATATAAATATGTGTGCAGGGTGTTTCATAAAAAATTAGCAAAACTTTAAGAGGTAATAGTACATATCCAAACAAACAACTTTAATCCAAGTATGCATTGTTTCAAAGTATGCATTGTTTCAATCAAAGTATGCAAAGTCGGAAATAAAACGCAAAGGTGCTAGAGGGGGGCCGAATGTGATGTTGTTATACGAGGCAAAAACGCACAAAGAACGATTAAGTGAGAAAAGCAAGTTTAATGACACGTTATTACAATAAGTGTTCAAAACAGTGACCGGCAGTGCCTATGCATGTGGCACAACGCCGAAGAAAGGATTGGCGAATTTTCTGGAAAACAGCAGGCATATCGCGAACTCCCCTGTAGCGGCCAAAAGTCTGGAGACGAGGTCTTCTGCAGATTCAATGCAGATTCTGCAGTTCTCATGCGTAAGAGCCTTCAGCTGTGCCCACAAAAAAAAAAAATCTGGCGAGCGTGGTTGCCAAGCTACAGGACCACCTCGCCCAATCCATCGGTTGGGAAATGATATATCCAGATAGTTTCTCACGCCTCGTACATAATGGGCTTGTGCTCCATCTTGCTGAAACCACATTACCCGCTGGATGTGTGTGGGAATGGCGTTCAACATTTATGGCTTCTCCTGTTGCAAAATCGTGAATTTTTTCCCGTCAAGGTGTTCTGGAAGAAGATAAGGTCCCAGTAGGTGGTCTCCAATTAATCCTGTCCAAACATTGATAGAAAAGCGTCGCTGAAGAGCATGTGGATTTACATCCACCCATACATGTTGATTGGGGTTGTTAAATGCACCTTCACGTGTGAAGGTACATTCATCAGTAAAAAGCACAGTTACCTCGAAATTTGAATTTATCGAGTTCTGCGGCAGAAACTATCGGGCTAATTCCACACGACGAGGATAATCCCTTTGAGTCAGTTCCTGGACTAATTGAACATGATAAGGGTGCAAACGTTCATCCATCAGTACTCGCCATGTCGTGGAGTGTGGTACAGGTAATTTCTTAGTGTCACTCGCGAACTTGTATTTGGTTGATCACCCACGACATCCAGAATGACTTATTTCACAACTAACGTTCCGTCCGTCTTTGTACGAACAGTATCCGACCAGGATGCTAGAAAGGATTCCGTCTCACACAACTGTAGGTGCAAGCGCTCAAATATTTTACGGTCGGGCAACCGTCTGTTGCAAAACCGCTCTCAGTACAATTGATGAACCTCTGAGCCATTTCCAGCGCTGCAGTTCCTTAGATAAAATGCATATCAGATTTTTCCCTATTAGTGAAGGGCAACAACTTCCGATACATGCCTGCAGCGATTGACAGTTGCACACTTGGATCAGCGGCGTTTATGTATTAATCAAGTCGTTCTTCTCCCGATAACTAGCAACATGTATGGGGCTGTAACTAGAGTTGCAAAGACTAGAAAAAACCCGGTTTAAACCTGGGAATAAACCGGGTTTTTTGGGAATAAACCGGGGTTTTTGGAAATAAACCAGGGAATAAACCAGGTTTATTGGAAATAAACCCGGGAATAAACCGGTCCTTTGCAACTCTAGCTGTAACGTCTGCATAGACCAAGTTTACAAATGCGCAAGCACCTTTTGCGTTTTACTTCCGACCCTACACTCTTTGATGAAAGTTGTTTGTTTGAATGTGTACTATCACCTCCTAAAGTTTCGCCCATATTTTATGTTAACATCCTAAATAATATGTATTTATAGATAGAATACATTTATAAACATTTTATTTATACATATTAATAATATTACTTTTACATATACAATTTACTTCTGTTTGTATATAAAATTAATAAATGACTTGTTTATATAATGAAATAAATATTGTTAAATTTTATAAATTTTGAAAATATTGTATAAATATTGAAAATATTTCTTGTGTATATAAAATAGTAAAAACGTTTTCAGAAAATTGCATGAAGAATTTCCTTCTCTCGCCATTCTCTCTTGTTTTAAAATTTCAATTGCATGGGGAATAATGTATTTTTTTATTTATAAATTTATTTAAAAAGTAATAAAATACTGAGTAAATTTTAATATTAATATAATTCAAAAGTTTAAGTATTATTTAAAGAAATACAATTAATTTTATATTAAATATGGTATATACATACTGACAAGATAATTACACCAAAAGTTCTTAAGAATAGTTCGAAAAGAAACTTTTTATTCGTAAATTAAACAAGAAAATTCAATCAATGAATGCTGTTTAAACTTTACATAAAATGTGTATAAGAAAAGAAAAGAAACTTATTATCAGAATTATAGTGTAAAATATGTCTTTATAAAAATTCTGAAAAAGCTGTTTAACAAGCTGTATTGTATATGATACATTTCAACGATACTTATAAATTCTTAAGATTTATCGATAAAAATGAAGTTATGCAACCAGTTATGTGAAAGAAAGTTTTCTATGCAAAAGTAATTTATGATTATAAAAGAGTAATTCAGCTTTTCGTTCACTTATAAGACATAATAGAAGCTGATACACGTTTGTACAAAGTAAAGTTTTTAATACGGATAGGAAATAGCGAATAAAACTTTTTCATAATGGGATGCGATCAAAAACTTTTAAACTTGTATAAATATCTTTAAAAAGGACATTTTCGAGCGTAGAAATATCGGTTCGGGAAGAAATGATGAAATGTTTCATATATGTTGCTTTAAAATATTCTTAAAATAAAGATTATTTTATTAGACTAAAGTATTACTTCCTATATAACTTTGTTTATCGAAATCCTTTCTGTACTTGTAAATTCATAAGATATATTGATAATGATTAATAAGAAAATCTTTTTTTTTTCTAATTAAATTCGACTCGGTTGTTATCAGACATAAAAGAAGTACTTGTTTTCTGGTATATACTTTTAAATAACTTTCATTACACAAAGCTACTATTGCAGCCGTTCGGAGCAATTCCAAAAAATATTGATTTATTTTCACCGATCATGACCCCCAGACCCCCAAACAACCGTTCAAATTATACATATATCCATATATATATATATATATGACATATGTCATGCTGTAACTCCTTATTTATGAACCGATTTGGATATAACTGAGTATGTGCATAGGACATACCAAGGTCTCGACCGAGTTCGTTGGTCAGCTTCATCTGCTATCTTGTTTTAAAATGGCGGCCAGTTAATTTTTTTGTAATTTTATGAAAAAACAAAAAATTGTATGAAAACATTATAAATTTAAAAAATAAATGTTTCTGTTAAGTGTTAGAAAGTGATACAGGGATTCTGGAACATTTTTTGTTTTGGCTCTATGTTAAAAATGGCTGAGATATGGTAGTTTGAAATTCTAGTGATTTTGAAACAATCTGATATTTGTTATGCTGTAACTGTCGTACTTATGAACCGATATGAATGGGACTGATCATGTGTACGGAACATACCAAGGTCTCGACCGAGTTCGTTGGCCAGCTTCATGTGTCATCTTGTTTCAAAATGGCGGCAAGTTAATTAATTTATTTATTTTTGTTAATTCAAAAGATGCATAAAAATTATAAATTGAAAAGGTTGTTTCCGTTAAGTGTTAGATCATTATATAAGGATTCCGGAACAGTTTTTGTTTTGGTTTTAATGGCTGAGATATGGCAATTTGAAATTCTAGGATTGGTGACATTTGGAAATAATCTGATTTTTGTTATGCTGTAACTCTCATGCTGAAATTCGCATTCAAATTCTGTATTAACGAAAACCGGCATTGAATATTCTATAATCGAGAAAATGAGTTGAATTTTTAAAAACATGACATATGAAAGCTACTTTTTCCTCCTGGTGCAGGCCCGAAAGACTTTTTAACATAATAGTGTGAATATAAAAGTAAAAACAGTTTTTCAACACTCTTGTATAAGCATTCAATTTTTATCGTAAAAACCACGCCTAATTTCATGACTAGAATTCACGTTTCCCCAAACATTTTCATTACAATATGTTAATTTGGCGTGAACTACGATTATGGAAAATGCATCACTTTGATTTACGCTTGGTAGAATTCGCGGATTTATTTAATAATGTTATCATTTTTGCTCTGATTCATTTTTATCTCACAGGATATCAAAGCCTGGGAGCTATTAGTTCACAGGTTATTAAATTCTGAGAGCTAATGTTTGTGACAGGTCAAATTTATTTTTAAATTATTAAATTTGTGAAAGATTCAATTTGTTATGAAGCAGAAAATTAATTTTTTTTTCTAAAAGGAAGATGAAAAGAAAGTTTTTTTTTTGTTTTTTTTGTGTGTGTGTGTGTGAAAGGTTCAGTTATGGGATGCAAAACTTTGTGAAGGCTCAGTTTAAATATGAAAAGTTTTGTGAAAGGCCCTTTTCAGTACCCAACAATTTCCCAAAATAACTGTTTTTAATTACTTTCTTGTTATTGATAAATTTTTTAATGTTAAATCACATTATTATTATTTAAAACACTGTCTTGCATATTTTATAATATAGAAATCAATGAAACTAATAAGGAAGCAGAGAATAATGTTCAAGGGCATAGAGAAAGGAAGGGTTCATGGGGCTCACGCCCTCCTTATTCAAAAGTATAGCATTTTTCAAGTCACATCAGTTGTTAAAAATCTATTACTTTCTGCCTTATGTTTGATTAGTCATATCTGTATATAAAAAAGTACTATAAATATTAATTTTATTTATTGTAGTAATGAAACTAGGAAATCTTCAGGTTGGGGGCCTCAAACGCCGCACTGCAATTACGTTTTAAAAAAATTTTTCATCTTTTTAATTGGGTAAAAATGTCACTCAGCAGTAGAAGATAATGAGATGGAGGACCAATTGGTGAAATCCGCAGATTTAGTCACTACGTTACATTGTCTAGACACACGGCAGTGTGTCAACCAAGTTTGTCTGACATACTAGTGCGTTATATTACACGAATCATTTCGAGCTCTTTTGGCCAAATTTCGACACTCTACTACTGAAAATGTATTTGACCTATGTACTTGTTACTTTAGATGTGTAGTAAGACCTCCCTAATTACCCAAAATCCAAAAATGTATAAATAACGGCTAATTAGCTTCCGAGATAACGATATTTAAAAATGTCTGATAATCGATAATTTTACCACTGACTCCCTCACTCATCAAAAAGATCTGATCGTCGGTACCATGTCAAACTATCGAATTTGAAAATAGCTACTTTTCAGGAAGGCAAAAAAACTGTTTTAATTATGGATTTAAAATCAGCGCTTGGCGGAAGTAACTAATTGTTATATATTTCTTGTGCTGTTTAATATCCTATTTAAGCTTGCTATCGAGAAAAATCATTTGGCTAATTTTATTCGCCAAAAAATCACATTCGATAGTTTGAAATGCTATGTTTATTTGTACTTTTCTCAGTTTTTGCAAAATGTTGCAACTCAAACTAGCGAATTTGCCGTATTCGATAGTTTGATTTGTAAAATTTTGTACTTTTCTCAGTTTTTTGCAAAATTTTACAAGTCAAAGTAGCGAATATACCATATTTGTATCAATATGGTTGTCAACCTAGATAGTCACTTATCAACCTAGTTGAAAAGTGTTTATGACTTATGTTTGTCCGTCTGCCGTCTGTCACTCTGTCCGTGCTCTATCTCTAGTAAATGTACTTGGATTGCCCTGAAAATTTTGTACGTTATTGTCGCTTACTATAGCATGATCTCTATTGAAAATTAAGTATGTATAATAGTTTTTTTTTTTTACAGTGACAGTCAAAATTATTCCATTACATCACAGTCAATGGGAAAAAATCGTTTCAAGTGCATTTTGATGATGCTACGTCATTTAAAACATGATGAAATTGATATACAATTGTGAAGTGCACTAAAACATACTTTTTCTAGAATATGGGGTGCAAAGCATTTATTATAATTCATTTACAGGGTCAAACAAAAGAATTCTGTTACACATCGTTCTAAGGGGAAAAATCGTTTGCAGTGTAATTTAGTGATATTTCACTATTTCAAACATAATGAAAATTATATGCATTACTGAGGTGCACTATAAATAGCTCTCTTGCGTGCATTGCGTTTATTTACAGGGACACACAAAATATATTACTCACAGTACATGTGCGATATTTACGGTCTATGTGTGATAAGTGCGTTTTCAACTTTGGTTTGCGTTTTTAAGTTTAACTAATTATTTTCATAGTACGTGTGTGTTTATAAACTGAGTTGTTCATATACAGAGCTACACAAAGTAATCCGTAATCATTACAGACTATGGGAGTGAAGTGCTTAAGGGTAGTTTTTAATTGTGTTACGCATTTTTCTGCTGAACTATATTTAGTAGACTAATAGAAATTTGTGGAATATAAATAAATTCATATACAGGGCTACGCAAAGGAAAATATACATTGTCATTTACGGTTGGTAAATGCTGCGAGTGAGTTTTAAGTTGCATTTTAGCTTAATATGTGGTGTGTACAAAAGACTTCAGATAATATACAGGGCTGCACAAAATATTTCGAGTGATTTCAATCGATTCGCGAAAATTGCTAAATGTGAATTTTCTAACTGAACTATATTTCATCCTCCATGTATTAAATATCCACATCTATAAATCATATACAGGGCTGCACAAAAAAATTCGATTACCTTTTTGACAATGGAAGGTATTTTTGAACACTGGATATTTCAATGTGTTAAATGTGTTCTAAACTGTTCAATTACGTATCTTCTTTCACCTTATTTAACGGCGAAGTTTCGTTAACGTTTTCTGGATGTGTTGTAAAACGTTTCATAATGTATGCTTGACGAATTATTTTTTGTTCTTGTTAGTTGATTTACAGGGGAAATGAAAGGAATTCTATTACATTACGCTCAATGGGGAAAAAGAAGTTTGCGGTGTATTTTAATGACGTTACACTATTTCAACTATAATGAAATTGATATGCACTTATAAAGTGCATTAAAATATTTTTTATGTAGAATATGTTGTGCAAATCATTTATCATTTATTTACAGGATCACTCAAAAAAATCAGTTTACATAATAATATACGGTGCAAAATTGTTTGAAGCGTATATTTATAATGTTACACTATTTGAAACATGATGAAATTATACGCATTACTGAAGTTCACTAAAAATGCTAACTGTACAATATGACAAGGCATGACAGTTATCGTTTATTTACTGGTATACACGAGAGATATAGATTATAGTGCTCTATATTAGCGGTAATTGCTGGAAGTGCGTTTTAAGTTATGGTATGCGTTTTTAAGTTGACCTATTTGCATACTACGTGGCTTATAGCAATTCTGTGTATCATATACAGGGCTACACAAAAGAATTTGTAAGCATTACTCTGTATGGGTGGGTATGCCTTAAAAGTATTTTTTAGTTAAGTTATGCTATTTCGGGCCACATTATATTTAGTAATTCGTAGTATATAAATAAATTCATAATATACAGCGCTACGCAAAGAACTGGATATATTGTCGGCTATAAATGGTAATTTCTGGAAGTGTGTTTTTAATAGTGTTAAGCGTCTTTCACCTGAATTAAATTTTGCCTTAGTACAGTACAGTAAGCTACATGATGTGTACTGTACATAAAGTTGCAGATAATAAACAAGTCTCTACAAAATAATTTGAGTACAATTCCGTTTAATTATAGAAATTGGTGAAGGTAAATTTTTGACTGTGCTATGCATTTTGTAACTAAGCTACATATCTATTGATCGCGTGTAAGGATAATCAAAAGATTTCGAATACTTTTCCGGATATGGACATTAATTTCCGAAATCGCGGTTTCACTTTGATATCTTCTTTTGCCTTTTTTAAATAGTGTTCCTTACAGTGTTCTGGATGCGTTAGAAAGCGTTTCATAGTCTGTTGTTGACGTATGTTTTTTCTTTATTTTTTGACAGAGCAGCATTTTTAAACTCAATTCACTGTACATAAAGTTGTACATTTGCACCAATTTCCGATCAATCAGTTTGATGTTTTTTTGAAAATTAATCATCAATAATTATATCAATTAACATGACTAATTGTATAATCAATTAATATAACAATATAATATATATAACAATTTAAATTTTATAGTGAAATGCGACACTACTATGTCAAACTATCGAATAAGAATATTAAAACTTTTGTGTGGAGAGCGAGAAAATGTTTTTATTGTGGATTCAACATCAGTGGAATGCTGAAGTTGTTGATTGTTATAGTTTTCCTAATCTGTACTATTTAATATTGACACCGAAATTTACAATTTCATTGTTTTAATCGACAAAGAATACATTCGTTAGTTGAATCACTAAGCTGTTATGTACTTTTTCAAGGTTCCCTGCATCAAAGTAGCGATTGTGCCATACACGATAGTTTGAATTGTTTTTTTAGTATTTTATTTATATTTACATATTCACTATCAAACGCATAACAGTTTTCCTTAGTGAATTATTTGTAAGTAAATACTAATTTAATAGAACAAAATAATTTATTTTCAAACGTTACATAAGTTTTATAAAATGTAGCAAAAATTAATATTAACTTGAATTGTGAGATTCAATTCTATCTTCAGTTCTATCAACTAAATTAATCTTAATCAATTTCTTCTTCAATGTCACTCCAATCAGGTTCTGCTAAATTATCGCGTGCAGTGGAAGAAGTTGGTAGTAAATTGTAGAAATCGTGATAGGATCTTGGTATTAAATTGTGGGTGCATAACAGCAAAAGATCTTTTTTCTTTTCGTTTGAAATTGGTAGACGTTGCTGGTATGCAACTGGTTTGCTATTTAGTTTTCCTTTTCGTTTTTTAATGTATAATTCAATGAAATTTTCATCTTGTATTCGTGTTTTCATAAATATTTTGTTTTCGTTGCTTTTTCGGTACTGAAACCAAACAGCGTCACTAAATTTATATGTCTGCTCATTTTCTCTGTGATTGTTTATTTCTTTTTCCTCATTACTGTCTCCATTTTTTTTTGGACTTTTTTTTATGTTGCTTTTCTATTTCAAATTTTGCCTCATGTGAATTAAAATTGAGAAAGTCATCATGAAGTAATCTAATAACATTATAAGGACTAGGTTTCGTGCGAGCCATTCTCACAAGCTGTGCCCATTCTTCAGGTGTATATATAGGAGTATTTTTTGCTTTTTTCTCTATTTTTGAGTGAATGGAATCGCATTGCATGTACGAGTGCCCGGGCTCAAAATAAACGTGATCTATGGTGGATAACGTTGGGTGTACTTTGACAGCATGAAGACACATAGCAGAAAAATGGAAATTTTTTTGCTGGCCACTACAGCTGTCCGACATCATTTTTACGTGCTCTATTTCTGGATGGGCCATAATGTAATTGAATATGCAAGATGAAATTTCAATGCTGCCTCTTCTTCCTTCGGTTTCATCCCACATATAGCATTGAAAACTCGAATCTTCCAAATTATAAATAGTTAAATTATAGATGGCCAATTTTCGAACATATGAAAAAGGTCCTGCAGCTCCTTTTGGAGTTGATAAAACTGACTGCAGATCAAAATTGAATCCAGTACTTTTTCACTTCCTAAAACGGAGAGTTTGTCTTCGTTCCTTTTCATTCTTGCGGCTTCTTTTCTTTCTTGATGTCGATCAAATTCTTCTCTGTTTTTATTGTTCTCCGCCTCTGAGCTCGCCTCAAAAGTGGCACATACTTTACATAAATCTTTTTTTGGGCTGGTGGAATTTTAATTTGAAGGATTTAAATGTTTTCCTATATGATTCATAACATCGTTCTTTTCTGCCTTCTGCTTTACATTTTACCTTATACAGTCGATACATGATATTTATATTTAAATTTGCATCTAAAAATCTAAAATCAGTTGATTTGCGGCAATAATGTGACTCCACAGCAGGAAATGAAAGGATGTGCTGTTTCACATAATCTTCACCATCATTCAAGTTGATCCGTGGGTTACTTCCTGGATTTTTTTTTCTTCTGCACCCCCCTCTATTATCAGACTCTATGACACCAGTCTTGTTAATTTTTTTAAATGCTCCCTTAATTAGTCCCTCACTAATACCAAGGGTATCTAGAAAAAAGGCTCTACAAACAATGTGTTTCTCGTTGCCATAAGTAAATGTGTATGCTTTTGTGAATTCTTTTCTAGATATTTCACTACTATGTCTTTTCGGTTTTTTCCGAGTGATGTGCCTAACAAAGAATTCTCTTTGCTTGTGTAATGAGTCAAGGGAATGAAAATTATCAAATATAATCTTTCTTTTCTCTTCTGGAAATTTTGCACAACATTGATGTTTTCTATTATTTATGCAAGTAGGTCTTCTCATTGGTTTGGCAGGAATTATTTTATGGTTTTCCGTTTCATATGCTGCACCTTTTAATATTTTGGCTTTATTTACATTTTTTCTCCATTTATGGGGATTGGACTTGTACCGTTTCACAGGCTCGATAATTTCATCTAACGTAGAATCATGTGAACTACAGCTATTTGTAGCAGGACAGCATTCCTTGTTATTTTTGTTGGCGGAAGAGCTAAAAGTATGTTCTAAACCAATGTTTTTCACACATTTTGCAGCCTGGAAATGGTCTAGTTCTGAACGGAAATGAACTTTTTTTTTACTTATAACCTTCGTGGGTTTCTTTTTCTTATGAATTGTGATTTTAGATTTTCCAGCTCCTAAAAAAACATAAAAATTAATAATTATAATAATGAAAACAACAATCATTTACAGGGTATTTCAAAAGTTTCTTGGCATTTTCCTTCAAAGTGCTTTTAATAAAGAACTTGTTAGTACAAATAAGAAGTACAAGGTATAATCAATACATTTCAATGTGGTTGCCCTGTAAGTCTATGCCTAGGCTCCATCTTTGAGGGGTGACGCGAAAAGCATCTGCTAGCATATGTGGTGTTATTTGTGCTGCTGCGTCAGTTATTCGTTAATTTATTTTTTCAATTGTGTGGAACTTCACTGCGTACACTTCGACTCTATGAACTCCCACACAAAAAAGTCTAAGGGGTGTTAAGTCAGGAGACCGCGGCGCCCACAACCGCGACCTATCCACCTATCGGGGAATTGTTCATCCAGGTTGTCTTGAACAATTCATGCGAAATGGGATGGTGCAGTGTCTTGCTAGAAAATACCATCACTTTCTAATTGTGGCTGAAAAAAGAATTGCAGCATATCAAGGTCGATGTTTCCTGTAACTGTTGTCTCCGAGAAAATAAAAGGTCCATAGATCTTTGTTTTGGTTATTCCCATCCACACATTCAACTTAGGAATGTACCTTTATACATTTCTTAAATAACCTGAGAAACAAAGGAATCATTATAAAACGTTTTTACATGAAAATGTCAAGACACTTTTGAAACATACTGTAGAGTATTTAATATTATACATAAAGAAAACTAGAAAAGAGATTAAGCCGAACTCGAATTTTTGTTTGAACATTAAGAAAATTTTATATTATAGAGCAAAAATATATCCGTGAGTAACACTGGCGTCATATTGACAGTGGCAACAACGGATCAATAAATGCTGATTTTACTACTTTTTTTTTAACTTCTAGGCACAGAACAATTTCAATTTTTATAACGTCGAATAGGCGAAAAAATATTCTTTTAACTACAATTTATTTGAAAACTGTATCTAAAACTGTGTCTGAAAACTCTCTCCATTTTTTATGGCTCTAAAAATAATGTCTAATGTAAGTAGTCTAAGTAAGTAGGTCTAAGTAGTCTAATTAATGTCTAATGTAACATTTGGTGATTTATTTGGCTATTAAATTCGGGCATGCGGCTAATACGAAAGTATCAGTTTTAATAAATTACAAAAATTTCTTTGAATACATAATTAATATTCTTTATATAAAAATGTATTTTCGTATTGTGTATGTAATATATATATAAGGTAAAGCCAGGAGAGATGACGCAGTCGGAGAGATTGCGCACTTAGAGGTTCGGGTTGAAGGGGTAGAGTGAGCGCGCAGCGACTCCAGGTAGTTGTACAACACCAGTAGTGGAGTGTCTACTTGAAAGTGCACGTTGATTGTTTTGAGCGTCTAAGATAAGGCATTGCTATTTTGTTTTCTTTTCCCAAAGTAAGTGCTTGAATTTCCATAGCTATTCATCAGAATTTCCATACAATGTCAGTAGTACAAAATATTTTAAACTTAAACGATTTCTCATAAGCTACTAATCTAGACTAACAATGTGAACATCAACGGTTCGTTTTAGAAGAGGTCATGTTTAAATAAAAGGCCGCGTAATCTCTCCTACCGAAATTGGAGAGTTTGCGCATGTGCTACTTAGGAGAGATGGCGCGGTGTTCCCATTAGTTTCAATGCTAGGAGAGATTACGCAACTTATTGGTAAATTTGCATAAAAAAATAAAAAATGGAAAATGGACTATTTTTAAGTTAAACGTGTTATCAAGTTACATAATTTTATTTTGTAATCTTATCTGGACTTGCTTTTTCATATTCTTTATTTTTTTTCCTTTAATTAAAATTTTTTAATCGTTTTTTAAATTATTTTCTTTTTCTGATTCTTTAATCATTAGGTTGAAATATTCACTCCTAATACAATAATATTTGTTCACAAAAAGCTTACAGCAATGTCATTTAAGTGTAATTATTATTGTTAACAATTTAATTGTAGTTATTATTAGTAACAATCTCTCCTACCCATGTGCGCAATCACACCAACCCTGTAAGGACAGATTGCGCAAAATAACTTTCTTGGTTTTATTACAACTGTTCTATTAAATTGCAACATAAAAACAAAATAGCAATGGAAATGCATAAAAAACAAATGAAGTAAATAATATTCATGAATGGTTTAGCAAAAATTAATATTTAGATGTTTTATTGCTATTCTTTTGAACTGTGCGCAGACTATCCTAGCTTTACCTTATGTATAATATATAAATTAAATATAAAAAAATCTACTAGAGTTAAAAAAAAATGATTTTCACCTATGTTAAGGTAAAGACAGGAGAGATGTCGCAGTCAGAGAGATTGCGCACATAAAGGTTCGGGGGGAAGGAGTAGAGTGAGAGCGCAGAGACTCCAGGTATTTGTAGAACAACAACAGTAGTGGAGTGTCTATTTGAAAGTGCACGTTGATTGCTTTGAGCGTCTAAGATAAAGTATTGCTATTTTGTTTTGTTTTCCCAAAGTAAGTGCTTGAATTTTCATAGCTGTTCATCAGAAGTTCTATACAATGTCAATAGTACAAAATATTTTAAACTTAAACGATTTCTCATTAGCTACTATTCTAGACTAACAATGTGAACATCAACGGTTCGTTTTAGTAGCGGCCATGTTTAAATAAAAGGCCGCGCAATCTCTCCTACCAAAATTGGAGGGTTTGCGTATCTGCTACTTAGGAGAGATGGCGCATTGTTCCCATTAGTTTAAATGCTAGGAGAGATTACGCAGCTTATTGGTAAATTTGCATAAAAATTGAAAAATAAAAATGGACTAATTTTAAGTTAAACGTGTTATTAAGTAACATAATTTTATTTTGTAATCTTATCTGGACTTGCTTTTTCAGATTCTTTATTTTTTTTCCTTTAATTAAAATTTTTTAATCATTTTTAAAATTATTTCCTTTTTCTGAATCTTTAAGCATTAGGTTGAAATATTCACTCCCAATACAATAAAATTTGTTCACAAAAACCTTACAGCAATGTCATTTAAGTGTAATTATTATTGTTAACAATTTAATTGTATTTATTATTAGTAACAATCTCTCGTACCCATGTGCGCAATCACACTAACCCTGTAAGGACAGATTGCGCAAAATAACTTTCTTGGTTTTATTACAACTGTGTGACAACATCATGAGTGATATATAAACAGAGATATATATATTTTAAAATAATGTCGAATTACTTATAATGATCACTTTTTTCTTCGTCAATTTTTTTTCCAAACAACCTACAGCTGAACTAATGCACAGAAAAAAGTAAAGATTGCATTTTTGGACAGGTAATTGCTTAATCTACGTGCTTTTATGAAATTCAGTGTCAAAAAAATAAAACGTCTATCATTAATTATTTTTATTTCCCAAAAACCATGGTAAAGGACAGGCATTTCGTTTGCAGGCAGAGAATCAAATCAGAAAATACCTTTGTCGTCATTTTAATATAAATTAATGAAATTCTGTTGTTAAATTGTTTTTGTTTTAGAAGTCAAGTTTTCATTTAAATGTATTGTAAGATTGTGTTTAATTAAGCGTTTAATTGTGTGTTTAATTGAGCCAAGAAATAGTAGAAAAATTCTAATTTAACAATTTACAACGACCATTGGGAAAATACAGAGGGATAGCGGGGCAGTGTCTCTACCCTAACCGTTACCTCGTACTATAAGACATTTAAAAATTTTATTAATTTAGCCATCCTAAAATACCCCCCCTTCCCGTCTTATAGCAGACTATTCGCCCCACCCTACTATAACATAGCTTCCACACGCTAGCTATTCTAACGACCTACTATAGTATGATCTCGGCAGAAGGCGGTATTACCACCACCATCGCCTGCTGCTGACGCAGAAATCCCATTTCCTATCTACTGACTTCCCGTTTGGTATCCGAAGGTCGAATAAACCGAAATATTGAAATAGGATGCCAATTTTAGGTGTTAGCATTGACATTTTTAAAGTTTGGTACAATTTCTATTTGTAGACCATCCCCTAAGAAAATTTTAAGTATTGCTTTAACTGTTGTTTAGAATGATATCTGAGCTAAAAGTATTTTGAGGAAATTAAAGTTGAAGACCACATTTTTTACTTCATAAGACGATTTCTCATTCGACGTCAATTTTTGAATTCGGCTTTTTTTCATATCTGATAATTTGCATCTATCCTTTTTGTAACTTTAAAATTTTTGTAACGATTTTATGCATTTCTATTGACTATTCAGAGAAAAATTCATCTAAAGTTATAGAATTTCGTTAAAAACGCTTAAAAAATTCTTCTAAAATTACACAATTTCGTTAAAAACGCTTAAAAAATTCTTCTAAAGTTACAGAATTTCATTAAAAACGGTTTAAAGAGTAAAGTGCGTACATCATTTGGTCCATTCTCGACCGAAAGTATCAACCCTTTTCCCAATGGTTAGTAAAACCTAGCAATAATAAAAAGATTACTGTCTGAGCCATAAAAAACAATATACAATTAAAATTAATTAAATAATACCTTGGTCGATATAGCTGCCATCTGATTCAGTGGTGTGACTTGGAGAAAATGTTGGGTCTAAATCAGTGTTATCAGATGAGGTTGGATATAAATCTAACAGAAAAAATGATAAAATCAAGAAAAACGCGTTAAATTTATAAATAAACGTTTGTCTGGCTTAATGAGCCACTTACCATTATGCAAAGAAAAGTTTGAAGCCTGTTGATCTGTAAAATTTTTTTCAGCTGCTTTAAAAGTAACATCAAAACTATTAATATTTCTGTACTTTTCTCCAACGTTAGATAATTTGCAGTTTTCAATACCTAAAATAAACGTAAAATATTATTAGTATTCGAAGAATACAAAACATAGCAAGATAAATAAATAAAGGAATTGTTTACCTTTTTTATTCTCCGCATTGGATATCAGTGTTGAAGGGGATGGTCTAATCAAATTTAAATCGAGTACAGGGTGAATATTCCAATCTAAATAAAGAAGACACAATATACAAAATTAAAACAACATTCGAATTCAAATTAATTACGCTGAATAGCAGAATATTAAAAATAGAATAAATACCTGTGTTAAAGAGGATATCGTTTTTATCTCGGAGTCGAGATGACGACGGCGAACTCGATATACAGACGTCTTTAATTCCAATGTTAATTTCTTCTTGATATTTTTTTAATAAAATCCGTTTTGCCATTTTCGTTACATTACAGAGGATAGAAATGATTGGAATAAAATTTAACTAACTCAACCAGATTTAAGAAATAAGTTACTAACTACTGCAGACGATTTTAAATTTGATGAAATACAAGTGTATTCTAGAATTAAAGTTTCTTAAAACAAAAACCAGCAGAAAAAAAATTAAATTACCGAGTTGTCACGATTAAAGAAATCGTACTAAAAATGTAAATAAGAAAAAAAAAACATCATGCGTCAATCATAGATTATGAACCATTTTCCAACGCTTCCAGATTACTCTAACGAAACTTCAACATTTAATATGGTGAGAGAAGATATTTAAGTAAATAATTTAGTAAAAGGCATTATTATAAAATGATAACCGTCTAGCAATTACCGTCTATAGACGGAAAAATAATCGAATTCGTTTGTGAAACCCTGTATATGATCTGTAGATTTGTATATCTTCTAGATAGTGTTTGAAAATTTAGTTTAATTTTAAAACGCATAACACAGTTCAGAAATTTCCGTCAATAGACGAAAGTTTACTATAATTCTTTTGTACAGTCTTGTATATTATCTGCAGATTTTTATACGCGTCACATAATATGATAAAATTTAATTCAGGCAAAAAATCACATATCACTGTTTAAAACACACATTCTGAAATTATCATACATAGCCCGCAATGCTTTGTGTAGCCCTGTATATTATGAATTTATTTATATTCTACAAACATCTCTTAGAAAAATAAAATTCCGCTCAAAATTCCGAAAAAGAATTAAAAACCTCGTTTATGTAATTTAGCACGCATACGAATTAATGCTTACAAATTCTTTTGAGTAGCCCTGTATAGTACTATCTGTGGAACTTTTACACACCACATAGTATGCGAAGAGTTAAACTTAAGGAAGCATACCATAATTAAAAACGGTTTCCATCAATTATCGCTAATACAAAACATTGTAACCGAGTTACTTTGTGTGCCCCTGTAAATTAACGATGAGAAGCATGTATGTCATATTCTACAGTAAGCATCTTGTAGTGCACCTCAATTACGTATATCAATTTCATTTTGTTTGAAATAGTATTGTAACATTATTAAATTACGCTTCAAACATTTTCCCTTACGCCATTACGTAACCGAGTTACTTTGTTTGCCCCTGTAAATTAACGATTAGAAGCATCCACGTCATATTCTACAGTAAGCATCTTGTAGTGTACCTCAATTACGTATATCAATTTCATTTTGTTTGAAATAGTATTGTAACATTATTAAATTACGCTTCAAACATTTTCTCGCACGCCATTACTTAACCGAATTCTTTTGAGTGGCCCTGTAAATAAATGATAAATGATTTGCATACTATCTTCTAAATGAAAAATGTTTTAATGCACTTTAGATATGCATGTCAATTTCTATATTGTTGAAATAGATTAACATCATTAAAAAACACCGCGAACGTTTTTTCCCCAATTGAGGGTAATGTAAAAGTATTATTTTGAGTGTCCCTGTAGATGAACTATTAATGCTACACATTCCATTTTTAGTAGAAAACATTCTATACTAACATAAAAAACATGCGTCAATTCTGTTAATTTTGAATCCATAATTAAAAGTTTTAGATCTTTGCCTTCCTACAAAGTGACTATTTTCAAATTCGATAGTTTGACATGGTACAAATGGTTAAAAAAGTAAAAAAAATACAAAAATTTACGGCGAAGTATCGAATTTGCCGTATTCGACACTTTGACATGGTAATTTTTTGAAAAAATGTGCAAATTCGATAGTTTGAAATTTGCATTTTCTAAGTTTCAAGTAAGTTCTAATTAAGCTAGAAAAGTGACGATTTGGCAACGTACGCGTCATACACAATATAAAAGATTGGCATAAAATATGAAAAATGCATTTTTTCACATTCGATAGTTCGGAATGGTACCGACGATATATCTACTACACCTACACATTTCAAATTTGGCACGAAGTTCGTTTAGACTATAAAACTAAGAAATAAAAAAAAATTGTGAAATTTGTTCAATTACCCACTTGGGGGTCTCCATTTTTACTTTAACATTACGTCTATTAGGCGAAAATTTAATTTGCCAAAAAATGCGCCAAATGTTGAATCCGAGCTGACCATGCAGAAAAATCACCTAAATATTAGACATTTTTGCTAATTTCAGAGTATATACATTTTTTTAATAATGGTGCATAACATTTACCTTTTTAGGAACATTGTGGAAAAACAAAAACACCTTGAGAGAATACATATATTGAAATACGCTTATATTTCGAGACATCCGCAGTTGAAATTCATCTAATCCCAGAATTAAAAACGTAAACAAAAGAGAATCATTCCTATGGTTCAAATAAATATTGATCATGGATGTTTGGCTAACAGGGATCTAGGCAGTCTAGCTTTGGGCAACCTTGCGGTGTCACGGATTCTCAATGTCAGTGCTACGGGTACTCTATCGATTTCCGCTGAGTATAAAGATACTCTACCGATTTCCTCTGAGTATAAAGGTACTCTACGGATTACTGCTGAGTATAAAGGTAATCCCTTGCAGGGGGGACTCTCAAGTATCATTTCGATGTCTTTCGATAGCGATATGAACTTTCAAACTGTTGGATATGGTAGGTTTTGAAGATGCAAAATTCTTGCTATACTGTAGTTTCGGTGGACGAATTCGAATTTGAATAATCACTGTCTGTTTACTTTTCAGTTTATATGTTGTGTGTCAAATAAATGTTATAATTAAGCAAAAGGTGCATTAGCATGCTATTTTTAATTATAGTTTAAGCCAATACAATTTAATTATAGTTTGAGCCTTTTATTTCACCAGACGAAAAACCTACATTAGTAAAAGTTAGCCGAATTTTCTTGTTAGTGCTTGTTTAAATTTTATACTTTTTGTTTGATCTTATTTGGATAGCTTCATTTTATTTGTAAATATGAATACTGTTGATTTACATGTTCATGAGTCTGTAATGGTAAAACATAAAATTATGTAAATATGATTATTGCTGCTTCAGAAACAATAAAAAATTCGAATCAATTCATTTCTTTCAAAACATATATTTAATAAAGCAGTATTAAAATATAGATTTCTGCCGCAAATTAACACTCAAATATTTTGTTTTAAATTAAATTGAGTGTTGCCTGGTGAATAAAATAGTCACTTGTAAACACATTAAAAACCATTAAGTAAAGTGTATTAGAACTGTACAAAAAGTAATGATATTTAACAAAAACATAACTGGGAAAAAATGGGAGCCAAGTTATATAAAAAAATGCCAAGAAAAGAAGTGAGATGTAAGTGGATGCCAAGTTCACTAATTTGAAGTTTTGGGAAATAAGTAAGTAGATTACGTGTACTGCATATTATTATTTTACACGTTATCGTTGGCACATATACGTTATGGTCAATGTGTTTATTGCAATAACAAACCACTTATAATGTCACAGTATATATGTCTGTTGATTTTTGTTTTTAATTGGTATTGTGATTTCCGTAAACTAAACATTGTCCAAAGCTGAGTATTCAGTTGCAAATTGTGTATTTATTGTACTGTAGTACTTGCATAGACATTAGAATTAAAGTGTATGTGCATTTATATACCTATATTTTCTCGTTCGCACCTTAATCTGTGTTTATTGAAAAAACAACTTTTAAAGTCACTGCATATTGGTTCATTATTTTTCGTTTTATATCGGTATTGTGTTTTGTAGTATTTTTATTGTTATATAGTACTAGTATTGTACTGTAGTTTTGGCATTTGTAATATATATTAATTTTATATATTGTTTTTTTTTTTTTTTTTTACTTTATGGAAACATAATGCAATGGTCATCAGTAACCTGAAAATGACCGCAAACTCTGTATTAAATTATGAAAAACATAAATATTCACGCTCATCTGTTAAAAAGGAAAGAAAAATACCCAAATAAATTGTAAATTTCACAATTAATTCAGAAATACTCTGTTTGGATAATTGCAACTAACCCCAAATCATGCTAAACTTCAGAGGCTTGAATGTATATGTCTAAAGAATTAAAAACTCTTCGTCAGCAGTTTGGAGACCGGACGCTTACCTCTCGGACTCTCTCGGGAGTTCGGCGGGGTCGGCTGGTGTCTTCTCAAGAATCTATCAAGAATGAGTTTGCGTGTGCCTACATGGGGCCCCTACAATGTTCTCTGGCACGGTCTTTGGCTGCGGCCTGTCTACTAGTAGATTGAAGTTCCCCCCCCCCCCCAGTATTGCACTACACCTCTAAAGCGACAGCTGGAATCCCGGGGCGGTCATCTCTGTTTATCTCTGCATTTTTGTTATGTAGTACATGATTCGGAAACTTTTAACTGTTTTTAAGATAACATATGGAGATCTTCTTTTCATTAAAAAAAATTATGATAGTGATTCACGTAAATTGATTTATATTTATACTGATAAAAAGAAGTGAAACGTTTTTGCTAATGATTGTATCAGACATTATTTATTAATTAAACACTTAAATGAAAGTTTATTTTTTCCATTTTCTACATATATGTCTTATTACGTAAGATATTTAGAAATGTGTCAATATTAGGTAAGATGTTTGGAAATTTAAATATATTTAAGGAGGCTTTTGAAACTTTTGGCATGAAAAATAATCGTATATTATGAACTTTCTTTATACTTTTCATTATGAGTAAGAAATATGTAGGTGTTTACATAATAAATAACAAACTTGAACTTTTTAAAAACAAACGTTTGTTAAATTTTATTCGAAAATAGACTTTTTGGATTCACTTTTCTCAATATTGCAAGAACTATAGCGATCGGTCGAACCATTCATGAATGATTTAAAACCAATGAAATGAAAAGCTAGCTATATATATATATATATATATATATAATTGTGCAGACATTAAACCACTTTAGGAAAAATGCATTTCTGACGCACATTTAGATGTAATATATCAATTTTCAGCAAAAAAATAGATTTTGTTTTGATTATATAAAACGAACAAATACTTTGAAAAAAAGTGCAATGGTGAAGAGAAGTAAAATGTATACACTTTCACATAAAAAAGTAAGGAAATCGGTTCATCCGTTACTGAGATATTCCTAGTACAAATATAAATTATTTCGAGAAAACCGCGTTTAAAATTTTGAGGTATTTACTGGTGTACTGTACGAAATAATCTCTATGTCATCTATATTTGTTTAAATTGTCTGACAACGGCTTCAAGATAACAATTATAAAACGTCAGATATTCAGAGAATGCGAGAAAAGAAATTCATTTTTGACGCCGAAATATTCCCTTTTCCGATTAAGCCGGCAATTCAAAATTTATTAATACCGCATTTAAAATTTTCGTTGACATAAAAGACATTTTATCAAATGTACTTGCAAAATTTATCTGGTCGCTGTACTAATAATGCTACGTACGTAAATACCTAATTCATTTCCTTGAAATTAGAAGGTTATAACTTTAATAAAATTGACTAAAATCAGATAGCATCATTTATTGAGTATCTATAGTCTTGTCGACAGTATGCGCGCACATGCTACGCATTCTAGAGAGTTTTGAGAAAGGGAATTTGTTTCTTCTGCCTATGGAGTAATGACACTTTCATATCTCTTTCAAAAAAGTAACCGATGCTGTTAGAACCTGGTTATCCTAAGACAACGATTTCTATAAAGAATATATTTATTTATAACTTTCAAAAGTCGAATAAATTGATGACATATGTTTTGTTAATGGTATGACAAAAATAGTCGCTGATACAAAAGTTTTTTTAAAACACATTTTAGGATAATAATATTTACATAAATAATCAGTGCGCAATATTCTTAAATGTAAATAATACATTATGCACACAACAGTATTTTAAATAAATATATATATATATATTTTTTACTTAATAAAAGGTATTTATTCGACATATTTTCTTGTAAGGCACTTTATCTTCTATTCAGAATGGCACTGATTGCCGAAGAACTGTGTAAAAGAAAATATTTTCCTTCTTAGAGTTTCCTTATTGCATAAAATGTCCTTGGAGGACTATAAACTAAGGGAAAAATCAATAAAATAACAGCTATTACTGGAAGCATCCTATTCCTTAGATACTGGAGTGGGGATTGTAGACCCGTAGGCAAGTTTAACTTTTGCTTTCATTAATAAGTCTGGGATATAACATAACTTAACAGTTTAAGATTAGTTGATGTTAAGATATATTTAAAAAAATATATTTTTCATATAGTTATGCTTCTGCGAAGTTGCTTCTCGTTAGCGTAGCGTTATATTGTTAATTGTTAGTTGTTTTGTTATAAATACATGGTTCATTATTTTTAAAATGATGTAACGAAGAGTAATGTTGTAGTATTTCTTAATTTCTGTATACATATACTTAAAAAATACTTTTAATAGTTGGTTTCTTAATGGCGCTATATTCCACATAAATTGCGATACCATTGTGGATATTTTATTTATTGTTTCCTATTTAATGCCATATTATATGATTAGGGAAATTTTTAGATGTGATATATAAATGAATTTAAATTATCATACAAGTAAAAATTGATAAATATGGTTAAATGTAACATCGAGCAGTAAATTTGTTAACTAGCAATAAGACATTTATAAGAGGCATTTATATAATGTCTTATACATAAAAATATATAATGTGTTATTCTTTCTTATTCATTTTGTTCTCAAAATAAATCCCTATACATACTATTTTTTATCGAGCCCATTTCAGATGTTAATCTATAAAGACAGAAGATCTTCAAAAAATGATTAAAAAAACCAACATTCGACTTTCTCTGTTAAATATCTTATAAAATTAAAAGTTATTTAAAGATACATTTATTTTTATGTTAAGATGACCTAAATCTAAAATAATTTAATTTCAGAAATTAAAGTAACGTGTCTTATTCTGCAAAGTGTTAGATACTATTGTAATTGATAAAAACCTTTTGCACTTTTGACAAATTATATACTTAGAAAAAAATGTGCGTATTTATTTATTTTTTTTTTTTTTAGAATAAAGATAAATAACAAATAACCTTAGATAAAAATCCCCTGCTAAAATAACTATAAATAGGGTAAAAATAGGGAGGAATTGGCTGTAACTGTTTTTAATAATTTTTATTTTATTTTAGAAACGCTACTCTTTTTATTTTGGAAAAAACAAACACATATATGATTAGCCATATTCATTATCTATTGCTCGCCCTTTTTTCGGCTTTTTATCTAAGGAATGAAAGGATCATTCGTTAAAAATATACTAGCACTAGCACCCATTTACCACTAACACCATATTTCCCCCTCTCGATTAGGTTATTTCAAGATAAAGAAAAACTAAAAGAAATTAAAGAATTTTAAATTATTTATATATATATATGCAGTAAAACGAATAACTAAATTTTATATCTAAAGAATTTTTATTTCATTACTAGCTAACCAGACCGGCGTTACCCGGGCCCGAGATAATTACAGTCTCAGAGAAAGGCGTTAACCCCTCCCTCCCGATACCCGCAAATATAATGAATATCTTGTTCAATAGAACCACCGTCACCTACATTAACGCGATCATTAAAAAAAAAGGAATTACATTTTTCTGATAATTAGAACATAACGAAGACGCTACGCTAAAATAGCCGGCAGATGACAACCCTTCCGACCTCAATTTCAAATCTATATCTTAATTAGTTACCTAAATTTTTGTTCATTAGTAAAAATTGGAAATTATTTCCTTTCATTTTCGCAAATTAAATGGAGGGATCGGCCAGAGAAACAGATCTCTTTGTAGTTCAGTTTTTAATAAAAGCAGATCCCTGTCTGAAACTTTCTCGGATTGTTTTCACTGGCGCCGGCAGATTTTTGGCAGTTTTTTGCATGAATTAAGAAAAATTACCGACCGAAATTTTCTGAAATTACATAGTCAGATGCAGAATTTTTTCTAGATATGCTCAGAAATTTTTAAATCGATATCTCAATTAATTTTCTTAAAATTCGCTAATTAGTAAAATAATTTCGAATTTCTTCATTTCCGCTGGCAAATCCAATGCGCCTGTTCGTTTCTTTCGCCATTTTGATTTAAAAGATGTCATTTAGAAGCGATGGTTAATGAGAACCTAATTAATATCTTGTGTAATTATCAAAATATTAAAATTCTGAGACTCAGGTGCACATGGCCAGACCTTGTACTACCCACACCTAAATTTTCAGACTTCTAGATGGGCTAGATTTTGCTAGCCATCGCAGGCAGACAAACATACACACACAGAGAGAGCGAAACTTTCTTTTATTAATATACATAAAATAATTTTATAATCAATTGCTCTATGATTATTTTACTGTGCTGTGGTGTAATGTTCATTGTATTGCAATGTTATTTTGTTTTGTCCAAGTAACTATGTATAAACGACATTTTTTATGTATTTTTATCTATTTGGAGATCATGCAGAACACTCATGCAAAATGTTCATACAGAAAAGTAATGCTCATATGAAGAAAATGGAATATTTTATCATGAAAGAATGTACGGGAAAGTTTGGATCCATCATATAAATAAAGATTTTCATTGTTTGTATATTATTAACTGTAATGTTATATTTCTTAACGGAAAAAATACTATGTATATAGAACAGCCTGTTTTACTATATTGCAAAATGTATTTTCCTTAAACAATAAATGCAGATCGATTACATATCCAGTTCTGGTTATTTTCTGGTTATATTTGTTTTTTTGTATGAAAACTAGTATTAGTTTATAGATTTCTTTGAAAATTTTATGTTATTATTTTTTTCGTTTTACTTTTCCTCTAATGCAGAAGAATAAAAAAAACTTTGAAACTGTGTTTAGACATATATTTTCTTACAGTGTCACGTATGGTTTTCTTTTAAGGATAATATATGAATATATATATATATATAAGCACACTTATAGAATACCGATATCTTATCAAGAGCTTGAAATTTTAAAAACTACAGAATATTTGAAAGTAAAATTTGTTTTAAAAATAAAAGAAAATGGAAGTTCTTGCCGAAGAAAGTATGATTTCTTTTAGTTAAACATTTTTTTCTAATTAGATAAAATACTACTTAAAGTTTGATCTGTATTAGTTTGTCGTATATAAAAATATTTACATATAAAACTAGTCTATCTGTAAATAATCAAGTTTTTATTTCAGTGATTTTAAAAAGTTTCAATTACAGTTATTTTTCCTTACGTATTGATCTTTAGCTTTTTAACATGTCTGTTACAAGTCAAATATGATTTTGTCAGAAATGTTACGGGTGGGAGTGCAAATACACTTAACCCGTTAATCGTTGGACAAAATTTGTGAACAATTTTTGTCTCGTCCGTGACCATCACGTGCTGAACTCCTCATAATTTTAATTCCATCTCGCACCACTTTTTAATAAAAATCAAATCTTTTATTTATTTTCATTACCATTTGCGACTTGCAAGAAAAATTTAATATAAAATTTATGTTTTAAGAATAGTGGTACATTGTAAAAATAGTTGTTAGGGGCAGTCATGATATTATGAATTATTCAATGATTTTCTCACTCACGAGATTATTTTAATTGCTCAACTCTTTTATCGTCACGGGCAGTGTAGGCTACTTTTTTAAAATTCATATTTTTTGATTCCCGAAGTTTTTTTATATAGTGGAATTGTCCTTATTCTCGCATTACTTAATTTGTCATTAAATAAAGCGAATATTTCTATTTGAAAAAAGTGGTGGCAATTAAGCAATATGAATTAAAAAACGTAGATTGTGTACAAAAAAAGCCATATATAAGGTAAGTAAAATTGTGATTTTTAATAATTTGATTCATTCCGAGTACTTTAAATTAAAAAATATATATACATTGTTAAATTCCTACTATTAGCTCACACTCTCTCTATATATATCTTGTTGGAATTTTCAATCGTTAATAAAATATTTTCTATTCATCCATTCAAGTTCAAATAAATTTTTTTAAACTTGTACTGGATGACAATTGATGTTAATACTGTTTTTTTAAATATTAATTCATTAATTAAATTTAATTAATTAATTTCATTTTTTATATGGGAGAAAAAAAAATCACCCATTGTTTTTATAAATGAAATCAAAGATTTATCTCAAATGAGTGATGCCAACAAAAAATAAAATACCGCAACGATGATTATAAAACAATGTTCAATAAAGATTACGTGGGACATTAATGCTGCATGGGTTTATTTTACATATATATATGATTAAAAAGTAGGAATTGACTTAAAAAAATTATATTACTTGTTTCTTTTAGTAATTAACTCAAAATTCCATGACTAATAAAATGGACAATAAATTGCTGGACAACAAATGCTTTTTCGAGCATATCGCTCGAAGACTTATGATACAATGTCATGAATTCCGTCTTAGGCCACTTCCCAAACAGAAAAGAGCTACCACGGCCGTTACTAAAGTCTGTCGTGAAAAAACCCAGTCTTCACACGAGTGGAAAATATTAGAGAACAAAATCAAAGAAGAGTGATTCTGGCAAAAACAGAGTTACATCAATGGATTCACAATAATGGTTACATAAATTAAATTAATTATGCTCAAGACTAAGCTTGCTCATTGCAGTGCTGACCACTTGTAGTGCTGATCACTGCAGTGCTGATCAATTGCAGAGCTGACCCAAAAATGGCGGCGGCCAAATGCAGCAAAAATATAGTTTTCAGTCATATTAAATATTGAAGTAAAAGCATGCAACTTGATATTTTAAAGTTATATTTCTTGTTTTTTTAATATAATATAAATAAAATAACTTTATTAATTCATTGAAAATGTATTTGAAGCATGATAGTTTTCTATGTTATCTAAAATTTAATATTTTAGTAAATATGAAATTAAATAGACAAAAAAAAATTATTTGATATGCTGCAAAGTAATTATATTCAGAAATATTATAAATGTATTCGCGTGAACAGCACGTATTCGTTAACAGCTATCAAAGAAGAAACATTAAAGTTGAAAAGTACTTTGGTGTTGTAATGAGATGCCTAAATGAAGCAGAAATAATTTTATTTTGATTTCGCATACGAAACAGCTGCAAAATATATCCTTACAGTATAATCCTTAACCATGTTGTTCAGTCACAGTATCTATTTATTGTTAATTCATTCAAAAGCAAAAAATAAAGCATTCAAATTTCTACTTATTTATGACTTAAGAATCTATTTTGGCAGCTGGTGAAATCTTATTAGTAAGAATGTTATCTTTGTAGAAATATCGTGACTAGAATAAAAGTAATAACCTTCATTTTGTTTTTTTTAATGTTTTGGAATTGTTTTGCTAGATATTGAAAAAAAAATTCACTTTAATTTGAATGCAGAAAAGATGCATCAAATTTATTCTGAACTTATGCATTTATTTGGCAGAACTGAGTAAACTCAGAAGTTTTATTTAAATTGTTCTCTTTTGTCGTCATATAAATAATACTTCAGATTAGTGACTTTTTTCAGTTGGAATTTTTTCTATACATAAATATTAAACAAAACATTATGTAGAAACTCAATTTTTATTTGACATATAGTATTCAAATAATTAATCAATATCAAGTTTCAAAGAATATCAAGCTCTATGACAAGTATTCATCAAATGTAAGTGTGTTTCATAATTTTTTCCGGATTTTCGTAACCACTGTTTCCGTATAGTAATAGTCACTCTATTTAATTTTCGTATATATATATATATATATATATATATATATCCTGTTGAATATAAATCAATGAAATTTAATTAATTAATCAACGGAATTTAATTAAAAATTACTACGAACATAACAATGTACATACTACATTTCGACAGTGGCTTTGAATTAATTTTTAAAGGAATCTTAATGCAATTGTAAGTATTTCTTGCTCCAAAAATGATTGCCTTGCCATATAAAATCCCTCCTGAAAATTGTGACCATATTTAATATTTCGCTTTGCATACAAGTATAAAAATATACATATTGTGGACATATAAATTAAAACATATCACTTAAAATTTATCAACATTTCCTAAAATAAACACTTTTCACTAACAGTTCTTAAAAATCAATTTTGGAATAGATTTTCTAAAGATTTGGTGTACGTTCGAACCACGGGAAAATAAATAAAAATATCATCACATACAAAATTTTTATTGGTATTGTCTTTAAATTTTGCAAGTACATTTTTTAGACAAAAATATAATGTGGTTCTTTCTTCTGAAAGTATCTCATTACAATCTACCCTATTACAATCCGAGCGCGTATCTATGTAACCTCAAAAACTCGGAAACCACAGGGCACAGGGCTACGAAGTTTGGCACACGGATTGCTGCGGTAGGGGGGGGGGGGCATGAACGATTGGTGCAAAAAATTGGAAAATTTTAAATAGATTGCTTTAATTTTATGTTTTTGACGAATTATGTTTAACCCGTAATCCCGCGTGCTCTGACCAGTTCTAAATGTTTACTGCAATGTCAAATATACATATTACATACGCAACGCTGCAATAATAAGAAGCTGGAGCGGGAATTACGATAGTTCTTTTACATCGCATGCAAATAATTAGAGATTATTTAACTACGCTTAGTTATTGCCTTTTTAAACATATAAAGAAAAACGTTTTATCTCAAACATCAACAAAACGTTTTATTCTATTTATTCCCTTATTCCAAAGATGTCGTTTTATCTTTTATGGTCTGCTGCCATAGCAAAATGTAAATTAAATTTCATTTTAAAAAAATCACAGTCGTAGAAAATATTATTCTACATATTACACAGATACATTTGATTGTGCTGATTTTTATTTTTAAATTTGGTGAACTCCCGTGCATAGAACGGGTAAACAGCTAGTGGATTAATGAAACCCTCAAATTAGCCGCAGAATAAAATAGAATTTTAAATAAATAATTTACAATGGGTTACGATAGTTTAATTTGCAGGAATTTATTTGAAAAGATACATTCGAATTCAGATCCACTGAAAAAACAAACAAAAAAAACGTAGATTTATTTTATTTTATTTTGTGAATATGCATATAAGTGATACAGTTCATTAATTTTAAAACAGGCGTTAATGAAAGTCGAAAATTAAAAGTTTAATGATAGCTCAACCACTGAGAGAAAATAAATACACATTCTTCTTTTATCTTCAATTCAGAAAATTCTGAAAGATATTTAGTTCTAAAAATAAATAGCTGCTACAAACATTTTACTTAATCTTCCTGAAATTAATTTCTGGTCTACTTAATCCGGATTAACCTAATAATAATATTTTCTTAGTACACACATTTTTCAAACATTTCTTTGCATATCCCTTTTTAAACTACGAAAGATTTAATAATTTAAAATTTATTAATAAGTTCTT
This sequence comes from Maratus michaelseni, assembly GCA_963931845.1. Classification (NCBI taxonomy): domain Eukaryota; kingdom Metazoa; phylum Arthropoda; class Arachnida; order Araneae; family Salticidae; genus Maratus; species Maratus michaelseni. Next base: position 24,907,811 of record OZ007589.1, on the reverse strand, counting down.
TTTTTCTACGATTGTTAAACTGTCTAACCTGCTAAACAATGAGATAATTGAACAGTGACTTAGTAGAAATTCCATTTTTTTAAATCAAGAATTTGTAGATTAATTATTAAGTTAATAACAAAAATATAACATAGAATCAATTATGCTATAGTCAGAAAGTATATATATATAAACTAATTTTGTACATTTATTCATTGTTATTCTTACTAAATTTTTACCCAACATCTTTTACCGTATGATGTATACTAAAAGACTATATATGAAATATACTAAAAAATTATGTTACACGGTACTTTTAATTACAATTAAAGGAAAATTGAGAAATTTGGAGCGACTTCTAGTTAGCTGTTTCTTTTTCGTGATTAGTATGGATACTGTAGAAACAAATTTTTGAAGAAGAAAAAAGTGCCTATGTCAGGGTTCGTACGCTTTTACCACAATTTTTTAATAGAAGTGTTCTATTTAATATATAAACAACAGAGATTGTAGGCGCCTCGTTTAATTGATTGCAGGATTTGTAATACTTTTCTACATTTGAATAACGCAAATTTTTTTAAAATAAAATTGTGGTAAAAGCGGACGAACCTTGTATGTGTCACGAAAATATATATTCCAAATGGGGGCATTATGTATGGGCATGGCTACGCAATACATAGTATATATATATATATATATATATATATATATATATATTATGTATTATACATTAATTTTATATAATATGTATATAATATTTGCAACATATTATCCAAACTTTTTTTAATCAACTTCTACCAAATTGAAGCGGCTCCATAGCAATGAAAGTTAAAAATTCTAAAGGTAAGAAAAGTCTTAAGCGCGAATTTCAATTTTGTTATATTGTAATGCCACCTGCACAAAAATCTAAAACTCTTTCACACCCTTTAACACGTTCGCTGCCAACTACGAGAATACTCGTAGTTGGTAAACTGGGTTTCCTTGCAAGCTACGAGATAACGCGTTATTGATATCCTTATCTAAATCGCCGATTACGAGTATTGCCGTAGAGAACACATGCATTGTTTAGGTATTTGGTACACAGAAAGAGACTAAATAATGCACTTGGCGTACTGAAATGGATCATTTATTTCTCAAAACTTAGATACAATAACTAAATGTTTACAACAGAAAAACGTATCTTTTCACGTTATGTTTTGGAGAATACTATGAATAAAAGTTATTTGTTTATATTATGTTGAAAATTTAATAGGTATATTGAAACAAAATTATGTATGGTAAGTTTTAAAACAATTATCCACGCAAAGTGCTGGTTTATCTTCACATACCTGGCAAAAATATCTTGTTTCCCGCCTTTTCTTCTGTCCAGTACAAACTCTCGTGGCTTGGTAGGTCGGGTCTTCTTCTCCGTTGGTGGAAGTACTTCCAAATAGTGGAAATTGTCAAGTTTTGGTTTTTTTCCTTACAAGAAAGTTCATTTCTCGTCCGATCAAACATTCTATACATTTTTTCACGAAATTTCAAAAGGTCATTTTATTTCTTTTGAATTCAGAATATAAAATATAGGCATTATGAATGTATATTTCAAATAGATGAAGGGCAATTTTTTTTGGTCAACGCACTGTTTTTCTAAGTGTTAAATAGTAGCTTAGCATTTGGTGTGATAAATCAATTTCAGACATGTTTTAATTAGAGTCTCTTATGATGTTGGGCTTCTTTGATATTTTGCCATTTCGATTAGTGACATGAAACATTTCCACACGGTGCATGTTTGTTATAGTAAGCACATCACGTTTATCTTTATATTTACAAACAACTGCCGCTCCTCTTCTATTTCAAACAACTTCACCTTTCTTCAGTTTATTTTATATTATATGTTTTGGGTTTTCTTTCCTATTCGCCCGTAATGTACCACATACATATGTTTTGTGGAGTGTCAAGTGATCTGCCAAAGAAACGGAATTATAAAAATTGTCCATGTACAGTTTATAACCCTTGTCTAAATAGTCATCCATCAAATGTAGAACTACCCCAGTTGCGTAACCAATCTCTGTCAATATTTTCAAATTTTCCGCAATAAATGCGTATTTTTAGTACAATACCATTTGATTCGCACAATTCATATAACTTGATACCGTATTTGTCTTTCTTATTTTTGATATATTGGCGAAAGAATAGCCTTCCTCGCCATAATATCATAGACTCGTCAATGCAGAGATTTTGATTTGGTACATAATTGTCCTTCATAGCTTTATTGAAGTGGTTCAAAACAGGTCTAATTTTGTAGAATCTATCATCTGTTTCAACAGTGTTGTCTACAAAATGCAGAAATCGTAGAATCAATTGAAACCGGCTCCGACTCATGAAAGATCGGCAGAATGGAAAATTGTAGAACTCACTTGTAATCCAATAATGCTGTATAGTTGGAAGATTACATGGACCCATTTGTAACAACAATCTAAGAAACACTTTCATTTCCGGTACATTCGTATCAGTCCAAGTGGAAAGACGGCTTACCTTTCGAAGTGGTCTTCTCTTGTTGATTTCTAGCGACGCATACAAATTGGTCTTATCAACTAAAAAATTCAAAAAGTTGGCTAAATCCTAAAACAAGCGTGACACTTGGCGGCGTTGAATTTGGCGAGATGATAAATGAGTTTTTCTTGCTACCTTGAGTTGGTTTTTGAGGGAATTAGATTGGATTGGTTGGTTTATTGTGGTTTGTTCTGGAAATTGTATTGGATTTTGAGGGAATTGGATTGGATTGGCTGGTTTATTGTGGTTTGTTCTGGAAATTGGATTGAATTTTGAGGGAATTATATTGGACTGGTTGGTTTATTGTGTGCCGTATAGTAGGATTTGTTGAAATACGTTTGTGGAATGGGTTTTGTGTTTGACGCTTTGTAGTATGTCCTAAAAGAATAATTCATGTGAAAAAAAAAATACAAGAAATAAAGTTCAGTGATTTTTTGTTAATTTTATTTGATAAGATGTATTTTATGCATTCTAGAGATTGCTGTAAACTGGTTTTTGTGCGCACATACATAAATTACTGATCGCTGCTTGAATGAAATTCATGCATTCTATGAATGCATGAATGGTGTTATGAATGAATGAAATTCATGCATTGCTGCACAGCGAGTTTCATGCATCCAGGGGGATTTTTTTCTGTTAATACACGCGAAGCGTAGATATATAAGTTACTAACCGCTGATTGAATGAGTTTCGTGCATTCGAAAAATCTTGAATCTAGATTCTCCCCAACCATAACCTGTGTGCTTTGTGGCTGAGAACACACTATTTACACAGTTCCTATGAGAATTTCTTTCACGAAGTAAACATTGATTTTATTTCGTTTTGAGGCAATTTACAAAGTTTAAGCAAAGAGGAAAAAAATAACAAAATTTTGTAAAAATATAAAAATCCGGAGAAAAAAATTGCTAAAAGTGTGTAAAATCAAAATATCAAGAAGAAATATTGCTAAAAGTTTGTAAAAATATAAAAATACAGAGGAAAATATTGCTAAAAGTTTGTAAAAATCGAAAAATCGTGAAGAAAAACTTGCTAAAACGTTGTAAATACTCGCAAAACAAAATAATATCGTTGTTTACTTTGTGAAAAAGCTTGTCTTAGGAAGCACGCGTTGTGATTGGGTAGAATTTGGAGGTTGCCGATTTTTCTGGAAGCGCGGGTGAAAAAAATTGCCAAATCGTGTGTCTCGTTTGTTCTAGGATTTTGCCAAAATGGGTTCTTTAAAGAAGCTTTGAAGCACTGTAAAAAACTAAAGTTTATATGGCTTTCTAAAACATTTTTATTTACAGGGAAATTCTAAATAACTACTAAAACTACCATATAAATAAGAACTATTATAATGTATCATCATCTTCATTTATCCACGAACTGTAAGAAAGAAAAGCAACATTTTCAACATAATGTGCTGTACATTTATGCACCCAAATTGCAGTTTTTTGCTGTAAAATTTTGTATGATTATTGTTATTATTTGGAGTAAATTTAGCATGTTTGAATCACATTTGACTGTAAAAATTCAAACATAACGTTATTCAAGGCATATACATGGTTCGTACCCTTTTACCACAATGTTTTAATAGAAAGTTTTGTCTTATCCTTATGTAAATGCAGAAAAGTATTACAAATCCTGCAATTACACGAGGCGTCTACAATGTCTGCTATTTAAATATTAACTAGAAAGATTCTATTAAAAATTGTGGTGAAAGCGTACGAACCCCTGATATATTGCAACCAATTTAAAGCACAAAATGCTAGCACTTTGGATGCATAAATTTACCGCAACTTTTGATATAGGCTTTTCCGTTGCTTCTTACAGTGAGGACGTTTATATACGAAAAGAAAAATTTCTTAACTAAATAAAACCAATTACTGACTTATATATCGATCTGTACAGTTTTTCAACTATCCTTTAAAATAGAACTTTTAATGGGAGAAAATAATACCAATGAAACCTTAATGATTAAGATAACTTAATCTTAAACTTGACGATTCACAGTCTTTGAAGAAAGTGTTCTACTTATAAAACTAAATATTACCTAAAAAATCACAGTTTTCTGTTTTAGTTGCTTACTGAGATAAAGAATATCCCTGAAAACAGATGATGAAAAATATTTTTTTTTTCATTTGTTGCTTTGTGAAATTTAACCATTAGTAAAGAAAAATTCGAACTATTAAAGTCAACCATCTAATATCGCATAAATCAGCCAAATGTTTTTAATTCACCGTTTAAAGAACTTTTATTGCATACAAGATTTTTTAAAATATATAGTTTATTTCATTAAATTGAATACAAAAACGTGCATATTTACGTAATGAAATATTAGTTATGTGCATGAAATTCTTTTTAAATATTTATGAAAATTACACATCATAAGTAATCTCTGGTAGAGCAAGTTCAACTTCAATTATACAGAAATGCTACCTCGGGAAATGTATTTTGAGAGAACTTGATCATTAATCTTTGACAAGATACGTTAAAGATTTTTTAAATGCATACAAACAGAATTTTTTTGTTGACATATGTGCATACAATAATATAAATATGCACATTGCGCAGATAAATAATTGATGAATGATTTTGGTTATTTGAATATAAGTTTGGTATAATGATTCATTTTCATGAAAACTTTTGCATACTTATTAAAGATTTTCCGTTAAAAATATTTCAATATATATCATGGTAATACAATAAATATGTTTATGTACCTCTCTAAAAATTAGAATATCATTATTAAGTTTTGATCGCATAAATAAAAATAATGAACAGAGGCAAATGAGGAAAAAATATATAAATTCATTTTAATCAAGAATATTTTAATTGAAATGTTTAATTTATTTATTTATTTATTTTTCTTTTTTGCTGGTTCTATGCCAATTGATGTTTTGCATGCAACTATTTATACGTTTTGTTTTTAGTTATGAATATTGAGATAATAATTAGAAATAATCTGTTTCAGAACAATTTACCACAAAGCATATATTAATGATCTGACAAGCTATGAAATACTTTCTGAGGTAATGATTGTACCGACCTCGATCATTAATCCTTGTCAGAAGCAATAAAGATATTGACATTGGATTTAAACAGACGCGTTTTATTGAACAGTAAGATAAATATTAAATTGTTTACTGATAAATAATCGATGAATGCTTTTAATAAGGGGGATATGAATTTCGATTAATCATAGTACATGTCACACGAGAACTTTTTAACATATTAAATAAAATTCTACTGAATATTTTTACGTGCCTCTAGCAATACAACAGCTGCTTGCATATTCGGAAAGATCTTTTCGTTTGGCAAAGTTGGTTGTTACCGGAAAATTCTATCATTTAATTATCAGACATTAATTCCGATATCTAATATACAATTGATGAGAAGAATATTACGGTACAATTTTTTTTTTTTTTTTCAAACAGAAGTAACTTTTCGAACAGCCGAATAAAAGTTTTAAAGGAGAATGCATTTTGTAGATACGAATACGGCAATATACAGAGCCACGTGAAACAGTAGATATTTTTATAATCAATATGCTATGTTTAAATAATATTTTTTGGTGTGATTAAGTATCAAAATAAAAAGTTTTTTCTACGCCACTTGTTCAAGATCTGACTTCCACCTAGACAAACTCCCAGCACTTTTTAAAGAAAATCTCTATTAATATTCTATAACAGCGGTTCCCAACTTGGGGTACGCGTACCCTTAGGGGTACGTGGCGGGCCTGCTGGGGGTACGTGAAAATAATATCGGTAATGGCGGAAATCACAAAAATGGTTTAACAGAAAACACATAAAAAAAGTTGGTTTTGGATTGCAAGGTCAGTCTCATGAATAACTTCAATATGTCACATTAACTCCAATATGTTACACTTAAAATGAGCGTAAAAGCCCACCAGATTTAATAATCCATTGATCATTCCATGTCTTTAGCTCTGCCCACTGTTAATCATATTGCATGAGTACATATATATATTTATTTTCCCAATCTTTGCGAAAATTACCATTGACCATTATACAATGTTCTTTTCCCCTGCCTTATTTTTATCCCCGTTTTTAATAATAATTAGAAAACACCTAAATTACGCCAGATCTTCTGGTTTTAATGTTTTATTTTAAAACGTGTTGAAAAGCAAGCCCTTATTTTCGTTTTCGAATAGGCGGAGTTATATCATTACCGTATTCTAATCGGAAAGCTTCCTTCCTTTTAATGAGTATTTAATTTGAAGTGTTTATTTATTATTCGAATGATTTAGTTTTATATTTAAAATGAATAACTGGCTGAAATCTGGAACTCTTAAGATTAATGCAACTGCGATTGAAATTCAACCTACTGATTCGGGAACTACGAGTTCTTCGAAACAATCTGATTATTTTGAGATAGAAGATAACCTGAGTGCAGCTGTAAATAGGCATGTTGTCATAACTGATAAATACTGAATAATAATACTTTATAATACTTTAAATAATACTGAAAACATCAGTGCTTCTTCAATGAATAAAAAATATAATAATGAATAATTCTTAAAACATGGATTTTGCATTCACGGGAGATGAAAATTTTAATAATATGAGTGGGTGTTTGTGATAAATAGGGGGTATTCGGAAATGAAAAGCCTAAGCAAGGGGTACGTGAAAGAAAAAAGTTTGGGAAGCGCTGTTCTATAATATAAAAAAAGTAGTGTCGAAAAAGGAAAAATAAATTTTCTTAAAATAATTATCGATTAATATTTTGAATAAACCAGAAAATAAATTAGAATTATTCTTTTTATATGAATTTTTAATTTAAACGAAGATTACTACGATAACTGGTCCATCTGAATGGATTGAATAGCCTTGTGCCAAATTATTATTATTATCACATTTTTGCAGGGCGGGGATTACTTTTTGAATTAAATTTTATTCACGTATTTACTTTCGTGAAAAAAAAATCAACATGGAAAGATATAACTCTCATTTGGTTTAAAAATGAAAGCTGTTAACGATCGTAATCTATTCGTGTTTACCCACAGTAAAAATAAGTATAAGCGTTGCACATACTTTTCCACTATTATGCGATAGGAAAGTGCGATATTTGATATAAATTTTACATTATTGGAATAATATTAAAAAAGGTTACTTATAACGGTAATAATACGAGTAAAGTAGTCGGATGTGCCAATCCCAAAACTTTCTTCTATCTCAGTCATTTTAATACTTCAAAATTCGCAATCACATCCCCAATAAAATCAATATTTTTCGTCATTCTGTTGTACGTCAGCTGCTTGGGAATCGTCTGGTTACCGGGATGCGATCAACTGATGTATACTAAACTACGAAAAGTCCTTCTGGCCTGTACCGACAGGAACAGATAGCCTCCCTATTCCTTGGTTTTACGATTTTAGCTAATTTTATTGGAAAACACGAAGGTAAAATGCGTGGAACCCAATTAAAGAAGATTCATTCCCAATTCTCGTTAACATTGAATTTGAATGAGAATATCACCAAATTAGTCCTCTACAGTCAAATTGGCTTCATTTATGGCAACCTATTTTGGTCGCCAAATCTGGCGATATTTCGCCAACTGTCGCCAAGCTTGGCGAGAATTTAACGTTGGCGAATATAAATATATAGTGTTAAGCACATAAGAATAGGAACAATGGTTACAACAATGAAAGAAAATTTGCCGAAACCATGTTAACCAAAACTCATAAATTAAACCCGTTTTTGGATGAATTCTGCTGTCTTGTTTGAAAATGTCAGCCACCCTAAAATTTCAAACCGCTATATCTCCGCCATTTTTTAAGATAGAGGCAAAACAAAAATTGCTCCGGATTCTCCGGATCAAGGCCGAACATTTAACGAAAAAAACTTTTAGGATTTCTAATATTTTTGTACATCTTTTTGAATTTGAAATCTTTCGATGAATGTCACAGCGCCCCCTTACGGCGAAATATCCCTACATTCAAGTAGAACCTGCTGGCCACAGCCAAAATCATTAAAAAATTTTTTTCATTATCTGCATAACATCATACACTTTTCGATGATACAATAGTGAAAAAAAGAACAAAAATCGCGATCGCAGCGCCCCCTTTCGTCGAAATATCCCAAAATTCAACCTGGACCTGCAGGCTACAGTCAAAAACATAGAAAAAAATTTGGTTCAATTATCTGCATAACTTCATACACTTTTCGATGATACAATAGTGAAAATGGAACAAAACTATCGATCACAGCGCCCCCTTTCGTCGAAATATCCCCAAATTCTGATAGAACCTGCTTGCCATAGCCAAAAACATAGAAAAAAAAATGTGGTTCAATTATCTGCATAACTTCATACACTTTTCGATGATACAATGATACAATAGTGAAAATGGAACAAAAATATCGATCACAGCGCCCCTTCTCGTCGAAATATCCCCAAATTCTGATAGAACCTGCTTGCCATTGCCAAAAACATAGAAAAAAATGTGGTTCAATTTGAAGCATAACTTCATACACTTTTTGATGATACAATAGTGAAAATGGAACAAAAATATCGATCACAGCGCCCCCTTTCGTCGAAATATCCCCAAATTCTAATAGAACCTGCTTGCCATAGCCAAAAACATTGAAAAAAAAAATTCTGTTAAATTTGAAGCATAACTTCATACACGTTTCGATGATACAATGAGGACGGACAGACGGACAGACAGACATTTTGTAAAAACATGTTTTTCGGAATCTCTGACCCCTAAAACGTGTAAACCCGTCGAAAACCGGAAGTCGAAAAAAATTTCGATTACAATACATTCTTCTATTATAGATAGAAGAAAGTAAAAATAATGATGGGTTTCGTCTATTACTGTTCATTACAGCCAAATTTTAAATATTTATTTTTAACATTAGAATGGAATAAAAAAGAACACGCATGATAGATAATATTCCAGTTCGTCAAGTCTCCTGGCGATGTTGTGGATTCGGACCGGGGCCCTCTGGCCACCCGTAAAGGCATTAAGGTAAGAGAATACGAACGTACATATTAAAAGTCCATTATAAAGTGAGCGAATTTATTGTGCATTATTCTTTATTGTAAAAATTTATTTGCATACCAGAATTCTTAAGATTTTTAAATACTTTTTCATCTATAAATAACTTTATCTTGAATACATTAGACTTAATATATTATCTTCACCGTTACATAGTACGTTTTCCTTACCCACGTAAAATCTAAATACTTACATGCATTTTAGTTACATATAATTGAGTTAACATTGGGACATCTTATGCTGAAGTTTTAATGCAAATAAAAAATATTAACTCATATGGAGTGATAGATGATAGCTCTTGGATAGACTTTCAAATAAATATTTTGAAAAAAATTAGAATTTGTATCAGATTCTCTGTTTTGAGATGATAACAGTGATGTTACTTAATTGATTTATAAGTATTATTAAGGAGTTAATTTTTTTTTAAAAAAACAATGTATACGCATATTACATGTTACAAATCGTATTGTAATCTTAAACCTTCTAACCGCAAATAGCAAATTCTAAAGACAACAAACAGGAGCAGATTGTGACACAAAAATAGAGCACGTAGGGTCACTGTGCAATGTGCCCAAGATAAAAAATATATATATATTCTTAGTTCCCCAAAGGCTATTAACATACAATTATGAAAATGGAAAAATTTATAAGGAATAATTAATTATAAGTATGATAACAAATAATTTTATTTTATTTAGAAAGTTCGAATTCTTACCAGAAATACTAATAGCAATATTTACTGTATTTAATTGCAACATTTCGTGACTACATAAAATAAGAATTTTTCTTTCGAAATTTCCGGTACGAATTCGTAACTTTAGATTGAAAAACCACGAGTATCCACGAGTATGTCTCGTGGTTGACAGCGAATGGGTTAATCACGATAATTCCAATTACTTCATATCGCAGGGGCGTAAAAACCGTGGTTGACAGCGAATGGGTTAATCACGATAATTCCAATGACTTCATATCGCAGGGGCGTAAGAACTGAGCGCCAGTGGGCCGATTGTCACCACTAAATTTTATTAGTATTTTTCGTCTGATAAGAATATTAATAAAATTTAGTCGCAGAATAGTAATAAAATTTAGTGGTAGCAATCGGCCCATTGGCGCCCAGTTCTTACACCCTGTTAATATGTGTATTCGGACAGTTTCTTGTCCTTGAATAATTTTAATTTATTAATGAATGGTGATTTTTTTAAATCATTAGATCAAATCCTGCTTTTTAGAAAAGTGTATCTTAACAGTGTAAATATATATCAGCATTGAACATCAGCGATAATTGACTGAACAACATCAGAGATGAACTAATCCGATAGCATTTTTGCTCAAATTGCCTCTCCCAATTGAGCTATCTGGAACGGCAATGCGCCGACAACTGGTCGTTCCATAAAATTTGGCATAAACTGTTACGCTCGATTAAAAGAGCATTGGCAATTTAAGCCAAAGGTTCTCGTCTTGGGAATTTTTTCACTGAGTTTGGAAATAAATTAAATTCTATGATATATTTTCCAATTAATATGATTGGTTTAAAACAATAAACTGTAATGCATATGAATAAATTTTCTAAAACAATGTCCGCATACTTCGTCATTTATCTGTACTAATATAGGAGAAAACTGATTTAAAAATCCGAAAAGACCCTAAATTAAAGATCAGATTTATTAGAGTTTTAGGAGACTAATCTAGAATATAACATGCTACAGTACGCATTATTAAATGCTAATGTGCCAAGTTTTTGTTTAATGTTCCTTCATTAAACTAGATGGGTATTTTATAATTTTTCACAATTTAAAATTTCACTGGACTCAACTGTGGTAACATGTTCCATCGAATAGGACAAATTGAGACAATTGAAGAAGTATGCACATTTACCATTTTAATTATTTTTACCATGTCATGTTTTAAAATCACTTAATTTTTATCATTGAAGTATAAGGGTTCCAGCTTTATGTAACATAAATTTGGTCAAAGGCAACAAGACACAAATTTACAAAATTAATGAATTAAAAAGTGTCTAAAAGTGGGCCACTCATCTCTACATATCTATATTGTAGACACGCTTTACATTAAATTATATCGCTAAAGAAAGAAAGCGATTTCGATTTCTTTTTATTCTTCTTTATTTTTAATATATCTGATTAAAAAATAAGACAGTGACTAAAAACTACGAAAATTTACAAAAATTTACAGTTTCGAAAATGATTTAAAGAAATACACTGCACACATACTAAAAGTTTAAATAAACATAAATATGCATGTACATCTTCCAATAATTCACACTCAGAATAGACTTCTTTACTCCTTCTGTCACTAACTTGAAGAAATAAAAGTTAGGAAAACATACTTTATTGATCATATAAACAGTAGGAGAATGGTAACCGCTGATATTTCTTATTTCCTTCCGAACTAAAATTCTTTGCTATGTCATGTTCAATGCAGTGAAAAATTCTACAGCTACAGAGCATGCTCTATTTGGAACTTTTGATATAATTTTGATTTGTGACTTTCAATATACTACAATCTTTATTTATAAGTGTTAATTTTCCCTGAAACTATATATTTCTTGTCTAAACAACTAATTGTAAATACATTGTTAAATATAAAGAGTGTACGTCTTAACGATGTTACTTTAATAAAGTTTCAATTTCGAACATGTGTTTTAATATTCTTTTAAAATTGAATTGTAATTAAAAATAGTTTTAATAAAAGTAAAAATATTCTTAACCATAGCTTGTATTACTGTATTTAAAACTAGAAATGGCCGAATTTAAAATTCATGTTTTATAAATGAACATTCGCATTCTTTATATGATGTCGCATGCGCATGTAAAAACCATATAAGTAAGATTTGAAATTAATGGATTATTATAAAATTTTATTATTATTATTATTGTTCAACTTATTTTTTAGAATATAACGAAAGGAAAGCAATAAAGGATTTTTATACGTATTCTTGAAAATGTTACATTACGTTATCGCAACAAAAAATATTTTGTTGAGTCTTACATGATAGTAGATTTTTTTTTTAAAAACTGAAAATTATTTAAACTATTTAGAATTTCCAAAGTGTTTTCCTTACGTGTAATCAACATTTATTTAAAATTTGTCTATTAACCCCTTCCGAGTAAATTGAAATAGAACTTTTTGTCTTATGTAAATGCCTTATGCTAGCAAATATACTGCCATAAATAAAAAAAATGTTTTCTAGGTTTTTTTTTGTTATTTGGAGTTTAACTCGGCGATATTATAATCTCTTTCAATGATATTGATAGAATGATTGTTTGTGTAGTCAAAATATGACTCTCACCGGGGCAAACTTCCACCAGTAAAAACGAATAGATATTTTGTCTTAATTAAGACAGAAATTATGCTGAATAAGGAGTTTAAATGTGAAGAAAATTTCTAATCAAATTTCCTGGTGAAGTTTTGCCTATGTGGTAATCAGCCATCTGCGGAAACAGTTACAGTTGAAGATTAACCATTTTAAGGATATGTAAGTTCCTTTTTATTCGTAGTTTCATGACATGAACAAATTAAAGTTAAATAAAAGCGCGTAAATATGTTTTTGATATAAAACAGAGCTGCGCCACCAGGCACGTCAACCGTCGCGTCGCACCGAAGTCCTGGGTACTTATAATGCGCACGACCAGGAGGATCCTGAATGCGCCTCCTGAATGCGCTGCGACCGATGGGATCAACATCTCCTGCACATCACTCCCATTGAACCCAAGTGAATGACACGACATAGGCCATTGCAATTATGGTGATTCTCATCCTCTTGAGAAACCACCACGTTACACTTGAGGACGAGCCGGAGTCCCCCAACAGCTTCGGGGCGGGACACACAAAACGGCGGCATGTCCTATGCCTTAAGTCAGGTTTTCCCGATCCGCACTTGCTGTACCAGAACACGAGAGACGTGAAAACCGACAGAGGTAGTCACAGTTCCCTCTTGTAACGGATTTGATATACGTACTATTTGTAGAAAATATAGATACCGTAATTTCGCGCGTATGCGCCGCGGCTTAGTTAAGTCTTTTTCAAACCGGAAATTTTATTGAAAATAAGAAGTCAAATAAGTGCTAAGCAGAAGGAAGTCACATTTCATTTAAAATAAATTCTGGTAGAAAATCGAATTGTTTGAGGTGCGGCGTATACGCGCGAAATTACGGTATAAGAATATTAAGTACTACCGTAATTTCCGGCGTAATATCCGCAGCTCAAAGAGTCGTTTTTTGACCCAGAAATGTTATTCAATAATTGTAGTTAAATATTTACAGCGATCTTTTAAGTTACATATTATAAAATAATATTTCTGGGTCGAAAAACGACTCGTTGAGCTGCGGATTATACGCCGGAAATTACGGTATTTGTACAAGATATAGGTTCAAGATATAAGTGCTACTTTTACAAGATATAAATACATGAACTATTTGTACAAGAACTTTTCATGTTCACTGTAGCTTAAAATTTTGCTTCTAGAAAATAGTGGTGTTTAGAACGGCTGATATAATTTATAATTGCTACTTTAAATACATAATCCTGATTTACTTGAAAAATATTTCTTTTCAAATAATATTTATTTCGTGTGGACAAATAATTTAAAATGTATTCAAACGATACACCATTTAATAAAATAATACAGGTTTTAATAAGGTTATATAAAAGAAATGTTATGTCCGCAAAATATTTTTTCCAATATTTTTTACTAACTATAATTAATACATAAATAAATATTAAGTAACATCAAATTATATAGCATTCATTAAATCAATATCAATTTAAATACATAAATTGTTTGCTTCAATATTTTGTAACTGAGATTACGTGCTATTTGTACAAAAATATTTTCATATTTCAAGTTCCTTGTAGCATAAAAATTGTACACTTTGTAATCTGCTATACCTAGAACTATTTGTTGTCAGAATATCGAATTGTTACTTTCGATAGATAATCCAGATTTATATGAATAATATTTCTTTTCAAACATTATTTTTTCTCGTCTGAACAAATTATTTTAAATGTATTGTCCAAAATAATAATATGTGTCTTAGCAAGGCTATTTGTTTAAAAACATTTTAATATTCAGAGAAACTGTTTCAAAATAACTTTTTTTTAAGAAAGTATAATTAAACTTATAATTTAGATATTAAATAACGTCAAATTACTTAAAATTACTCAAATAGCAATTTAATTGCATCTATAAAAATGTATTTGTTACTATTTGTGCAAAAAATATCGACAATATTTGGGGTTAATTTTGAATTCAATTTATACACTTTGTAAACGACAATAGCTAGAACTGTTTCTTTGTAATGATATCGAATTGCTATTTCCGATAGAGAATCCAGATTTATATGAATAATGTTTCTTTTCAAATATTATTTTTGTCGTCTGAGCAAATAATTTTTAAAAGTATACATGCCTTAATCCCTTCGCGACAAGCGCCCTTTATAATTTTTTTAATCATTTATCACAAGATTTTGAAATAGAACATTTTGCCTAACCGCATTGCAGTAATGCGTTTATTATATAAAATTAGCAATATTCCAACAGTTGCTGACATTTTAATGAGAATGAAAAATGAACTTTAAATAAATTACAATTTTTTGCTGAAATCCTCGTTAAACTCAAGAGTGTTCTAGAACACATATCTGCAGAAAAAGAGATTTTTCCTAAATTAAATGCCTTCGGTAAAATGATAGCAAAATCATATAATAATGGCAGAATGTTTTAAATTATTTTTTAGAATTTATTGAAAAAAAATTACATTTTAAAAAATTATTTGTATTTTATTTAATTATGTAAAAAAGTGTAATCGAAAGTTCCTTTCTGGATTATTCATAGGGCCTTTTGCGCCACTTAATTTCTCTTAACTTAACCCCAATTTAAACTATTGCCAATTTAAACTATTGCTTATTGCTATTTTTTTAATTAATTTATTTTTTAGACTTAATTATAACATTGTTTTACTCTTTTTAGGTGCGTTCGTAATTATATAAATACGTAGCACCTATTGTCGTCACTTGGTCCGTCCGTCTGTCTGTCCGTCCGTCCGTCCGTCTGTCTGTCCGTCTGTCTGTCCGTCCGTCCGTATATAACAACGCAAAAACTACCCAAACGAATGGTTTGCAATTTAAAATGTATTATCTTTGCAGAATTTTGTCGAGACATTTCAAATTTTATTAAAATCGAATCAAAACTTTAGAAAATATTAATAAAAACATTTATTAAGAAATTTGATTTTTTTTTAATCGGTGCTATTTTTTTATAGGAGCTTCCGAGGTTGAATCGTCAAGCGACCGAGATACTTATTTTATGACAGAAATGAATCTGCAGACAATATAATTCATTTCACAGAATTAAAAATCATCAAGATCTGAATATTTACATAAATAGCTATAGTACGAACGCACCTCGTTTGTAACGTTTGACGTACAATTTCCAACTTGTTTTTTCTTAACGTTTTTGCTACACTTTAATTTTTTACTTTGTTAGACTTCAGAATTCAAAGTTTTTGGAAAGTTCCTGCTTTCCTTCTCGATTCATTAAGTCTCCTACGTAGTTACTATAAGTAAGGATTTAATTTTTTCTAAGTGAGATAAAATAATCCCACGCATTGTAAGTGGGATATGACATATCCCACTTAATTTTAATCACCAAATGCCACAATGGCACCAGAATTTTGGAATAAATTTTGCTTTTATAATGCACATGAAGGAAAGCTTTTACTAATTTTCAGAGAAATTTGTTCGTAAATCCAATTGTCACACAATTTCAATGTTTTATTAAGTACTTTGTCCCTGAAAGGGTTAAGACTGTACGTTAGTTATTCATTTGGCAACTATGAAGCCCCTTGGAGCTACTCACACTGTTCGTCAATATTCTCAATTAAAAATTACCGGTACAAATAGTCAATGATTCTGAGATTTTTATGCGTCACTTATAAGTGACTCTCGTCCCGAAGAGGTTAACAAGGTTATTTTTAAACAGTTTTTTTTTTCTAAGAAGAGATTTCATATATAGGTTCAGGGTTCGTACGGGTCCTGGAATTTTAAGACCAGGAAATTATTCGGCACCAGTATTTTCGTATAGATAATCTCTTTTTAAATAAGGTGAAATTTTGCACGTTTGAACTTGATGTATTTTTTTAGAAAAATATACTGGTATGTCACCTGGAAAAGTAACGGTACCCGTACGAACCCTGAGGTTTTAATAAAGTATAATTAAAAATACAATTAAGACATTAAATAATACTAATTTACTTAAGCAAACAGCAAATTTAAATAAATATGTCGTTTCTTATAAATTATGGAAAATGACAGGAGGTAGTGCTTGAAAATGAATTCTTTAATATTTCAAATTCAGTGCAGCTTATAGTTCTAAACATTGTAAAAATCTGTTTTATCTGGAAGTAGTGTCATTGCTACTTTGAATTGCTACTTTCAATAGAGATTTACATGACTTATTTATATGTATCCAGTTTTATATGAATAATATTCTGCTATGAACAAGATTTTTCTAGTGTGACTAAAACAATATAAATGCATTGCGGAATAAAACATAAATATGTAACAGTGTTTTTATTTAAACAAAGTTTTAAATATTAAAATTATGTTTTAAAACGCATTCCAATTTTAAATACACAATACAGATGTTAAATAATATTGATATATTTAATATTAGACTGAGAAAAATTTAAATGCATACGGCGCTTTTAATAAATTACCTTAAAGAAATTAACAGAAAAAAACTATCTGAAAATAAATTTCTACCAGATTTTTTGAAGAATTTAGCTGATGCGTATTATAGAAAGTACATTGTTCAAACATGGTATAATATTTATAAATCAGTATTTTAAAATCTGTATTTTGATGAATGAGATTTAAACGCAGAAATTTAAGATTAAATACGGCAAGATTGCTATTCACAAAATGCATAGAAGTTGGCAACTACCGTAATTTCGCGCGTATACGCCGCACCTCAAACAATTCGATTTTCTACCAGAATTTATTTTAAATGAAATGTGACTTCCTTCTGCTTAGCACTTATTTGACTTCTTATTTTCAATAACATTTCCGGTTTGAAAAAGACTTAACTAAGCCGCGGCGCATACGCGTGAAATTACGGTAAGCAAAAATCATAACAAAATCTACTTGAATATCTTTAGAATTTTAAATTTATATTTATCATTTATTATATTTTTTATTTCAAAAGATAAATGAAATTCTTTGAGATTCTATTTTTTTAAGATATCAAACATCATAAATTGCAAAGAGAAGTAATTATTTTTTAATCACAAAATTAAGTATTTTTTATATAAAATGTAACAGTAACTTTTAATAAATTGTACTAATGTATAACATTTTAATAATAATTTCTCAATGCAATATATAATGTGATAACGTAATAATTCTAATACATATGGAATGCGTGAATTATTTTTCTTATCATAATATTATATTCCAAAAGTCGTCGAAAAAATACATCATTTCCCTACATTTATTACCTCGGGTAGATATCGGCTTCTTTCACATTATCTATCTCAATTCTTGCCAATAAGACGAAAATATGTTTGAAAATATTTGCACCTTCATTATCCAAATATAGCTGCAGGATAGGAAGATAAACTATTTTAGTCTATTACATCTATAAGTGGGGTATGCTATCTATATTTGTTTTCCATTAACATTCAACGTTAAATGAAGTGATAAAGAATGCGCATAAATAATTTATATAACTAAAGACACCAAAGGGATTACGGTGATAAATTTCTAAAATATATTTTTTGTATTAAATAGAACGGCTTTATATAAGGTTTCCAATACATATTTTTTTTAAATAAAACAAAACACATAACTTTTATTCCAAATAAAATTTTTGAACGTTTCATTAACAGTAATTTATTAGAAGAATCTTAACACAACATTGTTGGATCCTTTGAAAAAAATATCCCTGAAGATAATTAAAAAATTATATATTTCACAATTTTATGAAAACGATAATCAGAATATACAGAAAAAAAACCCATCGCAGAATGAAAACAAAAAAAAATAGCAAATTCTAGGCAAGAGTTGCCAAATGAACTCACAGAATAAACTAAATATTGTAATGAAAAATTTAATACGTTACCACCGGGATTGCTTTAGAAGCAAAATTTACAATTAATAAATTCTCGAATGAAACGAATCATTCTCATGCCCCTAAAGAACAGAAATTTACATGTTAGAAAAGATAATTTTCCTTAAAGTGAATGGTTTATAAATGTAATTACTTTCTGAAAAGAATATATAGGAAAACTGGTTTATTAGAATAAACTGAGAAATGTTAGAAAACGCATCTGTGTATTTTCAGTGTATTAAAAATCAAATGTTTAAACTTTATTCCTATTTTTTAAATAAATCTATCTAACACAAATTCAAACATTTAAAAAAATCTGCGTAACTTTGTAAATTCGTGAAAGACTGCTTTATATTTGAGGGGAAAATAATCAAAAATTAAGAATACGGTAAAATTTATAGAAAACTTAATGTGATTATAATGATATTGTTGACATAAATTTGTCTTGACAAACATAGCTAAATAGTAAAAAGTTGCAACAATTTCAAATATTTCATAATATTAAAGGTCTTCGGTTCCCTTTACTTTGTGGAAAATGACGAAACTATCAAATAATTAATTTACTTTTTGTTAAATGCATTTAGACAATCCTAGTATTTTCTCGCGAAATTGTGCAAATATCCAATCATTATAAACGTGTAACAATAGAGCCATTTAACTTTAAATGCATCCTATTTTTAACCTTTTTTGACTACGGGCGAGGACTGGTGACTATTTTTATATTCAACCGTGCCACAATTTACAAAAAATGTCTCTGTAGTAGATATATATAAAAAATACCAAAGTATAAGTGTATGACAGAAATTATTTTTCAAACATTGGCAGGGATAGAATTAAAAAAAAATAGTCGCTGGTACAACATATGTACCGGCCCTGCAATCAAAGGATTAATCTTTAAATTCATTCTTCTAAATTTGTGTTTTCTCAATACATCAATATGATCAAAATATACTTTTCAATTGACTCGCTATTTTGGGATAATCCTTAAGATGTATTTCATAAAAATTTCAACATTATACAAATAGTTTTTTTAAATACAAATGTCCGGTAAAGTGTTATTTTTTCTATATTTTTTTACATATGTCATGATATTTTATTTATTTTTCCTTAAACTAATTACGTTTTCTGAAATCCGTTTCTTAGGATTATAAAATAAACTTGCATAAAAAGCATGTAAAACAAAGTTGCCCAAAAAATCAAAATTGTAAGAGAATTGAGGTTTAACAATTTGCTTAAAAATTGACGAGTAAAAACCTGTTTGATTAAATTGTTTTTCTTCATAAAACCATTTAATAATCTGTCAAAAAGCTATTATAAAACACCGAAAAAAAATCAATGGATAGCGAGTTAAACCCCTTAACTCATGGTTAAATACTGCTGTGATTAGGAAATTTTATCGTTAAAATGTTTTTTTCGTTTTTTCTTTGGAAACTGGGATTTCCTAGTTAAGAAGTCACATGTACCTATTTTTTTGTAAAATTTCATTTTATCTTTTTCTTAAAAATATATTTAATGCAATCTGAAAAAGTTTAAAAATAAGAACTTGTGTTAGGTGTGTTTTTTTTTTATATTATTTCTCTTAATTTAATTTTAATTGTTACTAATTACTTTTCTTTAAATTTTCCTCCAATTTAGCAGTAGCCTTCACATGCATGAATATGTCAGTATACTTAACATCCTCTAATAGTAGATTGAGATTTCAATCTATTGTGTCCTTTTGTGATAATCAACCGCGAATCCAAAAGTAACATTAAGATGACAGGTGCGATCAAGATTTTAAATTTTGAATAAAACCACCTGAAATTAAGGTGAGGAGAATAATTTAATGGTGGCTAAAGACAGCACCTGATCACAAGAAGAGCAAATCACAAAAGCACACTCTGTTTCACGGCAAGCATGAAACATCCAAAATTTTTCATAAGTGCTACTGAAATCTTAAACATGAGTACAAAAGGAATTTTGCGTTGTGAAAATTAAAGTATAATATTAAGTTAAATTATCTCATTATCTGACAGTTTTGAGTAAATAAATGTAAATTTGCAGAAGCCATGAAAGTATGTAGTAACCTAGCAATGTTCCTCACACTGAGTGCATCTTATAGTATAAAATAATACTCTTCAAAGTTTGATCTTGACTCTCAAAATAGGGGGAACTACCCCTCCTTAACAATCTTGTGAACTAACAGAACGCTTCAATTACATAAATTAGTCTAGAGACAAAAATCAAGCACTTATATGAACAAAGTGACAAAATTTATTCAAGAAAAGAGAAAGTATATTTCTTTAGTCTCATCAATTCTTATAAGATCAACTATACAATTTAGAGGGTAAACCACAATGATTATTACTTGAAAACAAAATCGTCGATCATAGAATTAGATCATAAACACAAGAAGCCATGAGCTTATACCAGAGCACCATCACTAATGTGCTCATATTTTCTAGACAAGTATATTTTGAATGGAGATAAGAGCCATAATATTCAAATAAAACCTACGTAAACACACAATTACATAAATAACATTATCACCTTAATGAACAAGATGTTTTCTTAACAACATTTAATACAACAATTAATATATATATAATAATTTTTTTTTATATTAACACTCACCAGCCAGTCTTGATAGGTGTTCGCCGTTTATCGGCTGGGCACAGCGTTCATTTTATCAGTCTATTACCGAGGCATCTAGCCGCCTGTCTCCGTCAAATTTTAGTGTAGCGCTCTCCACGCCAGTATTTGCCAGGATTCTCTCCGCTGAGGACCAGGTCTAGGGACCCCTTCCTGACGTCTCTCCCGTTGCCTTTCCGTCAGTTATCAAAGTTATCCCGCATCGGAACGCTCACATCTCCCCCGACATGCCGCGTATAACTCGGACGAAGACCACCGAATACATGAAGTCTGTCGCCGCTTGGGTTGAATATTCTGCGGCACGTTACGCTAAATACCGCAGTCGCCGTAATTTGCGAGACTTTTCAAGGGACGAGGGCCCACCGCATTCATCTACCGGTGCTCATGCATAACTCCTGCCGCCAGAAACTTTCATATTGCCGTACCAGCCCCGTTTTCTTAAAATCAGCCGCATTGCCTGTGCTGTCTACTTCATTATTCTCGTTCTCTGTCAAAAGTCACCTTTTCATCTTCGTCTCAAACCTTCTAACTGACATGCACACCAGCCCCGTTAAATCTCTTCCATCTGCCTAACCAATGAGCCTGCCGTGTCTTCCACCCTTCTTTGCATACACTTAACTGAGAGTGCCCTATTGGTCAAGGGTGCACACAGGGTCAAAGTTGTTGCTAGGGTCCACCCCGAAGAACCACGTGATAAAACAACTCTGTAGGTCCCTGTTTCATGGAAAAATCTTGTTGAATTTATGATGACAGCTCCTACCCATTACTGAAGCAATAACATGCAGTTAGATGCACTTTTAAATACACACGAACAACAAACCTTATTTTTATGAGTTTTAGAGAAACAGGCGATTGTTACTTGAAACATTTTTGCAATAAAATATCCCACTCCTGTTGTAAAAGAAAAATATCTACTGTGTGGTCCTTTAAGAGCCACACTCTCTCCCGTGAGAACATCTTGTTTACAAGTAACATTTTACGAGGAGGGGATGAAATCATCGACCACCACCCGTAGCATCTAAAACGAATACAATTTTGAGAGAAGGAAAAATTTTGCTCCCTATACAAATTGTGGACTAACTTTACACAATGTTTTATTTATTTACTTATTTAAATTTTATTTATTTATTTATTACATTTTATTTATTTATTTATATAATTTTTACAAAACGGGGGGAGGGGGGGGGTTAGAAGAAAACTGAAAAGTACATTTAAAACTATCTTAAGTTCATTCCTTCTGTATAAAAGTTCAAAAAATGTTGGCGATTATTGCTTTCATAACTTGCACATTTGATATCTTTGTATTAAAAATATTCAATCTCAAAATTATTTTTCCGCGATGGATTCAAATTTTCGGTGTGAAGTTTAATATTAAAATTAATATAATGCAGCAGTCTTCGTGCTATGTGTCATTAATTTTTAAATCAATAATGCTCAGCATTTACTTTGGTAATTGAACACAAATGTTTACCCAGCATAATTGAAAAACATCTATCGCCGTGCAAAGAGTCAACAAATAAACTGCGTGGATACATTATTTTATAATATTGAAAATATTGTTGTAACTAATTATAAAAAATGATAGTTTAAATTGTTTATAAGTTTGTGATTATTAACTCGTAAAAGATAACGAAAATAATAATATTTTAATTTTATGTTTACATATACTTTAAGATATTTATTTTTTTACAAGATCAAAGTATATAGTTTTCATAGCATGTAAAAATAACACTTTTTATCCAATAACTGGAATAAATCAAAGAAGATGGTATCAAATGAAAATAGATCTAAAAAAGGATATATTAAATCGTGCAAAAATATAATCACATAATACTAGAAAAAAGTTGTTTTAGACAGGTTTTCGTAGTAGAAGTAAGATACTCTCTTGCGAATGATGTAATTAATGTTTTATTTCTCCGAGACAAGGAAACTGTTGCGTGTATGGCAGGTTCATGTTTTACGTTCGTGTTTTTATTATCTTACGACAAATCAAGGATGTCGCTTATGTACTTACGAAACAAAAAAGGTTTACTTACACTCATGCTTTGCCGGATTTATATTTATTGAGCTTCCCGATTTTTATAAGATTTTTTATCGTATTCCCAGAGCTTGGTCGTCTTGTCTTAGTCAATATTACGTATATTTAAGGTAGACCGTGATTATATAATCTTAATAAAAAAATATTTTATGAAATAAAAACATTTGTGTATATTGAACAAAATAGTATTTTGAACTAACGGATATCAATTTTATAAATTTGCGGTACATTAAAGTAACAGCTGTTAACAGCTTTAAATAATTCTAAGTCAATTTCTCTTGCTTTCTATTTTTCATAATTTGAATCAAATATATTTGGTTCTATAAATATAATTGACAGGACTATCAACTATAATTTAGTATAAATTTAAACAGGAAACTGTTGCGTGTATGGCAGGTTCATGTTTTACGTTCGTGATTTTATTATCTTACGACAAATCAAGGAAGTCGCTTATGTACTTACGAAACGAAAAAAGGTGTACTTACACCCATGCTTTGTCGGATTTATATTTATTGAGCTTCCCGATTTTTATAAGATTTTTTATCGTATTCCCGGAGCTTGGTCGGCTTGTCTCAGTCAATGTTATGTATATTTAAAGTAGACCGTGATTATATAATCTTAATAAAAATAATTTTATGAAATAAAAACATTTCTGTATATTGAACAAAATAGTATTTTGAACTAATGGATATCGATTTTATAAATTTGGGGTACATTGAAGTTTATTGGGGTACATTAAAATTATATACTATAAAAAATAATCAAATGTTTGCCTTAATATCTGATTAATATCGTTTCATTATAAATGAGAATCTTAAAAGAATGTGTAAATAAAGAACGTAATATGACTATTTTGCGCTCATTAATTATTCCGATACAAAGGTGCACAAAAATGTTTTGAAATTTTCATTAAAAAAATTATAAGATTATTTTAATTAATATAAGATTTGATACATAGGAAAAAATAAGAACGTATATTTTTGCTTTCGTCTTAAAAATAAAGATTAAAACAAAAATCCTCCATTGAACACAGAAAATAAGGTCATTAAAGAGTGCTTTTATGGTACATTAGTTTCAAAATCCAATTTCTTTCGTAAAAATGAAGCTCAAAATTTAGATTTAATTACAATAAGATTTTAACGGTGTTCTAAAGTTGGTGTTCTTATATCTGAATATCATATAATTTACAGAATATGTATTTTTAGAAATATACTTTAATCTTTGTTTTATCTACGTGTGGTGCTTAATTTTTCGGTCTCATTTTATTCAAATAAAAAAAAAGAAACGTTAATTATGTATAATAAAAAACCCTTTAAAGTTAGTATTTTAATAATCTTCTTATTTTACTTAATACATTTCATCTAGTAAGAAACTTTAATGTCGTCGTACAAAAGATGCCCTTTTACCAGAATAAATATGTTTCATTTTGTAACAATAGGTTACAATTGCCAAAATTACAATTAATAGCATTTTATATAATTTGGATATATGTGAAAAGCTGAACGAAAATATAGATCAAATACGAAAAGAGGTTTGTAATTTTATTTTATCTTAGAAGAATTGAAATTAACCCATTTATGCCTAGCGTCCCTATTTAGGGACGCTTTAGTAAAATGGGAAAAAGTGAATTTCACACCACTTTTTTTTTAAATTGAAATTTGATGGCTTATTTTATCGAGGACTCCTTGGTAAAATAAGCTATGAAATTCCTATTTCATTTTAAGTGGTGTGATATGTACTTTTCTCATTTTACTAAAGCATCGACGCTGGGCATAAATGGGTTAAAGATGCATGTCTTGTATCAGCAATGCTTGGCGATTCCTGGTTTGGGTTGAGTTGGGTTGATTATTGACGGCCAATTATCTACACTTGTGTTTATGACGTGGGTTTGTTTGTCCGTCTGGCTATCTGACGAGCTCTAACTAATATACTTGGATTGCCCTGTAATCTTTATATGCTACTCTGGTTTAATATAGTAGGATCGCTACTGATCATGAAGTTTGTAGCATTTATACTTCTTTTACATGAACCATAAAACATTATCTGTTACTTTATGGTCAATGGAAAAAATCGTTTAAAAATGATTTAATGATGCTACATCATTTCAAACATAATGAAATTGATATGCATGTATGAAGTGCCCTAAAACATGCATTCTGTAGAATATGGAGTGCGAAGAATTTATTATTCATTTACAGGGCAATACAAAATAATTCCTGTAGATAATTAGCTACAAAGAAAAACTTTTTGCAGCGTATTTTAATTATGTTACTCTATTTCAAATATAATAAAATTGGTACACATTACTGAGGTTTAGTGCAAGATACCTGCTGCAGAATGTGATGTGCATAGAATTTTTCGTCCATTTACAGGGACACAAAATATTTGTGATACAGTATTGTGTCCGAAATACTGCACCTATTATCGATAATTTCAGTATGTACGTTTCCATTTATGATATGCATTTTTAAACTGAACTAATTTTTTGCATATTACGTGTAGTGTATAATACAGTATATAATATATAAATGGCAACGAAAAAAAATTCGTAAGCATTACTAAGTATGAGCGTGAGGTGCTTAAGTAAGGTGTTTCATCAAATTGAGGTAAGCATTTTCAAGCTAAATTATATCTAGTATACTAAGAGATGTTTATAGAATAGAAATAAAATCATACACAGGGCCACGAACAGAATATGGCCGCCAACAGATGATAACTTCTTGAATTGTGATTTCAGTAGTTTTAAGATTGTTTTAGCTTAATATGTGACGTGTATAAAACTATGCAGAGATGTATTCAAGTATGTTCCGTTTAACCCTTTCCGGCGCGGAGTAAGTCTGTTTGTAAAATGATGAAATAATGGACTGACACCAGAAATTACAAACGAATTCATTAGAAAACAAAAACTTGCTTATTTTCCGGTACTTAACAAAAAGAAAATTTTAATTAAATATTCTTGGTGCCGATTGTCAGTTTTGGAATTAAAATTAGGTGTCCTTTTTTCTGACCACCGCCCGTTAAAGGGTTAACACTAGAACTACCATGAGCCGTCATTTTAATGGTTACCAAATGAATATATTCTGATTCGAATCAGAAACTTATTTTTCAACTAAATTAAATATAAAACTCACAGAAATACGTTAAATGAGATAAAATTTCTGGTTTAAAATAGAAAAAAACTTGAGTAAAATTTCCATCAGTTCTAGAGTTAATAGTCGAAATTGCAAAAGGTGAGTTTTCAACTTTATATACTTTTTATTACTAAACTAAATTTTAGCGTTCTATGTAGAAGATATATAAACCTATAAATGAAATACAGTGCGGGAAAAAATGTAGAACTTTTCCGGCTAGGACGGTAATTGTTGAAATCTGGTTTTCAAATGTGTTATTAAACTTATTAAACAGTGAAGCTTGGTTAAATTTCCATTGAAGTGTTGGAGAGTGTTTCATAAACTATGCTTGGAGCCATGATTTTTCTTTTTTCTTTTAAATTTATCTTCGTCATTTATGTAGATTTGTTTTAATCAATACATGAAATAAATTTTATTTTTTATTTAAAAAGCATTGATTGAAGCATTTATACCAAACGACGAAATCTTTGGAAACCCTTTCAATAATGAAATTGTATTATGCAACACATTAATATAACTGAATAACGTAATATTTAACTTTTTTAAAATTCACATCTAACATTAGTAGCTTTAATGCTGAATCGCCAAATTTATTAAATATGATTATCTTTACGCGAAAATAGTTTCATCAGCAACTATTTTTTAATCACAAAATTAATTATGTGTTTAAAAATGGAATATCGCCGTAAACGAAAAATTAAAAAAAAGGTATAAGTATGCTGAATTTGCAAAATAAATACTTACCAAAAAGCTACTTTTAAAAGTAATTAATTATAGCGAATTCCCTTATTTCTAAAAATATTTAAATTTTCAACATATTTACGATTTCGTAATAAATAATTGTTTATACATTCGTTAACAATTTGTTAGCACTTACAAAAATTGTTAGAAATACAAAAATTTCTAACTAATTAAAAAATATATATTTTTTAAATATTATCCTCCATCCCCCTATTAATATAGTATATATATATACACTGACGGAAAAAAATCCCACCACCAAGAAAAAATTATTGTAGTGTAATGAAATTCGGACAATGCATTTGTCTAGTTAACATGTTTAATTGATTAGATTTTCAAGATCGCATGTTAATTTAAGCTCACGAAAATGTATTTCAAATGTGAAATGCTGTTACATTAATAGCCGGTGTAACCTCCAGAATTTTGAATGCAAGCCTGCAAACGTGCATGCATTGTGTCATACCGGTGTTGAATGTCACTTTGTGATATGTAGTTCTATTCTTGTTGTACTTGTTGTGTCAATACTGGAAACGTGAGTACTGGTTGTGGATGATGCTTGAGTTGCCGTCCAATGATATCCTATACGTGCTCAATGGGAGACAGATCTGGTGATCTCGCAGGCCAAGGTAACATATCGATACTCTGTAGAGCACGTTTTGTTACAACATCGGTATGAGGGCGAGCGTTATCCTGTTGGAAAACTCCCTCTTGAATGCTGTTCATGAATGGCAGCACTACAGGTTGAATTACCAGACTGACGTACAAATTTGCAGTCAGTGTATTTGTGTGTAACCACGCGAGTGCTCCTGCTGTCATAGGAAATTGCTCCTCAGACCATGACTCTAGGTATACGTCCAGTGTGTCTAAGCCACAGACAGTTTGGTTGCAGGCGTTTCCCTGGCCTCCTTCTGACCAACACACTGCCATCACTGGCACCAAGGCAGAACCTGCTTTCATCAGAAAACACAATAGATCTCCACTCCGTCCTCCAATGAGCTCTGGCTTGACACGACTGGCGTCGCAAATGGCAACGGCTTGGAGTCAGTGGAATGCACGCTACAGGGCGCCTGGCTCGGAGCTGTCCTTTAAGTAACCGATTTCTAACAGTTCGTTGTGTCACTGTGGTACCAACTGCAGCTCGAATTTCTGCCACAGACGCAGTACGATGCGCCACAGCCGTCCGCCGTATACGGCGCTCTTCCCTCTCAGTAGTGCCACGTGACCGCCTGGAACGCGGTCTTCTTGAGGCAGTACATCCCTTGACCACTGCTCCCAACAATCATGCACAGTGGATACATTCCAGCCAAGTCTTTCTGCAATATCGCGGAAAGAAAATCCACCTTCTCGTAGCCCTATTATACGACCTCGTTCAACCTCGGTGAGCTGTTGATAATGGCTTCTTCGTCTTCTTAAAGGCATTCTTGTCTAACATCAACTCAATACCTCAAATTTCAAAAATAAATAACGCTCACAAACTTTACAGCACGCATTTAAAGCAAACCTGATTTGCAAATTCTGAGTGGCGCTACTAGCGCCACACTTATGCGCGAAGCGGAAAATTTGAATCGATATCATCTCTCAGTTGTATAAACACGCCTACCAAATTTCGTTTATCTAACACAAGTCTTTCTTGGTGTTGAATTTTTTTCCGTCAGTATATATATATATGAAATATAACATTAAGTGATGTATATTTTATGAAACAGGTGTACGTGTTATTTAAAATATAAATCGGAATTTAAATTTATTTTCTCACAACGTACAAGTAGTGCATCCCTTTTCTTTTCCGTAACATAAAAACATCTTTATAGTGCTACTGTTTAAAAAATATCAGCTGTAAATGATATTTTTGTATTTTTGATGACTGGCACAGAAGAATAGAGAGAAAGGGGAATAAAACAAAGAAAAGGCCTTATTGTATGCAATATATAAACGTATTTAGATTTTTACTTTGATCCAGTGCGTTCCAAACGTTGGGAAAATACCCTATATGGCTAAAAATCCCTGGACACATTCAGTTTCATATGTTTTGTCGAATATAAAAAAAATGCTTGACAAATGCTTCTAGAACTTCGGGAATATAAAGAAAATGTTTGACGTCATAAAATGTCAGCGAAAGTTTGATGACAAGTATAGTGGGGGCCAAAAAACAAATTCAAGAAAAAAACATATTTCAAATCACCCTGAAAATACCATTCTCGAAATGAAATGTAGTACATGTTTATGTATATCATACAACACTTTTGTGTTCATTTGTATAAGAATAGCACGTATGTTCATGTAGATATAAAGGTTTATAAAAATATTCAAGAAACAACAGTATATATTTTTTTATAGTGTATGCAGCGATTTCAAGTATATTTAACGCCACTTTTAGGAAAGTGACCAAGTACTTTAAAAACAGTAAAATTAAATAAAGAATGGAAAAATGCAATATCTCATGTCCCTACAGAACCAAGAAGAACAAGTATTGCCTTATTTAGACTTGCCACGGGACACGATTGTCTACTTAATTACCTTTTCAGATTTGGTATTCTTGAAAGTCCAAATTGCCCTATCTGTAGAGAGAATGTAATCTTGAATGCAAAGCATTTAACACTGTGCCCCGCACTATCAAGTAACAGTATATCTGGCAGGCAGAAATTGGGAGGCCAGGGAACTAATGAGGACCTCAGAACATCAGCCTAATTGATTGTATTCCCTGTTTACAGTTGACTTTTTGTTTTCTCTAAAGTCTCTATATGTCACTCTTGTTTCGTTTGTTGTTCTGTTTATTCTTCAATTGATTTGGTGGCATATAATAGTGTATAGATGTTTGTCTAAGTGCTATTGCTTCGAAAAAAAAATAATACAGTTAGAATATAAATATATTAAATATTGGCTAAAATATGAGCATTTGTATGAAATAATTATTAACTGTGCATGCACGAATGATTAAAAAATGCTTTTTTCCCCCAGTTTAGTCGGCAAGTACAGAGAGCAAGTCATACTAAAAATCCAGTTGAATATCGTGACTATTCTAAAAAAAAATATCGGCGATACAGTGGGCTAAATTTCTGTTAATTTCTAAAAATCGCTGGATAATAAACGGTTTCAATAAATTCTCATTTGTTATTAACTCACCACTATCAAAATAGTATGTGCACAGCTTCGATTTTGAAAATTCTTTTCTTTATGTTGTTATTGGAACAGAGTTTCTCTTGAATATTCAAAAAATAAATAAAGCGTAATTAAAAAAAATTACACTTTCTGAAAGCAACTGGAAATTAACTCAGTATATCGTAGATAGTTTTGTTACGTGTTGGATTGGATTTTTTATATAAGTTGTTCTACAGCATGAGCCAAAAGTCCCGCATCATAGGAGCTTTTAATTTTTTTTTTTCAATTTGTAGGTGAAAGTTTCCTATGAATTATTATGAATGTACTGTAATACTTAAATCATCTCTCTATAATTTAAAAAATGTCCCGCACCATAGGAAACTTTCACCTACAAATAAAAAAAATAAAAAAAAACTCCTATGATGCAGGACTTTTGGCCCACCCTGTATATAGTCTACTACTAAAGTGTGTAAAACCAGTTTTGTTTGTAACAGTTTTTAGCGCATGCACCGTTAAAAAGTATTTCATAACTATGTAATATATTTCCACTTTAATTGCAGTATATTGTGTCTATTGTACTTTGTCAAATTTCTTGAAAGGGGCGTTAAATTTGTTGGAAAAACCTTTATCGTATAAACTTTGGGAATTTTGTTTTTTAATAAACTTTTATATCTTGTTTAATATATATTATATTCTTGAAATATTGAACGCAAATGTCGCACAATATCGACATGGGCATGTGCTATAGCTACATAGCATTTTGAACATTTTATTTTAGAGTGTCTGGGCAAATATTTATTGTACTCATTTTTTTTTTTTGGTTCGTTTAGTGCCCTCATCATCAAACTTTCACTGAAAAATTATGAAGTCAAACGTAATTCATTTCATTAGATACTCCGCAAAATGTCTAAAATCTAAAGTGTCCGGGAACGTTTGGCTTTAGAGTGTATATTAGCTAAAGCTAATATTTTGATTATCCGTCGCTTTTTATCAATCGTTTGAGAAATGTATAATCGGTGATTTATTGTATAAACAAAAAATATGAAATGAATATGTTTAATGTCTTCCTTTATGAAATAGTGTTATTATGTGTTTATCTTCAATAAATTAGTTTTAGTTTCAGCATTACCATTAAAAATGAGAAAATTTAATGATATAATTTGTCTAAGCATCTACTTGTTCAGTATCTTTGTTCCAATATAAAAGATCAAGGAAGAAATTTTCTGTAATTGAGAATGAAAAATCTAATATTTCCAAATAAAAGAAATTTGTAAATAAAAGAAATATTTATTTATTAATATACTTTCAATTTTTTTAATATATTTTCAAAAAAAAATTCCAATGTAAAAGATTAAGGAAGAAGTTTTCTGGAATTGAAAATGAAAAATCTAATATTTTCAAAGACAAACACAAATAATACTAAGCATCGGAAACATACATTTTTTTAACAATAATATATTTTTGAATTTTGTATCAAAATTGTTGAATATATTTTTATAATTTGTTATTAGAGTATTAAACAATTATAAAAATATAATACTGTCTATTTTATTATCACACAAAATAATTACATCAGTACTACATATTAACTACTACTAACAGCATCAACAGAATATTTTATCATTGAAGACATGCAAAAATCGTATAGTTATCTTGATTTACAACTTTCTCCGGAAGTTCATTAAACAAATTCGGTTAGAATATAAAAAATATAGATAACTGATAAAGCAAAGTTCCTTTATTATCTAATGCAGCACATATTTTTCCGTCCATTCCTTTATTTATTTTTTTAAACTGTGAAAATAATTTACGAATTTCATATAAACGATAAATCCATGTAAATAAAAAATATAACAATTAGAATTTTGCTCAATTTTATGCACAAAATTAGACTTTTAAAAATAAAAAAAATTCATTTTCTAATCTTGTTGCAATTTTAATTGTTTCATTTTTCATGTTTTACATCAAATATTAAAGAGAATGTTGAAGGATTTTAGGATTGTGTTAAAATAAATGGAATTCGAAAACAAAAAAAAAACTTTTTTCCTTGGTATCTTTGAAGATATTCTTTTATTGAATATTCCAACGTCTAGTCTAAAAAGAATTAAATATTAACATCATGTGGACATGTTTTCGGTCATAGTATTTTACCCCAAAAAAGAAATTTCCTCTCATATTTTCTTTGTTATAACAAATTTCTCTGTTTATGGGATATTTAGCTGATAATGAATGGCTATTGTCCGTTATTTGTATTTTTCATCCTATTCCTCAAACTAGTCAATTTTTGTACATTGATGAAATCAGTGAATAATATGTACATATATTAGTGAATAATAAGTACATATATATGCAGGGAGTTCAAAAAAGATTGAAACGCGCAATCATTTTTTTAACTGTTTCAGATAATTCTGCAATTCAAATGTGATTTTTGTGAATTATTCATTTGTGAATTATTCCAGTTATCAATTTTCAAAAATTAACACTTTTAAATTTTTTATACGGTCCTTGCGTCGTATACGTTACATTTAGAAACATTTTATCTATCATCTTACAAGCACAATAATAAAAATTTCATGTTCCTATGACAAAATTTCACCGAATTATGATACTTGAAAATTTATATAATTTTGCATGTTTCAGGTACTAAACATTTACAGAAGATATACAACGTGTATTCATGCACATTATCAGCCTATAAAATTTGCTCCACTAGTGTAGAAAGACCCTGTACATATACTTAAATAGAAGGAAATATTTGATTTTCTTTGAAAATATATGTTACTGTCAGAAGCATTTTATATGTAAAATACATTCAAAATTATTTCATCCTTTTTACTTTCTAAACTTAAAAAGTATTATTTACCTCATGTTACCTTAATAAAATCATACTGAAATAATTTCATGGAAAAAACATTTTCATTTACAATGCAATACGCTAGAATAAAATTGTATTTCAGAATCCTGTAGCAAATATTTTATTGGTTTTATTTCCAGCGGTTCTATTTACCATTATGATATTTGATATGAAAATCAGGAAATCATAAATCGAAAGCTATAAAAGACGAAATATTTGGTCATGTAATGTCGTATTAGATTATATCCTTTTATTTGCCCAAATAATTCTTTATGCATTGTGAAAAAAGTTATTGATTTTCTGTTTTTCTGTTAGAAACGTTGTTTTTCTTTCAAACAAGCATACAAAAGCTTGTCACATTGCAAATTGTATTAAGTAACAGTTTCTGTTCTCAATGTTATTTTTTAGTTAAATATTCAGTTTAAGTGCTAAGTTAGTCATTATTTTTTAAGTTTTAATTAATTTTGCCGATCTTACTATATATACAAAAAATATGATGTTTGAAAATGTCTGCATTTCTCTGCATTTTATTAAAATGGTACAATTAAATTAAACACTAAAACAAGAAAATAAAGTATACTTGTGTAATGTGTGTATATAGTATACAGGGTGGTTCAGAACTATATGTCAAAAATGCAAAGGCAGGTAGAGGGGACCTAAATAAGCAGATTTCGTATAAGAATGTAGGTGCGGAAATACAGCGTTGAGGCAGTAGAGGGCGCTGTTGAGTTCGGCGGATGAAAGCGTTTCGCTGGCTTGAATTGCCATTCCCCGCACAGATTTCGAGCAACATGCATCGTTACACCAATGCGGAACAACGCGACATGCATTTCATGTATAGAGCTGCGCAAGGAAATGGAGCAGTTGCTCAAAGGATGTACATGGAGCGATTCACGGGTGTGAATCTGCTGGATCGCGGAACATTTGAGCGTCGTCATCGGGAATTGTGCAAAAGTGTATCGTTTTATGCTTCCAGGCGTGATACGGGCACTGGAAGATATCGCAGAATTCCTGCAGTTAGAAGAAGTATTTCGAACAGTAGAGGATAGTTCTTCGACAAGCTCGACAGCCGTTGAACGTGCGCATCCTTTGAACAGCTCCATACATAAAATGCATGTCGGCAAGCTCCGTATTGGTGTAACGATGCATGTTGCTCGAAATCCGTGCAGGGAATGGCGATTCAAGGCAGCGAAACGCTTTCATCCGCCTAACTCATCAGCGCTCTCTACTGCCTCAACGCTGCATTTTCGCATCCACATTCCTGTAAGATATCTGCTTATTTAGGTTCCCTCTACCTGCTTTTACATTTTTGACATATAGTTTTGAACCACCCTATATAGTATATAGTGTGTACATAGTTAAAGATATAAAATCATACAAACTTTAATTTTGCATTTTTCTATTTATTATATATTCTATTTATTATATAAAATCATACAAACTTTAGGTTTGTTTAATTTTATCACAAGCACTTGCAACGCCGGACGGGTCAGCTAGTATAGTATAAAAAAGTCAGCTGAATTAATTTACAGTCTTTAATTTGGACCAGTCTTTAATTAAACATATAAATTTTATTTAATTGTACCATTTTAATAAAATTCAGAGAAATGCAGCCATTTTCAAACATTATAATTTTTTTTTACATATATTAAAATCGACAAAATTAATTAAAACTTAAAAAATAATACATTCAGATAGTTTTTAACGAATGTTTTGTAATTCATATACTAAAACGTTTTTCTTTCATATAACTCTACAACATAGACTATATAAATAGTATTCATTTTATGCACATAGTATATAGTAAAATTGTCGCTAACAACATTTATATAATAGGACATTTATTTAATATTGCGAAACGGCCAAAGAAATAACATTTTGTATGCACATGCATTTACGTGAACAACCATAAATTACTGTACCGTTGACTTTAACCGTTTCGTCATACAATAAATAGGCAGTCATAATAAAACACAAGTTATGTTTTCCGGAAATTTATACTGTTTGCTACATCATTTTATGATTTTAAGAAATTAGTTTAATAGCTGAATTTCAAGTGTTAAAAAAATTCCTTATGTCATAGCTGCCAAATTTTACGCTATTTTGTTACCACTAAAGATTAATAGAAATTTTTGCTTTATTGAATCACATGATTTCGACGTTTTAATTTTGTTAAATTTACTAGAAAATTTTAGTGGTAGGAAAAAATGTAAAAGTTGGCAGCTATGCTTATGTTCTTTAAATTATTATTAAATGTTATTAACTATTATTATCTAATTATATAAGGTATATTATCTATTTTTCTTCTCTATAAATAAAAGTTAATAGTTTATAATGTAGAGAGATCTTCACAAATATATATACTTATAAATATTTACCAAATTGTCATAAATAACTTATTGTTCCTTTTTCGTGAGAAGAGGTTTTGGAATTTTGGGGAATGTAGACCCTTTCACCACTAAGAATCTGTAAGTATTCATGTAAGCTTTAATCTGCATTTGCAAGTTAAATTTCATATTTTCATAATATATACAGAGCGTCCCATCTGTCGCTGTGCAATACATAAATTCTACAATAAATATATATTAAATCACACCATTCAAAACGCATTCCTCGTTTATGACTAAAATATGTTAAACGAAAACTATAAAAACAAGAGAAAAGTTTCTTTTTTTTTTTTTTTTTTTTTTTATAAACGTTTTAGATGTTTCGCCTCGAAGACGCAATTATCAAAACAAGAATATTCTATAGTTGCACTATCTGTGATGTAATGGCATGAAAAACCTTCATTCATTTTTTCACGCACTTTTTTAGATTACGCACGTTATTTTATTTTATTTTTAATTCGATGTTTATTTCCATATTTGTAACTATGCAGTTACTGAATCCATAAACATGTAAACAGTTTATTAATATATTTTTAGACATCCCAAAGCTATCAATAAAGTCTGACTAGAGGGCAATATATACAAATTAATTCGGCTCAACATCTCATCCAGACTGATACATTTCATACATTCCTACCTTGGCGATCGTAATTTTTTCGTTCGCATTAATAATACATTATCTCTTTTATACTTCATTAAATGTAGTATAATTCAAGGTACGATCTTCGGCCCAACCCTATTTTCACTTTATTTTAACGATATTCCTCGTAGTTTACTTATTTTTCTTGCACTATATGCGGACAATACCACTATTTACGCCACTGCACATCGCCCATATTTCCTCTCTAAAAATATCCAAAATTATCTTGACACCTTCATAGAGTGGTGCCACATATGGAGCATCAAACTAAACGAAAGTAAAACAACAGCTGTTTACTTTTCGCGCTTTTTACTCTTCCTAATAGACTCACTATTAACAATACTACCATCTCCTGGTCAGATAATGCAAAATACCTGGGGGTTATCACTGATAAACGCCTCACCTTTAAAAGCATTTCATTACTATACGTGCTAAAGTCGCCGGCATTTCTAAATCTCTTTCACACTTCTTACGTAACCCCTCATTTTCTCTTCGTAACAAAATGTTCATTTATAACGCATGAGTACTTCCCCGTTTCTACCTATGCATATCCCCTCTGGGGCTTCTCTTGCAATACTTACAAAGAATTTTTCTCTCGCTCCCACAATAAAACACTTCGTATTATCCGTAATGGATCTAAATATCTCCGTAACTCAACTATCAGAAATGACCTCAGAACTGTTTCACTGGCAAACCGCATTGCATTTCTCTAAAAAAATTCTACTGTAATGTATACAGCGTGTCCACGTATAACCTGACCGACCTTTATTTTCGCAACCGTTGGTCCTAGATGCATACTTCCAATTACAAAATTGGTTTAAATAAGGTAAAGAATTACTTTTAACCCTTTAGCGGGCGGTGTCCACAAAAAAGGACACCTATTTTTAATTCCAAAACTGACAAACGGCACCAAGAATATTTAATTAAATTTTTTCTTCTATAAGCGACTGGAAAATAAGGAAGTTTTTATTTTCTAATAAATTCTTTTACAAATTCTGGTGTAAGTCGATAATTTTATCATTTTAAAAACAGACTTATTCCGCGCCGGAAAGGGTTAAAGCGATTTGGGTCAAGAAAAATATTTATTACAAAATTACGAAAGTTGAATTTTTATACGGTCCCCCGGTCCTATAAGTGATATTTAGTTAAAATTTACTGTGACACTAACAAGTACGACAAAGAAAGTCCCATTCATCTAACATTAAAATTGACCGAGTTATGAAACTTTGAAATTCGTGACTTAGACCACTTTTTTGCATCTAAAAAGAGATGATTTCTGCCATGCTTTCGGGGGTCGTATATAAAGTATTTGAAGTTATTTCAAGGTATCTGCGCTTTGAAAGAAATCGTACAACTATTACGATTGAGTTAATTTTTATTAGTTAAGTTTCAGATTAATTAAAATAATTGTATTTTAACATATGTTTTATTTTGAAAGGATTTGAGGCTATGATTTCTTTTAACAAAAATTATGTTATTTTCATAAGGTTTTATTTAACTTGCAACGATCGTCTTTCCAGTTTAAAATTTGTACTCGAAGTTTAACTAACTTTCAAATGTCCGATCGAAGTTAAATTTTACATACTGACTTAAATTCGATGACAATGTAATATTATTATGATTTTCGACGCTTACCACCTTATACATACTTATATGGAGGATAACGCAAAAAAATTCGGGTAAATTACCGTCAACAATTTTAAGAAAGTGTTTTAGATTAGATAGCATAAACCTGCGATGGTTATGTTTTTTAACTTTTATAATTACGTTTTATGTATTTTTTAACGCTGAATAAAAAAATTACCTTCACTTTTAACCATCATGTTAGGATTTTTCGCAAATCGTAAATTTCAAGGTTAAAAAATAGCGAAAAATCTGATACTATAAAATAGATGTAAGACTTTTTTATTCAGTTTAATTTTATTTAATTGAATAATTTATTCAATTTTTTGGCTTATACTGGGTTTCTTACAGCTAAACAGCTCAGGGGTCCGATGAGGTTGGGAGGGGAGGGGTTGATTTGAGAAAATGATGTGATTGTTTAAAATGAAGGTCATTGTCGGATTCAGCGATAAAAAATACATAAGAATCAATTTTCAAAAGCTAAAAAACATGGCACAACCCAAAATTTGAAAGACAGTGTAATCTAACAGCATTTTAAAATCTTAATTGAGGCTGTTGTTTTTCATCCTTTTATTTAACAAAAATTCTGTTATTTTTATCCTCTTATATGTTCAGTAGAAATTGTATATTTTGCATTAATATGTCAGAATGATTATAGCTTTCACATTTATATTAGATTGCAATGTTAATTTTGGTCTCAACTGGTTTTTTGATATATCGGACTATTATTTATATTTCTACTACATTTGTGAATGACCCCTATTTCGCAATAAAAAATATACTCCAACTTTAAACAGCTATTACTCGGTCAGTTTTAATGCTAGATGAATGGGACTTTTTTATCTTACTTGTTAATATCACAGTAAATTTTTACTAAATATCACTTATAGGACCGGGGGACCATATAAAAATTTAAATTTCGTAATTTTTAAATAAATATTTTTCTTGAACCAAATCGATTTAAAATTAATTCTTTACCTTATTTAAACCATTTTTGTAATTGGAAATATGCATCTAGGACCAACGGTTGCGAAAATAAAGGTCGGTCAGGTTATACGTGGACACGCTGTATATAAAGTCCCCAACGATATTGTATATGAATTACCCGATTACAACGGCCACAGTCCTAGCAAACGCAAAAGACCTCGGTATACTACCATTTTACAGGAGTAGTTCTCTTGTGCTAATACTTTTTGTTTTCGTCTTTTATATTTAAAATTTAAAAAAGAAAAAAAAATTCTGTGTATTTCCTATACTCGTACATAAACTAATTTTAACGAAACTATATTTAAATGAATGGCAAAGAAAATTGCCTTAAAAAAAAAAAAAAAAAAAAAAAAACCTGGGGTAAATTTACGCTCTTCCTGCTTTACTTTGCCTTTATTGCGAACGATTCTCGTTTAGAAACAGTTAAACATCTTTTCTAATTATCTATTTACTTATATTTCTACGAAATTATTTTTATTTAATGCTTTTGTACTCCTTTTTCTATATTTTTCGTGTCCTTGCACTCTTAAAATGCAAATTAAATCTGATTGGCTGCTTTACGCATGTTAATTTTGATTTGCTATCTTACTTATTTCGGATTGACTGTTGAAGTTAATGGTTAAATACACTGCTTTTCTTTCATTTTACAGTATATTTTTGCTACTTTAATATTATTTTTTTCATGGCTCCTTTAAGCTGCGATATACAAATAGTCATATACATTGGGTGGAGTTGTTATCAACTAGGAATCCCATCGAAACATTCCACTGTTTCTGTTTCTGCTTCTACGATTAAACAAGGGGAAATTTAATTTATTAAAGTACTGGTAGTAAAGTGATTGTGACCTCCCCTGACTAGCCGCTACTCTTTATGGCAGCAGTTTAATGGTATCTACATTCATTTTAAGGCATATAAATGCTAGCATCACTTATACTGTGCAGTGTACCTGCTAACTAATTAATATACTACGTAACATTAACAAATCAAAACGTTCCAAAATATTTCTTTTTTTAGGATCATCATCATAGTAGATTTTGACAAAATATAAATTAAAAGAAAATTTAAAAAATACAAAACAGAAACAGGGATAAATGATGCCAGAGAAGGAGAAAGAGAGAAAAAGGGTTAAATGGATAAAAAGAAAATACATATGCAAAATATAGGGAATGTTTTAATTCGTGTAATGAAAGACTAATTGAACGGACTCTTGCCTGCTCTCTTCAAGAATTGTACTACCGCGTAAAGTGTGTAAACCTAACTGTTTCGTGCACGAACTGAAATCCAATTAATAATGTATATTTCGTTTCTGTTATAAAGCAAGGAAATATATATCATTATTATATTTCATATGCACTCAGAATAAAACCTCGTTCATTTCCGAATCATTTGCATGCTATATCGAATTTGACTTTATATTTAGTAAATAAACCAATCAGTTCCACAGTAATATGTTGGAAATAAGGCAACTTCCAATACTGCGCAGCCAATCATTTTCATATATTAA
The DNA here is from genome assembly GCA_963931845.1 of Maratus michaelseni. NCBI lineage: Eukaryota > Metazoa > Arthropoda > Arachnida > Araneae > Salticidae > Maratus > Maratus michaelseni. The sequence goes on along the minus strand of OZ007589.1, from coordinate 24,867,542 downwards.
AGTACTTTCAATATTTCTTGAATACACACATTTTAAATGGTACTGCATTTCTCCCAACATCTCACTAAACTTCCGTACAATGTAGGTCAGTTTAACCGAGGTTGAACCGTTGAACACATTTCAGACAAGAATTTTTTTAATGAAATGCATTCAAATAGGTTTAAATAGCATTCAAATAGGTCGGATAGCGTTCAATTAGAACTTAAAACTATATATATATTAATTTTTCAGATATATTTTCTGGTTAGAAACATTTTTTTAACCTAGATCAAATTAACTTATATTGTACGGAAGTTTAGTTGAAAGTTTGCAGGTATGGTACTGGTTTTAATGGTAACTTTAAGGATAATTATTTAAAGCTGTGATTAAAATAAATTTTTGAAGTAATAGTTTCAAGCAGAAATTTAAATAAATAAATATAAATAAATAAATACAAATAAATCATATAAAACCCTAATGATAATTTTCTTTTAAAAATAGTACAATAGAGATATCTTTTACAGTGAGAATCTTCTACCGGAAAACAATCTTCTTTTCTCCTTAAAACAGTTGTTCAATTGGGCAACTCCTTTAGAAAAATTTACATTTTGCTTATACCTAACTAATCTTATACTCCTTTAGAAATATTTTAAACCTCATTCAGTTCCGACGACAAAAGTAATTTGAATGACATTTATAAAATATCTGTACGATACAAATTTCCTGCGCTCTTTTGATAGCTCTCAAATGATGCCAATCGGAAATGCATTTCGTCCAGGAAAATATCATATATTGCATTCAGTAAAGCATTTCTAGTTCTTTAAACTGTTTCAATTTTTCATTGAAACTCGATTGACTCATTTTATCGTTACAACGTTTTAACATAGCTCTATGATATTTCCGGAAATGTTCAGAGTACGTTCTCTCAATAACTAAAGAATTGGTACTTTAAAGAAGTACGCTATGAAATAAAAGGAAGACAAGTAATGGAAATAAGGATTTTTGTTTTGTTAGCTTTTTTAAATCAATATTTACTTTGCTGAAACAGCGTAAACAAAGAACTGTAAAGAATAAGATTTCATGTAAATAAATGTATCTTTACATAAGAACCTAACCATAATAAAAATCTATTATATAAAAACCGTTTTTTTCTTTACAAATTTTGAACATGTGAATGTACAAGCCTATCCATGATTAAAACATATTTTAAATTAAAAAAAAAAAAACATATAACTATAGGATAACTTAGTGTATAATTTTTGAAGACAACCTTTCAGATGGTATTTTTTATAACTTTAAACACTTAATTATATTTCCTTCCCACCGTTATTTTAGCACATACCCAGGGATGAGATTTCTCCGCTGTTTTGCATACCAGCAGAGCTGCTAAGTCTCCGGCTGTTTGGATACCAGTATTTTAGTACAGAAAATATTGTATCCTGTAATCGGAACATTCTGCGATTTCAAAGAACAATATTATCTGTAATATAATACTGGTATGCAAAAAGCCAGAGACTTGGAAAGTCTGTACCAGTATAATCTTACAGAAAATGTGATTTTATTTAATCGGAACATTCTGCGGTTCAAGAGGACAACGTTTTCTCTAAAATTATACTGGTATTCAAATAAGCGGAAAATCTCATCCCTGCACATACCAGAAAGGTATACAGTGTGATCAGCCAGTTGATATTTATTTTCACTTTTTATACATAGTTGTGCAGTGTTGAATTTAGTCACTTTTCTTCGGAAGGGTTTTCCGTGGAACCGTATGGGACATAACAGTTTTTTTTTTTTGGGGGGGGGGAAGGTGATTACAATTTTTAACCATTAAAAGAATAAAATCTCAAATATTCCGGGGAGAAATTTCAATAATTCGGAGGGAATGTCCCATCCCTACCCCCCGGGGCCACTCCCTGAATTCAACACTGTAGCTGTGAGCTGCTGAAAGTTTTTTACGCAAAATTGAATTGAAAATGCGCCTTATTTAATTTCATATGGTAGGAGTTAGTAGCTATTTATTTCAAAGAATATTTTTAATGTCACTCGTCACTCTTACATCGATATTTTGTATTTATATAAAGTAGTCTTCAATTACTGAATGCGTTCTCTGCACTTTTCTACTGAAGTCTTTTGTAATTTCCAAAAAAACTGAAGTAGTATTCTTATATGGTTATATATTTATATATGAGTGGGTTAGAATGACAGTGGAGTACGTCAATATTAAGTAATTTGAGAAATGAAGGTTTTTTTTTAAACTTGTTGTATTGCCGTTGCATTAAGTGGTTCAACTTTTTTTTCCCTCTAGCGACTCCCTAAGTGGACTGTGACTTATTTGACTGTCACACTAAATAGAAATTAATATACGTTGAGAGAAAATATGGTTATCCAGATTTTGCAAATTTTTGACTTACTTCACTGTCATTCTAACCCCCTCATATAGTACCTCAGACAATGCTTAATTACACAAAATTTTGTCGATTATTTTACCTTATATTGTAGTAGGATCTCCAAAAGTCAAGCAGTATGATAAGGTGGGTCTTTATTTGTTTATTAGTATTATGCATTTGTATACCATAATAAACAATGCTGCACAGTCTGTGAGTTCATTTGCATCTGTCTAAATCTCTAGTACGTTTTGGGAAATTCAAGCCGTATTAAAATGTTTTTGTTTACAATTTCAACTGGTATTATGCTTTTAACTAAGAAAGTGTACATTTACTGCACACTTTATCGGTGACTTTACCTTAGACATTAGACTTTAGTCGGTTCTGTAAAAATCTATCAGAATTACGTTTATTAATTATTAATTAATATTATGAATATATCTAATTAAGTACTCAATACTTTATAATGTGTTGGTAAATTTTTATCTAAGTCTCTAGTATATTTTGAAAAACACCAGCTGTATTATAGTAGGGTTGTTTTCTGTTTCATTTGTATTAACCAGTCAAACTCGTCTAAGACGCGTTTCAAAGAACCGGACAAATGTCGCGTATTAAGCGAGATCGCGTATTAAACATGACTTACATAATGTTGCAGGAACTGAGCTTATTTACACATCTAATCCGCTCAATGAATTTTAAAAGATTCGTTTATATGTTAATGGTCAAATATTGTGTCTTTTATGCTCATTTATATTAAAATTTAAGTGCTTTGTTTATTTTTATAGGAATGACTGAAATAATTAATAAACAAATATATAAATTCAAATATGAATTTATTGTCGATTAAAACGTTTCAACCAAAAATAAACAACAAAAGTAATTTTACTGCTAGCCTTTTTATTTAACATAGACCAAAAATATGGAATCTTAGCACAACAACCCAGTTATTAAAACTGTATGTAGTACTTGTAATAATGAGTAAGGTATTAAGATATCTACTGCTATTTTCGATTAATAATATTCGCTTTAATTAATCTGCCATTACATAATGAGAATATTACTATTCGGAAATAGTGGTAGATGTCTAAATAAAATAATCCCACTATATTTACAGCACTATAAAAGAGAGAAGTAATTACCGTCTATATCTATGAATCCGCGTATTAAGTGAGATTTTTTGCCTCGAGGCGCCTAAACTTTATCACATATTAAAGCGGGATCACGTAATAACCATTCGCATAATAAACGAGATTCTTTAAAATTTGTCTTATGGGAGAAATTTTTGCGCCGCGCCGCGAAATTATGGGCGAAAATTTCGCGGACCGCAAAAAATCTATGTATTAAGCGGGATCGTGTATTGAAAGAGAGTGTCTTAACCGGTTCCGACTGTTCATTTATTGGATGATTTAATCTCAAGTTGCCGTCCTCGGACCGCATGTGTTTCCATATCTTTTAAAGTTCGGCCTGAGACGAACAATCATAACTCCATATTTATTCCATATGTATGACAATTTGAGATGCGCATAAAAGATATTTTAGACATTCGTTTTTCTCTTCGTTTCCATGTTGCTTATAATCAAATTAAAATTGGGTTAAAACTTTATACTAAATATTTATTTATACATTTTACCAAGTTTTTTTCTGACATTACTTATATAGAAGCATGGTCAAAAATTTCCGTTAAAAACGTCCTTCATTTAAAAAAATTAAAAACATTATACAACATAAACATACACAATTATACTAAATATCATTTGCTCATTCAAAAAGTCTTTTTACATTTAAGTCTATTCACATTAGTATACTTCTACTAATCACATTAGTACACTTTCTTAGAATTTTACCGTACACTTCTTCGTAACACTCAAGCAGTAACGTTTGGACGAATATATTGCGTATTCTTTAATTATTCATATGCGTTTATTTAAAGTAGTACGCAATTTCAGCTTATTGGTTCTGTTCTTTTGTAATTAAAGCCTTCAATAGTTTCCTGAAAAGTCAAGTAGTGCTACAAGTGCAAAGGATGAAATTGAAACAAATGATAAATTGTAATTTTGGATAGTATTTTATCAAAATCGGGAGTGAATCCACCCGACTTTCCGAAAATCGTTGTAAGTGACCGGAAATTAAAAGGAAAAGGGGATTTTGTATAAATTTCTGACACGTTCAACCGAACAAAGCGGCCTACCAAAACCGTGTTAGCTTACATCCCTACTTGTTGGGAAACAACTAACTGCAAACCAAATCGGCTAGATTCGAACGCAGGACATCCCGTTTTGAAACTGGTACTACCTCAAATTTACTAATACTTGATTACATCGTCGCAATATTTATCACTTATACCCTGTCACACATCCTTGATAACACTAGTTTACATGATTTTTGTTCATGAAATGAAAGATATACGGTTACGAAAAAATATTTTAAAAAACCCAGCACGTCAGATTTTTGAAATATTTATTAAGAAGATTTTTACAAAAAACTACATCTAAATAAACAATAGACACCAAGAATATTTTAATAAACTTTTGTTTCTATAATGAAAGCTTAAATTTAAGCTCTTATTTACTAAAACTCTTATTTACTAAAAAAGTCGTTTGTAAATTCCGGTGTCAGTCAGTAATTTCTCATTTAACGAACAGAATTTGTCTGTGCCGGAAAGGGTTAAACAATTTCGGGTAGATATGAAACAAAGACCTTCATATCTCAAAATTGTGACGTGCTACAAAAAATAAAAAATATTTTTTTTTAACTACCGTCCATAGCCTACATAAATAATATATGTTTCATTTCATGAACAATTTTTTTTTTTTTTGTAAACTAGTGTAATTTTTGCAATATAATTGGTCACTAAATGGTTGAAAAATTGTTAAGAATGGATTAAATACCTAATCCGTAGGCCGAATTTAGCGAAAATCAATACAGTTCAAGCGACAGTTGTCTATCATATATTCGCCGAATGGGAGATTAATCGAAAGTACCGTTTGGGAGTTATTGTGTTCAATCTCTCACATACATACAAATAGTGATTGCAATATTTTCCGTACAATTTGTTTACGGAAAGTAATAACCAATATCCATCAGCTGCAAATGCCGCATTAAAAGCAAATTGCTTTGCATGGTGTTGCCAAATATATTTTTTTTATTCACATATTTCGTAATTACACCAGAAAGTCTTGAAAAACATTTATTTATTTTATTCACTAATTGTCTATCATTATTTAAGTTAAAAAAGTCTGATCAAACTTTCTGGTGAGAATTTTGAACTTCTGAATATAAAATCCGCCTGATATGACAACACCAGTTATGCACTGCGTATAATACATATCTTATTTATGCTGATTTTATGAAATACAGAGTATAGAAATTTTATTGCACGAAACTGCTTAGAACATAATTTTATTATTTTATAAACTTCTTAGTTTTTTTTATTATAAAATAGAAACAAAAATTACAAAATTCCTTTAACAATATATAAAATCATTTTCACTGCGAGAAAAATTACACAAATAACTACACATACATACACCTGATTCACACATAATTATAATTCATATCATCACAAAAATTTAAATTAATTTCAAATTTGTCGTAACACACATTAATGTATGATTATAAAACTTTTCAGCGATATCATCCAATACCATCAAAAATGCCTTAAGAAATTTCAGTTTTCTATAATAAGATTGGACACAAACGTATAACATATAAAACAGTTCAGGATCTATTTTCAACAATCGCACTCGAACAAACAGTAATACAATCGAATTTCGTGAATATGCTCTTGGTGCGGTTCTTGAATTTTAAAACCGCAATTTTTAAATAGTAAACAGTGCGTTATTTAATCGAAAAATTTCTGTCTTTGAATAAAATCAATTTTATAATTCTGAAAAAGTAGTACAGAAATTCAAGAAACTGATAAACAGCGTGTGATAATTGTGTTAACCCTTTCCAGCACAGACAAAGTCTGTTCGTAAAATGAGAAATTGCTGACTGACACCGGAATTTACAAACGACTTTTTTTCGAAAATACGAACTCCTTATTTTAAGCTTTCATTATAGAAAAAAATTTTATTAAAATATTCTTGGTGCCGAATGCAAGTTTGGAATAAAAATTAGGTGTGCTCGAAGTGGGACCACTGTGCCAAAAAGGGTTAAAAGTAATCCAGTGTGTGATTCCCGGTGAATTACATAGAATTTTATACTCATATGACATTTTATAGTTAAGTATAATTTAGTGCGTATGACATTCGAAAACTGGCTTAAAAATTCGATTGAACAATTTTAAGAATTTCAATAATTCAACAGAAGCTTTTTTGATAAATACTTTGTGTATTCCTTAATCTATTGAAAAAAAATACACAACAATTGAGTTATTTTATAACCACACACAACACTGCACAATTTTCTTCCTGCAATTTTTGCTCATAGAGGAGAAATTATATAAATTCTATTTTGCGCATCTGTAAATTAATATTAAATTTAAATTCTCTATTAACCATACGGAAGGTATTATCGCCCACCACATTAACGTAAATCAACTTCGTAAAGCTTACTTCAAATATTTTCTGTCAACAGGCAGTAGGCAGTAGTGCAATCCATGCTCTTTTATGAAACTCTGCAGATAAACAATAACCATTTTGTGTAAAGAATAAACATGTTGTTGTGTATTTTAATAATGCATTCAGTTTCGTAATGTTTAAAGTAGTGTAACAATCTTAAAATGTGCCTAAAAATTATGGTGCACGGACGATATAGTAAAATTTTCAGTGGTACTGAAAACGAAGTATAAATATACTTACTTTATTTTCAATATGGAAAATGTCTTATAAACTTAATAACATATATCAAGATTGTGACAATCGAAGAATATTTATGAATGATAGAACGCGGATAAACACTGTAAATGGTAAGGTATGCAGTGCCTTTATAAATTTTGATAAATATTATTTATTTTATAACAATTATCTATACTTGAATTATTCATGTAATTGTACTCAAAAGCGCTTTTGGCAAAAATCATATGATTAAAATAAAGTAGAAAATATTTTGCTTACACCAGAAAATATACTATGTTTTACGATAATAAAATAATTTTGAAACTTAAACGATATGGCCTGTATACTACATACTGGACGTATGTTTCATGTTATAAGCTGTCTTCAAAGATAGCTTTAAAAACTATGAATTGATGAAAATCATCGGTTGGAATTTGTGCTGACTCGTCTTCCCAAGGTGATGGCGTAACACTATGTATCCTTAGATAAAAATATATGTTACTTAATTATCTTCCCAAGGTGATAACGAAACACTATGTTTCCTTAAATAAAAATATATGTTACTTAATTATACTGATTTTTAGCGTTTATCGAAATACAGAGATTAAAATCTATACCATTCATTTCTATACCCGGTAATATCAAGTGTTTGAAAAACTATGAGATATTCAGCGATATTAATGCATTAAACCAGTTTTACAGAAAATTATGAATCCATAATAACAGAAATGTAAATTAAACAACCTTTGATTTTACTAGTATTTACACGGGTAATATAACACTTTTTTTTCAAATGTTTTACGCAAGACTCCCTTATCATAGATCAGACTTGACAATCCGGAGAAAGTCTATGGGGGAAAATGTCCGCGGTAATTGCCAACTTATTAATTGACTTTCTCCGGAAAGTATCGCCGCCTGGTGGATACTACCGCACAGTTGCCATGTTTCGGGCTTTTTGAACACCAGTATATTTTTAGAGAAAATGTTGTTCTTTTAAATCCTAGAATTCTCCGATCAAACAAAACAAAATTGTCTCTACTAAAAAACTGGTATCCAAAAATATAATAGAAAAATCTACAGAAAAATCTAGCTGGTCTGCTACCGCATAGCTGCCAACTCTTACGCTTTTTTCTTACCACTAAAATTTAATAGAATTTTTTTCGTCATGTAATCACACGATCTTGTCAATTTAATAAGATAAAATTTACTATAAAATTTTAGTTGTAGGAAAACTACTAGTTCATAAGCAAATGCATAGAACAAATGGAGCTGTGAAAAAATTTCATGTGATTTCGTGTCGTAAATACTATTACTGACGATTGATGGCGCTAGTAGCAGGACAAGTATAGCGGTCAAAGGCAACTTGCTGATTGGGAGTTCTGATACTATGATAAGGAGGTCTTGGTTTTACGCTTCATAGGTAAACTAGAAATACCGGGTTCGAAGCGGCCTTTTTATAAAGAGACCAAATCAAAATTTTCACCACAACTATTTCTTTACGAAAATTTTCGGTTTGGATTTATCTTGTAAATGTCGCAGAAACCCGATCCGTGATGAGTTTTTTCTAGTAATAGTTGTAGTAATCTACCACGAAAATAAGTTTTAAAAAATGGTGATGAAGAAAAGGAGATTGTTTCGAGCCTGCATATCTTACATAAATAGTTCACTAACAACATTAGAATGAAACTTTTTTAGTACTTACTGCTAGTCTTATTTGTATAGGTTTGTATATTTTCTTAAATTCAAAATTTATTGAATGCATTACACACATCTACTACTGTCTATTGATGGTCATAATGAGTAATTTTCTTTTTCATTCGAATGAATCATTCGGGAATGCGCAAAAGCATAGTTGCCATCATTCGTAAACTTTTTAATCAATAACTACCAGTAAACAAAAAAGAAGGAAAAGCATAGTTGCCAAAATTCTCATTATTTTTATTAATAAATTTCCCCAAGAAAATTTGCAAAAATAATTAATTTTCACCTGGCTCTTTATCCACTTATAATTAAAATCTTAAACTCATTTTCTTTTGAAAATTTCTGCTAGTAATTGCATTAAAAAATCCCGAGATATGCTTGACAGATATGCTTCTTTGCATGCCCAAATGATTCATTCGAATATCAAAATTATTCATTCTGTCCATCACTACTGTTATCTACTACATATATAAAATGAAAATGGGAATTTTGTCGCGGCCGCTTATAGCTTAAGTTATGCGAATGGATTTTAATGGGACTAGCACTATTATATTATTTTTCACGGAAGGTCTTTGTTCATAACATTCCGTTTTACTTTGGTAAATAAATAATGGGAAAAGTTCAATTATCAGGTGAACCCTATTATGAAAGATTATCCTTTTTTAAAAATATCCAATTTATAAATGGATTTCGAAGGAACTTGCACTGCAAGTTAGATAAATTTTAGGAAAAATTTTATTATACTGCATATGGTTCTATGTTGTTCAATTATCGAATCATCGAGGAAAGTTTTATAATCAAGTAAACCCGGCTATGAAAGATTAGATTTTTGATAAAGTTCTACTAGTCGAAGTTTGAAGAACTAGATAGTTTTTCAGGAATGGTTTTAGTATTTTCCATATCATTTTATATTTCTTCATCAAATCCCACTGCAACTGATCAACTATTAGTGTTGATCTTTAACAGCCCAAATTTTGCCTGACCCATTAGAATGTATAATACCGCAATCACGCCACTCAGCATTGATGTACCGCCTCCTGAATGCTAGTCCTGAACGCTGATGAAAATAGTGGCTGTCGCGGGTGGATTTTTTTTTTCAGAGTTTGAAGAAAATCCAGCATCGATGCTGGATTTTCTTTGATTTCGTGGTTGCCCCAGGGTTAGCGGCTCACGGAAAATATTCCATCTTGTACTGCGTTTGTAGCCTTGCCAACATGTTATGGTGAAAAAGTTCCAGGCTGAGTATCGTTCCCAAGTGGTTCAAGTTGTAGAACGTCAGTGCGCTATACTGATGACCCGGGTTCGAGTCCCGGCTTGGGTACTTTTTCACTATGTTGACTATACGCTTATTAAGCAATTAAAAATTTGAATATTAGTGAAACATTATTTAATTAAACTGCAAACGATTTTTCTCCATATACGTAATGTAACGGAATTCTTTTGACTGTCCCTGTAAAGTAACTATAAATGCTATTCACACCCTATTCCATATTAAGCTTCTTGTACTGCACCTTAGTGATATATAACAATTACAATGTGTTTGAAATTGTGTAACATAATTAAAATAAACCGCAAATAATTTTTCCCTCTAGAATACGGAATTTTTTGAGTGTCCCTGTAAAAAAACTATCACCGCTACACACTTCAGTTGAAATAGGGAACATGCTATAGATAACGACAATAACATATAAAAATTGCAGGGCAATCCGAACATATTTAGAACACGGCAGACGGCCAGACAAACCGAAGTCATAAACACTTTTCAACTAGGTTGGAAAGTGTTAATAAAAAAGAGAATTAGCGAAAAATAAGCTACCCATTTCAAAGTTCTGTTGATGCGAATAAGAAGACATTTAAACTAAAAATAACTTAATTGATCCGCTCGTCACATGTTATATTGAAATGTTGAAATACAAGAATTTACCACTAAATACGCCTGAGCTATCTATGACAGAAAACATTTGTTGCTACGTTTTGTATGTTTGAACGATTCACTAGACTTAGGAAATACAGTTTTACAATTAGCGTAAGTTTTTTACTATGAATGTAGACATTGTGAGCATTAATATTAAACTTTGATATAAATGCAATGCTACGCTATTGTGTGAATACATACTGGGCCATTAAGATGCACACATCTTCTGAACAAGTACTTTAATTTTACAGAGTTATTTTTAGGTTTAGTAAAACACGTAAAAATTCTGATAAATGTAATGAATTGTTTTAAATATTCTGTTGAATACTGTACAATTATAAAGAGTTTTACAAATCGAAATAAAACTTATACTACTGTTTGCATAATATTTTTGTTTGATGTGTGAGTAAATCCCTTGAAGAGCGGAAGTTAATTTTTTGGATCACTTAATTTTAATACGCAATGCCATATTGACACCGTAATTTAAGTATGAAAAATTTCCTTTTATTCAGTAAGTGAAGAAAAGCTTCTATTTATTATCAAATACACTAGTTTGTAAATTTTGGTGCCGCGTGATCATTTTAGCACTTTGCCCACAGGTGCCAACCTCTCATTAATATTCAGTAATATGCGGGTAAATTAGACCCAGTTTAACAACGCTTTAAACCAGAAAAAATATTGGATGAATCTTTATTTATTCAATTTCAAGTTTCTACGAGGAATTTATTTAATTTCATTTCTTAAAAAAAATTTCTGTTGCAAAACATGTTAAACTTGAGTCAAATTAACCCGCATATTGCGGAATATTAATGAGAGGTTGGCGCCTATGACTTTGCCCCTGAAAGGTTTAAAAAGGAAAATGTTTAAAATAAAATAATTTTTGTAAATTCATTTGTTTTTCAGTCCTTTTCTTATGAAATGGACAAACAATAACTAACTTAACAAAATATATACAACGAAAAAAATAAAATAAAGGCTCACAATATTAAATATTTTTTTTTTCGTTTAATCCATAGAAACTGTTATTTCACATTCAAAAATTTGTAACACATAATTTTTGTAAAAATATTTTCTCTTTTTCTTAAAAATATATTTAAAGCCAATCTGACTATATTTAAAAATAAGAACTATGCAAGAATTCCCTTTCTCGTATGACAAGTAATAATTATTATTTGCTAGAAATCTTAAGTACGTTTTTATTTTTTTTAAAGTATTAAAAAAAAATAAATAAATAAATAAATAAATAAAATAAAAAAAACGCGTGAGTTTGTTTTTTATTAACACTTTTAGAAATTGTATATTATCCTTATATTAAAAATATTGAAACGAAAAAATATATATATTTCCGCTGGGAATTTAGCTTTGCTGAAAATATAACAAATTATAACACATTGTAACAATATACGTCTTTTAATTGGTACAAGGTTTCAAATTAAAACATTATAAACAATAAAATAAGCTGCATTAGATTGTTGATATGTTTCAGCTCAATCTGAGCCATTAATATTGCAACACTTAAAAATACAATATGTTACAATGCAGCATCATTTAACTTACCAAAATTGTGGATAGTGTTGTTACAAATAAGGAAATAAATATCCAAGTAAAAATAAAAAATAAATAAAAATAAAAAGTGCGTATTTTTTTTTAAATGTTCGGGAAAAATTAAATGATAGCGTTTCAAATAATAACTTCATAGACCGTGCAATTATAGAATATTCTTATTTGTTTTGATAATGGCTCAGATTGATCCGAAACATGTCAACAATCTAATAAATCTCATTTCACTGTTTATAATGCTTTTATTTTACGCTTTTTAACAATTAAAAGAAGTATATTAACTTTTCTATTTAAGGCAAAATATTCCGAAGTAATTGGTGCTGTGTGACAGTGAATTTTTCATTTATGATGTCCATTGTTTACTTCTACAATTGAACACGAACGTTTGCCCAAACTATTTAAAAAACATTTATTTCTGTATTAAGAGTAAACAAATCGAATGCGGGACAATTATTTTTCTTAAGAATACAAATATTGGCTGAACAAACACATAATTTTAATATTTTAATTTTTCTTTAAAAAAAAAAAAATAATAATAAAAATTATTTTTACATTTTTATGTATTTTAACCATTTTTTAAGCAAGATATAACATTTGTTTTTCATACATTGAAAAATAACGCTTTATATTCAATCCTGGTATTAATATTTGCTGTTTATTACAGATCATGACATATACGTATCACTTCTTGAAAAACAATCTCTGTCATACACTTTAACAAATGTATTTTCAAGATATATCTACCGCAACAAAATTGGTAAATTATGGTACAATTGATATAAATTCGTCCCAATTCCAGTCGTGTAATCAAAGGATTAAATAAAATGTTAACAGCTGACAGTATAAATCTTTAAAAATAATATATTAACACTTTGCCGTCCGGCGACACCACAGTGGTATCGTAGGTAAAGTAACTTAATTTTAATCCTTAAATGCTACATTGGCACCGGAATTTTGGAATGAAACATTCCCTTTTATCAAGTACATGAAGAAAAGATTTTTCTTATTTTCGAATAAATTTTTTTCTAAATTCTGGTGTCAATCAATCAGTTCAACATTTTACGAATAGAAGCCTTTTAACGAGACATGCAGACGGCAAAGTGTGAAAACGTGTAAAACCGAAATCATAGCATATCAGAAAAATATGTTTTAAACAGGTTTACATCTTAAAAGTTATATAATCTCTTATGACTGATGGACTTCCTTTTTTTCTCTACGAACATAAAACTTTTCCTGTCAATGTAGGATTCCATTAGAGACAGGTTCTGTTTTAACAGTTTTTAGTGTATTACGAAAAATTAGCGAATTCTTGACCAATGAAAACGTTGCAAATTATGGTCAATTAATTGTTTCCGGTGGCGACTCGTGACTGGTGTTATTTGGGGCACACAGTAAGGAGATTTAAACAGAGAATCAACTCTCATAGACTTCAATGGTAACTTCTTTAACATGGGATTACACATAGACAGTGGCGCTAGCTGCGGATGACGCGAAAACTACAGCCGTAACAGAAGAGAGGTTGCTAAATAGAGCTATATATCACTTTCTTGGCGACAAATGAGGGAAGGAAAAAAAAAACGGCGACTACTTGCTTCTTGTTTTGGTTGGTTGGTTGGTTGGTTAATTTTAAGACGGTCGATTATCTATCTACGCGAATGAAAACAGCACGGAGTAAGATAGATGGAGGGGAAAGTAACATTGAAATTTTACAATACAGTTTTTCTCCTTATAGATGGCGCTACGGTAAACTGACGGCGATCTTAGCCTGCTTCTGCAATGCTTTTCAATGCGAAAAGCATTCATTTTTTAAACGTTTTTGATTGAACATTTGAACTTTAAAAAAGTCAAACAAGTAGAAATTTCATTAAATAAAGTTTTCTTTACACCATGCATAGATTTTAATTGATATTTGGCGTTTCGAGTGCTTTTTATAACTCTTTAAATAAGAGTTCATCCTGACAAAAACATCTGAATAGTCATTTAAAAATAAATATCACGGATATTGATTGTACTGCAAAGAAATATCATAAACACTGCTGCAGATAGAAAAGGTAACATGCTTACCTTACAATTTGAAAATTATACAGTAATTAAAAATCATATATACCTAAATATTTTTTTTTCTTTGTGAATATTAAATTTGTTATTTAAATGAGTTTCTTTTTACTAATTTACAATCAATAAAATCTTTTGATTTAATTGAACAGCTAAGTAATCAAATTAAATTTTTAAAGTGCACTTATGAGAAAGGCAAATATATATATATATATATATATATATATATATATATATATATATATTAAATGAGTTCTTGCACTTGCACTTCTGAATGAAGTCCCAAAATACTTTTTAGTTTACAAATGAATTACATTGATGGATAAAATAATGATTCTGATGTCACAGGATCCAAACTGATACCTCTAACTAATAGAATTCAGTTTTAAATGTAGTTTTATAATTTTTCTGTTGTAATTGCCTTTTTATCTATTTAAAATTAAAACTTTTGATTGAACTGAACAGCTAACTAAACAAATTAAATTTTTAAATTGCACTTACATGAATCTAATAAGAACAAGATTAGAAAATCTGCAGCTAACTTTTTTTACTTACTAATTACTACAAGTAATGTATCAAGTAGTTTCAGTAAAATTAACTTTTAAAATAAATCCCTAATTATTCTAGATATACAAAGGAGGGGCTTATGGGGCTCAAGCATTCCCCATTCAAATAAAGACATTTTTTAAGCGACACAAATTGTTAAAAATCTATTGTTTTTAATATAGTTTAAATATTTGATTTAAATATTTCATTATTCAACTCTGTAGATAAAAACTACTGAAATATTAATTAGATTTATAGTCGAATGAAATTAGTAAATCTGCAGACTACATTTTTCACTTACTTTTTACTACAAGTAATATTTCAAGTAGTTTCAGTAAATTTAACTGTTAAAATAAAACCTTAATTACTCTAGATATGATGGGACGGAAAGGGGGGAGGGGGGCGTTTTTTTTAAAATAAGTTCTTACACTTGCACTTTTGAGTGAAGTCCCAAAATACTTTTTCAAATAAATTAAAAACATATACACTAAGATCGATATACTAGAAAAAAATTTCTTAGTTTAAAAATTATTACATGCATATAACTTTAAAGTATAATAAAAAGCATTCACCTTTGAAGCTCTAAACATACTTAATTTTTTTTTTCTTTTGTTTATCTCATCATCATAGCCCGATCTACATCCCGGAATAAAACATTTATACCCCATCTTAAATTTATGACATATAATTGCTATAATTAAAAATAACCGAGTAAAATACTTTCGGAATTTAACATGTAATCTAATGACATTCTGTTAAAAGGCAGCCGCCAAATTTTACAGCGCCCTCTTTCGTTTAAAAAACATGACTTGCATTTTCAATATCCTTGCGTATTCTAGTTTCCCCTCCAGGTTCTTTCTCCGTGGAAAACAGATTTATTATTTTTAACATGTTCTGAAACAATCGGAATTCAACTTTATTTTAAAATAAGTGCTGTGTTAAAACAAAAAAAAAATTCTTTTCCAAGTTTGAAAGGAAAATTTGATTTTTTTAATTCTTCAAAATATAAGTTGTGATTTATTTTCATGTGTTATTTTTGTTCTTGTTTTTTCAAGTTCCATAATGTTTGAAATAGTTTATATATATTGAGTGTTGACAGATTTGTGCCGAAACGTCATGTTAAGGCTCACTGTGGAGACGCGAAATGTTTTTGGTTTCCGTCTGTCTGTTTGTCGTAAAAATGGTCCGATTAAGTTGATTTTTAGTAGGTATGTTAGCGAGGTATCCGGAATTAGCTGTATAGTTTTTGGTTAAATTTGGTTCATTCGTTCGGAAAATATAGAATATTTTTTTTAGGTCATAATGCTTTCTTATGGGGAGGCAGACGATTTTTCAAATTTCATTTTTATCTTAAATGAAAATGGAATATTTGCGTAATGGATTTAGATGTAAAATTATGAATGTTAAATTTTCGATATGGATTTCCAATAGTTTTAAAATTTTGCTTATAAATTTAATAGAATTTAGAAATTAATTGCTTAAAATATTTGAAAATGTTTTTGCATCTGTTCGGGAAATATAAACATCTTACTTTCATATTTTTTACAATTTTTAAAATCATTTATTTTTACTTACCACTTTAATTTAAGGATTCTAATTTCTGGAACATTCGAACAATTTTATATGCTTATAAACATGCATGCAATTGAAAAAATAATAATTGCGGACTGTACGAAGTTAAAATGATATTTTTAAAAAAATGATCTGCAGATTTACTAGTATAGGAAAAAACTTAGTACCATGTTTACATTGCGATAGAAAATGTATCTGAATAAAATTTTATATAGAGAAATTTTTTTTAACATGAATGAGATTTATGGTATGGCAGTTATTTTAACGATAATGTGAAGTCAAAATTTGTTAAAAATCTGCCAACACTGAATATATATAAAATATTTCATACATAATGGAACTTGAAAAATAAAAACAAAAATAACACATAGAAATAAACCACAACTTACCGATTCTTAGGAATAAAAAATAACTTTGACGTCTTGTTCTTGCAAACAATACACTCCTCTCTTCGTAGCATTTTGAAGAATTATAATAATTATAATCAACTATTTGATCTTCAAAGAATAATTTTAATAATAAGTAATAAACAAGATTCGAAAATCAATTAGCGAACGCCGAAATTTTGCACATGCGCAAATGACAACAGAAAGACGCCAAGCAGAATAGGGTTACACTTAAACGGAAATCACGAAGATAAAAATCACCAAAGCGATGAATTAGTTCTTATGTCATCCGCCGCAGTCGCTCTTTTCAGGCGAAGTTGGATCTCTGTCTTACTCTGTGATTTGGGGCACCAAATGCATGGCTGCCAAATTTATTCTTTTCATAACAGTTTTTTGTGAAAAGGTTTTTTATCTTACTTATTAACAAAACATTCTGGCATTAAACAAACAAAAAAATGTTCTTAAAAAATAATGGTGCGAAAAGAATAATTTTTTCAGCCATATATTTAGCGCCACAAAATTAGCCAGTCACGAACAGCCACTGACAATCCTTTAAAAACAGTGGAATGACTGGAATATTTGGTGCATATAATTAACAGCGTGGGAGCTTGTTTGCCTGTCTCAGTTTATGTTACTAATAAATCCAAGTCAGATGCCGATTGTTTAATCTTTAAAAAATAAATTAGTAAAACAAAAGCGATGCTTTTTAAAATATGTGATTATTTTTAATAATATAATATATTTTATTCTCAATAACATTTTACATGCAAAATAGATTGAAAACTATTCCATTCTTACATTTTGAAACTTAAAAAGTATTATTTAACTCTTGTTACCTTAATAAAATAATGCTGAAAAAAAATCCTGGAAATATCCTTTTCGAATGCAATCGAATACGCTATAATAAAATTATATTCCGGTATCCTACAACAAATATTTTATAGGTTTTATTTCCTGCAGTATTATTTATCTTTAAGACGTTCGCCTTATAAATCAGGAAATCATAAATCGCAAAGCTACAAAGGTCAAAATATTTGGTAATGTAATGTCGTATTAATTTATATTCTTTTTTATTTGTCCTAATAATTCTTATTCATTGTGAAAGAAACTTATTGATTTTCTGTATTTTAGATAGAAACATTCTTTCTCTTTCCAAAAACCATACAAATTGTTGTTATTTGTCAATTACTCTAAATAATATCTACTGTTCATAATCTTATGTTTTATCTAAATATTCAGTTTATATACTAAATTAGGCGTTATGAACATATCTTATTTACTGCACTGAAAAAATAAAACTTAGACGGCGACATATCTTAATTATTCCGGACTCTGATCTAAAACAGACATGTTCAAACGGCACATTCTATATATTAAATTATGTCGTCTTCCTAGAAGTAAGTTATTGGATTTCACTTTAATTTTTTTTTTATTAAATAAAATATCCGGTTGAAAACATGTTTCTGTCTTGGATTATACTCTGAAATACTTAAGAGATAATGGCATCTATGTTAAATCAGAAATTTGAATACATTTGTGTAATATGTTTATCTAAAAAGAACATATTTTGGAATAATTTCAATTGTGAGTTCTTAATTAAACATATTGATATTATGAAATTGAAACCTGTTAATAAAATACCGAAAAATACAGGCATTTTCAAACATCATAAATAATATTTTACCTATTGTATGATTGAAAAAATTAATTAAAACTTTCAAAATTTTCAGATGATTTTCTAACAAATGCTCTGTAAAATATACATTAAACTTGTCGGATGCGTCAATCCCAAAACTTTCTTGTATCTCACATAGCTTTCGCATACACTAAAAAGAATCAGCACCAATTTATATCAAGGTCTAACTGAAACTCAAGTTTTATTAAATTCCGTGCATTATTTCTTGAGATATGACTATCGCTAAAATCGTGTAAATCCTGCAAAATGCTGCATAGTAGCGCCACCTGCTTGGCGATTTTTACCAAAAACTAAACAGCACCAACTTATTTCAGAGACTAACTTAATATAAAGTTTTATTAAATTCCGAGCATCAGTTCTTGAGATAGAGCTATTGCGGAAATCGCGAAAAATGCTGCATAGCAGCGCCACCTGCTGGGCGATTTTTTACCAAAAACTAATCACCACCAATTTATTTCAGGGACTAACAGAATATAAACTTTTATTAAATTCCGAGTATTAGTTCTTGAGATAGAGCGCCCACAAAAATTTTGTCACATACAGACAGACAGAGTCACAGACAGACATTTTCTAAAAATAGTCAAATCGTGTTCAGGACCTTCTAAAACGTATAAATCTGTCGAAAACCGGAAGTCGAAAATTTTCATGAATCCAATACTTTCTTCTTGTAAAGATAGAAGAAAGTAAAATGTGGTTGATATGACTTCACAACATAGACTTTAGAAAAAGTGTACAAATAGCAAAATATTTGTTCAACTTTCTACACAAATAACAAAATATTTTTTATTGTCGCTAAGCACATTTAATTGATATTGCAATAGCCAATGGAATAATATTTTTTATATAGATTAATGTCTGCGAAATTGAACAATCATAGTTCATTATGCCGTTAACTATGACTGTTTCGTTATATAATAGACTACATCATTTTATACATTTAAGACGTTAATTCATTATCTGTATTCCAAGTGTTTAAAAAAATATTAAAGTTCTATAAATAAGTATTGTTTATTATTAATCAATATTATTATTTTATTTTATAAAATATTATCATCAACTTCACTTAATAGTATTATTAAACGTCCCCAAATTTATCTGGGAAATAGATGTTAGTGCGTTGCAAGTTAGAGGAAACTTTATAAATTAACGTACTAATAAATATGTGCTAAGTTGTCGAAGTATAAAGAATAAAGATATATTTTGTTCTTTTGTTAGTGAGAGGACATTGCGTTTTTGAGACATCTAGTATCTTTGATAAATTAAAATTAGGCGTTATGAACATATCTTATTTACATGTATTCATCTAACCATTAGGAAAAAGCCATAGTGACATATTAAATTTCATATTTCACAAAATATAAAGTGTGGCCACTTTTTTCGCTGTCTAACAGATAAATGCTAAGGGAAATGAAACTTTTAGGAATGTACAGGACGTGTTCTTTCTATATAACTCTGCTGACGTCTAAACTTCATCTCATGAAACTGCATCGCCCTTCATTTAAGCTCATTTCTTATGTAAATGTCATTTTTATATTACTATGTTACATTATATATCGTCAAATACTGAATGTACTCCTTAGAAGTGTTCAATATAAACTTCTTTTGTTAAACACAGGGATAAAAGGGCTGCGCCGCAAATGTCCGATTGTCACCATGAAATTTTACTAGTATTTGTCACATTATTTAATGACAGAATTTCTGAAAATTAATAAGCCGAAGCCTATTAAAATTTAGTGCTGACTAGTGGCCATTTCTGGATTATGCGGCATTTATCAAGTTTGTTATGTGATTCTTGCCAAGCCTTGGCAATATGCCTGTATCGTATATGTAACTTATATTATTAAGACATTGCTGGTGCAAATCGACAAATATTCATTTGGTTTGTGCCAAAATGACCCGTTTTCGCGTTTCTAGAGTTAAACATTCTGTCCGTAGTTCTTTCACGAATGTCAAAAGTACATCGACGCGAAACGCCAAAAATGGTAAATATTGTTTTGAAAATTGCGGATGACAAAATGTGATATATTGTTCTAAATGTTTGAAACATAATTATTTTTACGAATGTCGAAAATTCTCCTCGGAACACGGAAAAATGCTTAGAATAGGTAAGAAAAGGTTATCAAAAATTGCAATCGTGTAGAACAAACTTTACTTTATTAGGATAAAATTTTGAAGCTGAATTATCTTTACAAATGTAAAACAAATCGTATTAAAAATCACTAAAAATTAAATAATCACGGAAGATAAAATTTACTATATCAGGCTAAAAGTTTGAAACCGAATTTCTTTCACAGATGTCAAAACACAGTCTCGGGACTAGAAAAACGCAAAATAGGGCATTAAATAGCACAAGAAATGAAAAAATCGCAGAGAACAAAATTTAATAAAGTGGACTAAAATATTTTAACCATAATACTTTCTCGAATGTAAAAAATTCGCCTCGAAACGTTAAAAATCGATAAAAATCACAATAAATTCGCTAAAAATTGAAACTTCGAGGGGGATAAAATTTACTATATAAGGCTAAAAGTTTGTAACCGAATTCAGTTTTACTAATGTTGAAAAATCAACAACAAAAAACTCTAAAAATTACATAGAAAAAAATCCAGAATAATCCCAAAATTTCAGCAAAAATTCCGAATAAACTTTATTCAAAATAAAACTAAATTTACAAAAGTGCACTAATACATTGTAACCGGAATTCTTTAACAAATATCAAAACATCGCCACGAAATACAAGAAAACGATAAAAATCACATTTAAATCGCAAAAATTCAAAAATCACTGAGAACAAGATATACTATAGGCAACTAATAAATTGTGACTCGAATTCTTTTACGAATATTAAAAAAATCCCAATATAAATTTCAATAAAATCGCTAAAAATTCAAAAAACGACGATGGCAAAATGTACAAAGATTTATGCACCTATGGTAAAATATTTTCTAAACATTTACCATAACACAAATTTAAAAGTGTTTCTGTGTGAATATTTTGAATCACTTACCTTAAGCTCGAACCTTTCCAGATTTTTACACGTGCTATGTGCTGAAATTTTACCCATTTTGGGTAAACTATGAATTCTATTTTCGGTTCTGCAAGAAACCCAATGTGGACACCTTTTTTACCCATTTTGGACTACTAAGAGACATTCCCAATTTGGAACATTGCTGCACCCAGAAATTTTACAACCCAATTTGGATCATTTTTTGTTCTATTTAAAAAAAAAATTTTTTACATTGCGGTGTATGTTAAAATTTTAAAATATACAATACCTCATGAAAGTTGATAATATATTAATTTTTTTGTAACTATAGTACAAAAAAAAGTTATGTTAAAAAGATTCTTGGTATCACACTGTAAACAAAATCTATTATTGTCCCTTTTTTATGGAGATAGTCATGCACCAAATATTTATGCATATTTTTGCATGGTATGTAATAAAGGATCAGTCAAATTTAACTGCGGAATCCCAGTAAAAAAAATCTGTAAAATAAATAAAATTCTTTCGAGTATTTGGTGCAAAAAGACGCGAATTTAGTGAATTTGGCGAGCGCCAATTTATCCTCGCCAGATGCAAGCGATTTTAAAGAATTTAGAAATCCCTGGTTTAATGAGTGTTTAAATGCGCAGAACTTATGAATTAACACTTAAACGATTAAATAGTTTATTATCTTTCTCTATAAGCTTATATAATATATGTGCACGTTGCATGTTGCTGAAGTTATTTAATTATACACACTTTCCTCGGCGGATAAATTTTAAGTGTATTTTAACAGTTAATGACCTAGAAAGAATCATTATGTATTTCGTTATTGAATAAGTTGCTGCTTCCATAACAACAATACTTCCAGCTTGTTATCTCTTCAGAATTGGATCTTAATTTTTAGTTTGAAGCATTTTTAATCAATTTAAATTTTGTTCTAAACCATAGAATATCATTGTTAATTTTCTTTATATATATACTATACATGTAAATACATATGGCAGGGCAAAACCGTGTTTGTAAAAGTGTATTTACTTAAGTTAAACTTACTTTAAAACTAACTAGTTCAGTATGAAGAATAAAAAAAGTCTTTCATAAAAGAGTATTTATCATAAAACCGTATTTCTTTTTTATTTCATTGTGATACCACCAATCAATCATCAAAAACACGAAATTTTCATAATTTTTTTACGTATGTTATATCGAGGTTCATCAGCAATTTTTTTATGTACATATATATTTTCATGAGAAGACTATTCTCTATTTTTTCAAGGTATTTCTGAGTATGCATTATGAAGACCTTCTTTGTAAGTGGCTGTCACGTAACCAGTGTTGAATTGAGGCAGTGGACCGCGGGGGGAACATTCCACCCTGGAGCATTGGAAAGCCCCCCCCCCTCCTCATAAATCTTCAGAAATGCTATATTTATATTTAAATGCCACAGATTGTACCTTATCAATACCATATGATTTTACTTTAAAACACCATAGATTACACTATATGAATGCCATAAGATTTTGTTTGAAAACACCATAGATTGTAACATACAAATTACATAAGATTTCATTAAAAAATGCCTTAGATTGTACTATACAAATGCCATAAGATTTCATTCAAAAACACCATACAAATGCCATAAGATTTCATTCAAAAACACCATACAAATGCCATAAGATTTCATCCCAAAACTCCTTAGACATTTACCATACAGTGCCATAAAAATTACCATACACTTAATATGTTTATATGATTTTCCATAGGATATTTTTTACCATAGGCAAAAAACCATAAGATTTCACTTATGGTTTTTTATGGTCATTTGGTCTACGTCATTTTTTGCTAAGGGATGGAACTGACCAAAGACCGTGTGAAAGAGTTGTGTATTTTTAAAAATGCAAATGTTAGTAATGTTTATCCTATGGTCATTTGAGCGAAAAAAACGAAATTTGACAACATTGACTTTAGGAAATTAATTTCTTCCAAAAAGTTAATGCCCCACCAGTGGCGGAGACGTTCCGCCCTCAAAGCTTGTAGACGGGAGGTGTGTGTTCAAACCCCTGTTGCGCTCGTCGACATAACCGTTTCGAGTTGTCCGTGGTTGTTTTCGAACCTTGCCGTAAATACGGGTTAGGAGCCCTTAGAAAGACCCGCACGGAGGGCACTCCCCCCCACTAGGGCCTATATTCCTCGAGTCGGCTGTCATAAATCAATAAACCAACTAAATCCAAAAGCTTAATAGTCGTATTTTTTAAAACCAAAGACGTCTTTCTGAAGCTGTATATACGCTGGTTGATCGTGTGTAATTCGCTTTTTGGTATTTTGATAAAATGTGCGAAGGCAGAACAGTATACATTGACAAAAAAATCAAAATTAGTGAATGTGGCTTACGGAAACGAACGGCTTTTCAAAACTTCGAAATATCCCCAAATTCAACTGTGAACTACTGTGCGTAGTCAAAAACATATAAATTCAATTTGGTTAATTTCTACGCATAACTTTATATACTATTCCTTCATACAAAAAATACACACACACACACACAACGACATACGTGCATACGGACAGACAGACATTTTGTAAATACATGTTTTTGGAGATCTCTGAACCATAAACCGTGTAAATTCGTTGAAAACCGGAATTCGAAAAAAATTTCGATTGCAATATTTATTACAATATTTCTTCTATTATAGATAGAGGAAAGTAAAAAACTTCACAAATCGTAAGGGGAATAAAAAATAATTGTCTTCTTTCTACTCACATTTTATTTTGGTGAATTTTTAATAGGAACATACAAACATTATTGTTTATCATATCTTATTTGTTTGTTAAAAATGCATTCAATTTATAATTCATAAGCTTTATCCTTTCTTCAAACAATAACTTCACATCACAGCAGCATAACGAGTACCTTACAGGCAAACATGGCAACATTTAATTGATACATTATTTCAAATTTTATGTAAGATTATTAGCATATTGTAGGCACTTTCTTACTATTATTTTGCATTTGATGACAGAAATTTCGTGATTGTAAGTCTTTCATAAAAGAGTATTTATCATAAAACCGTATTTCTTTTTTATTTCATTGTGATACCACCAATCAATCATCAAAAACACGAAATTTTCATAATTTTTTTACGTATGTTATATCGAGGTTCATCAGCAAATTTTTTATGTACATATATATTTTCATAAGAAGACTATTCTCTATTTTTTCAAGGTATTTCTGAGTATGCATTATGAAGACCTTCTTTGTAAGTGGCTGTCACGTAACCAGTGTTGAATTGAGGCAGTGGACCGCGGGGGGAACATTCCACACTGGAGCATTGGAATACCCCCCCATCCTCGTAAATCTGCAGAAATGCTATATTTATATTTAAATGTCACAGATTGTACCTTATAAATACCATATGATTTTACTTTAAAACACCATAGATTACACTATATGAATGCCATAAGATTTCGTTTGAAAACACCATAGATTGTGACATACAAATTACATAAGATTTCATTAAAAAATGCCTTACATTGTACTATACAAATGCCATAAGATTTCATTCAAAAACACCATACAAATGCCATAAGATTTCATCCCAAAACTCCTTAGACATTTACCATACAGTGCCATAAAAATTACCATACACTTAATATGTTTATATGATTTTCCATAGGATATTTTTTACCATAGGCAAAAAACCATAAGATTTCACTTATGGTTTTTTATGGTAATTCTACGTCATTTTTTGCTAAGGGATGGAACTGACCAAAGACCGTGTGAAAAAGTTGTGTATTTTAAAAAATGCAAATGTTAGTAATGTTTAACCTATGGTCATTTGAGCGAAAAAAAACGAAATTTGACAACATTGACTTTAGGAAATTAATTTCTTCCAAAAAGTTAATGCCCCACCAGTGGCGGAGACGTTCCGCCCTCAAAGCTGGTAGACGGGAGGTGTGTGTTCAAACCCCTGTTGCGCTCGTCGACATAACCGTTTCGAGTTGTCCGTGGTTGTTTTCTAATCTTGCCGTAAATACGGGTTAGGAGCCCTTAGAAAGACCCGCACGGAGGGCACCCTCCCCCCACTAGGGCCTATATTCCTCGAGTCGGCTGTCATAAATCAATAAACCAACTAAATCCAAAAGCTTAATAGTCGTATTTTTTAAAACCAAAGACGTCTTTCTGAAGCTGAATCTACGCTGGTTGATCGTGTGTAATTCGCTTTTTGGTATTTTGATAAAATGTGCGAAGGCAGAACAGTATACATTGAAAAAAAATCAAAATTAGTGAATGTGGCTTACGGAAACGTACGGCTTTTCAAAACCGCGAAATATCCCAAATTCAACTGTGAACTACTGTGCGTAGTCAAAAACATATAAATTCAATTTGGTTAATTTCTACGCATAACTTTATATACTATTCCTTCATACAAAAAATAAACACACACACACAACGACATACGTGCATACGGACAGACAGACATTTTATAAATACATGTTTTTGGAGATCTCTGAACCCTAAACCGTGTAAATTCGTTGAAAATCGGAATTCGAAAAAAATTTCGATTGCAATATTTATTACAATATTTCTTCTATTATAGATAGAGGAAAGTAAAAAACTTCACAAATCGTAAGGGGAATAAAAAATAATTGTCTTCTTTCTACTCACATTTTATTTTGGTGAATTTTTAATAGGAACATACAAACATTATTGTTTATCATATCTTATTTGTTTGTTAAAAAGGCATTCAATTTATAATTCATAAGCTTTATTCTTTCTTCAAACAATAACTTCCCATCACAGCAGTATAACGAGTACCTTACAGGCAAATATGGCAACATTTAATTGATACATTATTTCAAATTTTTATGTAAGATTATTAGCATATTGTAGGCACTTTATTACTATTATTTTGCTTTTGATGACAAAAATTTCGTGATTGTTTAAAGTACATATTTTTCTATTTGAACTTCTGGTATGGATTCAAAGTATATGTAAAAAGGCCAAATTGTTCAACCCTGGGTAACACAATGTTTTACATAAGATAATCTCATGTGATTTTTACTTTCTTCTATTTATAACAATGGGGAACAATTTTTAACACAATTTCTGTTGAGTTCGATTTTTCAGTAGTTTTAAAGTTAAATAGGCGTACTGATTTCATAACTGTAGTTAGATTTCTTCCATCATGTCAAGTTGTTTTCTCTACAGTTTATATTAATTTCACCGCTCTCCGCAGAATCGAACGTTAGTGATAGAAAGCACTAGTTTTCTTCTTTTGGTGGAAGTGAACATTCTACGATTGGGGCCATACGATGACGCCATAGTTGACCAGTTACAACTTCATACTTGTCTAGGCTAGAGAGCCATTCAAGTGACTGTTACGTTTGTGCGGTGAAAACGTCAGGGTATAATAAAAAAAATGTAAAATAGAGTATCCTAGTTTGCTACCAAATTTCCAACTATACGCCTAGTGCCTCATTCAGCTGAAATCCCATTGCCGATTTTCAAAGAAATACCCTCTTTCAAAGTACATAAATACGAGTTTGGTGAAAATCGAAGTGACCCTAACTATGAAGATTTTAAAACTGAAGAATACTCCGTACGCAAGAGATTTGATCAACACGAATTAAATCAGGGTGGCTAGTGGTCAGGGTCAAACACAGTGATAAACACCAGTATATTCTCATTGATAAATTCATGTCCATTATTTGATCAAATAATTAACATGAATTTTTCTATAAAAATATACTGGTGTTTTTAACTTTTTTTGAACGTATTTTTCCCTGACCACTAGCCACCCTGTAAATGATTCGGCACGAGATTTGGGAATATCGAAAAAAGCTTCAGAACTCTTAGCATCAAGAATGAACGTGAAAAAATTGCTAGAAAAAGGCGCTAAGGTATCCTACTTTCGATCAAGAGAAAGGTCATTTCTGAAATCCTTTCAAAGTGACGGTGGATTTGTGTATTGCCATAACGTACATGGTTTAATAGAGGAGATGGAATTCCATACTACAAAGCAGCTGATTGGTGACTGTTCATCGATAGCTCAAAGCGGAGCTTGAAGTGTGTCCTCCTTCACAATGGAAATTTATTTGGTGCAGTCCTAATAGGCCGTTAAATTTGTTTGCTTCAAGAATATGAAGAGATAAAGAGAGCCTTTAATTTTTTTGCAATATGACATCCAGAAATGGATCATCTGTGTTGACCTTAAAATGGTCTGCTTTGTTCTTGGCCAGAAACGCGGATATACCAAGTATCCGTGTTTTTTATGTTAGTGGGACAGCACAACTCGTGAGAAGCATTGGGTGCAGTAAAATTGGTGTCCAAGATCTGACCTCAAACGTGGTGATGCAAACATTCTACATAAGCCACTTGTCGACAGGAAGAACATTATATTTCCATCTCTGCATATAAAACCAGGTCTTATGAAGCAATTTACTAAAGCATTGTCACTTGAAGGAGACTGGTTCCAATATCTCATTTCGTCATTTCCTAGCCCGTCTTTTGAAAAGGTACAGGCCGGTACGTTTGACAGTCCACAGATTCGGCAGCTCATTATAGATGAACATTTCGTGGGAACAATGACAGAACTCCAAAACATTGCTTGGTTGGTATTCAAAAAACTTGTGAAGGCTTTCTGGGAAATACTCGAGCACAGAATTACGCCGAAATTATACAGAAACTCTTAGAGAGCTTTTGACATTTGACTGAGATTGCTTTGAGACCTATAAGCTACAAGGCTGTTTGTCTCGAATGATCCATATTTTTATTCACAGAAACACATACATGACTTTGACAATTACATAAATCTTTCAGACCAGATAGCACAAGGAAATAACACAGAATTACACCCGAGAGCTCCACAAAGTGCGTGAAATGGAGTTGGCGGGAGTCAAACCCGCCGGCCTGATTCCTACAGGGTTCGTACGGCTCCTGGAATTTTGCGACCAGGAAATTCTTTGGTACCAGTATTTTATTACAGAAAATCTCTCCTTAAAAAAAGGTGAAGTTTTGGTCATTTAACCTAGATTTCTTTTTCTATAAAGAAAATACTGGTGACACTCCTGGAAAATTCCCTGATCCGTACGAACCATGTTCCTACGTTCACAAGTGATTAGCGGAATGGTGCCTTAATCACTCGGCCACGATGGTACCCTTAGAGAGTTTGAAAATGCTTGGTTGCAAGAAGAGCATTTTCTGCATAGCGATCTTGCTGATTTCCCGAAAAATCTTGCCGCAATCAGTTATAAGTAGAGTGAGCGATACCACCAAGATTTGAAGCTCATGGAGGAACGATATCAATGTAGATGGGATGAATATATGACGGCTTACTATTGTTGGAGCATCAAGCGATATTGTCCACAGATTGAACACTCCAGGAAAAGCCACAAGCGAAAATTTGTACCTTAATATATATGTTTGCTGTTTGGTAAAATAACTTTACTACTTGTATGAACACAAATTTAATTAAAAGTAATTAAATACAACCGTTGAATAAATAAAATTTATTCTCTGTGAACAGTATAGTTCGTAATCATTTCCTTTATTTTCCTTTGAATGCACATTTTGTGACTTTTGGTAGCTTAAAAAGTTGACGTGATAGACAAATATTTGAGTCATTTTTGGATTCATATGCTAATAGTTAGTCAAAAAGAAGTGTCATATCAAAATCAATGAAATGTGTGTTCCCCGGTGTAATAGAAGAATGTGTTGTACATCAAAATATTTTTATACTTCCGGTTTACACGGATTTGCACGTTTTAGGGTTCAGAGTTTCCAAAAACATGTTTTTATAAAATGTCTGTCTGTCCGTATGTCTGTGTGTATGTCCTCTTTGTATCATCGAAAACTGTATGAAATTATGCATAGAATTGAACCAATGTTTTTGTACATGTTTTTGACTATGGCCAGCAGGTCCCAGTTGAATTTGGGTATAATCCCTCGGAAGGAGTTGCTGTAATCGCATTTTTAATGCGATTTTCTTGACTTTTCTGTACATCGGCTGTTCTTCGCATCCAGCTCGCCCGGCGACTCGCAAACAGCTCACACATACAACAGAATTAAGATAATTTTGATTTTATTTGCGATGTGATAGCGAATATTGAAGTATTAACATGTGTGAGATAGAAGAGAGTTTTGGGATTGACACACTTGACTAGTTTATATATAAAAACATTTTTCTGGACATCATTGAAGTATAATTTGTGAATAATATCCAATAATAATTAAACTGTAATCTTGCACGGGTCTTATTTAGGAGGACATATATCGATAAAAGAATAGTAAAACATTTTCTTTAAGAAATATTTGCTTTAAAGCCACACTTCTTAATTTTTCAGTTTCCACAAACCTCTATACATAATTCTTCTGTCCTCAGACAGTTATAGGAGTAAAGACTGATTTTCTAGCATTCATATAAAGCATCCGAATATCCAGAGATAATAAAGTTCGTTAAGTGCTAAATGTTATTGGATTAAACAGTAGAAAAAAGTCCAATCTGTACTTCGTACTATCTATTTATTATAAGATATACCATTGAAATTGTAACACGGCATAATTTAATATGTAACGATACAGCATCATTCAACGTGCCAAAATTATGTGTTGAATTACACTGAGGATATGAGTAAGGAAATAAACATAAAAGTAAATTAACGGGCCAGACAATGTGAAATACGGTGAATGCTGGCATTTTAAATCATTGCATTATATATAGTGCATATAATGAATATTTTCTTTTGTCTTCAAGAACTCTGGAAGGATGGTTCTGTGAAACCGAAACATGTAGAGGTATGTATAGAAAACGTTTTACTGCTTTATTTAACCATTTTAATGATTAACGAAGTAAATTACCAGTATTCATTAAAATATCGAATAAGAGTATTTATAAACAAACAGATATACATAAAATATATGCACGTTCTATTTCTATAGTACATTTTAACACTATTTTAACAATATGCTCACTCATTATGCACAACATCCAGCAATCGTCGACCAACAGAGAGTATTGTAAATTTAAAATTTTTAACTGGCCATTCTAACAACCTGTAGCTTGACCAGCTATACCAAAATATGTAGCTTCTATTTGTTTCTAAATCCATCTCTGCACGTTCTATATTGGAATGTTATCGAAGAAATACTCATTAAGAGACTTTCAGAAGTTTAATTTTTTTGCGAATCCGTATCATTTCCACTACTGCATTAAATGTATTTTTATATTGTATAATACTATATAAAGAATGTATATACAGCATTAGAAAGTGCGAGTTTATCAAATTACTGACATGCATATAAATGATTTATAGTAAAGGTTAAGGAGAAGACTCATCATAAAAAAATGTCGATGTCATTTGTTCATATTATAAAACACGATATTCACCAAATTCCTGCAGAATAAACTAATTCTGTACCAGTTATATCATTGCAGAAATACAGTACACGAAGTATGTGATTTTGCGATTAATGCTGTGCTTCCTACTGAATTCGGTATTTCTAGAAAGCATCTTCTTCCATTAGAGGATGTTCGTGATATTTTGATAACGAGCGATTTTAAATAACGTAATTTCCGTCCTATAATCCACGGATCAAATAATTATGATTCAACCCAGGAATTTTATTTTATGAAATGTAGCTAAGTAGATAGCTGTAATTGTTTGACTTCAATTATTGAATAAAATTTCTGCTTTGAAACAGAATCGTTTGATCCCGCAAATTATAGACCGGAAATTACGGTATTTGAATAGTCTGAAAAAAATGTTTAAAAATATAGATGACACTCATGCTTATGATTGATTCTGATTCAGCTTTCTCAGATCTGAGAGAAAATACGTAAAATGGGATAGCTGGATAAACATGGACAACATGCCTTTCAATCAATTTCCCTATTCTTTTTCCCTGATGTGTTGACCTATCAAACAGTAAATTTCCCAATTATCACCTTATCATAGTGGCCAACCTTTCGATTTTTTTCATGACAATATTATTATATAAAAATATTTGTTTTATTTAACCGTACAATTTTTCAAATTTAATTAAGCGAAAATTTTTATAAGATTTCACTGGTATTCAAAAATATGGGAGGTTGGCAACTATCTTCTTTCATAAAAAGGTGTACGTGTTGCTGACGACTGGGAATTTCGCTAATCGTTGCCACAGATTAATCTCGGAAAATGAAACATTTGAAGTTACTGAAGAAATTAATTGCTCGAAAAGTATTTGTCAGAAAATTGTTAGACAAATTGCGTTAGAAATGTAAAAAATTGTATTTTTCTTGATATAAATTTCAAATCCACTGATTATGCCATTTTTCAAATATTGAATTTCAAAAATTACCAAATTTCACAATAGAGTACCACAGCGAAAACTTCGCGGGTAAAAAAATAATACTAACAGCAATGTGTCAGCACGAGTCACAAATTATAGTAACCGTATTATTCTGTTAAAATATAAAAGTGAATTATGATGTCACGAGTGCATGATTTTTATTTGATTCTCGACAAATACTAGATGCGCCATTTCTTTTTAGTTGTGAATAATATAGGTTAATTCACGTTATTAAAAATTGTAGCTATAAAACATATAAATCAATGGAAAACGGTAAGTAATAAATTGTAAACGTAATAATAAACCGTATTAAGAAAACATAACTTAGTGAAATAAGTATCCGTTTTTATGTTATTTTAGGATTTTCCAGGTAATGGTACAGATTACTTTAAAATGGAAGGTTAAATTCGCCGATATATATTTCGTTTCCTTCAAGGTTCTTTTGGAGAAACCGACCAGCGCAACGGGCGTAATCTGCTAGTGTCTTATAAAGACTGATATTTTATGAGATAAAAAAGTTTTTTTCTATTTTTTATAAAAACGAATTACAGTAAAATCCCGGTTATCTGAAATGTATGGGACCAAAGGATTTTCGGTTGACCGGGGTTCCATAAGAATTTTCTTATAATCGGGAGGCTTCCTAATTGTATTCTACCAGATGACACTACTCACCATTCTCACTCCCCTACAGTCAGGTAAAGCGTTTGTGCTTCCAGGTGCAGCATGTGTCCGTATTCTGTTCAATTACCCCTTCCTGTTTACACGTGTTTTAATTTCCTCCAAACTTTATTTACGATAAGTAATACTTTAAAGCACAAACGTGTTTTTATAAGCATGAACAGCTTAACTCATTAATGCTGATTGGTACGAAAAGTTACCATTTAAGTGATAGGAAACTTTTAAATAGGAACACCAGTATCTTAGTAAAAAAAAAATCATATTATCTAATGTGAAGCTATCAGAGATTCACTCAGTTAAAATAACAGTATGGGGAAACTGGTATGGAAGTATTAAAAGAAGTGTAAAACAAGAGGGGAAAATTCTGCTATAAGGCCGAATATAGATTGCCACACACGGCTTTTATTTAAAAAATAAATAAACTAGCTGAAACTCAGAATAAAAACGCAATGACAACAAACAATTTTAAAATATCTAAATAACAAATAGAAATTCCCCTGTTAAAGTGTTGAGTTGTTCAATAACCATTCGATTTAGAAAAATATTTTACTACCACTGAGCAATTTTTTTTAATGAAATTTAATTCATGTTGCTATGGCAGCAGACGATAAAACGATATCTTTGGAATAAGGGAATAAATAGAAGAAAAAATGATGTTGATGTTTGTGATAAAATGTTTTTCTTTATTTTTTAAAAATGTATATACATAATTCATTTTATATTTTAACAGAATAATAAGTTTACTATAAATCGTTACTCATGCTATGGCCAGTATACACGATACACGTCGAGCCACAATGCCTTTATCATTATCTTTTTACGCGTAAAAGTTTCGCTACGGTGAAGTTTTGTAATTTTTGAAATCTAATATTTGAAAAACGACATAATCATTAGATTTGAAATTTATATCAAGAAAAATACAATTTTTTACCATTCTAACGCAGTTTGTAAAACAATTTTGTGACAAATACTTTTCGAGTTATTAATTTTTTAAGTAAATTCAAATGTTTCATTTTCCGAGATTAATCTGTGGCAACGATGGATTGCTGTGACTTTTCATAAACATGAAAAATGATAGAGATTGAAAGAATAAGCCACCCTGTGTGTGGCTAATAAGTCGTCGTTAATGGGTTAATGATTTGAAAAAGTTGATCCTGGTACCTCAATATATTAAAGTGCAGGAAAATGCAACAGCGTCAGATGTGTTGTTGTTTAAAATATGGCATGATAAGGCAGCATTGAAGCAATGTAAAGTTGAAAAAAAAAATCACAACATATTTTGTAAAGAAATGAAGTGTTGTATGTCTCTATGCAATAAAATGCCTGCATTTACAAAATGGTCCAAATAAGTAAGTTGATGCTGTTTATTTATTTCATCAACAGCATGCTTGTTTAAAAATAAAATTTTCATATTTAAGAAAAAAGTTTAAAGGTCTTTCGGTTAAGCCGATTTTTGGATAATCGGAGTTCTACTGTATTTCAAAAAGTACTGGGCCAAATTCCATGCAATTAACATACGTTATAGACATACTAAAGACGCATAAATTGGTATTTTTGTACAATTTTATGTTTATAAAAAGTGTGAAATAACGATAAGAAATCTTTTAAAATAAAAACCATATCTATCTTATATTTATATTAAAATTACCAATTTTCGTTAAAAATTCAGTGTACCCGTATAATATATATAAATCTCGAAATTGTGTGGTGGGCACCACATATAAATATTTACATACAAATCATTGGCAGGCGATCTTTTACTTTAAATGTATTTTTAAGTGTATAATACTATGTCAAGAATGTGTATACAGCACTAGCCCGTCTTCGCCTGTCTAGCCGGTCGCTTCTGAGTGGGGCTCAAATACATTTTGCAGCGTACTGTTTTGACTTCCCTTGGGGCCCAGAAATTGCATTTTACATGGAATCAGAGAAATTTTAATAAAATACTTTATTATTTTAAACTATACGAAAACAACTAAATTATATATATATATATATATATATATATATATATATATAGAAAAGCACGTAAATAAATATTTCGTGACATTAATAATATTTTTCCATAATCCCTCTGACAAAACACTACCGGCCCTGTGCGTATTTATCTAAGATGAGCGGATAGCTTTCATATGAAATAAATAATAATGGGATTGCATAAGTTAAATAGCGATCATTGTAAATGGGTACTCTCAAGCCCATAAATTATAATTGAGGTGATCAAAATAAGGGGGCCCTATGTATTTCTCAGCCATACATCGTTAATGTAACGATCACTGAAACGTGGTTGAGTTATTTTGCGTGCTGAAATCCTTAAAATGAAATAATTTTAACTGGACCCATTCGGTTGAACTCTTGTAATCTGAGTATACGGTAATCACCATAAGGCATGTTTGTGCATACCCTAGCCCATAAATGTGACAATCAGTATTTCAATCGCAATTCTTTAGTTTAAAAAATGTATTTTGTAAAAAGGTAGACGTGTAATATTTTGTTTAAACTTGTAAATCCGATCGCTAAAAGACGGAAATCGAAAGAAAAATTATAAAATGGGAAATTAAAAAAAATATTTCTTGGAAAAAATGTCACAGAAAATATATAATAAAAAATCAGCAATAGTTCTCTTTTTCGTCTAATCTTCCCCAATTGCGTTCACTGCCGAAGTTGCCGACAAACTCGCTAGCTCTAAAATCGTTGAAATACATGGTTAACTCCTTTTTTTTTGTAGATTTGTAAAGCGGAGTTTCACATTCTAACTTACTGCTGCTGAGATATGGCACAACAACTAAAACTTTCGACACACAGTGTGACCCCTTGATGGATTATTATCTAAAATTGCTGAAATACATATTTAAGTACATTTGTTATCCTAAATTTCACGCTCTTACCTATTACTGAGATATGGCAAAATGCCATAAAAAATCGAACACCCATTTAACCCCCTTTAGTGACAGAATTTCTAAAATCGCAGAAATACATATTTAACAATTTTTTAGTAGATTTGTTATCCTGAATCTCTGATTTCAAGCTCCTAACTAAAAATGCTGCTGAGATATGGTGAACATTCAAAATGACCTAAAATATTCGACCCCCATTTAGCCCCCTTAATGTGTGAATTTCTAAAATCCCTAAAATATATATTTAATTATTTTTATAGCAGATTAGTTATCCTGAATTTCACGCTCTTATCAAAAACTACTGATGAGATAGCGTGAAAAGGGGAAATAATCGAAAATTATTGACCCCCCATTTAACCCCTTTAGTAGCTGAATTTCTAAAATAGCCTAAAATACATGTTTAACTATTCTTTAATAGATATGTTATCCCGAAATTCACGCTCCTACCTATAACTTCTATTGAGAAATGGCAAAATGACATAAAACACTCGACTCACTATTTCGGCCCTTAGTGGCCAAATTTCTAAAATCACTCAAATATTTCTTTAACTATTTTTTAGGGAGATTTGTTATCTTGAATTTCACGCTTTTTTCTAAAACTGCTGATGAAATATGGTGAAAAGTTGAAATCACCGAAAATTTTCTACCCTTCATTTAACCCCTTTGTAGTTAAATTTCTAAAATCGCCTAACATGCAAGTTTAACTATTATTTAGTAGAATTGTTATGCCGAATTTCACGCTCCTAACTATAATTTCTACTGAGATATAGAAAATGGCGTAAAACATTCGACCCCCATTTAACCTCTCCCCACTTAGTGTCTGAATTTCTAAAATCGCTGAAATACGTGTTTAACTATTTTTTTAGTAGATTTGTTATCCTGAGTTTCATGGTTCTACCTATAATTTCTACTGAGATATGGCAAAATGACGTAAAATATTTGACCTTCTATTTAATCCCCCTTAGTTGCTAAATTTCTAAAATTGATGAAATACATTATTATCTATATTTGTTGTAGAATTGTTATCAGGAATTCCGAGCTCCTAACTAAAAATGCTGCTGAGATATGGCGAACAGGCAAAATGACCTAAAACTTTCAACCCCCCATTTAACCCCTTTAATAGATGAATTTCTAAAATCGCTGAAATATGTGTTTAATTATTTTTTTAGTAGATTTGTTATCCTGAATTTCACGTTCCTACCTAAAACTGCTGAGATATGGAGAAAACGCGAAATGACTAAAAATTTTCGACCCCCCCCATTTAACCCTTTCAGTTGTTGAATTTTTAAAATCGCTGAAATGTATTTTTAACTAACTTTTAGTACATTTGTTATACTGAATTTCGCACTTTTAACTAAAACTGTTGTTGAGGTATGGCGAAAAGTCAAAATGTTCTAAAACTTTAGACCCCCTCCCCATTTAACCCCCTTAGTGGTTGAAGTTCTAAAATCGTTGAAATACGTGATTAATTATTTTTTTAGTTGATTTGTTATCTTGAATTTCACGTTCTTACTTGAAACTGCTGATGATATATGGTGAAAATGTGAAATCACCGAAAATTTTCGACCCCCATTTAACCTACTTAGTGGTTGAATTTCTAAAATTGCCTGAAATACATGTTAACTATTCTTTAGTAGAATTGTTATACTGAATTTCACGCTCCTACTTAAAAGTCCTGCTGAGATATGCCGAAAAGACGAAAATATCTGAAACATTCGACCCCCCATTTAAGCCCCTTAGGGTGTGAATTTTCTAAAATCCTTTCTTAGTGGGTACCTTAGTGGGTGTGTAAGGAACATGTCTTTCAAATTTTATTGTTCTAGGACAAACGGTTAAGGCTCGGCATTGATTATAAGAAAATCAAGCTACTCTTTTATAAGTATAGATTAGAAAGTGCGAGTTTAAAAAAATTCTGACATGCATAATATGTTTTCTAGTTAAATGTCAAGAAAAAGCCTCATCATAAAAGAAATTGTGGAAGTAATTTGTTTATATTATATTATGAAACTTGATCTTCATGAAACTCTTGCGGGAATCCATAAATTATTTACATACCAGTTAAATCATTACAGAAATACAGTGCAGAAATCATGTGTTTTCCGGCAAGATATTTACATATCTCAGTAATGTGGTAGTTCTAGAAAACAGCCTCTTTCAATGGAAGCTGTTCGTTTAAGTCAGTAATGGGCGAAAGCATTTAATTTGGTAATCATATGATTTTAAATGCGTAATTTCCAACCTATAAATCCGCGAATCAAACAATTCTGATTCAAACCAGAAATTTCATCCTATAGAATTTAACTTCATAGATTGCTATGTGACATCAATTATTGAATAACATTTTTGGTCTGAAATAGAATTGTTTGACGCCGCGAATTATAGGTCGGAAATTACGGTAGTCGAATAATCTGAAAAAATGTTTAAAAATATAGATGGCACTCATCCTTATGATGGATACTGATTCAACCTTCTCAGATCTGAGAAAAAATACGTAAAATTGTATAGGCGGATAAACATGGACAACATGCCTTTCAATGAATTTCCCTATTCTTCTTCTCAGATGTTTTGGCCTATTAAGCAGTAAATTTCCCCAACTATCACCTAATAAATACTGCTATTTCATGAGATAAAACAGTTCTTCTATTTTTGTGAAAACGAATTATTTCAAAAACAACTGGGCCGAATTTCAAACCATTGACATACGTTAAAGAGATAAAAACTCATAAATTGGTATTTTTGTAAAATAATTATGCTTATAAAAACTGTGTGAAACGACGATAAGAAATCTTTTACAAATAAAAATCATATCTTATATTTATATGAAAATCACCACTTTTCGTTGAAAATTCCTCATGTTTACCCGTATAATATAAATAAAATTTGAAATTGTGTGCACTCTCAGAAATAAAACACTCAATTTTGACGATTCGGGAATCCTTAAGCCCTATTTCGTTATTTTTGACAATCACAGAGTCACGTGGTTTTTGACGAAACGCGAATCCTCAAATATCTAACGAAACTGTTTCTTCACTGTCAAAAATAAAACTCTCACTTTCGACGATTCCGCAATTCTTGAGGTACATTTCATCATTTTTGACAATAATTTCGTCTCAAAATTAAGTGATTTTTAATGAAATGGAAAATCTCAACTATTTGACGAAAATGTTTCCCCATTCGCGGCCAGATTATTTATGCATAACTGATCCCTTTTCCCTCTATAAACAGTAACGTGGTAAAATGTTAATCCCTATCATCTAAAATTGATAAACTCTCCTCCAATACTGCACTTCAAAATTTATAATTTTTGACCAACAAATTAAATAGACCATATTCTAATCATTCAGTGAACAAAGGAAATTTCTCTAATAAATTATATTAATCAAGCAATATTCTAATTATTTATTAACCATAGAAAAACCATAATAATAATCAAGCCTTATTCAGAGTCCGAATAAGTTTGTCCGGGACCCAAGGCCCAGCAGCTTTTGAGGGCCCTCATCAAACTAAAATAGTAGTTAGATGTGTTTTTTGGGAGTATTTGGAAATTTTCTTGCTTTTTATCTCATGTTAACCTAAATTTTGTTTTGTTGTTTCTTACTATAAAACTTTAAATATCTCTTCATCTTAAATATTTCTAAAAAAAAAATTCCTATAAAAATATTCTGTCTACTGCATCCTTATGTTAAGCTGTTTTTAGAGAACAGAAAAATGCAGGTATACGTTTATACAAGTGACTGCTTCTTAAATATCAAGGAATTTTAAAAAAATCTAAATAATTTTATTCACTTTGGGGCCCCCTGTCTCAAATGGGCACAAGGCCGTGGTCTAGTTGGCCTGAGCGGTAATCAGGTCCTGGCCCTATTAATTAAAACATGCAGAAACTATAACAGCATTGATAAAAATACAATCTGCTTTAAAAAATATATAAACACACATCAACATCCCGTAGATACATTTAAAATCAAATTTATCCATTGCCCCTCTGGCGAAGTAGTCTGAGCGTTCGTATCCCACACTAGCACGTTCGAATCCCCTTGCAGACTTGTGAAAAGTGTTGTTATTTTTCCCCTTGTTAATTACAGATGCTTCTAAAATTCTCAATAGATGGCGCCAAGAAATTTTTTTTTGACTTTCGAACAAGCAATTTGACGAAATTAATTTCCTCACATTTTTTAGGATACAAATTTACTCGATTTGACCAAATGTTCGCTCGGAGCATTTCCCAGGAAACTAGTTTAGTCAAAACCGAAGAAAATTTCGTGGAATTTGAGTATCCATTTCAGACAGTGTGTGCGCATCCATATAAATATTTAAAAATATATGTATAAAATGCATAAATATAATTGGAAAGCGATCATTGGGACGGAGCTACTGAAATTCAACACCCGAAGAATATTGATGTACCCGAAGATAAGGTGTCTACGTGGAGAATAAAAAGGGAAAATTAATAATACTTGGGGAGTCTTATAGGATTTTTTCTTTTAACACTTAGATTACGCGACAGAACTGGAGCCTTTTTTTATATTCAATTGCACCACAGTTTACAAAATACTTTTTTTTTTGTGGTAGATTTCTGTTATAAATATGCTAGTATCAGTGTGTGGCAGAGAATAATTTTCAAAAATGTGGTATTAATAGAATAAAAACGTAATCCAAAGTGATATATGCGTACCGACCAATAGTCAAAGGCTTAATGGCAGGCAGTACAAATCATGTTATCTCAAACACGAATGTCAGTAACATATATAAAAAGAAAAAGAAAACTGCCCAGTTAAACTGAGGGCATTGAGCTCACAGGCTATTCACACTAATTGCATATTATACTCGTATTTCAAAGAATTTGAAATAAGCTCCTAGAAAAATAAAGAAATCGACAATATATTAAGGGGGGTCATCCCCACGTTA
Source organism: Maratus michaelseni (assembly GCA_963931845.1). Lineage (NCBI taxonomy): Eukaryota > Metazoa > Arthropoda > Arachnida > Araneae > Salticidae > Maratus > Maratus michaelseni. Next base: position 24,827,177 of record OZ007589.1, on the reverse strand, counting down.
CCCCCTCATAGTTAACTAATGAACCCCTTAAACTAATCAGGGAAGCCTCTTATTACAATGAATATATATATACAAAATTTGAAGAAAATCGGATAATGCTGCAATTTATCTAAATTAAGGGGGGATTAGCCCCACCCCTTCCCCCTTTATACTTAACCAATGAACCCCCAAAACTATTCAGAGAAGCGCATTATCACAATGAACCTATATACACATTTTGAAGCAAATGGGATAATTCTGCTTGAAAAACCCATTTATATAAATTAAGGGGGGATTAGCCCCCCCCGTCCCCCCCCCCTTATACTTAACCAATCAATCCCGAAAACTAATCAGGGAACGCCTTAACACAGTGAACCTATAAACAAAATTTGAAGGAAAATGGAATAATTCTGCATGAAAAAACCCATTTATATAAATTAGGGGGGGATTAGCCCCCCCGTTCCTCCCCTTTACACTTAACCAATCAATCCCAAAAACTAATCATGGAAGCGCCTTAACACAGTGAACCTATAAACAAAATTTGAAGGAAAACGGAATAATTCTGCATGAAAAACCCATTTATATAAATTAGGGGGTGATTAGCCCCCCGTTCCCCCCTTTATACCAATCAAACCCGAAAACTAATCAGGGAAGCGCCTTAACACAGTGAACCTATAAACAAAATTTGAAGGAAAACGGATATTTCTATGAAGAGTTATCGCGTTACGTACATACGTACATACATACAGAACCGGCGGGCACATAAGCTCTCAGGCTTTGATAGCCTGTGAGCTAAAAAGCGAAAGGAATAGTTAAGTAAACTAATATTTTGCAAAAGTATTAGTAAATAACAGAACTATAAAATTCGCACGAAAATTGTTTCAGTTATTTTGTGGGCTGCACATATAAAGGAAAATTTATTTTTATTTTGTATCACTTGAATAAATTAATGTATTAACTATGCAAAAAACATATTTTGTATATTTCTTAACTTTTACATGCAGACGAACTAATTTGTTTTTTGTTAGAAATAGATATGAACACAAATCACATTCAAAATATATTTTCAACAACCCTTATAAACTAATACAGTGACCTCTTACTTATACGTGATACACAGTAGTACCAGTTTTATTTTAAAGCAATTTTCGATTTAATTAATCGCAGAATTTATAAATCTCGGATTTTACAATTTTAAAGTAGTGGTATGGAAAATTAATAATTGAACATCGCGTATAAGTGAGAGGTCACTCTATATCAATTATCAAATCAATTGCAATTTTGTTTCGAGTAAATGAAAGTTTCATCACAATATCAAAGTACTTTAGACAGCAGTTTGTAACACGTTCTTGCATTGTATCGAACATTGACAGGTCAGTCCTTGTTTGTTTAATTGCCTATAAATATTCTACATAGTTAAGTAACCAATCTAATAAGTTTTAATTTTACAACCGGTAAATACAAATTGAATGAAATCTCCTGAATACGATATGAGTGTGTAATCTAACATTGAATTATGCTTTGGATAATGAAGCGCCATCGCATTCTGTCTAATTAAACAGACAAAAATATTTTACTATCATCAGTAAAATGCTTGTGTAATTTCATGATTCGTCATTTCGAATTCTTAATACACACTTTTCTTACGTTCCGTCACTGAAATAGTAATATTTAAAAAACATTGTTTTATGTGCAATATATAATGGCAGATAAGTTGCATCAGATTACCATAATTTCCGGCGTATAATCCGCGGATCAAAGAATCATGTTTCGACCCAGAAATTTTATTTTATAAAATGTAACTTATTAGATTGCTGTAAATATTTGATTTCAATTATTAAATAAAATTTCTGGGTCTAAAAATGATTGTTCGATCCGCGGATTATACGCCGGAAATTACGATAAATTTTATTACATTTCAAAAGAAATGACAAAATCAGATTTAAAAGTTAATCGATACCAGTAATGTCATATTGTTTAGAAATCTGGTTAACAAACATCTTACCAGAAAACCTCGTCATAGTGTAATAATGAAAAAATCCAATTAACACTTTGCCGTCCCTATGTCTTGTAAAAATATTTCTATTCGTAAAATGTTGAAATGATTGATTGACACTAGAATTTAGAAACAAATTTATTCGAAAATAAGTAAAATCTTTTCTTCATGTACATGATAAAAGGGAATTTTTCACTCCAAAATTCTGGTATAAATGTAGCATTTAAGTATTAAAATTAAGTTACTTTACGCACGACACCACTGTGGTGTCGCCGGACGACAAAGTTTTAAGCAGCAATCAAAACAGAATTATGAAACGTGTTTTTTGACACATAAATCATTTGCCATCGTCTCCTCGTTATCGAGATATAAAGTCATAAAGTTTCCTAATTTATTTATTTAATTAAGGGAAGAAGGCGTGCTTTTGATTTAGAAATTTTAATAATCAGATTCATATGAAATACAAAACATATTTAGATATAGTAATATAAAAATGAAAGAATCTCGTAAAAAAAAATACTATTGACAAATATGACACTAAACCAAAAAATTATTCAAGCGTAGAAAATCGTGGCAGCAAGAAAATTTCATGAACTTAAATATAGTGCAATGATTACAATGATCAACCTCCTGAGAAAAATAAAATTGCAAGGGCAATTCAAATGCAAGTGGCCGAGTTTACACTAACTCAGACTTGTAATAAGCATAGCGATTCATTTCGGAGTATTGCGGCGTACTAAACTGGAAATGGACAAGTGACTGGATTTTGATTATGTTGTTACATGGTAAACGTTAGCGATTCCTCCTTCAATCCTATCGACTCCTCCTTTCATCCTACTAAATAAATAAATTAGCAAATTTTAATCTCGATATATCTCGATTACGATTAGACGAGGGAAATGATTTTTGCGTCAAAAGACATGTTTCATAATGCCTTTTCGATTACTGCTTATTTAGATTTTTTTTTCGTTATTACACTAATGGCGAGGTTTCCTGGTTAGTAAATTTAATTTAGCACTTTAATTGAAGAGTGCTTTTTTAATGTAGTTAATGTAAATATAAAATTGAAATGAACTGTTACTCGCTAAACTAAGGCCTTTTTACTTCTAGATCAGCGCTTCCAAACTTTTTTCATTTCACGTACCCCTTGTTTAGCTTTTCAATTCGGAGTCTCATAAACACGCCCATCCCCCTAACCCGCACCCACATAATGCAAACATGCTTGCTTTTTAGCACTTTCCAACCTAGTTGAAAAGTGCTTATGACTTCGGTTTGTCTGGCCGTATGGCCGTATGGCCGTCTGGCCGTCTGTCCGTGCTCTAACTCCCGTAAATATGCTCGGATTGCTCTGCAATTTTTATATGTTATTGTCGTTATCTATGGCCCGTTCCCTATTTCAACTGAAGTGTGTAGCACTTATAGTTTTCTTACAGGGACACTCAAAAGAATTCCGTTACATTGCGGTCTATGGGGAAAAATCATTTGCGGCTTATTTTAAAAATGTTTCACTATTGTAAACGCATTGAAATTTATATAGATCACTAAGATGCATTAGAAGAAGCTTAATATGGAATAGTAGGTGTATAGCACTTAGAGTTACTTTACAGGGACAGTCAAAATAATTCCGTTACATTACGTCTATGGAGAAAAATCGTCTGCGGCTTATTTAAATAATGTTCCACTATTTTAAACGCATTGAAGTTTATATATATTACTAAGGTGCATTACAAGAGGCTTACTACAGAATAGTGTGTGTATAGCAGTCATCGTTCATTTACAGGGACACACAAAAGAATTCTCTACTGTCTGTTAACAATAATTCCTGGAAGTGCGTTTTAAGTTACTGAACGCGATTTTAATCTTAACTAGCTTTATGTCTATTATGTGGTGTGTATAAATTCTGTAGATCCTATACAGGGCAGCACAAAAGTTCGCGAACACATTTCCGTTTATTGACAGAAACTCCAGAAGGAGAATTTAAACGGTGCTACGCGTTTCCTAACTAAACTAAAATTTAGCATCCTATGTATATATACAAATCTATAGATCATATACAGGGCTACATAAAAGTATTCGGATATTTTTCCGAATATTGTATATATTGAAAATTCCTGAAATTACGTTTTTAAATATGTTATGCGTTTTCCAAATTGTTTACTTAGATGTCATCTTTCAGCTTATTAAACGGTAATGATTTGTAAAATTATTTTAGAAGCGTTGGAAAGCGCTACATAATCTATGCTTGACGCATGATTTTTCGTTCTTGTTTAAAATTAAAAATATTCTTAGCATAGTTAATAATAAATCGACACAAATTGCATTGACATTTCTAACCTGTTATTTTTTTTATCTTCCATTTTAAAGTTAATATTATTTTTTATGATATTAGCTAAACATAAAAAAAATCAATATAGCATTAAAATAATTTTTAACGAACTTACTATGAGAGCTTATAACAATTTTGCACGATGATATACATGTAGTAAAACATAGCTTTTAATACTCACAATGGAGCTAGTTTCATGGAGCTGAGTGTCTTAAAATGATGTTCAAAGGAGGTCATATATAATCTCAAGTCAACAGCAGCGTCAAACTTATTGCGATATTTGGTATTAATATATACATAAAACGAAAATTCTCTTTCTACAAGCTCTATATTAGTGAATGACAATAAGTATTTTATTACTTTATCACTGAGCTCTTGTACTCTTCTTTAACGGCTATCCAAAACTTCAATATATTTTCTTTAAAAATCAATCGCAAGTTCTATCATTTTTTTTTCAAAAACTGATACATTTTCGGCTTCTTGGAAGAACAGATCGTTAAATGAGTTTGAAACCAAACCTAGTTATTTTATACTCTTCGAAAGATATTGTCTGAACATTTTAAGTCATTTTAAGTGAGCGATTATGCTAGATTTTACATGTTATAATTTTAGGTACTTTTCAGATAAGAAAGTGTAAAGTATTTTTATACAATACAAGATACAATATTCCCAAAAATCTCATTTCTTAATCATAGATTCGATTTTGTTAGACATTTGAAAAATGCTTACAGCACTGTTCTGTAATCCTAAATTAGTTTATTTATTTCTGAAGGAATATCAGATAATTATGCAAGCCACTCCCTTTGAAACCACTCGTTTTTATGAAATAAAAGCTGAAAAGGAGAATCCTAAAACAACCTCGAACTTCATGCCTCAATTCAAACATTCTTTTAGATTATTTTTCTTGTGAAAGCCACCTGACTTCTGTGTGCAAAAGCAGTGTAGCATGGAAGCTGTTCATCTCTTTACACAAAGATTTGAATAGTTTTGATTTTTTTGAATTGGCCTTAATAAAATTAAAAATTTTAACTGACTGATGGAGCACTTCTTTCAATGAGTCTGGTATTGTTTGATCGCAAGACTATGTCTTCGTATACAGCAATGTTTTCAAGCTACATGGGGTACAACGTTTTTCATGAAAGTTCAGAATTTCAACCAGTTATCCATTTAAACAAAAATAATCACTCAAATAATAAGTAAACACTTCCAATTAAATAATCATTAAAAATAATTAAGCTTTCCTATTAACATACGCTAATGACATAACTCCGCTTTATTCGAAAAGGAAAATATGGGCTGCGTCGCATCCCATTTTAAAATAAATCATTAAAAACAGAAGCTCTGACGTAATTTAGGCATTCTGCAATTAGCATTAAAAAGGGAACAATTAGAAAAAAAAATGTTGTAAAAGGTTATTGTACAATATACTGATCAAAGGCAGTTTTCGTGAAGATGGCGGAAAATATATAAGTACTCATGCAATATGATTAACAGTGGCCGGAGCTAGTGATATTGAATTATCATAACATATTCGAGTTACATATGAAACTAGCTTTGTAATTCAAAATTATCAACTTCTTGTATGTGTTTTCAGTTAATACCTTTTAATGATTTCCGTCATTACATATATTATATTCACGTACCCCAGGTACAGCGCATAGAATACATAGTGTGGAAAATGGTTTTACCGTTTTTAAATCAAAATTTTCTGATTCAAACCGGAAATTTTGAAACAAGAATTTTTACTTTAAGAAGTCACGAAATATCTGCCATTAATTAACCAAAAAAACATAATAGGGTTTTTCTGGTATGAATGCGAAATTTCAGAATTTAAAAAAAAAGAAAAAAAACTGGGAATGCTTTAAAAAGTGCTAAAAATTGTAGCCGATAAACGTGCAACGATATGGTACAATAATAGGGTGATCGTAGCGACACCTGCTTTAAAAACAGATTTACCACTAGCAAAAGTAAGCGTTTCACTATTGGCAACATGAGCATAATTTCTATTAATAAAATATTCTTGTAAGTGTATATTTCAGACGTAACTGATTTTGAAGTTAGATTTGATCATATCAGGGAATTAATCTTTTCTACACTTCTAGCAGCGATTCAACCTTTGGTATGCTAAATAGGGATAGTTTCTAGTTTGCTGTCTTGTATGTCTTTGCTGTTCTGCAACCAGGCACAAAAAAAGTGTCACATTTTTTGCATGTTAATGCTCATTCATATTTTCAAAGCTTATGAAAATCACTATCCAAGTCAAAGGAAATAGGGTATAATTTAATTATTCAAAATATTTACTGCTGAAACGTTTTCTCAGTTCGATTCTTATACTACAATGTTTGCGTTGAAAAGAGCTAGCAGACAGTGGCGTAGCCAGAGAAGGGGTCCAAATGCTCCAGAAACCAGTAATATTATAAAGTTTTCGTCACCTTCAATATCGCAGAAAATTCTACGATTAGATAAGGCAAAAATATTTTTGTAAAATTAGTGGTATCCAAAGCATCTGGACCTCCACTCTGTCTACGCCACTGCTAGAAGATGTCGCTGCGATCGACAGATTATCTTTTCAGCATCGTTCTACATTTATCGGATTAAATTTTGAGTACTATTTTGTAGCCGTTTTTCACACTATGTATTCTAGGCGCTGTACCCCATGTTGGGAACTGTTCCAGACTGTTGGGACAAGGGGCAAGCTCTATCAGGGAAGTTTCCACCGGAACTATTTAAAAGGGATTTTCATTAAGTTAAACGTATCAACATGTAAATTTGGTAACGCCGCACAGTGTGGTGTTTTGATGATTTTCAACACTTTTATTTATCTACCTAAAAAAGAACGCATTTTACATTTTGTGATGAAATTACCAGGATTATTTTACATGTCAATCCCATTTCATCGTATTCATTACAAACTAAAATATAGTCAGTTTTATAAAAATGGGTTCAAGAGTCTCCTCCGAAATAGTTTCCACCTTTAGGTCAATGTGTAACGGAATCCTTTCGTGTGACCCTATGAAAGATCTATAAAAGTTCTATGCTTGTCACTTCAGTGTCCCCACTAGGGTACTTTTTAACACTTTCCAACATAGTTCAAAAGTGCTTATGAATTCGGTTTGTCTTTCTGTCTGTCTATCTGACTACTGCTCTAACTCGCTTAAATATATTCAGACTGACATTCAATTGATATATGTTATTGAGGTTTACAATGGTATCTTCGGTATTGAAAATGAAGTATATAGCAATTATATATTTTTTTTACAGGGACACTCAAAAGAATTCCGTGACATTACGGTCTATGGGGAAAAATTATTTGCGGTTTATTTTAATGATGTTACACAATTTCAACCCCATTGTAATTGATATATATCACTAAGATGCATTACAAGAGGCTTACTATGGAATAGGGTGTGCATAGCACTTATAGCTACTTTACAGGCACAGTCAAAATAATTCCGTTACATTACGTCTATGGAGAAAAATCGTTGTTCGGTTTATTTTAATAATGTTTCACTATTTCAAACGTCTTGAAATTTATATATATCACAAAGGTGCAGTACAAGAGACTTACTAAAGAATACTGAATATTGTGTGTATAGCAGCCATCAGGGACACACAAAAGAATTCGCTACTGTCTGTTAACAATAATTTGTGGAAGTGCATTTCCAGTTGCTGTGAACGTGATTTTAAATTTAACTCATTTTTCCTATTACTTGGCGTGGTTAAATTCTGTAGATCATATAGAGGGCAGCACAAAAGTTCGCGAATACATTTCTGTTTATTGACAGAAATTCCAGAAGGAGAATTTTAAACTGTGCTATGCGTTTCCTATGTGAAGTAAAATTAAAAAATTCTATGTAGTATATATACAATTCCATAGATCATATACAGGGCTGCATAAAAGTAAGGGCAACGCCGCTTATTAGCAATTATTTCCTTTTCATCACTATCGGAATCGCGCAAATTCATTTTCAAAATTATTAATATTATAAAAAATTACAAAAAATTAAAACACAAGTTCCTGTAAGGTCACAGAATGTAGTATTTCACTGCTGTAGATCACGCAACTGAGATTACAGTCTACCGCTTTCAACGTTTGTTCTATTCAGGACAGTAAGCTGTCACCCGTTTCAGCGTTTGTCCTTTCATGACTGTTATTGTAGTCCACCGTTTCTACATGAGCACTGTTCATGACTGTGATCACAGTCTTTTGTCCGGAAACTGTTAATGTTGCATCAAATTAAAAATAAACTTTTCCAAGAGGAAAATATATTCAAATTCAAAAAATTTACTTGATATTCTTCGAGAAATATACAGAGTTCTTGAAAACGGTTGCAACAAACTTTAAGGCAATTGTACTCACAAATATTTTGCGATAAGTATTCTCGCAATGAAAAGTGAAATAGTTAAATGTAATGTTCACATTATTTATTGACAAATTATTTAATTGCATTATTGTATAGTGTGGAGAGTTCCATTCATAAATATTGATAGATTTGTGGCCCACTGCATTAAAAGGAGATAGAATACACATACATAGGCACAAATTACCGCAAAAATCATGACTGTAAATTAAACGTGCAATCTCAAGAGGGCGCTTTTTAACTGGGGAGGAGAACGATTTACTGAACAGAACTGAATATATTATTTCTCCCTTTTTTACATAGAATATTTTCCCAAATAGAGCGTTAATATAGAAAATGACATATACAAGGCGAAATTAAAATTTTTTAATGTAGTATTTACTTTATAAGTAACTGCACTAAACAGAATAATGGATATTAACCGATTCGCATCGGTATGTTTTTATATCTGGGTTTTAAAACAATCGAAGCACCTCTCTCTTCTGAAAGTGTTTCGTAAATTGTTTTCTAGATATACTTTTCAAAATGATACATCAGTAAATATCATTTAGTGTACGGTTTTATTATAAAATGTCATATAATCTAAACTAAATATGGGCAACATGATATAAATGCATTTTCTCTAAGGTAGAAGGCCCGTTTTTAGTCAATAACGTTTTTTTTAATAAAAAAGATAATTCCTGATGCGAATGTGTTAAGTTAGAGTTTTATTAATTGAGCCTTCGAGCCTTAAATAATATCAAACCTTAACCCCTTGGGGACGAGCGACACGTATACGTGACGCATAAGATCCTCGCATAAGATTCTCGCTCAGAATCCTCGATTATTCCCACCAGTTACTTTTTATTGTAAGATTTGCCTTATTTAATGGCAGCATTTCTGCGATTCAATTAGACGAAAATTTCTGTTTTGAAAAACCGGTGGTAAAAGATTAAAAATTCTATAAAGGATGCTCGTTGCGAAAGGGTTAATAGAAGACGTATCGAAAATAAAGTGATGCGGACTCTGGAAACTTCTTCAATTATGACAGTATTAGATTAACTACTTAATGATTACTTTAATTTCTCCTAAAAACAATATTATTTTTGATGGATAGTATTTAATTTATCAATTTCATTTATTTTATTTTAACTGTTTTACATAAAACAAATTTCACTAGTCATTTGTTAGAATCAGACAAAAAAACCATTAGAGAAGCGAACAGAGACAGTTTGGCAATTGACTTAGACGCTAAACTTTTTTGTTCGCTTAACCCATAGGTGCCAACCTCTCATTAATATTCCGTAATATGCGGGTTAATTTGACCCAGGTTTAACACGTTTCGCACCAGAAATTTCTTTCAGAAATTAAATTAAATAAATTCCACGTACAAACCTGTAATTGAATAAATAAAGATTCATCCAATAATTTTTTCTGGTTTGAAGTTTTGTTAAACTGGGTCAAATTAACCCGTATATTACGGAGTATTAATGAGAAGTTGGCACCTATGTTAACGCCTTCGCGACGAGCGTCTTTTACAGAATTTTTAATCTGTTACCACCGGTTTTTCAAATGAGAAATTTTCACCTAATTGAATCGCAAAAATGCTATGATTAGATAAGGAAAACTTTACAAAAAAAAAAAATAACTGGTGGGAATAATCGAGGATTCTGAGTATCTTATGCATCTCGTATTCGTGTCGCTCGTCCCCAAGGGGTTAAAAGCCATAATAATAATAAGGGCGCCATTAGTCTCTAAGAAAAAGCACAGTATTTAAAAATCTCGCGGCGTATCAGAAGATTTTACAAAAAATAACAAATGCCGCACCGTCTCTCTTAATTTCTCTTCAAAAAATTGATTTGTTGCAAACAACTTATTTAGGAATTCAATATAATTAAGAACATATCCTTTACAATAATCCTTTTCAGATTTAGTTCTTGATTATTTTTAGTTGAAGATTATGATTAATTCTAATGGTGCAATAACCCCCATTTGTTTCTTGAAGTTACTGCAAAATAATATATAGTAAAGATAAAGACAAAACTTAAACAATTTATTAAATGCTAAGAGGAATGATACACACGTTAAAATTAAAAAAGTATAAAGTCATTACACCATAAATGATGATAATATTCAAGATAGGTTCTGCTTCCGTACAAGAGACTTATCTTATTAAAATAATTTTATCTAATTATATTACAACTGATTACGGAGATTGCCAACTATCGCACTTGCTTACTCAACTGAGATTCATAAAATCAATTTGTCGCAAACAGTGAAACGCATTTAGGATTATATTTTGACTAAGCTCAAGAAGCTATAATATTCCCATTCAGATGCACTTCTTGAATTAATTGATTCAAGTAAAAATTTTCATTACTGCTAATGGTGCCACTCACGTTCTTTATTTTTGTTTTTCTTAAGAAGAATCTAATCACTGGAATGAAATTTCTCTCTTTTAAATGATTCCACAGTAGCTTAGTTTATAATTGCTTTATTTTATAACTTTGCAATTTTTCTATTGACTCCATAATTGCACAATATATTATTTATTTTCAGAATTTTAAAACAGATATTTTGTTTTTAATGATTAAGGTAGGGTAATTATTAAAGAATTTACAGAAAAAGTATTCCGCATAAGAAACTTCCTGATTAGGAAAAAGAAAAAAATGGTGATCGTAGCATCATCAAAAATGTTTTTATTAAATTGAAACATGCTTTTTAATCGTATTGCAAAAAAATAGGAGAAATACACAGGTAGTTAATCCTCTCAATTGATTTTAAGATATGGATTAATTCTACGAGCTAGTATCGCATTTCTCTTTTTTCAGAATATCATAAGTGTTAAAAATGGTGCACATAAATGCACGTAATACATATATAAATGCACTAATATACAGGGTGTTTCTAAATGAATATCGGGGTTTTAACGCTTTGTAATATCTATTATATAAAACTTAAAATTATACTTAATACATAAAATGAAAGAGCAACTCAAACAGTTTGTTGGTACCTGTGCATGCACATACGTAGGCAATGTTTCTTCCTTGATCCGTTAGAAAGCGCTAGTACCGAAAATGGCGACTAGTGAACAGAAAGAATTTTGTATTCTGCAGTTTTCAAAGGCCAAATCTGTAGTTACCGTGCAACGTGCGTTCCGGATAAAGTTCAGATGTGATCCCCCAGCCAGCTGTTGCAACAATTACCCCACAAACACTAATTAACGTTTGGGAAGAACTGAGCTGTCGACTTGATGTGTGCCGTGTGACGAAAGCTATTGGAGTGTTTCTATATTAAATTTATATATTAAGCTATATTAAGTTGTTCACATTGAACACTTGTAAGCTTGTAGGTAAAACTGTTTGAGTTGTTTTTTCATTTTATGTATTAATTATAATTTTAAGCTTTATATAATAAATACTACCAAGCGTTAAAACTCAGATATTCATTTAGAAACACTCTGTATATGTAAATAATTTTTATCTTTGTCATTAGGTATGCAAACGTGTATTTTGCAGAAAGTTAAGTACCCCTTTGAAAATAATAAATGTCATCATAATTTTTATAAGTTGTAATTTTTAAAGTTGTAATTTTTAAAAATGTACTTCACTTTCGAAGTTTTAATTGCTGGATTATTTTTATTTTTTTAATTACGTGACAACATATTTATAAAATGTCCTTCCGAGTCCGAAAAACGTGAAAAATAAAGTTTAATTGCAGATTTTAAAAATAAATTTTAGAAAAATGTACTAAATTAAGGGGGCGCAATCTACAGTAGAACATTTTCCTGACACCAGTACACATTTTGTGCACTATTCGAAATCACGGAAAAGGTGTGCTAAAATAAAGTGATGACGAAATTGTCATGAAACGTTCTACTAGCGGTATTTATAAACGTGGAACATTTGATTTTTAAGTAAATTGTTGATAATAAATATACACAAACTAAAAATTTGATAGATTTTATTTGACGTGATGTTATGATAGAGTCTCAAATGTTTGTCGCTTAAAGCAAAAGAAGTAATCACGTTGATTTTAGTCAATAAAAATATATATAAAATCTATCAAAATAGCAATTGTCATGGTTTTCCAACTTTTTTTAGAATCTTTAAATAAAGATTCCTACTCTGCGCTAACCACACTTCGCAATTAGGGCGAAAATCTGAACATGGTTTTCATGTCAGTTCTATTTATTATGATCAGAATAGTATTTACACCAAATTTTATTTACCGTAATTTCGCGCGTATGCGCGCAGCTTAGTTAAGTCTTTTTCAAACCGGAAATTTTATTGAAAATAAGAAGTCAAATAAGTGCTAAGGAGAACAAAGTCACGTTTTATTTTAAATAAATTCTGGTAGGAAATCGATTTGTCTGAGGTGCGGACGAAATTACGGTACGCGCGAAATTACGGTATTTTGACCCAGTGGATATTTTCAGTCGAGCTCCAAATGTTTCAATTTTATTCTGACCATGACTTATTTCAAAAGTTTTATTTCAGCAAATTAAACAATTTTTCAGCAATTTTTTAGGAGGACAATTTTTCAGAAAATCTATATCGACATATTATTTTTTAAATAAAATTTTAATAAAGTTGTACTAATATATACATCTTGATCAACTGTCAAAAGCATTTATTGTTAAAATTTTATTAATATTTAAAATTGAGTTGTAGGTTCTTAAAAGTTTTACGTTCTAAATATATATTAGTGATTTTACATATACAGTAAAACCCCGGTTATCCAAAAAGCATGGGACCAAAGGATTTTCGGTTAACCGGGATTCCATAGGAACTTTCAGATAAACGGGAGGCTTCCTATATTTATTCTACCAGATGGCACTACTCACCTTTCTCACTCCCGCACAGTCAAGTAAAGCGTTCGTGCCTGTAGATGTAGCTAGAGCTCCTATAATAGCCTTATAGGACCTTAGATGTAGTAACAGCAAGAGTCTGTATTCTATTCGATTTCCCCTTCGTGTTTACACGTGTTTTAATTTCCTCTAAACTTTATTTATGATTAGTAATACTTTAACCTTTTGATTGCAGGGTTGGGACATATGTCGTCCCAGAGACAATTTCTTTATTCTATTCTCACCATTTTTTCAATACCAATATCTGCCATACACTTATACCAAGATAATTTCAAGAGAAATCTACGACAAAGAAGTTTTTTTTTGTAAATTGTGATACGAGTGAATATAAAAATAGCCGCCAGTCCGAGCCCGTAATCAGAAGGTTAAAGCGTAAATGGCTTTTTATAAGCATGAAGTTCTGAACGCGTTGAAAAGAGTTGATATATTTTCCTTCAATATATTGAAGTGCAGGAAGATGCAACAACAGCATCAGTTTTTAACATCATCATTTAAAAGGTAGCGTAGTACGGCAGAATTGCAGCAATGAAAAGTGGAAAAACAAAACACCACTTATTTTGTAAAGAAATGAAGTGTTGTATGTGTCTATGCAAGAAAATGCCTGCATTTACGCAATGTCCCTATAAGTAAGTTGACTCTTTAATTATTTCATAAACAACATGCTTATATAATAAAGAAAAAAAAACTTTTAAGGTGTTTTGGTTAAGCCGATTTCGGATAACCGGGATTCGGATAATCGGGGTTCTACTGTATATATATGACTTCGTATTTGAAGGTAGTGATGAAAAAAATCCATCAAGAAAATAAGAAAGGAAAGATAAATCAAGAATACAAATTTATTTTAGGAGGTTTTGAGATTTAGAAATAAAAATATCTTATTCAACAAGCAAAAGCGTGTGTTAAATATAGAGTGATCATAAAGTCTTTCCCTGATTACAATAATTTATTGCAGAAAAACTCATATAATTAAGCACATGCTTGTTTCAATTTCAATATATTATAAAAACCTTTATAAAGTTTTTAATACAAGTAATTGCGTCAGTAAATTTTGATGTGAGCACCCTCGGTAGCTCGAAGAATATCTAGGCCATTCCTCGCCACGTATTGCCCAGCATTTGGGCTGACACACTAGACACAACATCTGTGATGTTGACATTGTATGTTTCAATAAATTTTACTGGTGTTGCAAACACTGTACTTTATGCAGAGGTGCCAAGGTCTCATTAATATTCCGTAATATGTGGATTAATTTGATCCAGGTTTAACACGCTTTGCACCAGAATTTTTTTAAAGAAATGAATTTAAATAAATTCCACGTAGAAACCTGAAATTAAATAAATAAAGATTCATCCAATAATTTTTCTGGTTTGAAGCGTTGTTAAACTGGCTCAGATTAAATCACATATTACGGAAGATTAGTGGTAACTTGGCACCTCTGTTCACGTATCTCGAAAAAAAATCTAGAGGAGTTAGTCTATCGCGTCCGATCCATCTTACAGGAAATTTGTCATCCAGGAACTCACGAACGACGGAAGAGACTGGATTAAAAAAATACTTAAGAACACGACTTTTTCCATAATAAAAAATTTTACATTATTGCATTCAATGTTTATTTCGTAAGTTTATTTTTGATATCAGGGAAAGACTGTATGACCACCCTGTATTTTAGTGCATTTTTATTGCATTTTTTTTTCTTTCTTTTGGATAACGTAAAGAATCTAAGACTGCGAAATGTAAATTGATTGCTGGAAGTTTGCGTATATCGTAAGTATAAACATATTATCCCTGTTATTAAAGAATAATGTTATTTATAAATTGAACAGGCATCATTTGTATTCATCTTGCATTAAATATTCAGGCTTTTCAATAACATATGTTCCAAAATATTCTAACAACTATAATGAAATCGGGTTATGCATAAGCCTTTATATAAAGAAAACCTATGAATATAAAATTATGCCTATTTACATAAAATCGTTAATCAAATCTGTGTACTTAAATTCAACAAACTAATCTTTTTGTAAATGAATTATTTAAATGAAGCAATACTGTATCGTTGAAGTATTATTTATCTTTTTCCTAACATACGAGTTTTAATAAACAATCATTATATGTAGCTTTCAAAGAATAAGTTTTACGGTTGTGTTGTAGATAGATTTAAATCTACCCTATATATATAAAATCCTAATGAAACGAATTTGTGAAACGATTTTATGAAACGAATTTATGAAACGATTTTATAAAACGACTGATTAAACGACTGATTATGTTTCAGGGCTATTTTTAATAAAATATTAAACGCTTGATGGTGAAATTAATACCAATTGTCCATAAAAATCCGCGGATGTCAAAACTGGTAATAGAATTTTGAAATTGGAATTAGTTTTCAAGATATTAATTTTTTTCTAATTTTAATGACATTTCTGTAATGATGGCAACTAATTACTCAGTTTTTTTGTGACAAAAAGGGAAAAAAATTGAAAAGGATCCCGATAGGGATTATTGATTTCTTTTTATTCGTCATTTTCAAATTGAAATTTAATTTATATTTTATTTCAATCGATAATGAAGACAAGATTGTGATTAAATTATGTTTTTCAGGAAAATTTGAAAAAAAATCACATTTCTATCGTCAGGATTCAACCGTCTGTCAGCATTTAATTTAATTTGTAAACTGAAAATATTTTGAATAAAATCGTCCAAATGATGTCATTTAACATGTTTTCTAACAATCTATTCGCTTTTTGATATACACAAGCAATTATTTCGATATTTATACAATTTATTTAATATAAAGAAGCCATTTATCTATTTTTATGTACAAAAAGAGGTAAATTGAAAGACAACGATAAATAAATTGTATATATACATATAAATATATGTATAAACAAGCATAAAAGTTCGGTGCTTTTCCAGTATATGGGGCCTTGACGAAACAGAGAAAATAGCCTTGGCGAAAAGGAAATTTGGCAACATACTTTCTGTCAACCTATTCACTTTGTCATTTCGTATACAGAAGCATTTTTTCAATATTTACACAATTTGTTTAGCGTAAAATGTCATTTATCCTATTTTATATATAATCAGAAGTAATTTGTATAGAAAAAACAATAATAATAATGTACGTATAATTAAAATACGCATATAAACAAAAAAAAAATCGTTGAATTTGTTTCCATGGCTGTTTATGTCATTTGGCACCAAATCTCACTTTCTGATGCCCGAATTGCGCCAAGCTTTTTAAAAAAGCTTCAAGACCCCTATAATAGAAAAGCACCAAAAGTTCATTGGGTTTGTTTTCATAACTTTTGGCAACAAATCTATGTATATTAACGAATCTATCACTTTTTGAAGCTCGAATTACGCCAAACCTAAAAGCAAAGGATCCTATACTGGAAAAGTACCCGATTTTCTTATGGACAGTATTCAAGTTATATAACATGGTGTAAAATTATCGGGGATAGTAAATTTGTTTAAATATCTCATCAATTGATGCCGAATAAATGCAGGCATGCATGCACAAAATATTTAATTAATTGTGTATGATAAATAATTATTAGAAAATTCGTATATACATATTAATTAAAATAAATAATTTACATATTTAAAATAACATGAAAATATGCATAATGGTGCACTAAAATAGAGAGGAAATTAAAACCTGTAACTGAAAATGTCTATAACATAGTAGTTTTCAATACCGTGGTTCTTAATATTATTCACAAGCAGATGGAATTTTTCTCATCCTTAAACGCAAAGGAAGAATAGAATACAGATCGTTGTTATAAAAGTCCGAGAGGTAGCCACAATTTAAACCTAACCATTTTATACAAGCTGGTTTTCAAGGTGTAATTGATTTTACTTATCAATCCCGAAAACAGTCGTCAGTTGTCGCAACAGCTGTGTATGAGGCCATGATAATCAAAAAATGCCACATTAAAACGTTAAAAGAACTGCAACCCAATTGCAGATTTACCAATATTTTTAAAACAAAGCACGCTGTCATGTTTTTAGAGGCCTCGAAGTCTGAGCGGGGGTTGGCGAGCGTAGCTCGCAGGGGGTAGGCCCCCTAGTATTACTATAAAGTTTCTCCCGATATCTAATCCATTTTAAACAATTTATTTTGAAATCATTAAAAGCTTTTTTTTTTTTTAATATTTGTAATGCAGTGCACAATTTGGTAAGAAGTCTTAATATAATTATATTCTTAACCCATTAAAGCCTATCGGTACCATATGGTACCGGGATAGCTGCCCTCCATTTTATATACCAGTATATTTTAATTTGTATACCAGTATATTTTAAGAGAAATATTCTCTTTATCTGATGACAGAAACATCGTAATAAATGGAGACTAAATTTGCTTCTTTGAAAAATTGTATGAAACGCAATTTTTGAATTTTAAAGAAAAAAATAATTCCGGCTTTAATGGGTTAAATATTTTATATTTGTGTAACATATATATGTATTTAAATTATATAAAATAATTGTGGTAACATTCAAAGTTTTTGAAGTAAAAAAAAGTGTTAAAATAATTGCATTTTAAGAAAGTTTTAAACAATATTTTTCACAAAAAAAAGTGGGTAAGTGTGACCAAAGATCCCACAAAGGGTTTCGTTTAATATTCCTTTCAATATACACTGTAAAAAATTACTAATGTTTCTTATTTTATGAAAATATACTATAACCACGAACGAAAATATAATATAATCTTCTGAGTTATCCGAAATTCCGAATAGCGTGTTCCATTGTCTTTTGAATCCCCAGAAACCAATACATTTCCAAAATTTAAAGTATTATTTATAAAAACAAAGTTTTTTTTTCGCTGCCCGGATTTTTCAGAAACGTTTCCGAAGGGTTTTTGCAGTGTATTAATGAGTGTCCTCAGCCTGGAATGCCTGTTTTTCGAATGCCTGTTTTTTGGTTTTTAATTTAGTAATTTGTGATTCTTTCACAAATTGTGTTTTGGATTGAAAACTTTCAAAATTGTTAAAAATTTGGTCGTGGATTAGAAAGCCTATTAATTAATTTAGACTATCATTTCTATTTACATTTATTTATTTATGTATTATAGAAATAAAAACTTTTTGTTAAATTGTCAAAAAATAAAATAAAATAAAATAAAAATAAAAATAAAAATAACAAAAGTTTAATATTGCGACAATATAATCTTAAAAAGTTTTATTGTAACTCCATAATTTTATTACATGCTTATGTTCAGAAAGAAAAAAAAAGCAAATGAAAGAATAGAAAAGGAAAATGAAGCAAAAGAAAAAGAAAAGAGAAAAAAGGAAAAGAAAGAAGAGAAAAGGTAAATGAAACAAAAGAAAAAGAAAAGAGAAAAAGGGAAAAGAATGAAGAGAAAAGGTAAATGAAACCAAAGAAAAAGAATAGAGAAAAAGGGAAAAGAAAGAAGAGAAAAGGTAAATGAAACCAAAGAAAAAGAATAGAGAAAAAGGGAAAAGAAAGAAGAGAAAAGGTAAATGAAACAAAAGGAAACGAAAAGAGAAAAAGGGAAAAGAAAGAAGCGAAAAGGTAAATGAAACAAAAGAAAAAGAAAAGAGAAAAAGGGAAAAGAAAGAAGCGAAAAGGTAAATGAAACAAAAGAAAAAGAAAAGAGAAAAAGGGAAAATAAAGAAGAGAAAAGGTAAATGAAACAAAAGAAAACGAAAAAAAAAGGTGAGATTATTTTTTTGGTAAGCTCGAGGCAACGATTAGTGAACTCTAAATTTCTGAAAATTAAATTATTTCTATAAACAAAAATAAGAATACTATTATTGAATCGATTTCATATACTTTTTGTACTGTGATATTTTTCCAATTTTCTGCTCCGGAAATAAAAATAGTTTTATTCAAATTTTTGAAAGAAAAACTTTCATTTATAAACATTTCAATTTGTTCATTCATGTATGTAATTTTTGAAGTACTTTTGCTGAAAAGTTAATTAAATTTGATTACGCAAAGATAATTAGCAAAACAAATAATGCAATTTTTAAAGTAATAAAGTAGTTTCTCAAGCCTTTTCACAAAAATAAATAATTAAATTCTATCGTTTTGTTTTTCTTTTCCGTCCAAAACACTCATGAATTTTATATGTGTACTTCAAAAATTATATTACTAATTTGTAAAGGAACATTTATTTTTGACAGAAGAAAACAAACAAGACATTGTTTCCAATTAAAAACAACATTTCTGTTCTCCAAGCAGCAAAATAATACAGCTTTAGTTGATGTAATCAAATATTACTTTTTAATTTGTTTGTTTGGTACAGAACGGATTAGATTCCGATGAAATTTCAAATTATGTACACCTACATACTTTTTTGGTAGGTGAAAAAACAAAATTCACTAATGTTTAATGTAATTAGAACTCCAGACACTTTTGTTATTTTATTCTGCTAATGTACAAGAAAAGATCAGAAACATTGTTAAAAATGATTTTCACCATAATATTATTTATTCACAATCTTACTAAAACAACAAAGGAACATTCTAATCCATCATTCATTGAAAATTACATAAATTGCGCTAAAGATTACGATGAGCTTATTTTTTTATGTTTTAGATTTAGTTAAGAGTAACTAAGTTATTAAATATTGTTTAAGAGATTCGATAGAAAATACTAGTATAAAGATTAAACTTATTTCAAATATTATGGACATAGTTTGCTTCATGGAGACAATTTAATGTGTCTTTTAAGCACTTTTCGTGATGAAATCACGAAAACTGCTAAAAATGCACAGTAATTCGGCCGGTGCACCGTACACAGAAAAAAATACAGTTGAACTCCAGTTACGTTTTGTTTGGGACCGGAAAACAAAACGTATAACTCAGTAAAACCTATAACGCAATTAATGGTCTACCGAAACCATTTTTTAAATATATTCTAAAAACTTTGTTCCGCTGAGAATTTCCAGTTACCTTTTATATAAAAAAAAGGAAGATTCCTAAATATTACTGCACCCATGACATAAAGTTTCGGAAATGGAACAGAGATGAAAAAAGTACATAAGAAAAGTATACATGAAGCTATTTTATCATAAAAGCTTTATTAAAAATATTTTTAATACACATCATGTACTTAAAATAAATTATTGGAATTGCCTTGGCATGTAAATCATTTGTCAAAAGACATTTCAGTAGTTTACTGAATCTTGTAGAATTAATCACTAATATTCGATTGTTTCTTTTCGGCAGTGCTGATATTGAACAGCAAACTTTACATTTCTGTAAATAAAGCAGCCGCCTACCGTTACTGTTTTTACTATTGACGAACCGTTTTACAACGTCAAAATCCCAGAGCAGCTCCGAAGTTAGAGTGAGATCTTTCAAATTATACTCATCTGACGCTTCGTCAGTGTTTCCGGTTACAAAATGCCTAAATGAGACAAAATTTTGGCCGGGAACGCAAAAACGTAACGTATAACTGAGGGGAATGTACAACTCAAAACGTATAACTCGGTCAATTTTTAATGCCAAGCGGCCGGGACCACTGAGTTGAAACGTATAACTTAGGGAAACGTACAACTCAGGTAACGTATATCTGGAGTTGCACTGTAACATCTAAAACGAGTAGAAAAACCCGATTTGGGTTGAAAGCATCTTAGGTACGGAGTTACCTAATGCCAAGGGATACCAATTATCTCGCCGAAACATTTATTCTTTCTTACCATAACTTTTTTTAAAGAAATCGTTTGCTTCTTCACTGGCAGAACTCTCTGCCAATAAACAAGCTAAAGATTTTTTTTGAATAAATAGTGGTAAGAAATGAATAAATTTGGCAGGCATGCATTTAATGCACCAATTAAAGTCAATGACGAGTCGTCACTGGTGGTAACCAAAACAGGCATTCACAATGACATGAACCCAAATTGGGTAACCTCATACCTAATAATATTTCAACCCGAATCGGATTCTTTTTTACCCGTTTTAGATGTTATTTTTTTGTGTACGTAATGTAAAATAAATTCCGAAAAGTAAATCATCTAATTTAGCGCTGATTGGAGGCAGATGGTTTCCCATTTCACCATATATAGTAACATTGTCGTATTTAAGATGGAGTAGGTGGCAACCATCCATATCTAATCAGTGATTAAATAAATGATCCCCTTTACGGAAAATAATTGAAGCTATGTACGTTGCACTGACCGAAATATTGTGTACTTATACCGATTTTCGTGATTACATAGCATTTTAAACATAGCAAGCTGTTTCTGCTGTAAACATCACTAAAATATCTTCAGTATTGTTTAAATTATGGACAAAATTTGGGTTAAGTAAGTGTAATTTTGGCTGAATGAGCAGATTGCGACCTTGGTTTCCTATACAGAATTTGATTGTTGTATCAATCCCTTTTAAAGATTGTAAATGTTACACTGAAAGACCTGTATAGTTGACTAAATTATTTAAAAAAACCACACTCATTCGTTACTATTACGTAGTAAAAAATATTTCCCATAAATGCGGATATTTTATAAAATATTTAACATATTTACAGGGATACCAAATGGTTCGCCAATTGAAAACCAATAATTTTTAACAGAAAATTTCATGGTAGATTTCTACAACATTTCCCAAAAATTTATCTCCGAAGGTTGTTTCTATAACATTTCTAAGAAATATCTAAAAATAAAATTTCTCTAAGAAAATACCAGTATAAAACTAGTCGGATGTGTCAATCCCAAAACTTTCTTCTATCTCACACAGGTTTCGCATAGACTAAAAAGAATCAGCACCAAGTTATATCAATGTCTAACTGAAGCTCAAGTTTTATTAAATTCCGTGCAGTATTTCTTGAGATATGACTATCGCCAAAATCGTGTAAATCCTTCAAAATGCTGCATAGCAGCGCCACCTGCTGGGTGATTTTTACCAAAAACTAATCAGCACCAATTTATATCAGAGACTAACTAAATATAATGTTTTATTTAATTCCGAGCATTAGTTCTTGAGATAGAGCTATTGCGGAAATCGCGAAAATTGCTGCATAGCAGCGCCACCTGCCGGACGATTTTTACCAAAAACTAATCAGCACCAATTTATATCAGGGACTAACTGAATCTAAAGTTTTATTAAATTCCGAGCATTAGTTCTTGAGATAGAGCTATTGCGGAAATCGCGAAAAATGCTGCATAGCAGCGCCACCTGCCGGGCGATTTGTACCAAAATCTAATCAGCATCAATCTATATCAGGTACTAACTGATTCTAAAATTTTATTAAATTCCGAGCATTAGTTCTTGAGATAGAGCGCCCACAAAATTTTTGTCACATACAGACAGTCAGACAGACAGAGTCACAGACAGATATTTTCTAAAAATAGTCAAATCGTGTTCAGGACCTTCTAAAACGTATGAATCCGTCGAAAACCGGAAGTCGAAAATTTTCATGAATCCAATACTTTCTTCTTGTAAAGATAGAAGAAAGTAAAAAGCGGACCATTTGGGAGCCCTGTATTTATATTATTCTTTTTGTAGTATGCCTTTTTCTACTGTACTTTGTCAGATTTCGCATTAGTGGTGTTAAATTTGTTCAAAACATTGCATTCTAAAAATCAAAGAACATCAGAAAATTTCTTTTTTGAAGAACCATTTATATTTCTATTTATATACATGATATTCTTTCACAAATAAACACAAATGTTGTACTGGATTTGCATAGCCATGTGGTACATCTACAGATAATTTCGAGCTTTTTAATGTTATAGAGTGATCGCATGTATTATATTTTTCCAATTTTTTGTTGGTTCCCTAATTGCACTTGTGAACAAATCCTCGCTGAAAAATATAAAAACACTCATGTTCGTTATAATCCTACTTGTTCACTATATTAAATTAAAAAGAAGCTCATAAAAATAGAAATAAATGTAAATATATTGCTTGAAGGTGCGTAAAAACACACATAAAAACATTTAAAAACATATTAAAGTCCTTTTAATATCAAAACGTTTTCAACCGAACTTACTCGGTCATCATCAGTGAAAAACTAATAGTTAAGTTGAGTTGTTATCTCTTCGCGTCTTCTACCTTGCCCGGAACAAACCATTTTACTTCAAGGATGTGGAATATAAGGTGGGACGGGAAAGGTCATTCAACATTTCAAAAACAAGTACAGGTTAATCAATCATGTACTAATTCATTCCAGACTGCGTGGATATCATATGATAATACATCGTTACAGACTATTTCTTTTTTAGATATTATTTCCAGAGACTCTCTTATAATAGCTTTCTGGTAATTTCTTGTGCGGAATATAATTTTGGATCCATTGATTCTATAAATCAAAGAACATCAGAAAATTTCTTTTTTGAAGAACCATTTATATCTCTATTTATATACATGATATTCTTACGCAAATAAACACAAATGTTGTACTGGACTTGCATAGTCATGTGGTATAGCTACTGATAATTTCGAGCTTTTTATGTTATAGAGTTATCGCATGCATTATATTTGTTTCAATTTTTTGTTGGTTCTCTAATTGCACCTGTGAACAAATCCTCGCTAAAAAATATAAAAACGCTCATGTTCGTTATAATCCTACTTGTTCATTATATTTAATTAAGAAGGATCTGTTGAGTATTTTTCAAACTGTTCGAGAAAACCTCTAAAATCAGAAGTGACCGGTGACTCTTGACCATATTGTGTATTTAACCCCTTGTAGGGTAGTAGGATATTACATATCCCAATTAATTTTAATACTTAAATACCAAAGCAACACCAGACGTTTGGAGAAAAATTGCGTTCATAATGGACGTAAGGAGCCTTTACTTATTTCCAAATATATGTGTTTGTAAATATAAGCTTTTACTTATTTCCAAATAAAGGTGTTTGTAAAAAAAAAGAGCTTTTACTTTTTTCGAAATACATGGGTTTGTAACTCCTGGTATCACTCAATTATTTGAACTTTTTAGCATCAGAAGTGCCCCTAAAAGGGTTAATAACTAACATAAGCAAATATTTATGTTATTCTCAATTTTTTAAAATGTTTAAAAAAAAATCTACATCCTGAATATATTAAAAACGGAACGCTAACTTTCGAACTGCATGGATTGATTAGTTCAATACCATTTCAACAGTAATATAATAAAACTACAATTATGCTGACAAGGTATTCTATCGTAATTAATGAGCTGAAATACAATTTCAAACTCGAAATAGCTGTTTTGAGTCAATAATAATTACTCAAATAATATTACAGACGTTAAAATTGCTAGGTTCCAGGGATTTGCAATTATAGTGTACGAAGACACACTTAATGATATCTCATAAATTCTAATCATGTGTAATCATGTTGATATGTAACTGACTGCATTTTAAAGCATTTGGTTATTCATTTAAGTTAAACAGTGTAGACACAATTACGTTATTGGAATCAGATAATTATACAATTTAATAACTGAGCTTTTGAGTGTAGCCATTGGTATAATTAATAACTGTTTTTATTTCTCGTTAAATTAATATCATTTGGTAGCTTACATTATCTTAGTAATTATTTTTTAAATATTACTATTTTATTTTCGTGTGCAAAGTGAAAAATATTGAGAAATAAATATAACAAATCATAACACCTTGTAATTATAAAATCCTTCTTTTTAATTGCTAAAAGTTGTAAAATAAAAAGATTACAAACAGTATGGTTACAAATATGGATGTAAACGTCCAAGTAACAAATAAAAATAATTTGCGTATTTTTGAAAAAGTACGTGAAAAATTAAACGATTGCGTTTCAAATAGCTTTATAGACCGTGCATTTCTAAAATATTTTTGTTTGTTTTGATTACGGCTCAGATTGAGCTGAAACATATGTAAACAGTCTAATAAAACCTATTTTTTTGTTTATAATCTTTTTATTTTACATCTTTTAGCAATTAAAAAAATGTATATTGGGAAATAACTTTAATTTTGTTTATGTTTAGTAATAATATACTTTTTTATATAAAAGCTTAGCTAAATATAGTATAAATAATTAATGAGAAATGTGTTGGTTTAATTTACGAACAATCTTTATTCTATTTTATATATTATGCATTCATTGTTCCAAATGCAAATCATGACTGAAATAAAACGAAAAAAATAACAACTGATTTTATGAAAATAAAAACCAAGATCTTCATGCTAGAAATTAGTATTTAGTAAATATATTCTTTTATTTTTGTATAATAAACTATATATAGGCGCTTTATATAAATTTCTAGTTTACGTTTTATACAGCCGTACTTTTATTTGTCTCTTAGAAACTCTTTTAGAGATCTCTAACTTAGATCTCTTTTTTAATCAAATCTGTAGACTGTCAAAATCCTAGATTGTAGCACTTACTGGGTCTATAAATTTGACTTAAAACTTTATGATACATTTTTTATTTTTTATTTTCAATTCCTACTATGAGCTCACACTCTCTATATATTTATATATCTTGTTCAAATTTTCAATCGTTAATAAAATACTTTTTATTCATCTACTCAAGTTCATATACATTTTTTTAAACTTGTACTGTATGACACTTGACGTTAATACAGTTTTTTCAAATATTAATTCATTAATTAAATTTAATTGATTAATTTTAGTTTTGTATGGGATAAAAAGTAATTCTCCCCTTGTTTTCATAAATGAAATGAAATATTTTCGTCAAATTAGTCATGCCACAAAAATAAAATACCGCAACGATGATTATAAAAAATATTCAATAAAGATGACGTTTGACATTAATGCTGAACGGGTTTATTTTATATATTTATGATTAAAAAGCAAAATTCAAATTCAAATGCTCAAATTATTTTTCTTTCAAATTTTTAATCGTTAATAAAATACTTTTTATTCATCCACTTAAGTTCAAATACATTTTTTTAAACTTGTAGTGGATGGCACTTGATGTTAATACAGTTTTTTTTTTAATATTAATTCATTAATTATATTAAATAACCAAACTACTAGCATTCAAAACTCGAAGATAAAAGAGCAGAAACACTCCATTAGGTTCCACTCTTTGAAAGAGTCGCTACTAAATTATGTTTTAATGATATTTTCTATACTGTTTCATATTATTTTTGGTACTTACGTATTATCTGGGCCATTCTTATATTATTTATTAAAATGGAAAAAAATGCAAGGAAATTCGCTTTTCATTTTGCCACTTAATATTGTGATTCTGTCATATGTATATACATATTTATATTAATTGTAAATATTTAATAAAAAGTAACTAAAGTAAAATTTTTCTTTGTTGACCTAAGTAGGAATTGACTTTAATTTTTTTTATATTGCTTGTTTACATTCAGTTCTTTTAATACTAAGTTTAGAGTACATTTGAAAGATTAATATAATTTCTTTATAGTTTTAGTGAAAGTTTCCATTTTTCATTTTTCGTAACAGTTAGAATTTTCTAAATTTCTCTCACATTTGAAGGACTCCCGAGAACCCCTGTGTCAGCATATATATATTATAGGCAAGGAAGGGCACTCAGAAGACGATGTATCTCAAATTAGCCGATTTTGACAGTTAGAACCTTGATATATTGGCAACAAAATTCAGATAAGTATGTATAACATTACACATATTTTTAAGTGCATATACAAAAATTGCATGTACATATTTATATTATATATATATATATATATGTGTGTGTGTGTGTGTGCGCGCGCGCGTATAACGTTATTGTTGCATTAGAGGCGAAAAAGCAGCACATAAGATATGCAACAAGAATATAATTCATCAAAATATGAAATATTTAAGCATTATGAAAGAAAAAGTATGACATTTTTATAACAATTAATTATAAACATTTAAAACAATAAAATATTAAAATCACACAGTTAAAAGACAGACAGTCTTTTAACACTATAAATAGTTCAGTATTTATTTCCAGCTAACAATTAAAACTAATTTAAAACTTCATCTTCAATAAATAAATAAATAAAAAAAAAACAGTGGCACTCCGGGAGTGCCGACAGAAGTGAAAACTTGAACAATTACGTGTGTATTTTTTTAATCGTCAGGAAATGTTTTATTGTGCACGAATTGCTTTTAATTTAAGTGTTTTTTATTCATTATTATAAACTACTACTACAAAAATTATATTACAATTTTCATTTAATGCGCTATAGTACATGAAAAATAATGCATATTATTTTACATACAAAAATTTCGGGAACCAGACTTCAGTCACACTATACCGCTTACATTTTACTGCGTTATTATACCGCCTCCATTTTCCTGCGTTACTATACCGCTTACATTTTTCTGCATTTACTATACCCCTTACTATACCGCTTACATTTTCCGTGTTACTATGCCGCTTACATTTTTCTGTGCTTACTAAACCGCTTACTATACCGCTTACAATTTTCATGGCTTACTATACCGCTTACATTTTTCTGCGCTTACTATACCGCTTACATTTTTCTGCGCTTACTATACCGCTTACATTTTTCTGCGTTACTAAACCGCTTACATTTTTCTGCGTTACTATGCCGCTTACTATATACCGCTTACATTTTTCTGCACTTACTATACCGCTTACATTTTTCTGCCTTTACTATACCGCTTACATTTTTATGCGTTTACTATACCGCTTACATTTTTCTGCGTTTACTATACCGCTTACATTTTTCTGTGTTACTATACCGCTTACATTTTTCTGCGCTTAATATACCGCTTACTTTACCGCTTACATTTATCTGCGTTTACTATACCGCTTACTATACCACTTACATTTTTCTGTGTTTACTATACCGCTTACATTTTTCTGTGTTACTATACCGCTTACATTTTTCTGCGCTTACTATACCGCTTACATTTTTCTGCGCTTACTATACCGCTTACATTTTTCATGCGTTTACTATACCCTTTACTATACCACTTACATTTTTTCTGTGTTACTATACCACTTGCTATACAGCTTACTATACCGCTTACATTTTTCCGCGTTACTATACCGCGTACTATACCGCTTACATTTTTCTGCGCTTACTATACCGCGGTGCAATAGTGCACAGGCAAGCATGCGTCGCGCGGCGCGCCCGCCCCGCACTACCTAACTATACAAAATACATGTACATACTTATATACAGAGGTGTCGGTTACAGAAACAGTGTCGCGAGTTCAAAGGTTTTTTTCCCATCTCAAAAAATGCCCAACGCGCTTAAAGAAGTTTTCACTTCAAATATAAAGAGATGTCAATAACAGTGTCACGAGTTCATTGTTTTTTCCCATCTCAAAAACGCCCAACGCGCCTGAAGAAGTTTTCACTTCAAAAATCGAAATTTTAGAACGTTTTTCGCTCCTGCACACCGTTGGAGGTAGTGGCACCGACATAAAATATAGACTATGTTGGAGCAGGGACTGTCACCATCAATTTGCCACCATCACTTTTGAAAACGGTTCTGTAGTTCCAGAGATTCCATAGAAATTGTAATTTAGAAAGTTTTTAGAACACTTTTCGCTCATCTCACCCTTTTAAATTTCCATTTTTTAAAGAAATTGTTCTTAGAGAGCATTTACATCTTATAAGTAGCTACAATGCCAAATTTCAAATTTCTAGCTCCTTCAGTATAAAAAAAATCGAAACTTTAGAACGTTTTTCGCTACTGCACACCCCTGGGTTAGTGGCACTGACATAAAATATAGCCAAGTTGGAGCAGGGATTGTCACCATCAATTTCCACTATCACTTTTGAAATCGCTTCAGTAGTTCCAGAGATTACCGCCTACAAACAAACAAACAAACAAAACAATCACTTCAAATATACAGTGGTGTCGGTAACAGTAACGGTGACGGTGTCGCGAATTCAATGGTTTTTTCCCATCTCAAAAAATGCCCAACGCGCATAAGAAGTTTTCACTTCAATAACATAATCTAAGTAAAACATAAATTTAATAGACATGGAATAGAACTACCTACTTAATCACTACAATTATCAGAGTAAGAAAGAGCCTCTGTTTCTAGCGAAATCTTTGGCAATTTCTTCAGCTTTTACTCATGGCACGCGGTAAATACAAAATTATCACTCTTAATTAATTTTTTAAATTTTATTTCAATCCAATATTGATGTTTTTCAGATAAAAATACTTTTTGATGTTATTACCGAGTAATCTAAGAAATATATTAAATGTAAAAAATAACTGTTAGAATTTTCAATATTTTTTTTTCCACCATTATTCTGTAACACGGGAAGGCCAGGTTGTATCACTTTGTGTCAATAAATGATTTAATGCGATTGGAATTCAATAGTACCAAACTTATTTCATAGAAGAAGAAACTGTAGCACAGACCTTTTTCATTGAAAAATTGTTTTTAAGAGAATTTCACTGGAAATAATTTAGTTTAAAGATTCGTAATAAAAAGAACATTGAATAAAACATTTTATTGATTGTAGTTTATTTTGTTTAAAAAAAAGGTTTTTACGAAATTATTATTGTAAATTTTGCAATATCATTTTCAAATGGCAACATCAAACCGTTATTGGCATTTCAGTGAACAGTTTTAAGCTATGTTTATAATTTAAACATTTGTAAGGATATTTTTGCACGATACGGCAGGAGGGTGCTAACAGTTCTACCATAATTTTAATATAATTTTTCACAGTTTTTAATAGCAGAAAAATATTAGACATTCTATGATTAAATTTCGTGGTCTGCAGTTCTGCGCGATATATATATATATATATATATTAAATAGAAAATTTCCAATCTTAAAGAGTGGTTACAGACTCCTTAGACATTCGAAGGAATGTATGCATCTTGCAACCGCAATAGTTAAGGCCGTAAATTTTAGAGATAGAGATAAAAAGTATATATCAAAAACATTTAAAATATTTCATTCATTCATCATAAATTCCAATCTTCAGAGTGTTAAATATAATTGAAAATCGACAACACCATAAATTTGTTTATGAAATTCAATATTCAAATTCAGAGAATTAAACACAAAATAGAATAACAATTCTACTAAACGTGTTTATTCAGCATATAATATAATTTTTGTTTTTACATTTTTCATGTTTTATAAACACAACCATAAATTTACAATGCTTAAGCTAATTTAAATTTATCAAAAATATTTATTCAAGTACCGTAAAATTATTTTAAAAATTCAATTTTTGAATTATAGAGAGGAAAGGAACTATACTGTATAAATGTAAACTTTTTTATTTTGCTTATTTATGAGTAAAATTGGATTTTTATAACAATTTGAAATGTTTCTCAACAAATGAAAAAAATCTAACTTTCTACAATAAGGATTTTCAATTTCATTTTCTGTAAGCATATAATTTAAAGCAACTTTATGTTATTGTTTTTCATTCGATAATATTGGAATTATCACGTGATTTTTGCTGCCATTTTAGTACGAAAGAGATAAAATTGGAACTCTTTTTCGGCATATGTAACGCTAAATATTTTCATTTGGCACTTGAACGTTTCAATAATGTTTTTTTTTTCAGAACGTTCATTTGAATAGTGTTAGTCAGATTTCCTCGTGCAGACACAAAAATAACAATTTATACTGAAAATTATTTCTCGTGTTATGAAATTGAAGATTCTTTTAGAAAAGTTCATATATTCATACAAATATTCATCACAGAAACAGAACAATAGATATTTATTTAATTCATATACGACACCTGAAATAAATGAATAATAGGTATATAATCGTTATATTTATTTTATTTACGATACCATGAATTTCAGTTTTATGGTTGTCTTTAATAAGTGACCATATAGTTTTTAAAATTGCGATATACTATTTAAAAAATAAGTAAGATTTATTATTTATTTTATAAAATGGGCATAGATTTGGACAATTTTTAAAATAGATGAGAAATAGTAAAATGCACGACTTATTGTTATTTTTTAATTCCAAATTCTAAGATTTATCGGAAAAGATTGTTGTGCAATGGTGTTATTGAACATTACCGGAAATCATACTTCAGCATATACCCTTTTCCCAAACAATTTCTAGAAGACTGTTAATTTTATGTATTGTAGTAGAAGTTTAATGTAATGAAGCTTTGCACCAAATGTTAAAAAAGAAAGGAAGAAAAAAAAACGAAAAAAGGAAAAGTAGCACATGTTATTTCCTTTTAGTAAAAAACTCTACGTAATTTATTTTATTTAAAATTAAAATCTAAAATTGACATTCACTTTCACTGCTCACATTAATGCTTTATTGTGTATTTCTTTAATCATTGTCTAAAAGACTACTTAACACATTGAGGACGTGTGGTTTTCGTCTTTTAAACGGGAAGCCCATCCTATGGGCGTTACATATGCATGTTATATTATTTAACAAAAATATTTCCTCACTTTGTGTTTATATTATAAATAAATTAAATGTATATAATAAAAGTATTGTCTGTAATCAAACTATTTATATGCATAGTACTTTAATTGTAAATATACGAATTTTGTGTATTTTTTTTTTGAGAAATAATGTAACATATAAAACGAAAAAGTACCACCCATGCACGGAGTTGCAGATTTCCAAAAGATGTGAATTCACGTCTACTCTCCTCAATGTTTAAAATCTATTCTGATGAATTACTATTCTCTATCATAATGTATTAGTATGCCTTTTTTTTAAGCAATCCATATGTATAAAATTACATATTCGTTGGCTGTAGTGATTTGATGTTTATTATTATAGTTTTCTTCTGTACAAGTATTATTTTTTCACACAAATAATTTTATGTAAAACAGAAATCTGAAAACAGAGTTATTCAAGTGAAAACTCTTCCGTTAATTTATAAAACGGAATTTATTATAGTTTATTAAACGTAATTTTAGTATAAAGTGCATTCCATAAATAGCGAGCCGGAGCCTGTTACGCCCAATAATTTTTTTTTAAACTTTAGCCGTATTATGGGGGAAACTGTCAACTACAGGGTGTTTCACTACCAGACAGACAAATTTTGACGGGTGATAGTAGACATGAAGACAAACATTATTAAATAGGAAACCATGGAGCGAAAACGTCTTCTGTAGGAGCTAGGGGCCATTAAAGTTTCAGGTCCAAAACAACAAACGATGATAAAAACGGAAAAAAGTTCTATTCGTTTGCGGTTTTCGCTAAAATCATTCTTTATATCACGATTTTCTTCAAAAATTTTTTTAAAGGTTACGTTCAAAAATTATCGATAGAGGGTGCTTTAGACTTTAGAGTAACGAACAACTACTTTTTACCGTTATTTTTTGTATGGGGTTAATTTTATTCTAAAGTTTAGACTTTAACTTACATTTTAAGCATAAAATCGAAAACATTAGG
Organism: Maratus michaelseni; assembly: GCA_963931845.1. Taxonomy (NCBI): domain Eukaryota; kingdom Metazoa; phylum Arthropoda; class Arachnida; order Araneae; family Salticidae; genus Maratus; species Maratus michaelseni. The sequence continues at coordinate 24,794,413 of OZ007589.1, read as the reverse complement.
ATCGGGTAACTAGCGAAAATTGAACTGTGAACAGAGGTGGGGGGGAGGAGGATTTTAAATGCTCATAAACATTGAACAAACTAATCGATTTTGTTGCAGTTTGCGTGTAGTCATTTATTTGGTAATTATTTTATTCAAAATGACGTACAGCTTCGGTGTCCTCATTTTTGATAGAGAGCGATTCCGACACATCTCCGGCATTTCAATGGCATTACTCTCGGGTGGTCTACTACCACACCAACATACTTCCAGGAAGTGTTAGGGATGCAAAGACAACTCGGAATCACATAGAAATGTAACGTTGGAAATGCCTTTTTTGCGAGTTATGGTTAAAAGAAGCAGAAAAAAATCAACAGAAAGACGCAGAGAAACAGCAACATGTTAAAGTGACAGAAAACAGTTTATTTAAAGGTTTTACTACAAAAGGTGTTTGAAATTACGACCAGATGTAGTCCGGCAAGCTTGACAACGACGGTAGATGGCGCTGCGGTTTCCTTGTGGTAGGTGGCGCTGAACGGTAAGGCGCGTGAACAGCGATCATGCTGAAGTGATAATTAGCGAACCGATTTAAAATGCAGTAGGATGGAGTATTCAAACGATGAACTGGTCGACATGTTGCTCGTATATGGAGCTGCGGAGTGTAACAGACACGCCGCTCTGAGGTTGTACAAGGAGCGTTTTCCGCATAGGCGTGCACCCCATCATATGACATTTTCAAGTGTCAATAGAATGCTTCGTGAGACTGGTTCTTTATCGAAAATTAAGATGAATCGATAACGAACAATCACGCTGTACAATGAGGAACAAGTGTTAAGTATCGTAGAAGTCCATCCAAGCAACAGTACTCGTGCTATAAGCTAACAGGTGGGGTTTTCGAACACCTCTGTCTGGAAGATACTATCGAAAACAGAATGAGCCCATACCATCTGTAAAGCTTGCATGAATTATACCCTGAATATTATCCACATAGGAAGACGTTTGCTGAATGTTATTTGCAACAGATTGCAGCAGACAACACATTTGTGACGTCTGTATTGTTTACGGATGAAGCAACTTTTACAAGAGAGGAGCCTGCAATAAACATAATGCCCTTATTTGGGATTTAGCGAACCCCCATGTTACGAGACCATGTGCTGCTCAAAAGCGTTTTTCTAACAATGTTTGGGCCGTCATTTATGGGGACTACCTTATTGGAGCATACATTTTACCCTACCGTTTGGACGGAAGGACTTACTTGATATTCCTACAACAAGTTCTATCGGAACTTCTCGAAGAAGCACATGTTCCTCATTCGTTGCGCCGCTGTATGTGGTTCAAGCACGATGGGGCTCCTCCACATTATACCAATGACGTTCGCCGACACCTTAACGTAACATTTGGAAAGCAGTGGATGGGTCGTGGTGTCCCGTTTCATTGGCCTGCCAGATCGCCGGATCTATCATGTATGGACTTCTTCTGGTGGGGTCAAATGAAAAGTTGGGTGTATGAGACTACCGTGCCTTCAGTTGAAGACCTCGCGGCTCGTATTTATGTAGCTGACAGAAAGCTATTAGAAATGCCAGGAATCTTCCAGAGAGTGAGGAATCCCATGAAACGCCGCTGTCAAGCTTGCTGGACTACTCCTGGTCGTAATTTCGAAAACCTTTTGTAGTAAAACCTTTAAATAAACTGTTTTCTGTCACATTAATGTGTTGCTGTTTCTCTGCTTCTTTCTGTTGATTTTTTGTCTGCTTCTTTTAACCCTGGAATGCTACCCTTTGAAAAATTTAGGGGAATGATAACCATTCGTCTCCCTGACGAAATGTGGGTACGCGTGCTTAAATTCAATTTTGAAAGCTAATTAGAATAAATGTATACTACCTGCAGGGGGTTTTATCACTCTCGATCTACAAGTAAGCAAGAAATCACAATTTATTTGTTTTCAAAAAAATCTGCACACATGTTACCTGATGGTCACCAAACACTGCTCTGGAACACGTTAGACAAAAGTTGCGCATCATTCTGCGCAAATTGTACGGGCAAAATGCAAAATTTTTCCTTTCTTTTGCATTCAGATTGTTCGAGTTTTTGAATGTTCATATCCAATTTCAAAAGTTCACTTATAATTGTCCTTGTTGATCGGGGCAATTTGATACATTGAGATACTTCTTCATCCACTGAGCAAGAAGATCTCCACTTAGCTTTATCGCGAACTTTTTTCTGGATAATGCTTTTTCGAATTGTTGAGCCATGTTATGCACATATATAACATGTGCATTAAATAAACTGATATTTATCATACCATAAAACACACAAAGAGGCCATCAGCGTGTTTTCCTACTACATGTCATGTTATTACATATCTGATTCAATGTGTCTGCGGCTCTTTTTGTGGAGTTAAAAAATTCTATGATTATTTCGAGCTGCTGACCTTTATTTACTTAATTGAGGCACAGATGACCATTTTGACTTATCTTTACCACTGAGCTGAATTTTGTCTGGATAAATTAGAGACGTCATATGACTCAAACATTTTCGAATTTTTTCCAACCACTTTTATTTGATACACTGCTGTTTTCAATTTTAGCCTCGTAATTTGACTTCCTATTTCCATCCTCCTGGGTTTGTTTTTCAAGAATTGTTTTTTCCTCATCTTTTTTGTCAAAAGATAATTCATAATTTTCATCTCCATTGCTATTTGTGATTTCGTCACTCTCAACTTCAATTAAATCTTTATTTTCTGATTTAGTCCTTGAAATAGAGTTTTCTTGATCACTTATTTCTTTTAATAGTTTCCAGATAGTCTCAGGTCTACCCCCAAACATTTTCTGCGATACAACGTTTTGATATGTCATGGCAGCACAGGAAAAAAAAACTAAGTCTGGTTCTCAAATGCAAACACTACTGCTAACCATTCGTCTGCGAGACGAATATTGTTCTGAAAACACCTTGTGCACAAATATTTCGGGAAAAAGGATTATCCTTAAATATAGTATCCAAGGTCAAATTAAGGTACTGAGTGGCACAACCCATTTCCTTTTTTGGGAGAGGCAGGACAAAGTTACTTGTTATGGGCTTCGTCCAGGAGACGAATGGATAGCATTCTAGGGTTAACCATAACTCGCAAAAAAAGGCATTTCCAACGTTACATTTCTATGTGATTCCGAGTTGTCTTTGCATCCCTACCATTTCATGGAAGTATGTTGGTGTGGTAGTAGAACACCCGGGAGTAATGTCATTGAAATGTCGGAGATGTGTCGGAATCGCCCTCTATCAAAAATGAGGACACCGAAGCTGTACGTCATTTTGAATAAAATAATTACCAAGGGAATGACCTACACGGAAACCGCAACAAAATCGATTAGTTTGTTCAATGTTTATGAGCGTTTAAAATCCTCCTCCCCCTCTGTTCACAGTTCAATTTTCGCAAGTTACCTGATCACAATGTTTTCCATTTTGAGGTTAAAATTTAAGTTAAAGTCTAAACTTTAGACTAACTGTAACCCCATACAAAAAATAACGGTTAAAAGTAGTTGTTCGTTACTCTAAAGTCTAAAGCACCCTGTATCGAGAGTCTTTGAGCGTAACCTTTAAAAAATTTTTTGATGAAAGTCGTGATATAAAGAATGATTTTAGCGAAAACCGCAAACGATTCGACCCATTTTTCCGTTTTTTATGATCGTTTGATATTTTGGACCTTAAACTTTAATGGCCCCTATCTCCTACAGAAGAAGTTTGCGCCCCATGGTTTTCTATTTAATAATGTTTGTCTTCATGTATACTATCACCCATCAAAGTTTTTCGTTCTGGTAGTGAAACACCCTGTATTCTGTAGAAACTATTCCTGACGCATTATTGACGTACGAGGACGTGTGTACAGCAACTTGTGACGAAAAGGTAATATAAAAAAAAATTAGCGCTGTCCAAAACGTATTTTATATTCAAACTTTTAAATGGACGCATGAAAACAGGAACAACGAGGCGTAGTAACATTCTTTACAGCAGAAGGATCTGGAAAAACGGCAATACATAGGCGAATGTCTATTATTTACGGAAAACATTGCATATGTCTCTTTCCTGAGTGAAGGTGTGGTGCAAGCGTTTTCGCGAAGGCCGAATATCGCTAACAGATGACGAACGACCTGGCGCTCCAAATGGTGTTAGTGATGACATTGTCGCTAAATTGGATGACATGATTCGGGAGGAAAAGTGCAGGAGGAAATACGAAATTGTTTCTTCCAGAAACCGAAGACCTTCTATGAGAGGGTAATATCTTGTCAAGTTTCACAGTAAGAAAAATGCTTAAACCATTAGGGTGAATAGTTTTGAATAAAATCAACTGCTGTTGTCACAGGTGGTCATGGCTCGGTTTTCATTGAATGTACCTCATAGTAGATGAAGTACTGTGGTACTGTCCAACATGGCATCACACTAGAAATTTCATACAGAAATATTTCCCATTTTAATCTCCGAATATTTACGATTAAATATGGTAGTGATTTTTGTAAGAAATTTCTGATGGCACGCGGATGCAGGTTAGAAAGCCCTGCCATATGACATGCGAAGATATCATTAAAATACTATTTTTAATTTTACATCTACCAAAGCACAACTATTGTTAATTTTCTTTTTAATATATGGTAACAAGTTTTATTTCATAACTGGGGATAAACGATTTCTGAATACTTGTTCATCATATCCATTGTACTTTTAACTCGTTGACGGACACTTGCGGCTATAGCCGTCAAAGCGAAGTTCAGAATGTGGCATGACGGCTATAGCCGCCCAAAACGAAACGGTCGATTTAGACACTACGGCTATAGCAGCACAAATGTGCATTTACCGGCCTACAAGTAGAAGCCCAGTGTCATGTTTTGGAAACAATTTTTCAGGTTGAAGTTCGTTTTCCACCTGTTATACGAGTTGCAGCTTCAGTATGCACGTGCAGGGTGGCTAGTGGTGAGGGAAAAATACAGTAAAAAATTAAAATTACCAGTATATGCTTATGATCGAATAATCAAGATAAATTTTTCTATAAGAATATACTGGTGCTTATCACTTTTTTTTTTACTGTATTTTTCCCTGACCACTAGCCACCTTGAAGTGGTTGTGAAGGGAGTAGTGCAACCTAATTAAAGGTGCTGAATTAATCAAAATTAAGTTTATTTAAGCAGAAAGAGTAAAACTATACTTCTAATATTCTAAAAATTACAAAAACATATAGTGTCAATTTTGGAACTTTTTCCTACTGTCCGTCAATGTGTTAAAAGGAAATATTTTTTTCTTTCAGTTAACGTAATTTGTACTACTACTTTATTTATTTTTTAGAAAAGCCTTTTTTACATACGTGTTTCTTAAATTCAAAAGAGCGATGGAGTTTTATAAATATTTTAAATATAACCGAAAGTTTCTTGACAAAATATATTTCAAAATTGTATCTCTTTTGAGTAAGCACTTTTGCTTAACAATCGTGACCTAGAATTTATGTGGAAAGACACAATACGCAACTGTTTCGAAATATTTTGAAAAATGAAATATTCTTATTGTTTTTGTGATAAATATATGAGAAATGGATGCAATATTTTACTTAAAGGATTTCTATCTTTTACTCTTATTCATATTTATATGAAAGCATTCAACAAATAGACAATATAAATTCTTTGAAATATAGTGTATATTTTACACAATTCATTGCATTATATATTAGAAATATTGTACACCACGTATTTAATTTTTCTGAGTTATTGTTTGTTTTATTAAATAAATTAATTAAATTTGAACTTTACGGCATTTTAATTTAATTTCTCAACAATTGCATTTAAAGTTCAATAACAACTGCAAGAATATTAACGATATACCTAGCTTTTATTACCAAAATTTCAAGAAATCATTTGAAATGATATAAACAATATCAGGCTTTTACTGTAAGAAAATATTAAGTAAGTTAATTTTAATTGAAAAATAAATTGACAAAAAAACAAGCGTTAGTTTCCACAAGTTACAAATGTGTAATTAGAATACGGAATTGAACGTGTATCGCTTCTCTCGACAGAATTGCTCTAAATATCTATCTTCCCGTTTAATTGATATCTTTAAATTCTTCCTATATCCCAATCTGTTCTTACTCTCGCTTGATGCTATTATATATTCTTCTTTTCTTCCGACTATCCACGAATAATATACAGTTGGTCAACAATTTTCAAAGCCTGGACAACACTCCAACATTTTACTTCCACTTTTTTGTTGAATTGAAGTGATCTTCTCGCCAAAGAATTAGTGTAATCCTCAAACTATCGGGACAGTGGGTTGGTAGCTAGGCTCAGATTGACATGGATATACGGGACTAAGCATCCTCCAAGTATTATCAATATTTTTTTCATTTTAACCGTCTCTTAATATAAACTCAAGATATCTGTCATAAATAAAAAAAAAACAATTAGTAAAATAATCGTAAAATAATAATAAACATGTAATTTGGTTCCCAAAAATTTTATTCAAACATTACTGGTTATTAACTCCTATTCTGTATCATCGTTTCTCTTGTCATTTCTGTTCTATATTCCTTTTTTATTCAAGTTGTTTACGTAGTTACTCTGTCACACATAGTTCTTCAGTAGTTCTTAGTTTCTTCAGTAATCTTTGCGGCCAAAATTAGTTTTCTTTGTTTGTTTCAGTCAATTATAAATATATATATGTTTCATAAGAGAAAAATATTTTTGTATTAAAAAAAAAACAGCCTAAAATATCAGTTAACAATATAACTAAACAAATAAATTTTATTTACAACTAGCAACCTACGCCCGTTGCGCTGGTCGGTTTCTACAAATGAACCTTGAATCAAACGAAATATATCGTTTAATTTGACCTTGTATTTGAAAGCAATCTGTATATTTACCTGGAATATCCTTCCACATTACTGAAAAATGACGCCATTGCGCTATTATATTTTCTAACGTGCAGTCAAAATTTTAGCTGTTAAGGGCCAACTCTGTTATTTGGTCATTTACAGTTAGGGTTTGCTAAAGAATGATAAAACTATATGCAATATACTAAAACCATCACTAAAAATTGTCGAACTAACAATGCAAAAAAAAAAAAACTAACAAAATCCATTCAGTAGAAGTTTTTTTTTATAAAGGCTAATCTTTGATAATCGGGTTCATCTAATTATAGAACTTTTCCACTTAATTCTAAAACTAACAGAACGATATAAAATATACTAAAACCATCCTTATAAATTATCTACTTAACAATGCAAGTCGCAAAAAATACGCCCAGTAAAAACTTTTAAAAAGGCTAATCTTTCGGAATCGGATTCACCTGACTATATAACCTTCACACATAACTGTTTGACTAAGCAACGTAAAACAATATGTAGTACATTAAAACCATTTCTAAGCTTCTAACTAACAATACAATTCTCATCAAAATCCGTCCAGTAGAACTTTTCAGAAGGCTAATCTTTCATAATCGGAATAAAATATTGAAAAGGCTAATATTTGATTTAAAAAAATGGTCACCCGATTTTCGAATTTCCCCCTATAATTCTAGAACTAAGCAACGTAGAATGATATGTTATATAATAAAACTTTCCCTAGAAAATTATCTAACAGTGTAGGTTCCATCGAAATCCATTCGGCAAAATCTTTTATAAAGGCTAATATTTCATAATCGGATTGATCTGATTATAGAACTTCCCAGAATAATTCTATAACTAAACTACGTATAACGATATGTTATACAATAAAACCTTCACTGAAAAATTATCTTACATTTTAAGTTCTACGAAAATCCATTCAGCAGAAATCGAGTTATAATCAGCCGGAACGAAATTTCATATATGTAGAAGTAAATAGAAGTATATTGCCATTAATATAGTTTACATTTGAATAAAAAAAAGGTACTTTTCTGTTAGCCGGGTGCCAGTGATATATGTATATATATGTGCATATATTCATTCATATAAGTGTATATATATATGTATATACATGTATTTGTGTAGATATGTGTATATATATATATATATATCACTGGCGCCCGGCTAACCGAAAAGTACCAAAAAAAAGAAAAAAAAGAAATACTACAAAAATGCAGTCGTACACTTAAAAAAAACACCTTTTGGCTTAAAATCTCTCATCAAAACTGTTTTCCCTTTGTTTCTTTTCTTTCTTTTTTTAAAAAATAAAATTAGTAACAGTTTTTTCTTTTATTTTTCCAGATGTATAGCCATTTCAGTTCTTTCTGCAACAAAAAGAGACACCTATTGGCTTAAAATCAAATTGCTTGGGGTCATAAGTAAAATCAAAATCGCCAAAAACAAAAGATACATCGCCAAATATTGTTTCAATATAGAAATCGTGCCCCTTGGATAATTTTTTAAGAATTACGAACATTCCCAATCATGCTTAAATTAAATATTTTCGTTTTATAATATTATATTTATTTATTATATTTTTACTATATTTTATTATATTTTAAATTGGCTTTCTCGTTGTCAAACAGTTTTTCTTTTAATTTTCGACATGTATAGCCTTTTCATTTCTTTCTGCAACAGTAATGATCGCCAAAAAATTAGCAATGGTAACCTGTTCGGCCAAAATAACAGAACTTTCTATAATAATTCTATAACTAATATACATAGAACGTTGTGTTACATACTAAAACCTTCCCTGAAAAATTATCTCTCGAGCAGTGTAAGTTCCATTAAAATCCATTCGGCAGAACTCGAGTTATAAAGGAACGGAACGAAATTTCCGTTTGTGTTTTATATAGTAGATGTGAACATGATAAAAGAGGTTGGTTGGTTTGTTACCTGGTTTTAATGACCTAGAGTCCAAATTTGAACACGCTGCGGCAAACGCAAACCAAAATATACAGATATAAAGAAAAGAAAAGCATAGATTATAGAGTTGAGTATAGAGTTGAGTATAGAGTTGAATGGTAAATAACATAAAAACAACATACAAAGATTATATGATAAACAAACTTATCTGGATTGGGTACACATTTAGTGTGACAATTAAACGTGCGAGATATTAAAAAAATAAGTTAGAACAAATGTACAAATAAAATAATTTTGTTGATAAAAGTGATGAGAAAAAATGAGAAATATAATGATAAAATCCCACCTGTTTTGAAAACATAAATATATTATGATTGATTTTTTTCACTAATAAGGTATCAAATAAAGTGAAGCCACTTTGAAGTAGTCCCTGTATAAATGGATTGGAGGTCTTATTGCAGGACTATCCCTTTAAAATATGGTTAATGGTAAGTTCAATAAAATAATAATGTGGCCACATGGAGCTGGATCCCCAGTGGCGTAGCGTCAGGGGGGTGGCAATCATTTTACTACCAGCATAATTATATACTACATTTGTCCTTAATTAATCTTTGAACGGTAAGGCCAAATATAGTATATAAAAATACTGGTAGTAAAGTGATCCTGCCGCTCTTGACGCTACGCCTCTGTGGATCTCACACACAAAATAAAGATGTTCATGAATATCTCTTGATCTATAAGCAGACGTTTCTGGAGTACATCATATATCCTTGATGAATTGGAGAGTTAAACGGATATTACCGGTTTTATAGAGTGCAACTTACTGTAAAGTTCTGATAAAAGAATAATTCCAACGAATAAGAAATCTCCTTGATCATAAGTTACTTAAATTTCATATGCTCTAGATACAGGGTGGCAATTATTGAACTATATGAAATTAAACCGCCATAACTTCTGAACGGTTTGTGTGATGAAGTTCAAACTTCGTGGTTGGCCGCAGGGCATGATGGGAATTAGTATGCGCGAGCGCATGCAACTTGTTGTTGTCGGCCATTTGCAAGTAAAAATGACACGGTACAGCGTGCCTGAGCGCATTTCGAGATCGAAAAGTCTCTCCACACTCAATGGGTGGCTGTGTGGTGTGCAATGGCCAGTCACGGAATAATTGGTCCGATATTCGTTGACGGCACGGTGACTACTGAGTGATACGTGAAGGTTTTGGAAAATGGTTTCATTCCCATTATTCAAAGTCACTCTGATTTCGACAAGAAGTGGTTCATGCAAGACGGAACTTGACCCCATCGGACCAAGAAAGTGTTTAATGTCATGGAGTAGCATTTTGAGAACCGCATTCTGGCTCTGAGGTGCCCAGAGGCCACTGGAATGGGACTCGTTTGGCCGCCATATTCTCCGGATCTGAACACATGTGACTCATTTTTATGGGGCTACATTAAAGACAATGTGTACAGAAATAACCCTAAAACCATTGCTGAGCTGAAAACTGCCATTCAGGAGGTCATCGACAGCATCTATGTTCCGACACTTCAGCGGGTCATGCAGAATTTTGCTATTCGTCTGTGCCACATAATAGCCAATGATGGCAACCATATCGAACATGTCATAACCTAAATCCGAATATCTTTAGTGACGTTTACATGCTGAATAAAGTTTGTGCACTCAGTAATTTTTTAAATAATTTACGTTTTATTTCATATAGTTCAATAATTGTCCACCCTGTACATCGTGTCGCCGTGTACACCAAAGTTCTATCTATCATTCAAAAATCGTTAGAATTTCATTCTAGACAAAAAGTATTGCAAGATAAATCCTCTGAAACTATTTATCTCTTGAAGAATTAAATGCAAAATTTTGTTGGTGTACGAGGCGGCCGTAATTAAACTTATTACACTCACTTTGTTCTGCAGGGCGATTAAATTGCCATAATGGAATAAGATTTTGCAAAATGATTAAACAAGACGGCAGGTGAAGGATTCCACGAAAAAATGAGTTCCAGAATTCACTGTTATAGTAATATGTGGATTTTTTTTGTTTCTGCGGAATCCTTCGTTTCCGGTTTTGTACATTCAACTTAGAAAAATTTTCCCCCTTCTGGTTTTTAGATCGCGCTACAGAACATGCTGAAAGCTATCAGTTTAAATATGTCCAACCTATGGAGGTATTCAATCATTCTTTCTTTTTTTACGTTTAGTCAAAACATCATATACCCTAACGCCTAAACTATACAAAATATTGTTACACAACTTACACTTCCGATTTCAGAAATATCATAAAATTATTTTTATTTTATAAAGGAATTGAAATTTTTATTCGCTAAAATAACTTTAGAATTAAACTCTTACGTACTTAAGCATATACAGAAATTATAAGAAAATGCAATTGAAACTACTTGAAAGGTCACGCGTGAAAAGCTGTAGTTTTTGATACTACCGTAATTTCGCGGGTATACGCCGCACCTCAGACAATTCGATTTCCTACCAGAATTCATTTTAAATAAAATGTGACTTATTTCTGCTTAGCACTTATTCGACTTCGTATTTTCAATAAAATTTCCGGTTTGAAAAAGACTTAACTAAGGTGCGGCGAATACGCGCGAAATTACGGTATTTAATAAAAAAAACTTTTCATAACTTTCAACATTTATCATGGACACTCTGAATTACACGTTTTAGATGAAGTATACAGATTATAGATGATATTATAAAGTACTATATTGTAAGTTTTCATAAATTTGTTTTTTTAAGAATATTGCTAAATTTGGAATTTCAACATTGGTAAATTATGGGGACAAAGTAGAAAGCTAAAAACTGAAGAAATTAACCAGTTGAAACTGTAAGCATGAGAGCCTAATTTAATAGAAATTTAAAAGTAATTATGATTGTGCTCATGACTCTTTTATGTTAACTGATTAAACGGTTTCTTCTTTAATATAATGTAGAATCCAATGGGTTCAGAATTTTAATCAGAAATAATTAGCAATGACACACAAAATTTCTCTTCGGGAAGGAATTGATGAGCGAACCAATGACACTTTATATTGTGCGTGCAATGATAAAATTAAATGTTTTTTAATGTGTTCATAAACAATGTATTTAATTTATATGTTATTAGTATTTTATTTGCTAATTCACGATATATATATTTTTAAAAAATCTAAAGAATTAGCAAAAAATACTATAAAATAAATTGCAATAAATTAGAATTATAAAAAACTTACAAAAACAATGTTAATAACAGATAAAATAATAATGTTATACATCTTTCAGACTCTTTATATAAAACTTGCATACTTTATTGATATTAAACCATAACATTAAAAAGTTAACGTCATAAAGTATTTTGCATTTCAATAACGTTCAATAAAGCAAAAATCCTTCAAATGATAATCGATATATAAATTTAGCAAAGTACTTGTGAGATGTCATTTAATATCTTTCAGTATTGATAATCTTTATTTCACTTAATAATGTATCGATGATCATCATTCATTATAACTCTAAAGCACTGAACAACAGTACGTAATTTTAGTTTTTGAATATTCATTTTACTGTGCAAATAACAATTTAATTACTCATAAATGCATCATGAATTATTAATAAGTAGAACGACACAGATAAACTGCAATTTTAATCTAATTATATAATTTTGTGATTAACTTCCTGCTATTACTAATATATATTTAAAGGTAAAATAACGATATATGAAAATAAGAAACAATAAAACGATTTTCAACGTAGCGATGGTGCATAGATTAATAATATTTGGATAATGTCATTAAAAGTTTAAGTATCATACAAGACATAAAATCATTTTTGTCTCAATAATTCTCAATTAAGTGTCACTATACCCCATAATTGATAATCGATATATAAGAATTAGCAAATTATTGATGCTTTGAGAATGATATGTTATCGTATTGATATCCTTTATATCGGATAATTACATTTCCATCATAATTAAAACATCAAACTGCAACACATAATTCTAGCTGTAAATATGCGTCAAATAAGGTCTGTCAAACGGGGCCTTTTTTATAATTTTCATGTCGCCATTTCAAATATTTCATGTTACTTGATTTTTTTAAAAATGAAAATCCATTTATAGGTAGCTTTCTGTAACCCCTTAAAAGGCGGTGGCATATAATATAAACCATTTAATTTTAATCCCGAAATACCTCCAGGGCACCAGGATTTTGAAATAAAAATCTGTTTCCATAATATACGTACACGATGAAAATCTGTGTGTGTGTATTATTTGTTTTCAAATAAATTTATTCGCAAATCATTCAATCATTAAATCTCTCTGTTGTGAGAAAATAAATTTTGGAACGCTAAAGAACGCCGGATCGCTTGCAGTATACCGGCGATCACTTCTGCGCATGACCGGGGATCTCCATTTTTCAAGCAGACGAAGGGAGAACTTTTGCAGATTCTCACATTATCCTCACATTATTCTATACACTCCTCTTATTACAATAAATATAATTCAGGAGAAAAAAATTACAACGCAACTGAAAACATACTTTCCAGAATTACCATCGATACACGACAATGCATGCGGTTTTTATGCGTAGCCCCAGACATGAATTTAGGTATAAACTTCAAAAGTCTCTCAGTATGCTAAATTTAGTTCAGCTAGAAAATGCATAACTCAATTAGAAAACTTTCTTAATCAATTTTGATCATGCACAGTAATGCTCACGAATGATTTTGTGTAGTCTTGTATACAATCAGATGATAACTGATTGTATAAATAATAGAAATATATACACACCGTAGTGTGCGAAACTTTAGTCAAACATAAAAATACATACTACGTCTGAAAACGAGCAGCTTTTATCGCCGATAGACAGTACTGAAATTTAAATCTTTTATTTGTCCCCGCAAGGATTGTACTAGTAGCCAGGGTTGTAGTCCAGAGGCACTGGTTACTACTATTTGAAGGAAACAGTTTTCGCCTTGTTTAATCGCAGACTTTTCAGCGATAAACAAGGCAATTTTTTCTTAAAACAATTGTGGTATGAAGAGCATTTGACACCCCTCCCCCCGTAACTATGCCACTGGTCCTCCAAAATGAACAATAATCGTTATGGACGTTATTTTCTTGAGTAATTTTCTTTTAGAGGAACTTAATAAGGTGTATAAATTTAATTATGGCTGTTCTCATATCAAAACTGCCTACTTTATGACAAATTTTTAAAATCATTTTTGTTCGGAAACGAATGCAATTGGCAGGTGTTCTTATTCACAAATTTTGTAATGGAAAGACATTTTCATTTTTTGCTAAACACAACAGATCTTTTAGAAAAAACTGTCAACGTCAGCGTTTTGAAAAGATTTCCTGACGCGACCGCCAGATAAGTGCAAAAAACGTATCGCCACGTCACTAGAAACTGTTATAACTCGACAAATAATTTATTTATAAAAAAAAGGAAGGAAGAAAACAAATTTCGATTCCAAATCCCTTCAATAGTCATCCCTGCAAATTTTTATGACTTTGCGTTTAAATACGACTCAGAAAGTTTAGCGTTGTTGAGCAAGTCATGTGAGAACAACCCTATGTTTGAAATAGTGTATTATTTATTTATGGTACAAACAATTTTTGGGTAATTTTCCGTTATACCAACGCCACGCCAAAATGTAGGCTAATGCGTCATTTAATATAACCCTGGCCGTGCAAAGGATTTTTATTACAAAACGTGCTAAACACTGTGATTTGCTTATTTATTTAACTTGACTCATTATTATTATTATTATTATTATTTAATCATAAACTCGTAAAACATCTTAATTCAGTCTTTTTTTCGACTCGAAAATACTTATTATTAAGTTATAACTTACATTTATTGCTGACTCTAAGATTACATTTGGCAGTACACTGATGATCAGAGAAATGCAATAAAATGTTTCAGGACTTTGTAATTATACAGGGTGATTAGAAAATGAGTATACATTTGAAAAAATAATAATTCACGGAATAATGTAGGTACAGAGGTAGAAATTGACACACATGCTTGGAATGACATGGGGTTTTATTGTAACCACACAAAAAAAGATTAAAAAAATGTGGCCGACAGATGGCACTGAACAACAAAACGTCAGTGACTCTGCCTGAGAATCGTGTATAAAAGGAGCTGTAATGAGAGCTATAATAAGATGCACCAGCAATCGCAGCATGTTGACGTTACCAGAAAAGGCAATGTTAGTGAAGCTCTACTATCAAAATGGGGAATCTGCCGCGATCCACCGACATCTATAGGCATGCTAAAAGACAACATCCAACGCCAATTTCTCACCATAACTACAGATATGCTGCACAGTGCTGTGCACAACATTGTCCCTCGGCTACAGCTATTGTTGCGGGATGACGGTGGACATGTTGAGTATTCGTTCTAAAGAGCATGGTCTTTGCTTTGTCATAATTTGTTATGCTAATTATTGCTTTTCTTTTCACACTAAGCGCCATCTGTTGGCCATTTTATGAACTTTTTGTGGATACAATAAAACCCCATATCATTCCAAGCATGTGTGTCAATTTTTACCTCTCTACCTACATTATTCCATGAATTATTAATTTTTCAAATGTTTACTCATTTTCTGATCACCCTGTATATAAAAAACTTTTTGAACGTCTTCATTCAAAAAATAAAATGCTAACTACAACGATAAGAGATATTTACAATTTCATGCTTGCAGTTTAAATTGAGTTTTATTTTATTAGTTTATTGTATAGTATTTGTTTGTTTGTTTATTTTCAGTATATATTTGCATTGATGTATTAAAATAGTCGCTAAAGTATGTAATTTTTAAATGTTATATTCTTAAATGCTCGCTTTCGTACCAAACATGTTATATAATTTTTTATTCAAATATTTCATTTCAGGTGAATGTAATTTTGCGTTAACTATTACACTTAGCTACAATGGTGTTGGTATAACTGAAAAGTAGCCAATTTTTCCCCGTACACCATTGTGTAACCAAATTCTTTTGAATGACCTTGTAAATGAATGATAAATTATTTGCCCATTATTCTACAGAAAACATTAGTGCACTTCATAAATGTATATAGATTACATTATGTTTGAAATAGTGTAACATAGTTAAAATGCACCGTAAAAGATTTTTTGCAATTGAGAATAATTTGAGGGATTCCTTTCAGTATCCCTGTAAACGGACTATGAATGCTACGCACTCCACTTTCAATAGAAAACATGGCATAGTAAATGTAAACGACATATATTAAATACTTGACAATCCGTGTATATTTATGGGAGTTAAACCAGGAACAAACGGCAGACAGCTCACAGAAAAATCTAATCCACAAACACTTTTCAACTACGTTTCAAATGATTAAAAACGAAAATCTGTACAAAGTATTCAAAATCTTGTCAGGAACTGAATAACAAACTGGAGTTATTATAAGAATATAAGAAAGAATTAACAGTCGTTTCAGACTTCAGTAAAAACAAAATCGTTAGCGAAAAATATATTCAGTGTAAAATATATAAAAACTCACCCTTTTAGTTGTGAAAGATATTAAAAAATAAAATTATGTGCTTGATAACAATTTCAAGAATCATTTATACCTATAGTTTACACCTTAAAGTAATTCTCGAAAAAGTATCACTTATTTTCATAAATCAACATAGATTATGAATGCTTTCTGACGGAGAAACCTTTTTTATGCAGTTAATAATCTCCACGTGCAGTGAACGATCGAAAGAACATGTTAAAAACCAGACCCCAATTATCTATAAGTACTTTAAGTGATAACCGCAGATGCATAACATAGTGAATAAAACCAGAGACTGTCGAAACCAATTAACTGTGAAATTCTGCAGACCTCCCTACTTCAACCTACAGCTAATATCCCGTGCGCGTGCACTGAACTTAATAACAATTCTCCCTCAGTTTCCAAAATGTATCCGAGCAGTTAAGACGCTCTTGTATATATATTACAAAATTTAATTTTTTTCCGCAATTATTCTATAAAATTTGTCCATTCAATAATATTCGGTATATAACCCAGCTTATTAAAATAATTCTCATTCTTAAAATAGCCTTTTACTATCCATATGTAAAGTCAATTTGTCCTAATCCACTTAATAATATTTATTCGAAAGTAGCTAGTCTAAAAATGGCGATAGCTTTTTTAATTTATTCTTTAAATAGAACATCTTTATTTTAATCCATTATTAAAATTCATTAGTATTATTCCCGTGTGGTCAAATTGCTATAACTTCTTTATTTAAATGCTAAAATATCGTATCTCTTAAAATATTCCGCTCAAAAAACCTTATTTCATAAAGTTATCCTATTATTAAATATCAAATGTCTATTAAAATATTTCCGAAAAACTTTAATTCTTTCTTTTTTTTCCCCTTTTATAAAGATTCATTTTCTTTTCTTCTTATTATTTTTATTACGTATTAAATTCGAAGTTTAGCTACAGCCTCAAAACAGATAAACTCGTTTGTTGATATGGCAGGCATCTGGTACGAGATTATGGAATATTCTGGAAGGGCGTAGAAAGTTTTTGGCGGTAAGGAAGTCATTTTACGACAAAATAAATCCACCGGAAATATTGATAAAGTTCCAAAAGAGACCTTTTGATTCGATAGAAGTGGGTCACGTGACGTATTCTGTATTATTACGCAAGCTAGTTTAAAAACGCGATCATCCTGATTCGGGAAGAATTTTTTGACGCTGGTGTTTGCTAAAAGAATCGGGACGGATTCTAGAAAATAATGGAACGTGGAGATTTTTTTTTGTTTAGCGTTGGCTAATAAGCATTTTCCCTGAAGAGATGTTTTTAACTGGAAATAAAATGTTCTTCGACTAAAAATATGGACTGACATTTCTTGTTGTTGTTGATGATACCACACGGCCGCATGATGCGAGCTAAAAGGGAAACCTATCACATAGCTAACCCTGTTTATCAGGAGCACGACTGCCTTTCTTCCCGGATTTGAACTTGGAAATACGACATATATATGATGTAATTATATCTCAAATATAATGTAAAATTGGAGCACCTATATGCAGTCTCCAAAACGCGATAAAAATGTACATATCTAGCCAAGAATTATAATATTATATTCAAAGGAAAATGGATCTACTTCTTATTTCACACAATGTTATTTTCTAATAATAATGTTTCTTACTATTCAAATACAGTGACACGACGATCATTCAAAGGGATAAATATCTGGATACACTGTGGATATTCTGTGCGCTAAAGGAAAATCTCAGGTAAGCCGAAACAATATTCTTTACCATTATCGAAAGATGAAAATGTATATTAAAATATGAATACTGATATAACAATTTATTAAGATAGAAAATTAATCATGCTACTGACGGTTCCCCTAACACTTTCACTGTCTGAAATGCTATGATTAACGGATGGGAGATTTGAATTTTAAATAATCGTTTTAACTATTATAGAATAATATATTGAATAGTTGAATATGATTATTTTCGGCTTTATTAACTCAAACATTTAAATAACGGGGATTTAAGTTATTCGCAATCGCCCAGTACTATAAACATGGTATAGCATAAAGATAATTCAAATTTCAACTAATATATGTTTAGGTTAACTGAGTTTTGTTATGAATATTCATGTGAAATTGATAAACTGAAATCTTGCTCTCATTAATAAAAGTTTCATTTCAAATAAACCCAATTGTAAGCGTGAACTGAATTTATGTATTGTTAAAATCTTCTAAAATAATATGCAGTAAACATATTTTTGCGTAAAAGTTATACATGATTCTTAAGAAAATGCATGACACTATATATATATATACGACAATGAATTAAATGTTGTCTATATTTCATTATAAACTTTCAAATTCTATAAATGTAAAACATGTATAAAATTAATGAAATGGTTTGCCACCAAATAAAAACCTGATCTATTTTTATTATTTCCGCTACTCTGAAATATAAATGAGAATCATTTATAAATAATATAATATAATCACTTGTTAACTTTAAATTAAAGTCCCATAATGCTTAAAGTGATAAAAATACAGAATATTACATTTTCTGTTTGTCATTCCTATATACAATACAGTACTATATAGGAATGACAAACAGAAAATTTAAAACAAGAATAAAAGAACATATGGCAGACATCAAACATGACAGAAGAACCACTGCTTTAGCCAGAAAATATAGTAAGGAGCAGTTGCAAATAGATTTCAATAATAGTAAAATAATTTTTCAATCAAGGGCTTATTTCCCATCCATTATCCGTGAATCTATAGAAATATATTTGCGAAAAGATTGCATTTGTAACGAAACCGTTTCCTTTGAATTTGTTAAAATTTGGCACGAGATGATTGATAAATGGAAAAGCAATAAAAATAAAAATAAATAAGAATTTGTTCACGTTTCCCAGTTTTAGCCAAATTAAGCACCTTCTAACTTTGGACATGCGATCTCGTGGTATATGTTTTACTATTTTCAAATATGCGAGAATTTTTGTATTTATCATTAAGATCTGAAGATGTTACCGATAGTTGTGAATGAAACATATGTAATCTACATTAAAAAACAGGTATTTTAAATATTCTGTGTTATTTTTATCACTTTACGCATTATGGGACTTTAATTTAGAGAATCATTTATTTTGCTTTTAAGCCGTACGTTGAACAATACCAATGCA
Source organism: Maratus michaelseni (assembly GCA_963931845.1). Lineage (NCBI taxonomy): Eukaryota > Metazoa > Arthropoda > Arachnida > Araneae > Salticidae > Maratus > Maratus michaelseni. The sequence goes on along the minus strand of OZ007589.1, from coordinate 24,774,960 downwards.
TGTTTTAGATTTTAAATAGTCATATTTGTGAGAAGTATGCTTTGTCATCCTGATAATTACAGTTTTCATAAAAGTAAAAGTTTAAAGACTTAAAGTGAGTCGGTGCCCTCTCAAAAATGTTTTACTAATATATATATTTTTAAACTGATTTACTTAAATTATCTTTTTAACTGTCTTAATGAAATGGTTAAACAAAATGAATTGCAGAACAGAAAAATAATAACTTGGCTCGATTTAGTAAAATTTAACTTTTTAACACTTTTCAACATAGTTGAGAAGTGTTTATGAATTCGGTTTGTCTGGCCGTCCGCCGTCTGTCGATTCTCTAACTCGCGTAGATATACTCGGATTGCCATGCAATTGATATATGTTATTTACATATGTAATGACATGTATTTTTATTGAAAATTAAGTATGTACTGTCTGTCGATCACAAGAAAAGCTCTCGCCAAGAAGTCTGGTTAGTGGCTGTCGCTATAGTATAAGACCTGTTCATTTCGAATAGGGGTTACTGGTGTGAGGAATTGGCGGAATAAAAGGTTACCTCAAGTCATTCTTCTTCTCGGATTTACAGCAGTTGCACACATTATCTTATTTTAGATTTAATTTTGCTTTTAAAATTATTTGTTCCCATTTGTTTAAATAATTTTGCTAATTTGTTAAACTGGGAAGACGCCCTTTTAGTTTAGGAAAGGTGAATTCTTGAAATCACAAGCACGTAAAATCGTATATAATGTTGCGGAATTTTGCTCCAGTGAAGCTACATCTAAATCTGTATTAATTCCGCTTCCACAAGCTCTGAAAAGGGATTCTCGAGCAAGTGGAGTTTCTGAAGCTACAATAAAATAAAATAAGAAATGAAGTTTCAGCATTGGGTTCATGAACAGTTTTGAAATCACCTGGTAAACATCGTAAAAGACCTAGTGAGCGAAACTGCGAAATAGACGACTTTGACAAGTGTGTTATACGTCAAACGATTCGAGATTTTTATGTAGGAGAAAAAAAAGTACCATCTCTCAGAAAATTATTCCCGTGTAGAAAGAAAAAAAAATGGATTTCCGTGGAAAAGAGACACATTGTTGCAAAGTCTTACATTCAATGAATTTTCGATGGAAAAGTGCGTGAATAAACGAAAAGTTCTCATAGAAAGGCAAGATATTTTTTTTTTTTGAGACACAAATAGTTGAGAGAAATGAGAGGTCATATGAAAGCTGTACGACCGATTGTCTATATTGATGAAACTTTTGTCGATTGCAACTTGACATTTAAGAAATGTTGGCACGACGGCGCAGTTTTGGGAATTACAGGAAATGTTAATGTGAAAAATAGACTTATAGTTGTTCACGCTGGATGATCAACAGGTTTTCTTACGGATGCTCAACTAGTATATAAAGCATCGACAAGAAGCGGTGACTATCACGGGCAAGTGAACTACGAAAAATTCAAGAAATGGGTGTGGGAGAAACCTCTTCCAAATTTGCAACCGAACAGTGTCGTATGTATGGATAATGCTCCGTATCATACGACTATTGAAAACCGCACTCTTACATTCTACAAAAAAAAAGTTATGATAGACAGGCTTAAAAACAACAAGATAATAATAACTGAATTTCGGTCTTTGTATTAATCACTTAAAGCCATTGATAATAATTAATGGCTATGAAAATATTAGTTTTGAAACAATTATTTTAGTTAAGTTAATTTCATTTTTACTGTAATAAATTTCATGATTAATTCATATTGATTCATATTTTATTTTCATTTGCAAAATTTAAATATTATCATATAATTAATATATGAAACAGTTTTCTTTCTCTCGATGAATCGATTTGAGTAATTACAAAAAAATTAAAAAATTAAAATGTAATAATAATAATAATAACATTGCCAACACTCCCTCAATGCGCTCAGTAAACCAATGTTAATGGCGATCTTCTGGCTTCCCCTGTCGAAAATGTAGCGAGTCTTGTTTCCAAGGCAACAGATAGCACAGACGTCTTGGCGAGAGCTGCTCTTGTCATTGACATACAGTACAAGTTATACATCGTTTAAAGTTATCTCAAAATAATGCTGTTACATTATAGTCTATTGGAAAAAATGCTTTGCAGTGTATTTTATTTATGTTATAATATTTCAAATATATTGATATTCATATACATCACTGAAGTGTTCTACCTGATGCTTACTATAGAATATGGTACGTGTAGTACTTATAATTATTTTACAGGGAAACTCAAAAGATATACTCTATATTATAGTCTATAGGGAAAAATCGTTTGTGCTGTATTTTAATCATGTTAAGCTATTACAAATATAAATAGAATTAATATCAATTTGTGAGGTTCACTAAAACGTGCTTTCAGTAAAATATGGAGTGTAAAGCATTTATCATTCATTTACAGGCCACACAAAATTATTCGGTTAAATAATGGGTTTACGGAGAAAAACTGCTTTCAGTTTATTTTAATTAAGTTACACTATTTCAAATATAAGGAAATTTATATACATTACTAAGGCTTACTACAAGATACTTTTTATATAATATGATGTGCATCGTATTTATTGTTCATTTACAGAGACATTTCGATGTATTGTCAGTAAGCAATAATTGCTGAAAGTGCGATTTCAGTTATGTATGCTCTTGACTAAATTTCTTCATACTATGTAGTATGTATAAATGCTATAAATCATATACAGCGCAACACAAAAGAATTTGTTAGCAATACTATATAACTGCGTAAATTACTTAACGTTTTTTTTTTTTTTTTTTTTTTTTTTTTTTTTTTTTTTTAATCCAGTTATGTTTTTTGAACATGAGATATATTTAGTATACTAAGAGATATTTGTTGAATATAAATAAAATCATATACAGGGTCACGCAAATAACTGGAATTATGGCCGCTGATGGAAGTGTGATTTCAGGAGTTTACAGCTTGATTTTGCCTGAATTAAACTTCACCTTAATATAGGGCGTGTATAAAAATCGTATGGTAACATACAGGGTTGTACAAAAGAGTTCAAATATGTTTCTGACTATTGGCAGAAACTGCTGAAGGTGAATTTTCAACTGTGTTATGTGTTTTCTTACTAAACGTAAATTTAGTGTACTATATAGAAAATATACAAATCTATAGATTATATACAGGATTGCACAAAACATTTGGAGTACTTTTCTGGCTATGGTCTGTAATTGCTGAAATCAGGTTTTTGTGTTTTCTAAAATGTTTACTTAGGTATCTTATTTACATTATTGAACAGCGAAGGTTACTTAAAATATTTTGGAAGTATTGGAAAGTGTTTCAGAATGTATGCTTGATGCATGATTTCATTTTCTTGTTTTTTAACTTTTTTTAACTCTTTCAATTTTTAATGTTTTTACACACTTTTATTTCTTGTATTTACGGGAGTATCCTTCAAAATATTAGAGACTTATTTTTCTATAAACGCAATAGACTATGAGAAAAGAAAATGAAACGGCCATATCAATGCTAAAATTCACTGAAAAACACGAATGTACCTATATTTACGTTTACATAAAATTGTATTTATTCTGTGGGCTTGCAGAATTTCTAAATTTTTCTACCTTTGCCAACCACTAATTTAACACAGTGTTGACCTGTCACGAATACGCTCACGTTTGAATAACCAATCCTCATCGACTAAGGTTTAGAGTCCTTAGCTCCACCTATGTATTTTTTTTTTCTTGCATGAAATATGGGTTAAGCCTATTAAAAAAAAAAACACGTATTTACATAAAATATTTTAGCATTTTTTGTCAGACTGTAAGAAATTTTATATTAAAATATACGCTGAAAACGCAGAAAACTACTTGCTAATGCATTAACCCCTTCGCGACGAAAGTTCTTTACAGAATTTTTAATCTTTTTCCACCGGTTTTTCAAAATAGAAATTGGCGCCTAATTGAATCGCAGAATTGCTATCATTAAATAAGGCAAAGCTTACAATAAAAATTAACTGGTGGGAATAATGAAGGATTCTGAGCATCTTATGCGTCACGTATACGTGTCGCTCGTCCCCAAGGAGTTAACTTGAAAAAACGATTTAGATTGTTAATATGTCAAAGACTTTCAGAAGATCGTTAGGTTTCGACTGTTTCAAAACTTAGATTTCGTACTAAATTGCCTGTGAACATTAAAAAAAAAAAAAAAATCATCGCGGAAGTGTACTTTAATCTTTTGTTTATGGATCGGGACTGACTACTATTTTTCCATCCATTCGTATCGCAATTTACAAAACATTTTCCTTGCAGTAGATTTTTCTGGAAACTATCTTTGTATAAGTAAGTGTATAGAGTATATGTAATTCTTTCATAACGTGGTACGAACAGAGTAAAAAAAATAGTCATTAGTACAACATACATCCTGTCATCAAAGACATTTTCAGTGCAAATATACCAAAATGTATAATATACCAAAGTATAATATTGCTATAGAGTAGATCAGGATGTATTTACATAAGATCTTACATCTAAATATTATGGAATGATCATCAAAACATCAGATTTGTAAATTAGATATAAGTGAAATATAGTAGTAAATTCAGTTTACATTTCCATACGTTGCTTGAGTACATGAAATTTTCTTCAACTTATCCATCAGATGCCGGTGTTTCGTGGTTCGCTGGTAAATATAAGTTTTGGATTACTATTTGGATATTAACCCCTTAAGCACCATATTCAAATTAGTGTTAGTATGCTGAATACCAGATAGATGAAGTTTTGTCAAAAGTAGTTTATATCATTATTTTTATCTATCAGAGATACAAAAAACACAAATCCAAATGCGAAACACAACTGAACAGAATTTCCAACAAATAAACAAATTAACAATGAAGAAAGAAACAAAGCAGCGAGAAAATTAATCAGTTTTTCTTTATGTAACGCCATCTATTAGGTGCGAAGACAATCATCGCTATAAACTCCTTACAAAACCAATTGCTAGCAATGAACGGCGAAAAAAAAACTGCTGAGAACATTGCAGTCTGGACTTAAGACGATCACGTAAGCACATACGTCCTGGTATTACAAATAGACGAGTTCATGACGTACGCATGTACGTCGTGGTGCTTAACCCTTTCAGGGGCAAACAATTGTGTTCCTGTAACGTTGAATTCTCAGCGGAATTTAGGAAAGAATTTAATTCAAAATAAGGAAGAGCAATTTTTCAACTTTTTCCCGTCAAAGATAAAAAAGTAAAATTTAATTAAAAGTTTCTGGTTTGAATCGGATTAAAATTAGGTGCCCCTCAAGGGGTTAAGGTGTTAAGATAACATGAAATCTTTTAACAAACTGATGCTTACATAATAAAATCACAGTGTAAAACGGAATCCAAAATATGCTGTAGTCATTCTCATAATCAATAGGAAATTACGAATGTAAATTTAATGAGATTACGGGGGTTTCAGGAGCCGGAGCCCCCCTTAAGAAATGTACCATTTTAACTAAAAAATTACAAGAATAAACAGTTCATCATAATTTTAGAAAATCATTGCATAGCACCGTGTTTAATTTACCGCTTCTAATTCCTGAAGCCTTAGAATTATTTTATATGCTTATAAATATGTATGTAATTGAAAGGTTGTATATGTTACAAGGTGTGTTACAAAACCACGGATTGGAGAGCTGATGTTGAGGTTCTTGTTCTGCAGATTTACAAGTTGTAGAACTTGATTTAGAGGTTTATTTTAAAACAAACATTTTAAAATATGTACTGCCCTTAACCCATCAACGACAGAATTATTTTTTTAATGAAATAATTGCATTTAGCACCAATTTTTCACAATAGCAACTTTGATGCCATGTTATCGGGAACAGTTGCCGAGCAATTGATGTCGGTTAAGGGCAAAGCTATTAAATAATAAGCCCAGTCAGATAGTGTTAAATTTGTTAGCGACACACTAGCGCCAAACCTCTGCTGCGGAAGGAGGACAAAACAGAAGTGGGTCGCTGAGAAACGATACGATTTATTTATATCGATATTTTATACGATTTTTATCGATGTTCTGTTTTTGCACTTCCTTTAAGAGCTTGCTAATTATTGGGATCTTTTACATTAAAGCTAAAACTATAATGAAAAAAAAATGTGGAAATTTACTGGATTAATATTTCTATATAAATATAGTGGTGGCGAAGAAGTTGATTTATTTATTAAAAGTTAAATAAAAAATGATGGAAATTTACATCACTATGCAATTAACCCTTTCCGGCACAGACAAATTATGTTCGTAAAATGTGAAATTACTGACTGACACCGGAATTTACAAACGACTTTCTTAGAAAATATGAACTCCTTATTTTAAGCTTTAATTTTAGAAGCAAAATTTTATTAAAATATTCTTGGTGCCGAATGCAGCACTCCCAACCGCTAGATGGCGCTGTTTTCAACTTGCGAAAAGTTTCCCTATTATCTGACTGGGCTTATCATTTAATGGCTTTGGTTAAGGGGCTTCCGAGTTTTTGTATTTGTCAATAGAGAGTCTTGTATTAAATTGAGCCGTTGGGAAAAGTTAAGACGTAGTATTAACTACAAGATAAAAGAACAATTACAATGGAAATGATAGACGTAAATTTAAGAAAATATTTGATAACTAATTAGGAATAAAAATGTAAAGCGGAGGAGATTAAGGATAGAGTCTAAATAATTGGAAGAAAGTGAAATGGTATAGCTGTAGTTATGACTAACTACTAGTAAGGAAGCTGAAAAAGTAAAGAATAGGATTCGGAACATGTTCGTGAAACAGTACATAAATGCCAGGTGGTGAAAAGGCGGGCAAAGCATAAAAAAAGGCACTCAAAAGAGCCATACATTTTTTTTATTTTGGTATAGCTTATATGTTAAGTTTTAATTAAGAAATTAGGAAATTATAATGTGGCAAAAATCACTAAGTAAATAAAAGAGAGAAATTTACAGTTTTGTTGAGTACTAATTCTCACAGTCTATAATGCATCAATATTTTGGACGTTTACGGTGATGTGGTTCGAAGGCGTCATAATACGGCAATGTTTTTAACTACAGATGATGGAAGTACCAAAAGATAAAAACTTCGGCAATTATTTGAAATCTCTGATGCAATCTAAGGCAAAAGCGGTGTCAAAAATAGTAAATATTCTACTTATAAACTCGGAACTCTAACTTGCCATTGCAGCACAGTTAGACACCTTGATTAACTAAAACAAATTTTTGTGTAATGTTACAGCACATAAACTTTTTATTTCATGCTTAAATATATTTTTTAAAGTTCTGGTGCGCATTTTAAATACTTTTTTCATTAGAAGAAAACAATATATTATAAAGAACATATATCCAATTGTTCTCTGTTATAATCCATCTCGTTCACTGTGTTATAATCCAACCCAATTCAATTCTGTATTCCGGACAGAATGTCAATCATATTATTTTGTAATCTTCTGGAAAAACTAATTATATAGAAGCGTATTTTTTATTATACCTTTTGCAGCTTCTTAACGAAAGAAGTGTGCAGAAGAACATATAGTTCTATATAGTTCATATAAAAAACAACATGCTTAATATAGCACGTCTGGAAAAAATAATAATATATTTTAAAGTCTAAAAAAAAACTGGGCGCAGAGAAGGATCGTTGGCCCTCCTTGGATTTTGGAATTTAATGCACTACCTGTTTCATCTACCCTGATGATTTTCAAAGAATTAGAAAAAGTTATTCTCCATAAGTGATTTATGAATCGTAAACAGGAAAATAAAAAATAATAAAGACATTTTCGTCAGAGAAAAAAGCTCCGTTGACTGACGATTTTCAGATAGTTTTTTCACATTTATGAGTTTTAAAATTATTTTGAATGGAAAGTCCAACAGGACAAAGACCTTTTGACGAAAAAAAGACTTTCATTTCTAGAAAAGCTGGTAGAATATTATTTTGTATTATTGAAATTTCTTAATTATAGGTTTCTGTATTGCTTCTTATGTTTAAATGTTTAACCCCTTGTGGACGAGCGATACGTATACGTGACGGATAAGATGCTCAGAATCCTCGATTATTCCCACCAGTTAATTTTTACTCTAAGCTTTGCCTTATTTAATGATAGCATTTCTGCGATTCAATTAGGCGATAATTTCTGTTTTGAAAAATCGGTGGTAAAAGATTAAAAATTCTGCAAAGGACGCTCGTCGCGAAGGGGTTAACCCTTTCAGGGGCAAAGTACAGTCGTGGAAAAAAAACTGAACACCCCCCACTAACTCTGCAACAAATTATAGTAGAAGGAAGTGACTTGTACCAAACGATTGGAAATAAAGTCTACTTTTAAATGATGTATATAAAATTTGCTTAGGGGGCCATCTACATATAAAAACACACCCAAACTTTGTTTTTTTCAATAGCAAGACTCAAATTTGACAACATATTTGAAATCTGCAATTCAAACTTTGCCTAGATACCAAATTTCATTAAATTCCTACGATTAGTTTCTGAGAAATTAATTACTTTATAATGAGCATATTTAAGGGGCTGTATCCAAATTGAAGTTCGGTTCTCGATTGTTGAAATGCTGCAGAATGTCACTTCTTTTAATGTATTATGTTTTACCGATATGACCATTTTACTCACTTAATAAGTTTCGGTTATTGTTATATGCGGTAAAATAATGTTTACAACTGTTGTATTATCCGATTTTAACCCCTTGGGGACAAGTGACACGTATACGTGACGCATAAGATGCTCAGAATCTTCGATTTTTCCCACCAGTTATTTTTTATTGTAAGCTTTGCCTTACTATATCTTAGCATTTCCACGATTCAATCAGACGAAAATTTCTGTTTTAAAAAAACGGTGGTAAATTATTAAAAATTCTGTAATAGACGCACTTCACGAAGGGGTTAAAAAACCATAAGATTATTTGTAATTAAAATAGTTTTAAAATATGTAAATGTTATTGGAATTTTACAGGTGCTTTTATAATGCTGTTTCTCAGATTTTGCATCTATTTAACTCGCCTTTTTTTTAGTTTATTGTCAGAAACGTGAATAATAGTGACAAATACAAAATGTAGAATTTAAAAAAATAGTATAAAGCAGCGTAAGGAATCAAAGTAAAAAAAAAAAAAAAAAAAAAAAAAAAACGCAGATAAATTGTTTTTTAGTCTGAAAATAAATCCAGACATTGCTTTTTTTTAGTAGCGAGGGGGGGGGGTGTCGCAGGATTTATATTCCGATTTATTTGAAGACCTAAAACTAAATCTATGTTATAAAGACATCTGAATAACTTTACATTCTTTATTTTCCTTCGGAATAGGGTTAATAATTCTATGATTAAACCTATTATGGTAGTTCATTTGAAATTTTACAATTAACTCATTAATGCCTCTTGGCAAGAAAACTTACCGTTTGCCATTTATTATTATTATTATTATTATTATTAGATTTTTTTGCACACTGCTAGCGATTTTGAAATAATCTTGCCTATCAGAAAACCATAAAAATAACTTGTATTTTTTTTTTTCAATTAGCCTGTTTAATCGAATAGATCTAAATACGAAAGTTATAGAAGAAAAAGTTTAATTATTTTAAGTTCGTTATTAATGGAATAAAAACTGAACATTTATACATATTTGTAAAGATTACAATTTTTGATTGATATACAAAAGTTAATAAAAGTTTAAATTAGCATTTTTAAGTAACAAATATTTTTGCGTTAATACTTTATCTAACAACCATTTAGTGTAATATTGCAAACAATTTAACAAGATTTGAGAAAATCTTGTTTTAATCCCAGCCTATGAGTATAATATTTTCTCAAACAGGGATGAGCGCGCTTCGACCCGAATATCGATTCTTACCACTAAATTTTAATAGTATTCTCCAACGTACAGAATTTCAGAAATTTTGTTCTTGAATAAGGTAACAAATACTATTAAAATTTAGTGGTGTAAGCGGGATTTCGAGTCGGAGCGCTCCCATCCCTGTTCAAACTATGCTTTAATTTTTTTTTCCACGACTGTACATATATGTTACTAAAATGTTGGAATGATAGAATAATAATTAACGAATAAATTTATCTGAATATAAGTAAATGCTTTTCTACACGTACATTATAAAAGCAAAATTGTATTCCAAAATTCTGGTGCTATTGTGGCATTTGGGAATTAAAAATAGGGCTGTTCGTTAGGGAATTTCTAGATTCCCCTCGCTAATGTTAAACCTATGTACGTAGGATGCATTCGTATATTTAAAATATCTCCTCAGAAAATTATTTTTTCTAACTTCTGTTTTCTGCGTACATTTCTTAAAGGATGTTTATTTTTTCCTAGTTGTGAAAAATTTTCTAAAATATGTACTTAATTTTATGTGAAGTGTTAAATTCTCATTCAGTTTTACTAAGATTTTAACACACAAAATAATAAATTAAGCACAGATTTTAGAAATATTTTGATGACTAAGAAAAAATGAGACATCCTTCAAGAATAGCACTCAGAAGAAGTCAAAATTATTAATTTCACGAGGATATATTTTAAATATACCAATGCATCCTCTGCCATTATGTTTACATTAGCCATGGGAATCGGAAATTTCACTGGCGAACAGTCTTAAGCAGGGCTTTACAAATTTCATAAAGTCTGGTAGACGGAGAAAAATACTAGTCGCCAGTAAAAAAAAATATTTATCCCCCAGCCTCTTCCCTGTCATTGATTTAAAACAAGAACGAAAAATCATGCGTAACATAATTTCAGGAATTTCCAACATATATTTCCAACATATACAATATTCGGAAAAATATCCGAATACTTTTATTCAGCCCTGTATTAGATCTATTGATTTGTATATATACTACATAGGATGCTAAATTTTAGTTTAGTTAGGAAACGCGTAGCACAGTTTAAAATTCTCCTTCTGGAGTTTCTGTCAATAAACGGAAATGTGTTCGCGAACTTTTGTGTTGCCCTGTATATGATCTACAGAGTTTATACACACCAAATAATAGACAAAAAATGAGTTACATTTAAAATCGTGTTCAGTAACTTAAAACGCACTTCCAGGAATTATTGTTAACAGATAGTAGAGAATTCTTTTGTGTGTCCCTTTAAATGAACGATTACTGCTATACACACAACATTCCGTAGTAAGCCTCTTGTAATGCAGCTTAGTGATATATATAAATTTCAATGCGTTAATTAAACCGCAAACAATATTTCTCCATAGACGTAATGTAACGGAATTCTTTTGACTGTCCCTGTAAAGTAACTAACTTTAACCCTATTCCATATTAAGCTTCTTGTAATGCACCTTAGTGATATATATCAATTACAATGTATTTGAAATTGTGTAACATCATTAAAATAAACCGCAAATGATTTTCCCCATAGACCGTAATGTAACGAAATTCTTTTGAGTGTCCTTGTAAAAAACTATAAGTGCTACACACTTCAGTTGAAATAGCGAACATGCTATAAATAACGACAATAACATATAAAATTTGTAGCGCAATCCGAGCATATTTACGGGAGTTAGAGCATGGATATACGCAGACGGCCAGACAAACCGAAGTCATAAACACTTTTCAACTAGGTTGGAAAGTGTTGAAAAAAACACACACACAAGAGTTTTATATGAATTAATTGAGAAAAAATAATAACAAGCATAGTTTAGAATTATTAGTTACATAGTTTAAAATAGTACATAATTTAGAAAGATAATATAAACTATATTTTCTAATAAAACTTATAATCACTTATATTATGTTGACAACATATACACTGCAAAAAATAATTGTTGATTTTTTAGTATAATACTGGCATCCCAGCTGCCAGTATTATACTGTATTATTTTTTGCAGTACATAAACACAAAAATCAGATTTGAAACTTACAATAATAATAATAAAAAAAATTAGAGCATTTTTGAGCATTGTATCCCATTTTAGATGTCACAGAGGCTGGATTGATATTATTTCTTTCAGTTTTATTAAAATATCCTCTCTCCAAGCACATTCTAATCACGTGACATATACTAGCTGACTATAGCTGAAAAGAATGGTGTTTTGTGTGCATGTGTTTGACTTTTAAACGTGGCTCTCCTATTAAAAGTACGACAGAAGTGGATGATCACTGCTTGCTGCGCACGATTAGGGGTGGGAGAGAGGAAAAATGCCATTTTTGCTCAGTTCTTTTGTCAATTGTTTTTACAGAAATCACCACGACAGATTCAATAATTTGGTTGCCAAATCAACAAACTTGGTAGCCAGTTGCGACCTGATGACCGCATTTATCAAGCCCTGGTCTTAAGTGTAATATATTATATCCGACCTCTCTTTATTTGTATGCGAAGAAATGGAATAAACATTTTAAAACAATGCAATAGACAGAAAAAATAATTCGATGTCATTATGTGTGGTAAAAAAAGGACTTCACAAGATGAGCAGATTTCTCACATTCATATAATCTAAAAATGCAGAAACATCATCCCACTGATAAAAGACTATAGCAACAAATGCTGATAATCTATTAAATTTACGGTTTTTCAGAGCTTCAGATCAGGTATCATTTCTTTATATGTAAATTAAGAATGGACATTCACTTAATTATAACACCATTAAAAGTCACAAATTGTGAACTCTAATTTTAGAGATCAATGAACTGCACATCAAAACAAAACAAAATCGTTTTGCAATAATTAACTCAGGAGCAGTCGCGCGTAGTGAATGACGTACGGTTTTTATAATTTTCACCACTATTTTTCTTTTTTTAAGTAATCTTCAACTTATTTTATCCCAAACTTTGTAATAATTGTCTCCCACTAAATAATGTGAAGATTATTATTTGCATTTATTGGTGACAAAGTAAAAACCATTCATTCACTGGGTATTCGCGAGTTCTCCAGGGTAAAAATGACTTTACCCCTTCTTTGCATGAGTTTTTCTTTTACAATTGTGTTTTTTATACATATATTAAATATTAGACACCAGAAATTTTAAGATAGATTTTTAACTTTGTTCAGCAACATAGTTCACGGGAAATTTACTGCATTAATATTTCTATATAAATATAGTGGTGGCGAAGAAGTTGATTTATTTATTAAAAGTTAAATAAAAAGTAATGGAAATTTACATCACTATGCAATTAAGGGTTAACATTAGGATAGTGTGAACATTTTTACTTCCTAAACTACTTGTCCGAATGACTTACCGTTTGGTTACCGACTATAAAATTTACCGAAAAATTCAAATATGTTGTCAAAATTAGGTATTCATATTGAAATTTTTTAGTTTGTTGCAATTTCTACATGTAGGCGAATTCTTAAACCAAATTTAAGAATAACAGTAACGAGTAGACATTATTATAAACCAATTGGCAGAAATCAAATTTTTATACTACTATGATTAGAGGCAGATTTAGTAGGAGTATGATTTTCTTCACGACTGTAAACATTGTTACTACATTTTCTGAACAAAACCCCAGAAATTCTTAGAAATATGCCATTATATAACATTTCATCACAACTTCAGCAAATTCTCCTAGTAGTTCCAGTTAGAATTTATCCCCCGAGCAATTAAAGTGTTATCATTGATTAAAAACCCTTCAAGGGCGGTGGTCACAAATGTGACCACTTAATTTTAATTCCAAACTGCCAAACGGCACCCAGAATATTTTACTAAAATTTTGCTTTTATAATGAATTTGAATGAACGTGTAGAAAACATCTATTTTCTAAGAAATTCGTTTGTAAATTCTGGTGAGAATCAATCATTTCACCAGTTTGTGAACAGAATTACTCTGCGCCTGAAAGGGTTCAAATTAATCTTTTCGTGAGAAGTTCATTGTAACATGTAGACATATGATTTAAAAATCATAAATACGGCCCCCAAACTGACTTCCCCATCTGATTTCAGCTCTTACATTAATTTTAGTGACTACCAATTGCTTAGAGGAATTAGACCATTATACGAATATTAGCTTAGCGATAACGGCAGGTTCTCGAAGTTCAAGATAACAGCAGGCTGAGCAAGTTTTTGTCCAAACTTATCTCAACCATTAAAGTTTTATTTCCCATCATCTCATAATTAAGCCTCTCTAATAGTATTGACTCGTTGAAACTGGCGTGCAGAGTTGCCAAAAGTCTCCGGCTTTTTTTCATACCAGTATTTTCTTACAGAAAATGTTGTTCTTTTAAATCGAAGAATTGTTCGATTAAATAAAGCGACATTTTGTGTAATAAAATGCTGGTATCCAAAAAGCCAGAGACTTGGCAGCTCTGTTGGCGAGCCTTTTCATGAGAGTGTTACCATACGCATAAGGCTAATTTAAAAATTCGGAAGTAAAAATATTTGGTGTTTAACGATTGCCATTCATACACGATGTCACTGATTTCTCTATTACATTTAACCTTTCATGTTTCAGTAATTTTTAGTGCCTACTTTTAAAAAAATCATCGACGTGGTTTCTAGACAATTACGTTTAAAATCTTAATATATAAACACAATAATCAGTTTTCATAAACACGTAAAAATCAAATACAATTGGGTTGTTCGGAAAGTTTCTTCCGTTTAGGAAAACCAATTCGTATCGGAAAATTCTACCCGTCAATTATTAGACATTAGATATCGGAATTAATGTCTAATAAATAAATGATAGAATTTTCCGGTACGGACCAACTTTCCCAAACGGAAAGAACTTTTCGAACAACCCAATAATTATTTCAAATTTACAATAATACCCGTTCTTAATTATATGTAAAATCGCTAATGTTAATAGAAATTATATTTGTATCATTTTAGTTAATCTAAAATAATTTTTTCGTGTTCTTGTTTTACATTTTTGAATAAAACTACTTAAAGTGCTTAACGTAACTGGGAAAATTAAAATAAGTAAAAATATGGAAATAAAACAAGTTTTAGTTTATGCTTAAAAAGCTTTCTAAACATTATCTTAAGCATTTTAAATCGTTTTAAAAAAAAGGATACTTCGAAGTATATATTCATGCTATCATACATGTTTTATGCCTAACCTATATCCTTTAAAAGTTTATTTAATCTAAAATAACAAACTCTTAATTTTAAAATTATTCAACATATAAATACAATGTAACAAATAGAACTGAAAAATACTTAAAACATTGCAAAATGGAAGATTCTGATTTTTTTTTTTTTTTTTAGTCTGCTAAAAAGAGAATTTTTGTAAACTGTATATATATATATATATTAACGTATGCATAAAGGTTATACCATTTAATAAATCAAATTCAAGATTTTAAAAATTCATATTTAGGATTTTAATCAATAATTTGTGTTATTCAAGTATTTCAATCATATAATAAGTTTTATTTTAATTATATATTTTACAATAAATAAATAAATATGTATATATATGCATTTATTTCCGAAAAAAATTAAAAAGATTTATAACGTAATTTTATTATAATAAATTTCTATACATTATGGAAATTATAGTTAGATTAACCCCTTAAGCACTACGACGTACCTGCGTACTTCATGAACACCTCTATCTGTAATACCAGGAAATATGTGTGTACGTCAAGGTTGCCGGCCTTTTTTAAATTCAAAATTTTGAATTCATACCAGAAAATTATAGTAGTAATTTGTATTTTATATACTGACATACTTTTCCTTATTGTATAAATTAAATTATTCTTTTAAAATTTCCGGTGCGAATTTTGTATTTTTGACGAAATTTAACATAGCTGGTATTCAGTATACTATCACTAAATTGAATATGGTGCTTAAGGGATTAAGGTAGCTGTAGAAAAAAAACCCAGCTTAATCACTATAACAGGGCTCGTACGCTTTTACCACATTTTTTAAAATAGAGAATTTCTATGTAATATTTAAAAACAGAAATTGTAGATGCCAAGTTTATTTGCAGGATTTATAATATTTTTCTGCGTTTAAATAAGGCGGAACATTATATTAAACTTTGTTTTAAAAGCGTACGAACTCCGAATAATGTAAATTGTTTCTTGTGTCACAAGTTTAAAACTGCTTGGTAAAAGGAAACGAACATAGGAATTTCGTTTACATCACAAATAATTTATAACCGTAATAAGTATACGGTGGGACAGTGGCGCTTATGTCTTGACTCCCGGCAATTACCCTAGATTAGCAAAATCTGTGTTAACGTACATTTTTTGTATATTTATTTCAAATAATATAATATTCGGAATTCATATTAGTAAAACATGAATGGTAACTTTATTGTAAATATTAACCTCATCCGAGAAATTAATAAACAAAAAACCTAATTTTCATTTCTTCTTGCAATGGGGAAAAATAAAAAGACCTTGATCGTCTATAAAGAGAAGATATAAGTAGTATATGTCTGATGCCCTATAGATCACCTCATTCTGTTTCGGCTGTTTCCATCCACGTTCTGTTTGCAGCCAGACTCTGGTTAGGATGTTTTGAAACAGAGCGGTGTTTCTAGCCAGGCTCTGGCTGGGATGTTTTGAAACAGCGGTGTGTTTCCAGCCTTGCTCTGACTAGGCTGTTTTGAAACAGAGTGTGGTTGGAAACGGTGTTTGGATGATTTTTCTCAACAGGTGTCGCTTTTCTAGTTTTGTATTCGATTTTTTTTAAATGAATAAATATAAAGATGACGAGAGATTTTTTTCTTTTTAACTCTTATTGCGAGAGTTCGTGTTTTTAAAAAAAATAAAAACATTTATTTTTTGTGATGAACTATGTTTTTTGAATTAAAGCATCCGTGTACATGCCTTGTTGTAGGACCGACGCAGGTTGGCAAATTATTTCTTGTTCGTCAAATGATTCGACAGATTATTTATGGTTCTAAAATTAAATGTGTAAAATGGTGTTATTTATATCCACCTGATTGGATGCATGAAGAGCCTGACATAGAATTTATACGCGGATTACCTGCTACATTTGAAAAGGATGATTTGATAATATTAGACGATCATATGCATCGATTAAACGCAAAAGTCGCAGAGATTTTCACAGTCGTTTCACATCAATGTCGCATAAGCGTCATTTTATTGTTGCAAAATTTATTTCCGAAAGCTGCGGTAATGCGAGATATCAGTTTGAATTCGCAATATATCATTTTATTTAAAAATTCTAGAGATAGGGCTCAGTTTCGTTATTTTGGTCGTCAATTATATCCGGAAAATGTGAAATATTTTCTCGATGCCTATATAAAAGCAACAAAAAAAAAATATTCATATTTAGTTGTCGACTTGCATCCAGAGACAGAGGAAGAATATCATCTGCGTGCGAGTCTTTTTCCTACACCCGAAGGAATTTATTGGTTATATTTGCCGCAATGAAAAATTTAAAAAAAAATCATTATTTTCTGCATATGCTGGCCAGAGCGCCACCGGCTCAAAAGCGAGCACTTTTGCGAACCGCGACTAATCCTCAAATATCTGCACTGTGTGAAATTTGTTTGAACATTTTGGCCGGACACTTGCCGTTAAATATAAAAAGGCTGAAAAAATATAAAAATACTATACGAAAACTATCCAAACGATCGATCAGTGTTCGCAAAAAAAAGGCTCTTCTAGTGAATCAATCGGGCGGATTCTTGCCTGCTCTCGCTCCGGTCATACTATCAGCATTAGCGGGTTTAGTTGGAAGAGTTATCGGAGATAAAATTGCTAAAAAATAGAATTATGGCAAGAAGAGTCGCGCTTATACCGGAAGAACTCATTTCCTCGCATCATTATCAAGATCCTGAATTAAGATTAGAAGATGAAATTGCTTCTTTGTTGGATCGTAAAAAAATTCCGGATGACATGAAAGCGAAGCTTCTAAGTCAACTCGTCATGCGTTACCAAAAAACCGTGCATGCTCCCCTAGAACCAATACCTGTCACCGTCCAAAGTGAACAAACTTCTGAAAATGAGGAAAAGCAGAAACAAACTGATGAAAGTTCTTTTGAAAATGGTGGCAGTTATGAGAAACAAGACGCTATCATGAAGAATATATTAATATCGACCCCCCTCAGATTTAAAAAATATGTACCTATGATCGCTGAAAAGTTGAAAACGAGAAATTATTTTTGGAATTCAGAGGGGGAAATGACGATGGAAAATAAACCCATAAAAGGCTCGAATGTTGTTGATTGTTTTGCTTATTTGTTTAGAAATGCAAGAACCAAGGCAGAACCGCATGGTTTCGACTTCTTTTTAAAGGCGTTGACGGAAATCAATATACCAAGAGCATGGATTGCAAATAAGCTAGTTTTGGAAAAATTACAAACAAAAAAAATTCAAGAAGATGATGTGTTTCTTCCAGAAGCTACTTCGTCTCCATATAATGAAAGGGAAGGTTCTTTGAGTATGAAAAGTGAATCCGCACTCGGTAAGCGCGGGCGAGAGTTAAAGAGCCATTCTTTTTATCCAACGATATCATCTGGTTCAAAGAAATGGGCCCGATCCAGAAGCCATTCACCGATGAAGAAGTGGCTAGAATATTAGAAAAGTACTATTATGACATAAAAAATCCTGCTTCTTTTGGAGGAATTTTAAAATTATCAAAAGCAACTGGTTTACCTCCGGAGAAAATTAAAACATGGTTAATGACTCAAGATGCATACACTTTACACAAGCCAGTGAGATATAAATTTAAACGCAGGAAAGTTTTATCCTATGGTATAGGCGAACTCATAGAATGTGATTTGACAGATTTGACAAAATTGTCGAGGTATAACAAAGGAATGAAATACTTGTTTACGTCAATAGATGTTTTTTCCAAATATGCATGGGCATATCCCATCAAGAATAAAACTGCCGACAGCGTCGCCAATGCATTCAAAAAACTGTTATTTCAATTAAAACGCCCGCCACATCTGATTCATACAGACAGAGGTCGTGAATTTTACAACAGCAAAGTACAGGCGCTATTTAAAAAGCACAAAATCAGACATTATTCATCTCAGAGCGAAAATAAAGCCTCGGTGGTCGAGCGTTTTAATCGAACTCTAAAAAACGAGACTATATCGCATTTTTACATACAGAAATTCATATAAATACATCGACATTTTAGATTCTGTATTAAAAAGCTATAATTCCACTAAACACAGCAGTACAGGTTTGGCTCCCGTTGATGTCACACCGGAATTGGAGTCCTACGTATTTCAAAAACTATATGGTTATCGAAAAGAAAGAGATTTTAAATTTAGTGTAAACGATCGTGTTCGAATATCGAAAGTAAAAAAGGTATTTCAAAGAGGTTATTTACCAAATTGGAGTGAAGAAATCTTTATCATTCACGAACGCTATCCCACAAATCCTCCTACATATGTCATAAAAGACCTGAAAGGCGAAATTTTGAAAGGCAGATTTTATGAGGAAGAGATTCAGAAAGTTATAAAAGAATCGACCGACTATTGGAGGATAGAAAAAATTTTAAAGACCAGAGGAAAAGGAACAGATAAAGAATACTTTGTTAAATGGTCTGGGTTTGACAATCGTTTTAGTTCGTGGGTGAAACAAAAATGGATGAGATCCTAGATGAATTTTATGTGACTCTTCCGAGCAACTCTAGCATGGACTATTTTCCTGAAAACACACAGTCTTCATATCGTACGAAATTATTTTCTCCAATTGCGATATCGGGCGAATGGGAAGTAGCACTTTCAGAGGTTTTTATGCCCAGAAGTTGGTTCAATTTGAATTCCCATAATAATAGTTATTCGGTTACATTAATAAAAGAGGAAATTTTACCTCTTGATAGCATGAAATACAATATAGAATTGCCCGATAAAGTGGGGGAAAATATAGAAGAATTTTGGACGAGTCTTAATAAGGAAATTGAGAAAAGAATAAACTCAGAATCGCCATCTGTAAAATTTATAGTACAGAACAATGGATCCGCATTACGTATGGACATAAGTGATGATTTTGAAGTGCGGATCGAATCAGTTTCTGCTCCGAAATTGTTATACATGCTTCATTTACCAAATGAGAACACTGTTATTACCACTTCGAATGTTTATCAGTTTAGACCATCTCAACAAAGTTTGGCATCAAATAGCTTTACCATTATTAACAAAAAACCTAAAAACACAATTAATCACATCTTGCCATTTAATCGCATAAAGCCTAGAAAAGCAGGAGACGCAAATGAAGATGTTTTTAAAATTTTAAACGCTAATATAGAACTTTTAGAATTGCAAGATTACATAACTATCGATTATAAACCTGCAAGAAACGAAGTCGAAATTAGGATATCGGAAAATACCGAACTACATTTGTCAAAGGAAAATTCTATTTCTCTAATGCAAAAGTTAGATTTAAAGGAAAGTTGTACTTTGAGTTCCGGTTTGTGGAAATACAAAGTGAATCCTCTGCTTCAGCCAAACATCGGAGAATATATAGAATTAGAAATTAAGGAATATTACACAACAAAAAAACTTGTAAGCCACACAGAAAATTTGGCAATTAATAGAGGGATGTATAAAACAGCAGACAGGTTATTTAAAGAATTTAAGCACGTAAAATTGGAACTACAACCCGATTTAAGAGTTCGATTGGATGTGCCGAAGAATCACGAAATTTCATTTGGCAAAGGATTGAGAGATATGCTGGGGTTTATTGACACCGGATCGTTCAAAAGCGGGACTTACATGAGTAAATATGCATTAGAGATCGATGGTGGAATTACTGAAATTTATATCTACACAGATATAATAGCTTCTCACCATGTCGGAGACACAGTGTCTCCGCTTTTACGCGTTATACCCTGCGCTAATGAAAAAGAAGATCAGATTGTGAAGCATTATGATGCTCCCCTATACTTCCCCCTGCGTAAAAAATTCATTGAAACAATAGAAATCGAACTTAAATCTAGTTCAGGTCACAATATCACTTTTACGGGAGGGAAAACATTAGTCGTGTTGTCGTTCCGGCGGAAAAAACTATAAAAAGCGATGTAATCCTCCGCTTAAAGCTTTTATTCTTGCAACTTGCAAGCATGCATCTAAACGTAAGAGATTGCGAAGCGTACTATTGCGCCCAAGTGGGAGGAGGAAGAGGTCCTTATTTTCATGGCGTATTGCATCAAAGGGGATATGGATGGTTCGGCGACTTGCGTCGATATCTCCAACCAATCGCAATAAAAGCAACAAGTTATTTAGGCAAACATTTGTTGAATACCGGGAAAAATGTAATTAGTGATGTCGCTTCTGGAGTATCTTTTAGAGATTCGACTCGCAATAGATTTCGCGAAACATCCACTAAAGTTAAAAAGGATTTGATTGATAAATTACAACACGGTAGTGGTAAAAAGCTATAAAAAGAAAACGCAAAAGACAACCTAATCATTCGCAAAAGAAACGCTGCAAGACCGTGCCACGCGACATTTTTTCATGATGAGCAATAACGATAACAAAAATATGGCATTTCTTAAAAGCGAGTTAGATTTATTTAACAATGCTGCCGTTCAATTGGCAATCGATTCTTCTGCATTTTTGGAAGTGCATCCGATATCCTCGATATCAGAAAAAACACCCATAGAATTTTATATTGCCGGAAACGGCGAGCATTATTTAGATCTATCGCATACAATTTTACAACTTCAAGTAAAAATTTTAAAGAAGAATGGGGGTGATTTGGTTGATGCAGATCATGTTGCACCGATTAATTATCTTTTAAACACGCTGTTTTCGGAATGTTCTGTTTTCTTAAACGATAAACAAATAGCTTCGCAAGCAAATTATGGATATCGCGCTTTTTTGGAAAGTTTGCTATTTTCGTCGAAGTCCTCGCAAGAAACTATGTACGGTGCATCGTTATTTTTTAAAGACACGGCCGGACATCATGATGCTTTAACTTCTTCAGCGGGCGGGGTAGTTACAAATTCGTCGAATACTGGTTATTTATCGAGATATGATGCTTGTAAAAACAGCAAATTAATGGATCTTATAGGACCATTACATTTTGATTTGGCAACGCAACCAAAACTGTTAATTAATGGAGTAAATATTCGCATAAAACTAGAGAGAAACAAAGACATATTTTCCCTCATGGCCCAGGACGATGCTTACAAAATTGTCTTACAATCAGCAAGCCTCTATGTTAGGAAAGTTACTGTAGCACCTTCTATTATGATTGCTCACGAGAAAGCACTAGAAAAAGGCGTTATTAAAATGCCCATAAGAAGAATTGAGGTCAAAACTTTTTCATTATCTGCAGGGTTGCAATCATCAACAATCGCGAATGCTTTTATCGGACAATTACCGACTAGAATAATCCTAGGATTTGTATCTAATCGAGCATATAATGGAAATTCGAAGAAAAACCCTTTCAAATTTTCTCATTACAACTTAAATTATTTAACCATTCTAAATGATGGCTTAATGATACCCGCAAAACCATTTCAACCGCATTTCGATAATGATCTGTATGCTAGATGTTATCTTAGCCTTTTTACTGATTTAAACCGATATCATAATTTTCAAAATATTCCCATAAGTTATAAAGAATATAAAGAGGGTTACACGTTCTATGCCGTAGATCTCACGCCAGATCTTGCAGCTAATGAAAGTCATATAAGCATTGCCAAGACCGGAAATATTGCATTGGATATTAAGTTTTCAACTCCTCTACCCGAAACCGTCACTCTTGTTGCTTATACGGAATACCGTAATGTGATCGAAATAGATAAAACAAGAAGTATTTTCACTGATTATTAATTTTGAAAGATTAAAAAACGCTAAATGGATACAATTACCTTATGTAGACTGGCTTGCAGTGATAAACTTTTAAAAAAAGAATTTTGTGGAGTTTTTGCTTCTGATACTTTGCCAAAGAAAAAAGGACATTTCAACGCGTTTATTGTGAATTTGGATGCCAAAATATTACCAGGAAGTCATTGGATTTCAATTTATTTTTCTGAAAATACAGCCTACTATTTTGATAGTTATGACATGCCTCCTAGAAACAGATATATTCTTCGTTTTATGAAACGAAACAGTAAAACTATTAGATATAATAAGTTTTGCTTCCAAGATGATTTTTCAACAACTTGTGGATTTTTTTCACTCTATTTCCTTCATCAATGCGTGCGAAACTTGCGGAAAAAATCTGTAAAAAGTTTACATCCTCAAAACCGAAAATATAATGAACTCTTTATTAAAAAATTCGTAAAAAAAAATTTTTTCCTGTCCAACTGCTGTCACGTGTATCCAGCAAAAAAGCAGTCGTGTGTCGCATTAGTTAATATGAAAACTAATTGAATATCTCAATAGACGACACAAGACAATCAAGTATGGAACGTTATGGATTCTTTTTTCTTTCCAATTCTGTCGGAGAACCAGGAGATTTTACTTACCTTCATGGCACGCTTTATGAACATGCGCATCAATGCCTTCGAGTTGCTAGAGATTGGAAAACCCCCGATGCGAAAATTTATTTTAAATTATTAAATAATTCCGAAATTATAAAGCATGCTCATGTGAAACAAAATAAAAAGAAATTTGGATATTTATTTTTGTCAAATGACTTTTTAAACAGCATGCTGTTTGCCCATTCTTATTCGTCAAACTTATATGATGATATTCTCGAGTGTATTGCTGACGGAAAATCTTACCCTGAACAAACTGATGATGATAATGCACAGCAAAAAAACTTTAAAATTGGATATTTTTATATTCTTAGCGATGATGAACTTGTGGCAGAGCTTCATGCTTCTTTGTAATATATTTTTTTTAATACTTTTTTCTATGCTATGTTTATGTTTTTATTATGTTATATTGTAAACTATTAAAAAATAATTGTAATTTTTTATGAAAAAATGTTTTTTTCATGAAAAAAATCATGTATGAAAATTAAATGAATATATATTTTTCTTATTTTACTTACTTGTTGTTTTTTGTATTTTTCATTACACACATTTTTCAAAACATATATATATTACCAATATATATTAGAGTCGGTAAATTTTGACGAACACACTTTAAAAGAAAAAAAACCACCAAATTGCATTACATAACCGTCTCAAAAAATAAAAAAACATTATGAAAATTTGCTAAGTAATGCAAAATGTGGTCTTTTTTTTAAATGCACGACAAAACTTACCGACTGATTAAAAAAATAATTTCAAGACCACATTTTTTTAAAAAAAAGATCACATTTTTGTTAAAAATACAGATTTTTTTATTAACATAATTTTTTTACAATTATATATAAAACAGAAAAGGATTACAAAATATCTTTAAATGATATATAGATACACCACATCCATTAATATTTGCATAAAAAAGCTGTACAAAATATCACACAAGCATAAAAATCATAGGCAGCTTATATATATGATTATAATAGTTTATCCAGAAAAAACAGTTTACCAGATGCATAACATTTTGATAAACACCGCATTCATTAATATAGAATAAAAAAGCATCACAAAAACACCTAAGCATAAATCACAATAACTGTATACATTCATTAATATATATTTTAAAAGCAACAGTTTTTTCGCAAGACTTTTTTTCAAAAAAGTCATTTTTAAAAAATAATGATGGTCATCACACAGTTCAAAATGTAATTTCTTTTTTTAAATCAAAGTATGATCTGAATCCACTGCCATAACATTTTAGGCAATAAATGAATTCAGGGTAGTCCTCGTCCACAGGATAATGTAAAGGGCATTGGTGGATTGATTCACCGACAATTTGACAGCATACATTATGATCGGCCACTTGAAAAAGCGGCACTTGCCGACACATGTTACACCAACTTTTTGCAGATCGCACCTTTTCTCGCAATTCTTTTTGCAAAACTAATGAAGTGTAACAAGTGTGCTTGTAATGACGGTACACTTTAAACATGTTTGTTGTAATAGGATATAGATTTAAATGCAATTTTAAACATTTTGTGCACAAAGAGTAAGATCTTTCTATATTATTATTTATTACAATTATGAATTTTATTTCTAATAAGTGAATAACAAGAGGCATATATTTTTCCATCTTTTCCCTAATCAATTGTTGCACCCAAACGACAAAAAATTTAGAGTATGTCTGGTCATAGCACAGACTTTTATGAAACGGTTCAGTCTCGCTGCTGAACCAAAATCTATCATCCAAAAAATGATATTTCGGCATTTGAATCAGACCAGGTCCAATTTCTACCAGTTCATTAAATAGCCTTTGAGGCAGGCGTAAATTATTGTTATTTAACATATTGAAGCAACTGTGGGACGCTATTATTGTCTCCATCGCTAAAATTTTGAGAGTCTTGGGGTTAGAAGTTTCACCCATATTATTATTTTTTTCACTCAGACAATAAAAAATAAAAAAATAAAAAAAAATCAAGAAGAACTGCTTCAGATGTCTGTCTCTCTTTTTCTCTCTTGGCACTGCTTATTTTTTATTTTTTTTTAATCGTCAGTCTCTTCACTATTCAAATAGTGGCCATAAGATCTGGAATCAATAGAATTTTGTAAGAGAAATTTCTTGTCATAAAACGAAGATAAACTAATTTTATTTTGAAGAATAGAATAAATTATATGTTTTTTAGAAATAATAGAACATTGGGTGTGACGCATAAAACTATCATTTTTTAAAACATTCTTATAAGAAGCTATTGATAAATTTTTCAAAGCATTTTTTTTTACACCCTTGGCTTTCATTTTTATGTTATCTCCATATGCTACACTATATAACTTGCATTTTAGCCCTACAAATTCTTTTATTGGCGTGGTGTACTCATTTTTTAATTTACCCAGTTTACCTTTATTTTTTTCATCAAACATTTCGTGTTTTGTATCATAGTTGCTTAAATCTAATATATGATTAAAATACGTTTTTAAGTCTTTGTATACATTATGACATGAAATTTGCATAAATAAGCTATCAGTGTCCATATACAATAAACTGACATTATCTTTATAAAAATCTTTAAAAAAATCATAGTAAAGAGAATACATTTTTAACTTTGATAATTCTAATACTGTAAACCCCACATAAATAGGTTTATCAAGTATTAGATTAGTTTTTTTACATTTAAACAAAGTTACAAAATCATTTATTATTTCAAAGTATTCCAAACTCGGACTTGCTAAATATTTTTTAGCTTGTTCAACGTTAAAAGTTGCTTTCACATTTACCCGTTTTCTGAGATTCATGCAAGTTTTCCCGAAAAAACTATTGTTCATTTTTTTAAAAAAACTCTTTTCGAAATCGCTAGTTGCGTTTTTCCTTTTATCATTGTTAAAATTTATATACTCTTTCAGCCATGGTTTTTGAGAAAAGGACAAGATTTTATGAATTTTTGTTATTTGCAAACCGTTCTCTATGTAAAATTTTAAATTTAAATAATGGCAAATGTAATTCTTTTTATTAAAAAAATTGGGAGTCAATTTCCTGCATGGAAACACATGTTTCATGTTTAAAGAATCGCATAATTTTTTGGCATGCGGCGAAAGCATATCATATGTTATTTTAAGGTGTTCCGGACCCATCGGTAAATCATCGTGTTTGTTATGTAATTCCTTCGGGTAATCTAGGTCAACTTCTAACAAATATCCCACGGGCGAATCAGGCGTAGTTTCTAAAATATCAAAAGTTTCAATTTCTGGCTGCGTAAGCCATCGAAAATTTCCATATGGTAAAGGCTGTACCATCACAAAACCATACAGGTTATTAGCATCGAGCGCTATTATGTAGCTGTTTTCTTTGTCGGGGTTGTAAGTTTCCGGAATGTATGGATCATTAGCAACTGCATAACGCTTTCCCAAAAAGCAAATGCCTCCTCGCATCTGACTCTCTACCCAAACGTAATCATTGATATCGCTAAACAGCTGAAGTTCGACTTTCGTAAGTTTAAGTCCCGAATTCCACGTGAGATCGGCACTAGTTATAAAATGTACAGGGTCGAGCGAATAATAGTTCATGGCTGTGCGTCGAAAAGAAGTAAACACCTCTGCTAATAACAATACGTCACAATTTTGGTATATTTCTAAATAATCAGAAAATGTTTTGCATCCAAAAGCCTTATACACAGCACAGGCGTGGGAATAATCTTGGTCAGATATGTCGCTCTCTGTGAGCCGATTGTAAAAAGCGCTTTTGGGCGGCAAACCTACATCTTTTAAAACGTCTAGCGATTCGAAATATGAATAGGGGAATACCCCTTTCCTCAATAACATGGTTCTATTTTTTTCATTTTGATAAAAGTGGTTAAATATTTTGAAATCGTGGTTGGATTTAATCAAATTTTGAACTAAATTGTCCAAACTTGCATCTAAGAACTGAAAAGAATCGATAAATTTGATTGAATCAAGTGTAAACATGGTGAATTTTTCTAGATTTACCGGGATTATAGAAATATTTTGGGCATAATTTTCTGGAATATGTTTTAAAATTAAGTGGTTATCATAGTTTTTGCTGTTGTGTATTACAACCGGAAGAAAATAGGTCGCACGCATATTAAGATTGCATGCTTGATGGGCTAAACCGCGAATATGTCCGTCTGACCAGTGACAATGATCTCTTGTTTTGATATCTCCTGGAACGAATTCTTTCCCGCATATGTGACACACATTTTCATTATAAAGCGATCTTAAATTTGTGTTCATTGGAATCACGTTTTTCATTTTTTCCATTACTTTGGTATAAACGCTCTTTAAAGTTTTTAAAAAGTTCGGTACGGCATCGGTTCCTAGATAAAATTCGTGGAAAATGATTTCGTCATTTATGTCTAAAACAACAAGAGTGTAACTAACCGCGATGTGTTTTTCGAATGGACAAGTAAAACTTTCGCTAGTATTCGGAAGAACGGTAGTAATTTTAGAACATATGCACTCAAAATCTGCGTATGCCGCGTATGGATGATATAACATTTTAGCTAATGAATTAAATTTTAAAGAAAGATTAGATGGCGGGCTCAACCTTTGCGGTTTTTGTTTTTCGCATAGCTGTTTGTGAGAAATTAATGTGGATTTTCTCTGAAATCCATTTAAACAATTGCGGCAAAAATGATTAATACCGCGTTTAAAATTTAAAAATTTGCTAAAATTAGTTATTAAGAAAAAATGGTTTTCAAAATATAATAAATCTATAACAGAATACTTTGATTTTAAGTTTTGACTAATATACAACGGATAAATGTCGTTATTTTCATACCCGTACACGTATATGGATAAATTATTGTTTCTTTCAAATACGTAAACATCCGTTAGTTTAAGCGGGAAAGTTATATCACGTGCGTTGAAATATTTTATATAGCGCTTGTATTTGCTAGCTCTGTTTTTATTTTTTTTTGTCGGAAAAAGTTTGGCCGCAATACAATAAAGGAAACACTTATTATCGGAACATTTAATGTTTAATAATGATTTTTTATTTTTTAATCTAACCGGGAGTTGTACTGCATGAGCGCACCCGCCGCGTAAATCTCTGTAATTGCCCAAATGAATGTCAAGGAATTCTATATTTTTAATGGACCACCCGCTTCCATTACGAATAAAAGAATCAACCGATTCGAGAATTTTTCTAAACGCTTTATCTATTTTAGAATAGATCATAAAACTGGACAATATCCGTTCTGCATGCGAACAAAAATAAAAACATTTTGTTTCCGTTTCCTGATTTTCTTTTGGTTTTACAAAACAAATACAGACGCAAATCAAAAGCCGTAATCTTAATAAATATCCGCTATTAATTTCGTTATATATTATTTCCCTCGAATCTCGAAATAATTCTTCAGGGTCGTAATAATTTCTAACATTTGCTCTCAAAGTACGGACATATCCGTGATAAGCCGAGGCTCTTTCATAAAATGTAATCATTTTAATAAAAATTTTTGAAAAAACAAGTTTTTGGAATACTTTTTTAAAGCAATATACATCAAAATTAAAAAAAAGCACAACAAAAAAACGGTTAAAAAGTATGCAAAAACAGCTGTTACATATTTTTAAAAGTTCACAGTTTTTTTATTTTCTGCCATGTCCGACACCGACATGTTTGATCATGGCAGCGATTCCAATTTTTAAATTATTAAGTAATGATATTGGCATATTAAAGCGATTGCGGGCTTCATATGAACCCGGAGATGTTTTGGAAAAACCTAAATAATAAGACCCATGAAATTCTTTCAGCTCCATCGTTACGTTGCGGCCAAGGTTAATTGCAAAAGGCTCATAAGCGAGTCGTTCCGTCTCCTCAGCAAGATCTAAATTGAAGCGCCTAGCTGGGGGCAACACCGCAACTAGTGTTTAATTAAAAAAAAAAAAAAAGCAAATCGTCCTTAGTAATTAATGTTTTTTAAAATATATATATTTTAAAATAAACCTTAAACATTTTTTTTTACAATAAGTTAATTAAAAAAACTTACTTGTTCGGGGCATGAGATTAGTTGATATCATTTCAACATCATCATCGTCATCTTCGAGAGCGAAGACTTTTCTTTTGCGCACTTGTAATTTTTGGGTATCCGATTTTGTTTGCTGTTGTTGGCGTTGAGGATAGACGCTTTTGTCCTCGGGGCTTAACGAATTATCTGCAATGTCTACTGAGGCTTTTTTGGATGCATCTGAAAAAAGCAATAAAAACAAAAAAAATTCTTTTAATTTCATTATATTTTTTAACAGTATTTAGTACATATAATATATAAATGCAACTGGAATATTTGTAAACGTTTTTAAGAAATTTTTATTTTAGATAACTTACCATTTTTTTTCTTTAGGGGTTTTGGAGTGCGGGGTCCAAAGCCGAAAGTTGGTTGTTCTTCTAAATCCTCGTCAACATATTTGGAGCATCCTGGTTCTGAAATGAAAAAGAAAAAACTTTTTATTTTCGGTTAAATTATTCGTGATTTCAATTAAAAAAAATTTTTTTTTACAAATATTTTTTTAAAAATATATAATTGTAATGTTATAAAGTTTTTGAGAGAACTTATGAAAAACTCACCAGAAAGATTGGGGTTCATTCTTTCTTGTTCAATATGTTGATCGTCTCGCCTCGGATAATGAAGGAAAAATATTCATCGTATCCCAGCAAACTTTTACTTTTATATGCCTGTTTGAATAGCGTGGGTCGTGAAAAAACTTTCTGCGAAAGCTTCCCACATGTGTGCTCGGATTATTATTTTTTTAGAAGAGCTTCCAGATGTGTCGTTCATCTGAAATACGATGAGGGATTTCATTTTACTAACATAATAGTCTTCATTGTATAAAACTTCCTTCTAGCAATGTTCTTGAACAGCATAACTCCTCTGCATATCCAACGCGTTTCTTGGACTCGCACTATAAAAACTTCTTTGTGCATTGAGATATCCCACTTAAAACCCCGGCATCAAAAGATCGTGTTCCATTTTCTTCTATCGTTTTTTTCACATCGTCTGATTTATTACGAACATGTCAAAATGGATTGGCGGTAACTTAGCCTTTCCGACGTGATAAAGGAATCTCTATCTACTTAAGTTTCTTACATATCTAATTACCAAAACAATTTATTTTCGCGTTGCGAATTTTGTTTGTAAAATCTCATAGCGTCAACATTTCATCAATAGAATTTATTTATCTTATTTAATTCCGAAAAAAGGTAAACCTTTTCCCCATCCATGCAAAACATTTTTAAGAAATACATATTAAATTAAATTAAATATTTTCTCTATAAAATATTATACTACTTTTTAAAAAAACAAGCATTCTAGAATTGAATTCTACAAAATTTTAACGATTTTAATTTTAGTTTTTTTAATTTTATTTATAAAATACGTCATCTATTTTTTTTTCTCTTGTGGTCAAAATTCTATAAATACCGAAGCGTTCAGCATCTCAAAATTATATTCGCAACGACGTTGCACGCATTTGCACGCAATTCTTTTAAACTGAATAATTAAAATATATAAACATGGCAGAAACCAATGAGAAAAGAATTAATTGGCGTTCATTTACCAGAGATACCCAATTAACAGAAGACACGATTCGCGGATTGCAAGAGGTGTTAGATTGGTCATTAGTGTCAAAATACCAAAAATTAAGTGAAGCATTTATGACAGAATTTAAAGACAAAATTGACTGGAATGTGGTTTGCGAATACCAAACTTTGTCGGACGCTTTCATGAGAGCTAATGCTAGCAAAATCAACTTTGAAAAAATATCTCAACATCAAAAATTAGATGAAAGCTTCATATTGGATTTTCGTGATCAAGTTCATTGGGAAAAAATATCGCAGTACCAAAAATTAACGGCGCAATTCATATACGAATATTATTATCTTTTGAATATGAAACTCGTCAGTCGTTATCAGCAATTGGATATTGGGGCTATACAAGAACTGAAAGATAAATTAGACATGCCTTCGATATTCCGATATCAAGAACTTACCGAAAGCTTCGTACTCGATCACATCAAAGACATCGAAAATGAAGAGAATATTTGCGATGCTCTGATTTTAAATGGCAACATTTCACCGACTATTATAAATAGTGTCTACAAACGGTGGGTGCTGCATTTCCTCAGAGAAATTTGTCAGAAAGTGTCGCATTCATGAAAAAAGAAATGTCGACCGAAAATTTAAAAAATATTTTTAAAAGCAGACATTTTATTTGCATCATTTTGACAGCGATCGTGTTATTGACCGCTGCAATGGAACTTTTTGTCTCAAACGACAAGATCGACCAACACATGCTCGCAGTAAATATCACAAATACCACATGTACAAAATCTGTACATATAACAAGGAAAATTTTCTTTCACGAATGTTTAAAGGATAACCAAACAATTTACGATTTGCGATACTTTTGGGCAGACGAAAACAACGAACTGCATGCGAGCATTATCGGAGTGCAAATTTCTGCTATAGAATATAAAAAACTTTGTCAAATGTGTGTCGAGTGAAACAATGTAATGTCTTGCAACAACAAAAAAATTACTATTACTCTTTGTTCGTCTTTTTTTGTATTGATTTTGAAGTCAAAATGTTTGTCTTTTTTAAAAAAAAATGTACTTGATACATTGATTTTTTTTATTGTTTAATATAGAATAATAAAATGCTTGTTAAAAAAAAATGTGCTTTATATCTGTGTTTTTTACAGACTCACTTATTAATTAAAAGATTCTTTGAACAAATTCGTCACGAATATTCTATGAAACATACATAAAACATTCTTTTAATCCAAATAAGAAAAAAGAAAAACCCATATCATATTCATTTGCATTACTCACAAATCACTTTCAACACAGAGAGAATGCAGGAAAAAAATATTCTACACTTTAGAAATCGCCCACGATCATTACTCCCACGTCTTTTTCCTTCCCCCCCCCACCGCTCCGCTCATCTAAACAATCACGCTTTTCATTTTGCACGCCCACGTTCACGATTCCAGCCACTCTCTGTTTCAAAACATCCCAGCCAGAGCCTGGCTAGAAACACCGCTCTGTTTCAAAACATCCTAACCAGAGTCTGGCTGCAAACAGAACGTGGATGGAAACAGCCGAAACAGAATGAGGTGATCTATAGGGCATCAGACATATACTACTGATATAGCGTCAAGTAATCAACAATTCTTTCAACGCATAGTGAATTACAAAATAAGATTTATGGCCACTCAACTTCAAGTAAATGATCAAAAGCTTTTCAAAATTGATGAACTATTATTATATGAAATATTTTAAAGACATTGAAACATTAATTATAGCAGGAAGTAAAAACATTTTTACTTCGATTACATTCTTACGCAGAAACCTTGCAACATATGTAATTTCCACTGACGTAAGAATGGCGTAATGAAAAACTCTGAACTCTGCTTTTATGACTCTAATTCTTCAGTCCTGTATCAAAATGTAAAACATGTAACACGTAGAGCGAATAAGCTCAAAGATGTCAACAAAATAATATACCGTAATTTCGCGCGTATGCGCCGCGGCTTAGTTAAGTCTTTTTCAAACCGGAAATTTTATTGAAAATAAGAAGTCAAATAAGTGCTAAGCAGAAGTAAGTCACATTTCATTTAAAATAAATTCTGGTAGAAAATCGAATTGTTTAAGGTGCGGAGTATACGCGCGAAATTACGGTAATGCTTTATCATCTAAAACTGAATGTAAATGTTAATTCTTGTAACGGCCCTAAAATACTTAATGTATATATAATCAAGATTGAGAAAGATGTGTCCATTTATTTAGTCTCCTACTAATATATGAATTAGTTTTGAGCAAAAAGATGATTTTTGCAGTGTGAACAAATCTATGGATACCAATAATACATGGATATACCAAAGGATTAAGTGGTGAGAACACCTTCAGAAAAGGTAAGAGAATTTATCTTATCCTTTTCCAAGAACTTTTATATTTTGAGAAAAATTGTCTCAGAAGGAAGGTGTGATTTTAAGCTTAAAAACTGAAAACTTTTTAAACTAATTAAGAAATCACTTAGAAGTAATTAGAATAAAAGGAAATAAATATATACATCTTTATACTTTACTAATTAAATAAACAAAACAATAAAGAAAAATCAATCGAAGAAATGGCATTTTCAAAAGAAACACAACTAATTTAAAAATTAAATACAAATAATTATTCCATTTGGAAGTTCAAGGTCCAAATGTTATTAATAAAAGAAGACTTATCAGAATTAATAGCAGAAGAACCGCCAAACCCCATAACAACAGATTGGCAAAAGAAAGACAAGAGGGCAAGGGCGATAATAAATTTAAGTCTTGTGGACTCTCAAATCGTCCATATAAGAAATTTAAACACGTTAAAAGAAACGTGGGTCACATTAAAGAATGTTCATGAAAGAGGAAATCTTTCAAGTAAAATATACTTACTTAGAAAATTATATGCAGCTAAATTACAAGACACGGCAACATGCAACGTCACATCACACACATTTTTGAAACCATCGACAAACTCTCCGCAACTGGAGAAATTATTAGTGACTCGCACATTTCAGCACTACTACTGTGCTCACTTCCACCTAGTTATAATACTGTCATAACGGCTCTGGAAGCCAGACCAGAAAATGAATTAACACCAGATTATATAAAAAATAAACTTGTTGACGAATATAATAAACGAGTAGAAAACTTGGAACAAACCGAAAATTCGGCTAAAGCGTTTAAAACACAGAAAAAATTCGTAAATAATGATTGCAAAAACCATAATAAATATTGTACGTACTGTAAGCAAAATAATCATAACTATAAAGAATGCTGGCACTTAAAAGACAAAAAGCTACACCAAAACAACAAACATTTAAACCAAAGAAGTTTACATCGTCGCTCTGCTTCGAAAACATAAACGGTGATAGTGAAAGTGATAGGTACGAAACGAAAGAAAAAATAAATAAAAACGTACAAATAAATCACAACAAAAATCAAGAGTCAGCATTTATAATCGAAAAGCCCGGAAAACCAACCTGGTTTATTGATTCCGGAGCATCTTCCCATATTGCGAACAGCAAAGAAATATTTACTGAAATAAACAACACCGAACAAACATCCGTAATAATCGCGAACGGAAACACACTCAATTCCTACTGATCCAGTGAAGTTATGATTACAACAAAAACACAAAACGCGGACTCAAATAAAATAAAATTAAAAAACGTGTTATATGTTCCAGATTTGAAAACAAACTTAAAGCAACTCAACACGGTTACAAATTAATATTTGAAGACGAAAAATGATGCTATCCTGTAACGGCAAAACGTATCTGGAAGCGAAAAAGAAAAATAATTTATATGAGGTAATTCTCTCAGATAAAGATATCCCAAACACAGCAAATATCGCAAACGACTGCAAAAATAAAGAATGTCTAGAACTTTGGCACAAACGCCTAGGTCATAGGAATTACGAAAGTATGAAACAAATGATGAAAAACAACGTGTCCAATGGCATAAAAATAAACAACTGCAGTCATACTACACACTGTGAAACATGCATCAAGACAAAACTACTGATGCACCATATCCGAAATTATCTGAAAATAAAACGACACAGGTACTGGACGTGATACATACAGACGTCTGTGGACCGATAAGAACAACCTCTTTAGATGGGAAAAAGTACTTCTTCACTTTTATTGACGACCACTCAAGATTCACAGTAATTTATTTACTATATCACAATGATGAGGTTTCAGACAAAATAAAGGACTATACACAAATGGTTCACACACAATTCGGGAGATATCCCAAAGCATTCAGATTGGATAACGGGGGCGAATATATAACCAAAATACGGAGGCCTTTCTTAGAAAAAGAGGTATAAAACACCAATTTACTGTCCCACACTGCCCGAGCCAGAACGGGATTGCTGAATAGAAATAATAGGAGCTTGATAGAAATGACCCGAGCTATGCTCTCAGAAGCTGTGTTACCCCACAGATTCTGGGGTGAAGCAATAAATACAGCAACACATCTCCAAAACAGACTACCAACAACGGCTACAAATAAAACTCCGTACGAAATTTGGTTCAAGAGAAAACCAAACTTACATTACCTTCGAGTATTTGGCTGTAAAGCTTATATACGTAAATAAGATACATAGAGGAAAATTAGATAACACAGCCAGGGAAGGAATATTTATGGGATATGATAGCCACTCAAAGGGTTACAGAGTATTCACTAAAAATAATGAAATCATAATCGGGAGAACTGTAAAATTTTTAGAGAATAACACACACATTCTGAATGTAGAAAATAATGAACCAGAATGCCTGATTGATAACAAAAATTATATTGAAACGGAAAGAAACAATACACAACAAACACAAGCAGAACCCGATCAAAACATTCCTACATTAAGAAGGTCAGAAAGGACAAACAGGGGAGTTCCACCTAATAAATATACATCCGACAGTTATATCTGTATAGTAAAAAACGATGAAATAATCGAACCAAAAAATTGGAAAGAAATCAACGAAATAAAAAATCCTAGAGAAAAAGAAAATTGGCTCAAAGCCACAGATGCGGAAATAGAAGCGTTGATGAAAAATAAAACATGGGAACTGGTAGAACTACCACCAAATAGAAAAATAATAGGATCAAAATGGATCTTTAAAAGAAAAGTAGATAGCTCAGGAAAATCACCCATATATAAAGCAAGATTAGTTGCTAAAGGATTTAGCCAAAAATTTGGTGAAGATTATGATGAAACATTTGCACCAGTAGTGCAACACACCACCATTCGTGTATTTTTAACCGCAGCCGCTTATAAAAAACTTGATATACACCATATTGACATAAATGCGGCAGTCCTTCATGGAAATTTACAAGAGGAAATTTACATGCAACAACCAGAGGGAATTCAATGAAACTATTTATGATCAATTCCTCGGAGGAGCTTAAGTTGGAATGTTATAAATATTAACCTCATCCGAGAAATTTATTTAGAGAAAAACCACTCTTTCATTTCCTCTTGCAAAGGGGAAAGAAGGAAAGACCTTAATAAAGAAAAGAAATAGCTTCAACATTTCTTTCAACGCATAATGAATTACAAAATAAGATTTATGGCCACTCAACTTCAAGTAAATGATCAAAAGCTTTTCTAAATTTATGAACTATTATTATATGAAATATGTTAAAGACATTGGAATAAGAATTATAGCAGGAAGTAAAAACATTATTACCCCGATTACATTCTTACGCAAAAACCTTGCAACATATGTAATTTCCACTGACGTAAGAATGACGTAATGAAAAACTCTCAACTCTGCTTTTATGACTTTAATTCTTCAGTCCTGTATCAAAATATAAAACATGTAACACGTAGAGCGAATAAGCTCAAAGATGTCAACAAAATAATATAATGCTTTATCATCTAAAACTAAATGTAAATGTTAATTCTTGGAACGTCCAAATGCCCTAAAATACTTAATATATATATTGTGGCAACTCCAACTGCCTATAATAAAATTCAGCTGATGTTGACGACATATAATTAATCAATTTTAATATAATTGATTTCTAAAACTATTTAAAATAAAATCAGTAAGAAACAAATTTTCTTACCTTCTAAGTTCCAAAAAACGGGCATCGGGGCTCCATTGCTTCAATAAAGAACATCTTTCAGTTGATTCGATATATTCCAATATATGCAATATTAACGAGAGAATAATCTTGACTCGAATAAAATTCTGAGATTAATAAACACATCACTATTTAATGACAAATAAAACGACGAACACACATCATTATATACATTTCTAATACGGAGCGACACGCTCTCTTACAATCATAATCACAAACAATACTAAACTAAAACGTTAGAGTTCAAAAACGAAAGTTCTAATAAAAAATGTTCTGAAAAAGTTACGTAATAAACAATGTTGCGCGCATGCGTCAAAGTCTCACTGTCTCTTTTCTGCAAATCGAAGTACATCCCTACCTCTACACTGCGTAGGTGCTTTTTATGTTTCAAAACTTTGAGAAGAAAAGGGGGATTTTGGATGTTGCAACAGGAAATGAATTCCCAATTACAACATCCTCCCACCTTTGAGTTTCGGGATCTGGAACTCAAACCCAATTCGTTCGATGTTTTATGATACGCCCGTATCTGGAGCGACGAACCGAAACGTCCGATGTACTGTCGCTGACCGAACCACTAGGAGGATTACTAGCACCTTCATGTTCATTAAAATCTTGTTTCTTTTTAATGTCCTTGAAATGGTTTCTCCTACTGTCGTTATCTTGTGATACTTCTAAGGGTATTAACCTGCTTGTAGGTCTTAAATATTCCCCAGTTTTCATTCTTATTTTCATTAAGCGGATCTGTCCATCCTTAGATGGAAAAATTTCAATCACTTTGGCCAGAGGCCAATCAATTCTTTTATTATTGTCACTGGAAACAATCTCAACATCACCTATTGCTAAAGGTTTCTGTATTTTCTTCCATCTACTAGGTTGTCGCAATTGGCCTAAATATTCAGATCTAAATAGTTTACGAAGGTCTTGTCTTATTTTCTGTTGATAAACAAGCCTTTTGTTCAATGATTTGGCATCTAGAATATCAATATCGGGTGTACCACTACCTTTCACTTCTAGCAAGAACATGGACGGAGTGAGAGGTACGAGATCATTTAAATCTTCTGACACATAAGTAAGCGGGCGACTGTTGATAACACTTTCTAGGTCACATATAATGGTTTGTATTTCTTCGTAATTCAGAGAACTTTTTCCTAAAACCTTTCTGAGTATTCTCTTGGTTAGGCCAATCAATCGCTCCCACCACCCTCCCCACCACGGAGCTGAAGGAGGTATAAATTTCCAAATAATTTTCCTTGATATACTATCATTTTGTACTGAATTCCAGTTTATTTCTTTCAACAAATTTTCCGCTCCTACAAAATTTTAACCATTATCTGTATAGATAATAGAAGGTCTGCCTCTACGGGCTATGAATCTTCTCAACGTCATTAAAAACACTTCAGTTGATAATGAGGTAGCTAGTTCAAAATGAACTGCTCGAAAAACAGCACAAGTGTATATTACTAGCCAGATTTTCCTATTTTCTTTAAGAATAAGCGGACCGGCATAATCCAGACCAACAATTTGGAAAATGGCAGCTTCTCTTACTCTATCTTCAGGTAAGGGGGGAGTGGAAATTTCTACTGGTTTAAAATCGTGTCGTCTACATCTTACACAGGTACTAATAATTTTCCTGACAGTTTTTCGGAATTTTAAGATCCAAAAATCTTCCCTTAAATTAGACATCATAATTTGTACACCAGCATGACCTAGTTTCAAATGTCTAGATCTAATTAATTTTTCAACTACAGGATGGTCATGTGGAAGAATAATAGGAAATCTGAAATTCAGAATATCATCTCTCAAATGTATGCGTGATTTCAGCCGCAGAACTCCAGCCGAATCTGTTGTGGTCTGAAATGCTTTTAGACGTTTATCTTCAGGACCAGTAAACGATTTTTGAACTAATTTCAACAATACATTTTCAGCTTCATTCTGCTCTTCTACAGTTAAAATTGTAAATTCTCTCTCTTCTTTAGCTTTCTTACAATTTTTGTAAAATCTGTATATCCACGCGATTACTTTTACTAATTTATCGAGGATGAAATTCTAGTGTAAAATTGTTCACTGTGAACATTTACATTTGTAGCACTAATAATTGTTTTTCTTCTTTCTGCATCTATAGTTTCGAAGTCAGGAAACATTTCTGAATTTGGCCACTCGTCCATTGGTTTTCGTAACCACTGTGGTCCCTCCCACCATTTATCTCGGGCTAAAACCTCAGCGGTACAACCCCTTGAAGGCAGGTCAGCAGGATTCAATTGGCCAGGAATAAAGTGCCATTTTGAAGGATCACTTAATGAGCGAATTTCGGACACTCGGTTGTAAACAAAAGGTGCCCAATTTTCATTTCTTTTTATCCAGTAAAGCGCATTGGCCGAATCAGTCCAATAAAAAATGGCAATGTTATCTAATTTCAAATCAGTTTTAACACTACTTGCTAATCTAGCCCCAATATTACAAGCCAATAATTCTAACCGCGGAATGGAAATTGTTTTCATAGGAACAACTCGGCTTCTTGCTTGAACCAACTGACAGAAACCACCGTTCCCATTTTCGGTCCGTATAAATATACACGTAGCATACGCTACTTTACTAGCGTCGTAAAAAACGTGTAATGAATGCAACTTATCTGCATCTCGAGAAAAACACCTAGGTATTTCAATAGTCCCTAATTTTCCTAATTGTTTTTTCCATTTTTCAAATTTTTTCTTTATAGAAACAGGTAATTCCGTGTCCCGTGTCACTTTAGCTTTCCAACACTTCTGTAATAATATTTTAGGTTCTAATGTTACAGGACATGTGTATCCGACAGGATCAAAAATTCTGTGTACAGACGATAAAATGTTTCTTTTAATTACAAGGCGATCATGCTCTGAAATTTCTTTTAAATCAACTGCTAGTGTATCCCTTCTAAAATCCCACATTAGCCCTAAAACAGGGACATTTTCCCCTGTAAAATCTTCTCGAAAACTATGCTCCCACCCGCGAAGCTCGAATTTAGCATTGTTAAGAAGAGTTTTTGACTCTTCGATAAATCTGTTTAGCTGTTCCTTATTATCAACACTCGTAACACAGTTGTCTACATAAAATGACTCTAACAATTTTAACGCAGTGTTTTTAAATTGTTCAGGTGCATTTTTCAAATGATATTCTAACGTGGCACCTAGAAGGTAGGGGCTACATGAAATGCCAAATACTACTCTTCTATGTTGAAGCGTTATCAACTTTTGAGGGTTCCCTTCTTCATACCATAGAAATTTCAAGAATGATCGATCTTTTTCTTTAATACCAATCTGTAAAAAAGCGTTTTTTATGTCAGCAATTACCCCTATTTTCCCCAATCTAAATCTGTTTAAAACAGAAGGAATCAGCTCTACGAGGTTAGGCCCCTTTTCAATACAATCATTTATCGATGGTGAGTCCTTTTCCCGAGCTGAACCATCAAAAACTGGCCGCACTTTTGTAGTGGAGTTTTCTTTATACACTGCTCTATGAGGAAGGAAATGCTCACTACCTAACGTTTTCCTCTGATCAACCTTTTCAATTATTTTCTCGTCTAACCATTCATTAAATATTTGATTATAATCACCTAATTTTCCTACCTTTTTTAATGAATCGACACATGTTTTTAATCTACGTCGAGCGACATTTTCGTAACTGGGTAGTCTAGGGTGGCCCTGTATCCATGGAAGACTAACTTCATATCTACCCTCGTCATCTACTCTTATATTACTAAGAAAATGTTCTTTAGTGGCTAACTCTATCTCTTCTCTACCCTTTTTCTCCCCAGGATCTCGAATTCCTAAAGTGTCAAGGTGCCATAACTCGGAAATTTTTGCCTCTTTGACATGCAGCGAGAAAACTAAATTGTTCATATTTTTATTTTCATAACCTTCAGTTTTCCCGAGAATTGCCCAACCTAAACGAGTTCCCATGCAAACTAATCCGCCCTGTAATTGTTTTAAATTTCCGGTAAATAATTTTCCGGCGACATCTGCACCAATTAACACATGAATTTCATCAGGAGAAAATTCGTATAATAAATCATTAGTTTTAGTGACTCTATCAGTCAATAAAATTCCGTACCGTTTTATTTCATTAATAAAGGATCCTTCCGGTATAGGTGAAATTTCAGAGCAAATCTTTTGTTGGTCTAATACCTCAAGTTTACATCGATAACTATTATTCATATTTCCTAAATTAATTAAATATCGATCGTGTAGTTCTTCACATTGTCGACCCCCAAATAAACTATGCACTATTCTTTCTTTACTTATACTATTATATCCTAACATGTTAGCAGCAAATTTTGATATATACGACCGTTGCGATCCCGTGTCATATAAAATTCTAACATTTCGTACGATATCCCCATTGTATATGCGTACAACCAATGTTTGGAGCAAAACCCTTTTTCTAGAAGTTGTATTCGCAAGCATACAATCTTTATTAGGAGTAGAATCCTCTTTAGAATTATCGCCTAAATTAATTTTATCATTTTCTATGCACATGAACTGGTGGTGACTTTTCCCACAATGAGTACAATTAGTTTTAATTTTACAAGCTTTAGCCAAGTGGTTGGCATTGAAGCATCGAAAGCAAGCTCCTTTTTTTAATAAAGCATCTTTTCTCTTCGCGAGTGTCATTTTCCATACCGCTCTACAATTTTGACTACGGTGTTTATTTTCGCAAAAAACACACTGTTCTTCCAATTTTTTATCATCTGCATTATACAGTTCGGCCGCCGTAGGAAGGGAAAAAAATTTATCCTCACGATCGAATCTAAGTTCTCTATTTACTGAGACATCTTTATCGAAAGAAAACCCACTCTTAGCCAATTTGACCTTTTGCTCCATTTCAACTTCAATTTGTAAAAATGCCATTAAAGTATCTAATTTATTAATTCCCTGATCTTTATCTTTATCATTAACAGATAAAGTGCCAAGATGTCTTTCCCATAATTTAAGAATATCTGAAGGCAATGCTGATTCGACCAATGGATATAAAATCGAAGAATAGTTTTTGCTCGATACGCCTAACATTTTTAATGACCGAAGGTATGTTTCTATTTTATCATACAACTTAACAAGGGACAGTCTCTGGCCTTGTCCTAAAGAATTATTAATAACTAATCCTAGAACTTTGCGTATAAATACTTCGATTAAAATATCTGTTCTACCGAACCGTGCCTTCAACGATTGTATCGCCTCTGGATAGCTATCGGCTGTAGGGGGGAAAGATTCAACAATTTCCCTTGCCCTAGATCCCCTTTGGGTAGACTGAATAAGATACTGTATTTTGTCCTCGTTAACAATATCCGGATCTTCGTGGATTTTTTCAAACTGACCCCAAAAAGATAGCCAATTTTTGATATCACCATTAAAGGGCTTAAGCTCTAATTTAGGTAATTTAAACTGTCTTCTAGTGGTCATACCATCTGATGATAAAGAGGTATCCTGATTGCTCTCTTTCTCTAATTTAAGAATGTATCTAGATAGTTTATTTTTCACCTCCCAATAATTTATATTATACTTGTCTATTTGCTCATATTCCGAATCGAAGGCGTCTTGGTGACAATTTTTATCTTCAGATAAACTATCTAAAATTTGTTTATCTATTAATGAGAGCTCTTCATGTTTTGATTCTAACCTATCTAAAAGAGATGACAGACTATCGATATCATCACATTTAGCCTGCAAAGTATCTTCTATTTCTTTTATCAAGTTTGTGAAGTTGGAACGCACTGGCGTCCTTGATTTTTTTAATTTATCCATTCTTAATGTTCAATTCTAGTTAACTAACTTCTAATTAACTTTCTAATCTCTAATTCCAATCATCTACGGAGCCACAGAATCCCGGCAGGGATGCCAGTTATGTGGCAACTCCAACTGCCTATAATAAAATTCAGCTGATGTTGACGACATATAATTAATCAATTTTAATATAATTGATTTCTAAAATTATTTAAAATAAAATCAGTAAGAAACAAATTTTCTTACCGTCTAAGTTCCAAAAAACGGGCATCGGGGCTCCATTGCTTCAATAAAGAACATCTTTCAGTTGATTCGATATATTCCAATATATGCAATATTAACGAGAGAATAATCTTGACTCAAATAAAATTCTGAGATTAATAAACACATCACTATCACGCTCTCTTACAATCATAATCACAAACAATACTAAACTAAAACGTTAGAGTTCAAAAACGAAAGTTCTAATAAAAAATGTTCTGAAAAAGTTACGTAATAAACAATGTTGCGCGCATGCGTCAAAGTCTCACTGTCTCTTTTCTGCAAATCGAAGTACATCCCTACCTCTACACTGCGTAGGTGCTTTTTATGTTTCAAAACTTTGAGAAGAAAAGGGGGATTTTGGATGTTGCAACAGGAAATGAATTCCCAATTACAACATATATAATCAAGATTGAGAAAGATGTGTTCATTTATTTTTCTCCTACTAATATATAAATTAGTTTTCAGCATAAAGGTGATTTATGCAGTGTGAACAACTTCATCTAGGGATACCAATAATATATGGATATATCAAAAGATTAAGCGGTGAAAACACCTTCAGAAAAGATAAGAGAATTTTATGTTATCCTTTTTCAAGAACTTTTATATTTTGAGACATTTTGCGTTGCACGAACTCCTCCTTCAAACTTGTGAATTGTTTTTACATAAAATGATTTCTGGTAGCTTCAATGTCCCTATTCAAAATTAGAGCTTATTTGGCCAAGTAGTTTTTGAGTTATGTTTAAACGATTACCTGCATTCCAATCTGTTTTTCAATGATTAAAAATGAATTTAACTTCAGGAAATTTTGAAACTGGAAGATTTTTAATCTACATTCAGCGCTTCCCAACCTTTTTTTCCGTCACGTACCCCTTGCTCAAATTGTTCATTTCAGCGTACCCCCTTTTATCAGAAACACGCTCCCACCCCTCCCCTCATTCATATAACGCAAACATGCTTTTTAAAAATTAGTAGCATACTCATTAGTAAATATTCATTAAAAAGAAGGAAGCTTTCCTATTAATAAATACAAGTTAGTGACATAACCCCACCCATTCGAAAACGAAAATAAAGGCCTGCTTTTCAACGCGTTTCAAAATAAAGCATTAACATTAGAAGCCTTGGCGTAATTAGGGCATTCTGTAATTATTATTGAAAACTGAACAATAAGATAAATGTAATGGAAAAGTAATATTGTATAATAACACTAGTTTACAAAAAAAAAAAAAAAAAAAAAAAAAAAAATGTTGTTCATGAAATGAAACATACATTATTTATGTATGCTATGGACAGTAGTTAAAAAAATATATTTTTATTTTTAATTGCACGTCACAATTCTGAGATATGAAGGTCTTTGTTTTCTATGTACCCGCAATTGTTTAACCCTTTCCGGCACAGACAAATTCTGTTCGTAAAATGAGAAATTACTGTCTGACACCGGATATTACAAACGACTTTTTTAGTAAATAAGAGCTCATTATTTTAAGCTTTCATGGTAGAAACAAAAGTTTATTAAAATATTCTTGGTGCCAATTGTTTATTTGGATGTATTTTTTTGTAAAAATCTTCTTTAAATATTTGAAAAATCTGGCGTGCTGGATTTTTTTAAATATTTTTTCCAAGATGTAGATACCCAAAGTAACGTAACCGTATAACTTTCATTCATGAACAAAAGTCATGTAAACTAGTGAAATCAATGGCAGTTTTCGTGAAGATGGGGTAAATATATAAATACTCATGCAATATGATTATTGGTGGGCGGAGCTAGTGACATTGAATTATCAATGAATTATTACTTGAGGAACGTGGAAGTTGACAGTACACAATATACTGTGAACATTATGCCTCCGCGAGAAGAAATAGTGCGCTGCCTATTTTAATAAAATATCTCTCTGTATCTGCTTTTTTTTTAATCTTTAAATAAAGAAACGATGGACCACTTAAATGAAACTGATTTAAGTTAAAATGTGCCACTGTTATGATGTATATATATTAATATTTTATAAAGAATGTATCTATCCGCTTGGCAGAATTTTGGCGAAAGACGGGGACAGG
The DNA here is from genome assembly GCA_963931845.1 of Maratus michaelseni. NCBI lineage: Eukaryota > Metazoa > Arthropoda > Arachnida > Araneae > Salticidae > Maratus > Maratus michaelseni. The sequence continues at coordinate 24,729,965 of OZ007589.1, read as the reverse complement.
TTGAAGAAAAACTGCAAACCTAATGATGATAATGTCACCCGACTTCCGTCAAGTTTCAGATAATTACATTAAGATAGTGGTTTTAAATGCACAATATATGTTTTTTATTTTTGAAACTATTAAAAAAAAAGCAAAAATGTTTGTGAATATGAACTTTTCAGGAAATTTTATCTGAAATACATACCAAGCATGCCAATAATATATTTAAAATAACAACAAAAAAAAAACTTTTGGAAATTAAATGTATGGAAATGTGTTCTCAAATGAAGTGCTTAACAACGCGAAACTTTCTGACACATTTTCTGAATCATTTTTAAACGCAAAAGTATAAAATTGGCAGTCCTGTCTATGGAAGCGATTTTGAATCGAAATGAGTTTTACATTTTTTGATAAATAAATTACTTATCGAGTTATAAGCGATTCGCGTCTCGAGACGACACGATTTTCCCCGTTTTCGCTCTCATCGTGAATTCGGTTCAAAACGCCGACTTTGACAGTATTTTCTGAAAGATCTTGTGCCTTCACCCAAAAATGGAAAACCAATTTCGATGACATAGTTTCTGAATAAGATCACCTGCCAATTTCATGCGTTTCCGAACAAAAATGAATTCAAAATTGTGTCAAAAAGAAACTCCTTTGGATTTGAGAACAGCCTTAAATGTTGTGGTTGTAAATAAATAATAATAATAATAATAATAAAAACATGCTGAACAACACCAATTTTTCACGATACAGAAACATAGGCATATGAAGGGAGGGAGGAGATTCCAAATATATAATTAAGGCTTTTCTAAAAACTAAACTGGTTATTTTATGACCTTTTTAAATTCATTTTTGTTCGGAAACGCATGAAATTGGCAGGTTTTCTTATTCAAAAACTCTTTAATATAAATACGTTTTCCCTTTTTTGGTAAAGTCAAAGGATCTTTCAGAAAATACAGTCAAAGTCGGCGTTTTGACCGAATTCCCACTGTCGCAGCATGAGAAAAGGGAAAAACGTGTCGTCACGTGACACAAATCGCTTATAATTCGATAAGAAATTTAACTATAAAAAAATTCAAAACTCATTTCGATTGCAAATCGCTTCAATAGCCAGGCCTGCTGATTTAATGCCTTTATGTTTAAAAACGAGTAAGAAAGTTTCACGTTATTTAGCAAGGAATTTAAAAACCACATTGAAATGAATGGAAATGTGTTTATTAAATGCTGCCTTGTAATAAAAATAAACAAAGGAAAATTGCTCTCAACAACACGAATCTTTCATTAAACAGAAACATAGACATATGCAAAGGGGGGGGGGTGAAGGAGAAACACCCCTCTAAATCTTTGGAAAAAATTTATAATTAAAAAAAATTCTTTAAAAATGTAAATGTAATATTTTTGTTGGTGGTGGTGTATGTGCCTGCGCGAGAGGGCTTGGTTTTAGCAATTTATATATATAGATATATATATAGAGAGAGAAATTCACTGTTAGGTTTTTTTTTTCTTCCAATATGACAACAATAGTCATATGGTTGTAATGCAACATTGTTAATTTACGTTTGCCACATGTGTTAAGCATTTGGTTTCTAATTTTAAACCTGTTTTCCATACCTGTACCAGTACTGCTTAACTCTTTAGCCATGTGAAAACTGGATATCAGAGCAAAATTTTACTTATCTCGCAAAACAAACGAAAATATTTGTCTACGTTTTTATGCTTCGTTTTTAACGATTGTGTTTTTCTTGCAATTTATTTCTGGGATTTCTGTTTCAAACATGGAAACATGATTTGATCGTGCTTTAATTATTTGGATTCTTCTTTCGACTTTATTATAAACGGCTTATTATATATATATATATATAAATATATATATTATTTATTTATCACAATTTTCATTGAACCTTTTACGTATGTCATCAATAATTTAAATAATGTGCATTTGTGATAGATTGTAAATACCCAATTACATTTAACGTTTCAAAAGAAGTCTAAAAATATTTTTTAAGCTTAAAAATTTATTTTACATGTTTTTATAGTGTATATATGCAGTAATTTGATTATGCTTTAATTATTTGGATTCTTCTTTCGACTTTATTATAAACGGCTTATTTTATGTATATTTATTTATCACAAATAATGTGCATTCGTGATAGATTGTAAATAACCAATTATATTTAATGTTTCAAAAGAAGACGAAAAAAAAAATCCCAGAAATATGGTTTTTGCAAGCAGTCTATTTATGTTGCCAAAAGAAGCTATATATCGCCCGATGTGGCAACCTAATTAAGCCAAAGGTTGTGATTAGGCGAGCTAGGCTTTTACACACTGCCTTCTTAAACGTTCCCCAAGTATAGTGGGCCTTTCTCCTCATTTTGAGTGTAACATATTGGAATTAGACATGAGACTAACTTTGTAATCCAAAAAGTGTCAACTTTCTTTAAGTGTTTTCAGTGAAACCATTTTGTGATTTCCGCCATTACCAATATTATTTTTACGTACCCCCAGGGGTACGTGCACCCTAGGTTGGGAACCGCTGATCTACATAACCGAACGACTTTCCGTTTGCTTTCTGGAGGTAAAATGTACCGAAGAAAATAAAATATGATGTCAAAATTAGGTATCCATATTTGAAATTTCATTGTTTTTTCTTTCTACATGTGTAACAGCCATGTCGCTGTTATGTGGGATGGACAATGTTAGCTAGCCGTAAGATGAGCACAAGTTGAGTAAAAACAAATAACTTTTATTAAAATCGTAAAAGGGTAGGGTTATGAGAAAAGCTCTGCGATTTTCCTCAGGCGGGAAAGAAATCAGTTACCAACAAAACCTCCCTCAAAGAAACAAGAAATCTTCAAATTAACAATAGCAGTAATTAGATAAATTGAAATAACTTACGATCTTGTAACGTCAAACGGCTGTTAAGCTGACTTTCACAAGAATCAATATCACTAGGTGAACCAGCCACCGAAGTTTACTTCCAACTTCCCGATGGCTAGAAATAGCACTCCGTGAGCGCTAAATAACTTTATTCAAGTATCATCAAATCAAAGTAAAATATACTCTTACCACTGGCCAATATTCCTTCTTAGCTACGTCTTAGTTCAGGCAACTAAGACCGATCTCGAGGTACCACCAAAGGCAAGAACCTATCCAGAGTTCCAATTTCCCAGCGCATGCCAGCGCTTAAATACGGCTATATTAATTGGCCAGAAATTTGCATAAATATCGATACTAAGAGAGAAATTACAAGTTTCGAGATTTTCACGCTCATTCATCGAAAGTTAGAGAAAGATAGCCTTGATAACTTTTACACACATTGACTATTATTGGACAAACAGTACATTCACAATCAAAACTTTGCATACTCTTATAATCAGAGTAGTCGACACATCATACATGTATAATACTTCATAAAAACTCTTTAAGTATAGCAATAACAGGGATGCCACTGGCGACTTTATTTGCAATCAATAAATATCACTATTTCTGAAAAATGAAATTTATGACAGATTTATCTTGCCCATGTTACGAAGTTTATGCAAAGATTTCTCTTTCGGAAAGTGGTAAGAATCGAATAAAAAAAAATAGTTGTCAGTAGCAGTCCCGTACTTTCTAGCAGACGTTATTGATAATGAATGGGCACCAGCCTACAGATGAGACGGGCTCAGCCCGAGCACGAAAGCCCGAGCCCGAGCACGGGCCCGACACGGGCTCTGCTCGATTTTTATACTAGCCTTCGGGCCCGGGCGGGATCGGGCTCATTCCTTCTTATTTTATTTATTCTCATATAGAAAAAATAAAAATAACTTTTTACTAAAATAAAATAACTTTTAGGTAATAACTTTTTACCTAAAAAATTACATACTCCATTTCAAGTAATTTTATGTTATTTTGAGCCGAATGAATAGAAGATAAAACAGAAATCTTATTTTTCTTTTTTTTTGTATTTGTTTCTAGAATGCTACTTTAAAAGAAAATTTACTATATTTGCGACGTGACAGACGACTGGATGATGTGGCGCCAATAATATTTTATTTTATTTTTTTAGAGATCTAATGCGAGATGAAATTTTTTATTTTTCGTTTTTAGTCAATCAGCTTTAGTTTAGGTTTGCAAAATTTTAGTCTTCTATTGTGTGCGAGTCATGCTCGCTCTTCATATGAAAACAACGTTAGTGATTCTATTTTTAATTATGAACTTTGCTCATGCTAAAGCTCTGCTCTGCACATTTACGAAGTCACTTTCATTCGTAAGTAGATATAATTGTCATGTACTGTTATTCCGATAGAAAGCAATCGAAGAGTATTTCAACTTTTTCTATAAAAGGACAGGATCTTTAAGATAACGGTGTCAAATTTTTAATTTATGCCATAGTTGCAAACTTTTGCGCTTTCTTGTTACCACTAAAATGAATATAAATTTTTTTCTTATAGAATCACATGATTTCGGCGATTTAATAAGTTCAAATTTACTATTAAATTTTAGTGGTACAAAAAAAGCGTAAAAGTTGGCTTATAAAGTAATTTCTACAAATTTCATTCATTTATTTATAAAACACATTTCGTTAAAGTGTCCATGAGATTTGCGTATTGGGAGATATTGGGGGTATTTACATCATTTTAAGGAAAGGAAGTATATTTTATTCGATACCAAACTTCTCTTTTGATAAGAATGTAAATTTCCATAAAATTAAGTATGTTCACGGGATCAACAGTTATTTTCGCGTACGAAGTTTTAAAAAATGAGATATTACTTTTAAAACATTTTTTTAAATATTATGCAATTTTTTCGGTATCGGGCTCGAGCGGACTTGGGCTCTAATTACACAAAATGTTTCGGGCCCGGGCTCCGAAAAGAGAGCCCGAACTCATCTCTACACCAGTCACGTTTTGAGACGATTTAAGGCACAGAAAATAGAGGTATTGCTTTTTTCCACACCTGTAATAAACTGTTGGCATTACTCCATTTTATATGCAAAATATCATAAATTCTTAGTATCATTCATTCGTAGTATTCTTCATTGTATAATTTAACAGTACAGGCATCCCCAACTTACGTAATTAATGCGTTCCGCAAATTTTTACATAATTCGAATTTTACGTAAGTCGAATGTGTAATTTGCTTAAGTAAAATTTCGAAAGAAACTGCCGTATTTATTATATATATATAGATAGATAGATTATTTACACAGTATTAATTTTTAAATAAAGCATCATGCAGCAATATTTACTAGGTTATAAATTATACAGGTATGAAAAAATATAAAGGTAAACTGAAAAAACACTTTTCAAATAAAAATATCTTGTGGAATTTGAGATTTATAAATTTAACATTGATGGACTGATTTATAACAATTTTGAGATTTATAACAATTTTGCAAGCAACTGACGTACAAAAGAGTGGCGAGAAATATTGATTTTATTGGCAATGTGATAGTGAATTTTGAAGTATTAAAATTTATGATAGAAGAAAAGTTTGGGATTGGCGCATCCGACTAGTTTAGTTATGTGAAAGTATTCAATTTGAATTTTTTTTTATGGAAATGCATAAAATGTCGGAACTCAAAGCATAAATACCGATTTTCAGTTTGATTTGTAATTTTGAATCTTCTTTATCTTACATGATATCTGTCTTAATCTAACATGAAAGTAGATTTTTCAGTATGTATAGTCGGTCTTTCAAATAAATAAATAAATTAAATTAAATAAAAATAAATAAATAAAAACAATAATAATTACCTTCAGTTATGTTATCGCCTTATAGATAGATGCAAAGAAACACGAAAATAGCTATTCAATTCTAAATTATGTCTTCTTAAATATATGTAAACAAAAAAATCTTAGGGGGCCGTCTTCATATAGAATTGGTATCAAACTAATTTTCAATACGAATACTTAATTAAGACCTAATATTGTAATGTGTGTTATATTTTAGCTTAGAATATCAAACGATAAGACATTCGGTGAAGTAACTTAAGAATTATTGCTATTTATTTATTTTTTAATTTTAATGCTAAATTAATTTTTAACAGTTGCAAAACAAACTGCAGTGCGCATATATTTTTAATGAAGCAGATCTCGAAAACTATTTGGCAGAATGGATAACTATTATTAGATTCTCATGAACTATTATTAGATTCTCATGAACTATTATTAGATTCTCATATTTATAGCTTCTAGGTATTGATTTTTTGAATATTTCTTTCAAAATATATGTATTTTGAAATTAAGGGTGTATTCAAATCCAAACGGCTTATTTTGAGACACATTTTTAAATTCATTTTTGCTCTAAAATGCATCCAATTGGCAAGTTCTTTTATTCAGAAACTTTCTAATGTCCGTATTGTCTCGATTTTTTGATAAAGGCAGAATATATTTCAAAAAAAGGCTGTCAAAGTAGACATTTTGAACTGAATTTCCCGAAGCGACAGCGCTGCAAACAAAAAAAATTATCGTACTGTGAAAATAATTGTTTGTAAATCAATTTCTAATTAATTGAACAAAATGAAAACATAGGTCCCTTATAAATCTCTTCATAAATCACGCAGCCAAGTTTCATGTTTTAACTTTTAAAAATGAATATGAAAATGTGTCTCAAAATTTTGAGTTGTTGAGCGTGGAAAAATGTTTTTTTTTTTTAATACCGCCTTAATATTTTGACATGAAAAAAAAAACATGAAATGTAATTTATGACTTGTTTACAGAAACGAGCTTCTAAAAACTTTAAATATGATAATCCGAAATTACAACTCTTTCCGAGAATTAGATTTTGAGTTATGCCTAAAAAACTATCTGCATTATAGCTTGAAATGCAACTATTAAAAATTAATTTAACATAAATTGTAGAAAGTTTTAAATCGCTATAATCCTACCTTTAACAAATGACTTCCCGTTTGGTATCATAAGATACAATTTATACGAAAAATCCAAATAAGATGTCAAATTTTGGTGTTTGTAGTACACATTTTAGATTTTCATACAATTTAAATATGAGGACGGAATTTTTTTTACAAGAAATCATAATTCCTACTCGAATTATTCAGGATTCGTACGGTATTACCACAATTTTTTAATAGAATTTTTCTATTTAATATTTAAATGGAATAAATTGTAGACGCCTTGTTGAATTATAGGACTTTTCTTTTTGACCGAGTATACTTTAGTCTAAAAGCAACATAACTGCTTCTTCCTTTAAGTCGCCGTAAAATCGCCATGTTGTTTATGATAAAATTAGACTCATAATAAGAATCCACTGTTGTATCATTGTTGTATTGTAGTAGATATTCTATTACTCATTCATTTCAAATAATAATTATGCACTACCACGTATGCACGAACTTCATAAGTTACAATAAGGTGAGATTTATAGAAGATCCGTCATTAGTCATTATTAAATTTATTTGTTGAAAAAAATTATAATTTAACAAATTTCAATAACCGTTGGAAAAATGTTCCAAAAGCTTTAAAAAAATTACCGTACTTCCGTGTTATAGCGACCCCCACAATTATGATTATGCCAATGTTGCAGTTATGATTTCGCTAAGATCATCGCAAAGCTTTTATATGCATCCTATATACGCATATATATATATATTCCAAACACTCCTATATGTGCCATATACGTCATTATACACACATTATTTACGTCTTATATGCCGTATATACATCATATACACATGTCATATATATATACACCATATATGCATCATATATGCATCCTATATGACTATAACTTGGCCACATACGTCAAGAAATATATATATATATCATATATTATTATAATGTCCTACATGCTTTCTAATTTGGCGATAAATCTTGGTCGCTTGGCGATTCATCCTTGGGGGCAGCTATAACAGGAAAGTACCAAATTTACAATATATTAATGAAAACAGAAACAAAATATAATACGAAAGTACCAAATTTACAATGTATTAATGAAAACAGAAACAAAAATAGTTCATCCTTGAGGGCCGCTATTATAACACGACAGTAAGAAATTTCTACTTTATTTTTCATATCTGATAATTTGCATCTATCCTTTTTGTAAATTAAACATTTTTGTAACGATTTTATGTATTTCTATTGTCTAGTCAAAGAAAAATTCTTCTAAAGTTACAGAATTTCTTTGAAAATGCTTAAAAACGCTTAAAAATAAAAGTGACGACGTCAAGAGGTCCATTCTCGACCGACAACAACAACCATTGTCCAATTGGTAAAGAAAAAAAAAAAAAAAAAAAAAAAAAAGCGGGTAAGTGTGATCGAAGATCGCTCAAAGGGTTTCGTTTAATATTCCTTTCAAAACACTTTATCCTTTCTTTAATAAATTCAAATAAATATCATTTAGCAACAACAACAAAAAAAAAGTCGTTTTTTATAAAGTAAAAATTTACCGGTCTATTTTTTCGTTTTTCCGAACATCTAAACCAGCCGGATAGCGGGCGAAGCCCGGTATTATATTCTGTCATAATAATATCCGTCATACGGACTAAATGCAATATTTAAAAAAATAATTTCGAAATTAAACAAATTGCAAACCTTCAAAATGTAAAAATATGCGAATATTTTCATAATCGGATTTTTATCACGATTGAATATGTTTCTCAAACTCTTATATTTACTATTCTCTATTACTCATATTGATACTCGCATTGTATTAATCTCAAACATTTGAAAAATTCGTTAAACTTCCAATAGGACGTCAGATTTTCTTTTTAATTCTCTAATGACGTGCTATTAATCTGCTTTGTGTACATACACATACTCATACTCCTTGTATTATTGAGAAATCTTAGACATTTTCCGTTTTATTACCACTATGACGTCAATCAATTTTATTTCATATTTATCTTTTTTTTTTCAATTGGTGAAACTTTTTATTTCATTTTCATTTTTCACGTGGAGATCGTCTGATAGAAAATTAATTATTGTAGAAAGAATTTCATTGTGGATTTAAAATTTTTGGCATCTGCTATAACGAAAAATGTTTAAATTTAATAGGAAAAGGCTGTTAGAATTTTGGTTTTTTATCTCTATTTATTAAAATAATACGAATTTTTTAAATTTTAATATTTTGAGCTCTTTAGAGCTGGTATTCATCTATATACACAAAGTTTCAACTCTATAAGTTGTGTGACAGACAGACAACGGACGGGGAGTAATAGGGTTTCGTGAGATGAACGAAACCCTAAAAAAACAATTTCATTATATTTATTTCCTGTATTGAAAGTTAGTATACGTAAATATTTATATATTTATATGTTATAAGAAGTATGATAGATGTGTGTAAGTATGCTTTTAATCAAGTGTAAGTGATGTATGTAAGTATGCTTTTAATCACCATTAAGTAGACATTTTGTTTATGCTTTTTGCAGTAAATTTAATTTAAACTTGTACAGGTGTCGTACGCTTTTACCACAATTTTTAGTAGAATATTTCGCCTTATTTAAAAGCAGAAAAGTATTGCAATTACAGCAGTTAAACGTGGTGTTTATAATTTCTGCTATTTAACCCTTTACGGCGCGGAGTAAGTTTGTTTGTAAAATGATGAAATGTTGGACTGACACCAGAATTTAAAAACGAATTCAGTAGCAAATAAAAACTAGCTTATTTTCTCCTACTTTAAAAAAAGAAATTTTAATTAAATATTCTTGGTGCCGTTTGTCAGTTTTGGAATTAAAATTAGGTGTCCCTTTTTTATTAAAATGAAAAAGTCTATTAAAAAATTGTGGTACACTCGTACGAACCCTGTTTTACCTGATTTTTCTCAATCACTTTTAAAAAAATATATCAGAGTGTTTTATCCGAGTTGCACACAGTTTTTAGCAATTCAACTCAATAAATTGAAGTCTATTAATAAAACCTTTTATATGAAAAAAAAAAAACAATTTATTTTTCAAAATAATTTAATCTAAACATAAATTTTTTAAAAGCATTTCCAGAATCTTTCTAACAGTTGTTAAAATAAAGATACACAGAAAAGTCCCTAGATAATATCGAGACGCTGTATAAAGATGAGACGTCTATCAGCAAAGCACTTAAGTAACTGAAATATTTCTGTTACTTTATTACGCATAAGTGCTTTCAAAATATCTTTAAATACATTTTATATTCTCAAACAACTTTTAAGATGCGCAAAGTCGACAAAGACGCTTACATTCGCATTTAAAAAATGACAATTTTTATTGAATTCTACTGAGAATACATTTTGTAATATAGATGTTAAAATTAATCGATAAAAAATCATGAAAAGAAATATGAAAGAATTAGTACATAAAAATTTTTAAAGAATTGTTTTATTTCTTATTTTTTAAGTAATATTTCCCAGCTAAATTCCACATTGCTGTGAACTACTAATCATATATAGTTTAATTTTGAAAATGCAATTTTGACGTTAAATTGAGCATAAAATAAATGATTTCAGATGCAGATATCAATAAATAACAATGTTAACAAATCAACCCACCTACTCTAATTATATACTTTTAAAAATGTTTAATCAGTTTCTGTTTCCATATTCAAGGCTTATGCCTGGAAAAACTATTTTGAGTAACATTAAATCATCCATTACATTTAAGTCCTCCAATATGTATATTAGTATAGATTGTATACATTTTTCAACAATTTTATCTCAGCATGCGTATTGTGCATATGATTTTATTCTTTTTTAAACGACTCCGGTAACGTTTGCATTCATATCAATAATAACTGCGCAATTGATTAAGTTGTTAATTCGCCGCACTTTAATCAGCTTACATGCATCTATGCAATAATAATACAGCATGAAGACACGATATATCGAATAGCGTTTTTTATGTTTCAATAAAGCAAAATAATTTCCGAAAATCCTCTGAATGTTAGTGTTTTGAAATGAAATTACTGACGCTGCAACTCGAAAATGGTTCTGATAAACAAAAATTTCTTATAACTCGAGTGGATTACTTTTACCGAAATAATAGGGACGTTATTCGATTCCAAATCATTTAAGTAGACACGCTCGTTGATTCCGTGCTTTTAGATTTAAAAATAATTATGTATCAGCAAGTTCTGCATTGTTAATATAAACGGGGGGGGGGTATATAGAACGGCCTTCAGCAAAACTACGCGAAACTAGAAATTTGTAAGATTGATATGATAGTACTAGTGTGATCTTTGAAGGAAATATACACTGTTTTAAAAGCAATAGTGTAAGAATGGGTGATGGGTGGTTTTTTTTTTTTTTGGTTACATTGAAACGTCTCAGATATCATTTTTAAATGTAAAGGAGATTTTAAAACATCCTGGAACAAACAAGCTGTAAAATTATAATTTTATCATCTATCACATTCAGAGGTAACTACTAAAACTACTAATTGAAGACAATAATTGAAAAAGCGAATATTTAAGAATTACACTTTTTTTCATTAAAATAATATGTAGTTTTATTTTTCATTTGTCAGTTATATAACTTTAATTCATATAACTTTTTCATATAACTTCTCAGTTTCATATAACTTTAATTCCTTTTGAATATTTTCATGCACTCTTCCTTATTTATACGATCAGAAGATTTTTGAGAAATGCGTCAATGATAAAATAATTTTTTTCAGAAACATTCTTCTACTATTTTTACTATTATAAATTTAATTAAAATCCAAGTGTACTTTTTAAATTTTTTTTAATAAGAAATGATTAATGTGTTCATAAAAGCGTGGATTGTTAATAAATTTAATTTACGCACAAAAATGTTAATAAAAAGAAATATAATTGCACGAAATAATCCATCATTAAAACATTGAATTGAAATTTGAGTAATTAATTAAAATGAAGACATCCTTCATTAAACAAAGCAGTTTTCTTTGTTTTGATATGAAGTACAATAACCATATCTTGCATTTGTCAAGGAAAATAAAGGCTGAAAAAAAAAATATGCTTATAATATATTCATTATTTTATAATTTCCATGGTTCTACATTTGAATAATTTTATACATCGTTTTTTAATGATTTTTTTTTTGGTAAAATAAAAACATTTCTAAAAAAGAAAAAAATATATATATATATAATTAAATGAAACAAATATATACAAAATAATACACATGACGTGAAAATTAGATCACTGGTAAACAGTAAATAAAATCTATCAACTTATGTTAAATCAAGAGTAATAACATCAATATATATGTATTTTAAAATATAAAATACTTATCATAGAGAGGTTATAAACAGAAATGGATATATATTGATAGATATAAAACGATCTATTTTATAAAGATATGAAATTCTATAAAAGTTGTATATGTTATAATAATATATTAATCTGTAATTTTAGGTAGCTTTCAATACAAAAAAGTACAAAGCTACCTATTGCAGCCGTTCGGAGGAAAGCAGTTCCGGAAAATTTCGGTATATTTTCACCGATCATGACCCCTAGACTCCAAAACCACCGTCCGTTCAAATGTTGATATATATATATATATATATATCCATATATATATATATACATATCTGACCTATGTCATATGATAACGCTCGTATTTATAAATCAATTTCGATGAAACTAATTGTGTGTATTAAGCTCACCCATGTCTCGACCGAGTTCGTTGGCCAGCTTAGTCCGCTATTTTGTTTCAAGATGGCGGCCATTTAAAAGTTTAAAACTAAAATAAATATGCAAAAGAGTTAAAAATTCAAATTTATTTTTTGCTTAAGTGTTAGGCCTTGATACAAGGATTCCGGAGTATTTTTTGTTTTATCTCTATCTTAAAAAACGGCGGAGATACAGCAGTTTGAAATTCTAGAGTGGCAGACATTTTGAAACAAGATAGCAAATTACAAAAGTTTTAGTGAACGCGACTTCTCGCAAATTATTGTCTTTCATTGTTGTAATCATTTTTCCCTCATACACATAAAACTATATATTCATATCCTTTAGCGCCAAATTCTCGCCAAACTTGGTGACATTTGGTGAAATTTTGCGACCGAATAAGTCTTCATAAATGAAGCCAACTTGGCTATAACTCAATAATTTGGCAAATTTCTTATTCAAATTCAGTATTAACGATTCTTTTGTAAATGGTTTCTTTGCATTTTAGCTTGCTGTTTTCGAGTAACATTAGCTAAAATTTTAAAACGAAGATATAGGAAAGCTACCTTTTCCTCCCGGTACTGGCCGGAAGGACTTTTTTTTTTCAATCGCGTAGAAAATATTGCTATGCACTCGAAAGCAAGTTTAAAAGTTTCTTGGAATATTCATGAGTGAATACTGAATGAAATACAACTTACATTTTTTATCTAGCAAATACGTTTTATTTATATGTGGACATACAGTGACTTTCATATCAGTCAAGCAACATATTCAAGAAATTCAAAAATAGGTTGTAAAGTGTGATGCAAACTTACTTTCTACTTATACATTTCTGCAGAAGTACTCCGAGTACAAAAGCTGTCTCACTATCAGGTAGCAAAACCCGTGAATAAAATTCAGATTTCTATATGATATTTGAATTTCCTTTCTCTAGTATATGATATCTTGCAGATAACACAGAATTTTCTATTTTATTATCGTAAAAATTGTACATGAAATTTCGAGATAGGGTATGATGTATTTATTTTGACAAATTCTGCTTTGAAATAAAAATAAGTAACTCTTTAAATGTATCTTGAAAATTCTTCGAAATGTATAATGTTTCAATGAAATGTTACAGTGAATTTCGTTGAAGTTTAGAAATAAGATACATTGTCGCAAAAATATCTTTTTTTCTATCATATTAATATATATATTAAAGAATAAATTAAAGAATGAAAAAACTTACCAATTCCAATTTTGTTTTCTTTGGATTTGTAGACATAAACAAATAAGCACTGAACAATACATTTGATAAAATGAAAATCTTAAATATAACAGAGCTAAACTATTAAACATATAAAAATTATAGCGATAATTCCCAGTCAATCATCATGAAATATTATTCAGATATTCGACTCGTTGCAAAAATTTAATTGTATTACCTATGAAATCTTAAAGAGTTGGTACCTAATGAACTATATTAAGTTGAGTATGATTGTATGATTGAGAGCATTTTATAAAGAAGTAAGGAGAGCATTTTATAAAGAAGAGAGCATTTTATATTTGAGAGCATTTTATAAAGAAGTAAAGAGCTAGAAGTAGCAAACTAGAACTCTGACTTATTACAGATCTGTATGACCTCAAAAGTATATCACTAATCTGATTCGTTATTGCATATTGTGGCTACAAAATTTACACCACAATACATTTGATAAAATAAAAATCTTAAATATAACAGAGCTAAACTATTAAACATATAAAAATTATAGCGATAATTCCCAGTCAATCATCACGAAATATTATTCAGATATTCGACTCGTTGCAAAAATTTAATTGTATTACCTATGAAATCTCAAAGAGTTGGTACCTAATAAACTATATTAAGTTGAGTATGATTGTATGATTGAGAGCATTTTATAAAGATATGAAATTCTATAAAAGTTGTATAGGTTATAATAATATATTAATCTGTCATTTTTTTTCAATCGTGTAGAAAATATTGCTATGCACTCGAAAAAAAGTTTAAAAGTTTCTTGGAATATTCACTATGTATTCTAGGCGCTGTGAGTATATATTTACTAACTTAGAGCAGTATTTCATTTATTATTTTTTTTAAATTTGAACTGTACTACTTTTTTTTCTGGCGCCCAGCACTCCAAGAAATGTTTCCTTCCCCGGTATAATGAATTAATTCTTCACACTGGACTGTAAAACATCAATTAGCCCAAAATAGATATTAATATTTAAATATTGAAAAGTGAAACTAGAATTAGAAATATAATCACGTCACTTACCGAGTTATGTTCTTTTTTTTAACTTTATGAAATTTTGGCGCTTTAAAATTTGTAATTAAACAGCTTTACATTTTTACCTGTATTGAAAACCTCTGGTAACTGTGAAAACACATAGTTTGTTTGAAGAGGATGAATCTGTTTAAGAGGCTTTCTTTCTTTTTCACAAAATGGCTTTTTTAAAGTAGAAAAATATTTGATGCCAAAAGCATCAGATGTTATACTTTATTGATTATATAGTTCATTAACTCATTCTTGTAACTAGCATTTTGCATATTTTGTAGAAAAAACGCCCAAATTGATGCAGTCTAGAAGTAGCAAGCTAGAACTCTGACATATTACACATCAGTGTGACCTCAAAAGTATATCACTAATCTGATTCGTTATTGCATATTGTGTATATTACACAACGAGTCTGAATCCCTTAATGTGCATAGTGGCATCAAAAATGCATCATGAGTTATACCCGTTATCATACACGGTAAAGGGATAAATTTTAAATTCCAGCTTGTTCTGCCATAAATTTATGGTTACAGTTGCAGATGTTACACTCATTTAGTCGTTTGTTTAATCACTCTGCAGTATGAAAACATGTAATAGAGCTGCATAATAGTATATCCAGATTACTCTGTTTTAGTGGACTTTTATTTTCTGGGTACTCTGACCTGACCCCCTTACACTGTATTTTCTTTATATATTTTATAATAAATACAACATTGTCAAACATATTCCTTGAATTGTTTACTAAACGCATTTTTTGTGTGAATGTGAACTTTGCTGTCCATTAAAAAAATTAGAGGAATAAAAAACTAAAGCTTAAACGGCTTATTAGTTGGTTTTAAAACAAAAGTAAGCACTATGAAGAGTAAAGTTTTATACAAGGGCTATGTGACAAAAGAAGAAAGGTGTATGTTTTTAAAAATTTTAAATAAATGTTAAATGGGAAAGATATGTATATATTATAAACATTCTTTATAGTAAATTTCATTTAAGATCCAGAAAAACTAAGATAGCAATTATATCAGGTTGTTCTAAAGCTTCGTACTGGGAAATTCTATCATTTAATCACTATGCATTAATTCCGATAGCTAATATCTATTATTAACGGGTAGAATTTTCCGGCACGAAATGATTTTCTCAACCAGCCCGAATTTTTCGAGCAACCCAATATTTTAATTTCTATTAAACAATACATCTATCTATATATATATATATATATATATATATATATTGCTATCCCATTCCCCAGGCGCTGAAACAAAATCTACAGATTAGGTAGAATTTTAATATTCTCAATTAAAATAACTTTTAAAAATTATTTGGGAAATGTTTCTTCGTTCTCTTATTATAATGAAGTGCCTTTTCCTTTTTTTATTATCGATAAATAAAATAAGCAGCAATACGCAGCCGCGCATGCGCGGTAGCATATTACTGATTATTTTACTGTTCATTACTGTTATTTTACGGAATAATACTGGCAGCTGGGATGTCAGTATTATATTGTAAAATCAACACTTTTTTTTTGCAGTGTACCAGTAAGTCGATATAGAAAAACTCGCCTTGTTTAATCGCGCGATTAAATAAAGCGAGTTTTTTCTATCAGAAAATACTGGTATTTATCCTGTAAAATTCCCTGGTACAAAGCAACCCTTTAAAAATTGCAACTCTGATACATATAACAGGGTTCCTACCAGTCAGGGTATTTCCCTGATTTGTAGTAACTACTGAACACCAGTATTTACTTAGAAGAAAACTCATCTTATGTAATTGCGCCATAACATAATTCTACTTTTTCTAAAAGACAATTCTGGTATTTCAAATAAAAATGTAGGAACCCTGTTTAAATATTAATGGATGCATTAAGAAGCCTTTTTAACATATTTTTAATAATCTATCTTCACGTAATTCCGCCAGAATATATCAATGATCTCTAGATATATTTTAATGAAAAACGTGACGTGTATCGCGTCCCCTTGAAGATTTATAATTAAATAAAAAATAAATAAATATAAATCTATAAAATAAAAAATAAAATAATAAAATAAAAACAGATATTAACTTATTGGTTACTTTCACTCATGAATTAGGTTTTCATGTTCGAACACAATGTTAGATCTGAAAACATGCAATTTTAGTTCAATAAATAAATAAATAAATAAATAAATAAATAAATAAATAAAATGATCAACTAAACAAAAATTGTTACATAAAAATACAATACAAATAATAGTAAATATTAAATTAGAGTAATAAAAGCTGCTTTAAGGGCATACTCAGCATTACTATATTAAAATTTATTTTAAATGTTATAATTTTTCAGATTATTCCTTCATCTTTCATGTGGCCGTCGTACACTACCACAAATTAAAATATAAATATGAAGGATCATGGTCCATAAGCCATGTTTTTGGCCCATGAAATAGACTAAAACTCGATTTCATTATACGGACTTAATTATTTCACTTTTTAATATTAGAAGGTTTATCCTGTACGATTTCAACAATAGTTTTTGCAGTTTGTTCGGATTTATATGACTTACACAAGCTCAAAGTTCGTATTATTCGTAGTTTTTGATGAAAAATACGCAATTTCTTCTAATTGCACCTCAATTATTTATATGAGCGCAATCATGCAACACGTTCTTCTTTACATATATTATAAAATACATCAAATTATACAATATATGCAAAAATAAAAGTGTTGCAAAGCTGCGCTCATAGTAAAATATTAAAAATATATATTAAAAATTGAGGTAAAATGAGGAGAAATTGCGTATTTTTCATCAAAAACTACGAATAATACAAGCTTTGAGCTTGTGTAAGTTATATAAATCCGAACAAATTGCAAAAACTATTGTTGAAATCGTACAGGATAAACCTTCTAATATTAAAAAGTGAAATAATTAAGTCAGTATAACAAAATTGAATTTTAGTCTTATTTCATGGGCCAAAAACATGGCTTATGGACACTGATCCTTTACCATATGATGTAAATGCACGAAAACTTGAATGTGTGGAAGAATTTAGAGAAAAGGGGAAAATTTAGTGTTTACAAATATTCATATTATAGAAAGAAAGTTATTAATATAATTATATTTTTTTACATCTATAATAGAAAATTGCTTCTTATTGCCATAAGATCAAGTTACGGAAGTTCATATTTTTAAATTACCTGCACATACAAGGATTATTCGGATAGTAAGTACCCTGACTGTGTTAAAAGAATAGGATTTAGTGTGAGATTCATATTTATTCACTCTTAAAACACATTACACTTCTTTTTCTTTTTTTTTTTGCATTTTTATCTGTCATATTTAAGTTTTATCGTAACGAGATGTATATTCTTTGTATATAGCCACAAACAAAAGTAGCTGCTTGTGAGGTTAGCCATGATATTGCGAAAATTTTCATCGCGTCGTTATTATCAAAATGTTGGCCACCCACCAGTTTCATCCAGTGTTAGTTAATACTATTTGGCTTATCAATTCAACTAAACAGTTCACTGCTTAACAGAAATGACAAACCTCTTTTCCTTTCATAGTGCACATTTGTTTTGCCTCAATTGAGCAATCAAACACATCTTTAACTCCTTGAAAGGCGGTGGGATATACAGAGTGTCTCATTTATTTTGCAACCCGCGGAAACGCGAAGCAAATGAATAACACGAGTGCACGCGCACACCGTTAGTACAGGTAGCGGTGTGGAGGGGCGTGCGAGCAACACTACCAACACGCTAGAAAACCGCACGAGACACTTAAATGCCAAAGAGAACGAAGTGAAAGGTAGTTTTGCGTCATGGTGCCAGGTGCAGAAAAACGCGCGTTTATTTTTGAACACTATTTTCGAACGTCTTTGTACAAAACAGTCAAGGAACGATATGAAAACAAGTTTCCAGACTCGGTGGTGCCGAATAAAAGCACAGTTAAGCGAATCGTCGACCATTTTCAAACAGAATGGACTGAAGAACTGAAAAGAAAGAAATGTCTGTCGTTTGTTCTAACTGACCACAAAATGAAGGAAATTGAAACGAAGCGGTTGAACGAAGCATGTTGGAAGCAAATGAACGTTTCGTTTGGTTTCAGCAGGATAGCACTCTTGCGCATACGGCCAACGACACTCTGTCATTTCTCCAAGAATTTTTTGGTAATCAGCTAAATACAAAAGGACTATGGCCTCCATGCAGTCCAGACCTGTCACCACCCGATTTCTTCTTGCGGGGTAATTGAAAAATCGCGTGTTCCGTGAACCGGTAGCCTCGATTACTGAACTGGAAACTCGCATTACGGAAGAGATAAACGCTATCACACCAAACAAATTACAGAATGTGTTCGAAACCTCCTCCAATCTACTCGAAACCTCGTCATACGGGCCCAGATATATAAAGATGAAGACGGCGGTCACTTCCAACACCTTTTGTAGTCGTTTAAGCACTTCTGTAAAATAAAAATTAATGTTTGTACATTGTTATTTTTTCGGTGTTGCAAAATAAATGAGACACTCTGTAATATATCCCACTTAATTTTACTTCCCAAACGCTACAATGACACCGGAATTTTGGAATCAAATTTTGCTTTTATAATATTAGTAAAGAAAAGCTTTAACTTATTTGGAAATAAATTTTTTGTTAAATCCCGGTGTAATTCAATGATTTCAACATTTTAGAAACGTAAGTACTTTGCCCCTGAAAGGGTTAAACCATTCATCACTCATAGCTTTATCACCGATCACCTAACATATGTAGTCTATGCATTTCCCTTCCTCGCATATTTATCGAAAGCGAATTTCACGATCGCCGGGGACTTCCGTCTTCTTAAATGTTATTATAGCACGATTGAGCTTCATATATTATAATATTGGGTATCATATAGCACGTGTGAGCTTTTCTCCATACAAATTGTGCCATTATGATGCACTTTTTAATAAATGATGGATCTATTCCACGTTGGCAGAGTACCGTCATCTTCGAAAGTGAGAATTATGGATATTAAAACTATACTAAACGTATTTTCCAAATAATACTCGTATATATTATTTTTTAGTTGAAGAAAAACATTCCGTATGAATATTTTAAATTGTCTTGTAACGAAATATATGATTTGTTATTTTAATTTCAGCTTCACTGATAAATTTAATGTAGTATTATAATACAGCTAAAAAAGAGTAAACAAAAAACTTAACAACTGTTTTTATCTTAGATCTTTATCATTATATATTTTACATTTTTGAATTATTAATTTATCCACCTAAAAAAAAAAATATTCTTATTCAACGTCATTTCTACTGATGAAGTGTCTTTCTATAATAGGAATGTTGTTCTAACATAATATATATGTATACATAATAATGTGTTTTTTGCTGCATGTGAATGTTCTTTCCGACTGATGATTAAACACTTACTTGTCGCTGTAATATTCATTTTTCATCATCATATTTCTTTATTCCTTTTGTGTCCAAACTTATGATTAAATCTTTCTAATATCAATTTTTGTTTGACATCAGAAATCTTTAACCCCTTCAAGGGCAAAATACTATTGCAGCTAAAATATTCAAATGATTGATAGACACCAGGAATCACGAACGAATTTTTTTTAATAAGTATAAGCTTTTCCTCGTGTACCTCATAAATTTAAAATTTGGTTATAAAATTCTGGTGTCATTGTGGCATTTTGGGATTAAAATTAAGTGGTATATATTATATACCGGTGCCCTTCAAGGGGTTAAAATGATTACGATTCTTAATATATTGAGATTGCCTTGTAGGTTTTATTTATGAAGGTGTTTTCTATAGCTATATTTTTTACTATAATAATTAATGTAAAATATCATTGCATGCCATCTTTAAATAAAAAATTTCGTTATATATATATATATATACATATATATCCAAAATTCATTGCAAACTAAAAGCACACCTATTTTTGTTTTAAAAATTCACCTCTTTTATCTTTTCGAATGAAGAAATACGAGTTCTTGATATACATAAAAGAAAAAAGAAAAACCAGGTCATTTTTGAAGAATAATTTATATTCTTTGAAAATGTGCTGCATGTTGATTTATGATTTGATGTTGCGTTTGATATACGCTATGAAACTTTCACATTTTATTGAATAATTCCAAAAAGTATTTTGAATATTGGTATTTCTTTTTCTTCATATACAGGGAGATTTAAAATAGAGGTTACAGCGATTATTAATGCTGATGATACGAACATACTTCCAATTACAAAACGTATACAAATCAAATGGCGCTTTAAAATGTTGCAATTATTTCTCAAGGAACTGTATCAATTTTGGAATATGAAATATAAAATATATTTTTTTATTTTACATTCACTGCATTTTAAAAGTTATATTAAAATAAATCAAACTTTAACCGTGTTTGACAAGTGAAACAATAAAAATGCAATTTTTCTGCGACCAAAACTCACCAAGATATGATACTTTGAATTTCAGAAAACTTCAGAGATTTCCGGCACTGAAAATGAACAGATGATTTTTTAGTGATTTACTTTTCGAATGTTCAGTTGCAATCATATCTTAACAAATTATTTTCTATTCCGAGCGAAAAAATATTTTCTCGAAAAAATTCTTCACTAGGATCTAATAATAAAATAAATAAAGCCTGGCACATTTCATTATTATTATCATTTATTTTGGTCCACTACGAGAGGGAAACGTGACTACCTCTGTAGGTTTTCACACCCCTCGAGTTGTGGTAGTACGGGTTGGAACATCCCGACTTAAGGCCTAGGGCCTGGTTCGCTTTTGGGTTTCCAGCTCCGAAGCTGTTGGAGGACGCAGGCCCGTCTATCAGTGTCTCGCGGTGACTCCCCGTAGTTTCACCGCGTATCGCAACGGCCTACGTCGTCGACACGTGGATTCAAGGTTAGAGTGGCCGTAGGTGACGGTCCTCTGACCGACCGAAGCGCCGCAGGGAGCTAAACCTGCTGGCGCGATATAAGTCCCTCTTGACTTGGGTTCGATGGTCGTCTGACGGGCAGGGCGCTCCCTCGGGGCGTCTGCGGCGCAGCTTACTTTTTATCGTTTGTTTTAATTTGCCGTAAAGTAAATTGTTTAAAGTAAATTATCACAATAAAAATTATTAAATTATTCGATGTTTCAATTAACAATAATTCATTTAATAAACCGTAATACTAATTTCTAGTGCTTGTTAACATTATATCAGGGTCATTTTGTAATTTTGTAATTAATGTAAGCCTTTTTAACGTTAAACGTTATTTGTTCTTAACCATTAAAAAATAAGACGGCGTACACAATACGCCAGCTGTAAATTTGACGTCTATTAGTTTGAGACTAGTATCAGGCATTACAATGAAAACAAATATCAGAAAAAGTTTATATTTAGCGTGTAAAAGAAGTTTGCGTATGGACTATACCGCTCCTTCTTCTGATGTTTCGACAGACCGTCCGTGTAATTCTACTATTATAAATATATTTGTCTTTTGTTTTACCATTTCGATGCATTTTACTTTTATACAACTACTGATTATTACATTAAACAACGATATCATTAAATGTTTTTATTTAAGCTTTAAAAAGCTTTGTCGCTTACAGTATGACGTCCGTGTTTTTATAATACTACAAACTGCCAGTGTTTTTAATGATTAATAATCCCTTTTTCGCACAATTAACAATAATTCATATCTGGTAATGTTAACATTAAAATAAACAAATAACAGTTTTACATTTATATTAATTAAATTTTATTAATATGTTGTTAATGACATTGGGACAAATTTTTATTTGTGCATTTCGTTTTCATATATGCAAATTCACACAAATGCACAATTTGTATAATTATTTTACAACATTTAAAATTAAATCATACAATTCTTATTAGAATGAAAGAATGTACATATCCGTATAAAAATATAGAACAAATGTCCATGTGCTGAAAGGGAAACATTATTTAATTAATATTTTTCCGTGCCTTTATAAAGATATTTTTTTGCAATTAAATTAAGCTTTAAAATAAAGCGTACCGTAATTTCCGGCGTATAATCCGCAGCTCAAAGAGTCGTTTTTCGACCCAGAAATATTATTTTATAAAATGTAACTTAAAAGATCGCTGTAAATATTTAACTACAATTATTGAATAAACTTTCTGGGTCGAAAAACGACTCTTTGAGCTGCGGATTATACGCCGGAAATTACGGTAAATAATAAAATATATCTGTACATTTCTTATCTTAAAAAAGAAAGTAAGAAAAACACGATGCTTCATTCAATAAATAAATCTAGTCATTCATTAGACTTTGTGCCATTTAACCCCATACAGCCAACCAACCAACAAGTAATTCATTAAATAAACCAGGGTTGGAGAGTGATTAAAATAAGTCTGCTTTAAATCTCCCATGAATTTGAAAATTATAAATTTTTGCATAAATAATACACTGTATTTTTAATCAAAAACTTTTTTAG
The DNA here is from genome assembly GCA_963931845.1 of Maratus michaelseni. Classification (NCBI taxonomy): domain Eukaryota; kingdom Metazoa; phylum Arthropoda; class Arachnida; order Araneae; family Salticidae; genus Maratus; species Maratus michaelseni. The sequence goes on along the minus strand of OZ007589.1, from coordinate 24,706,710 downwards.
TCAATTTTCTGATATAGAATCAGGTTCAATCGTAAAAAAAAAACAAAAAAAAAACATTTTTTTATAAAAGTCATGAAGTTAACGTTAATTTAACAAGATAATTATACTTTTAAGAAATATCGGTAATCATAAAAAAAAACACATTAAAATCTTAAAACGCATGATATATTCTCATTAACCGTTTGAGTGCTATAAAGCGCGATAGCGCCGCAATGTATCTGCGGATCAAACAAATTTTGTTTCAACCCAGAAATTTTATTCAATAATTGAAATCATTTCATTTTTATTCAACAGTTGAAGTATTTACAGCGATCTAGTGAGTTACATTTTATAAGATAAAATTTCTGGGTTGAAACACAATTGTTTGTTCTGCGGATTATAGACCGAATTTTCAACACTCAAACGGCTAAAGAGTCAAGAATAATATTTTCGGAAGTAACATTTTAATATTCAAGCCTGCTATGTCAGTTTCATTGAATGACAAATCTCAAATTAAAACACTCAGTACGCTGCGCCAAGTGTCAGCCAACGGCAAAGCCTGGCCAAGTGAAGCAAGGAGATACACTATCATTTTATTTAACTGTCAAAACACTGTCATTTTACTAAACTGTCATGTATTGCTTAATCCTTTACGGCACAGTGGTCACACTCCGGGACCACCTAATTTTAATTCCATACTTGCATTCGTCACCAAGAATATTTAATAAAATTTTCTTTCTATAATGAAAGATTAAAATAAGGTGTTCTTATTTCTAAAAAAGTCGTTTGGAAATTCTGGTGTCAGACAATAATTTCTCATTTTACTAACAGACTTTGTCTGTGCCGGAAAGGGTTAGGTGCTGTTTAATAATATATTTAACTGTTATGCATTACTTATGTACTGTTTTATCTTTGCACGATTAGATAAAAATTACTATAAAGTTATGCTCCACACGTACGAAAATTTTGTATATTCTAGACATGACTTAAACTGTAAGTGTATATATATATATATATATATATATATATATATATATATATATATATATATATATATATATATATATTATTATTATTATTATTATTATTATTATTATTATTATTAAATAAATTCTAAGGAATATGTTTCTTGTTTATCTCGGCAAACTATATGGCAGAGATTTTTATTTTGAGAAAGTGTTGCGAGATAGAATTAAAAGTAAATGAATTAAAATATAATATTTTATAAATAATTTTAGTTCCCTACTATCGCTATACTTAAAGAAAAAAATATTCGTCCTTTGAAAGCATAGAAGCCAGCTTTTTCATTATTATTTTATTATTTTTATTTTTTTAAATTTCTAAATGTTTTGCCTAGTTTTTCTGTGATCAAATAAATCAAAGATAACGTTTAGATATTATTGGTGTTGAAGTTCGAGGGACCGTTCAAACGATGAAAAAAATTCGCCTGTGAGAGCCTAGTATTCAGGGGACGGTGAATCAATGCTGAGGGGCGTCTGTTTCGGCCTCGATTGAACGCTGATCGCTGTCAGCGCTATCTATTGCTTGAAATTTGAACGAAAATCAAGAATCACAGTAAAAAAAAATTCTTGCATCATACATAACCCTCCTGCAAGAATTTTTTTAATATCTGTCACCGTTTGCAAGTTATTGAATTTTAAAATCCATCAATCATTTTTGGGACACCCGGTAGTTTGAAAAAAAATAAAGAAAACTGTGAAATGAAAGCAAAGTGAATGATCGGAATGAGAAAAGTGTTTTAAGATACTTCTTCTGGAAATCGCCATAAAATGCAATCAAAGAATCCCTTCTACCACCTCAAACAAAATTGCCAAAATCAATTATCTTCGCTACGGCATCGATACTTCGAATTCGTTAGTATGTTAAAGAATTGTTAACTGTTTCAAAAGAAAAAAAGAAATAATAATAAATTAATCAAATTTTTAACCCCTTGAAAGGCGGTGGGATATGTTTTATCCCACTTAATTTTAATCAATGTTTCTACAAGGATTTTTGAATAAAATTTGATGTTTATATCTTTGATGACAAAAAGCTGTAAAACTACACTTTTTTTTTTCTTTTTCAAATAAAAATTTTCAAAAATTCAACATTACAGAAACTCAAATACTTGTCATTGAAAGGATTAAAGAGTTTAGAAAACAACATTGTATTTTCATTTGAAACATATTTGAATATCATTTGATATTCATTTGAATATCAAGATTTAAAAAAAAATCAGTATCAGAAGTTACATTAAACCATCCATATGCATCAATATATCACTGAACCATCTATATATTATTAGCGTCATGACATTTAATTTACAAGACATCATCAAACAAAATGTTTTATACTTTTGCTTATATGGGATGTCTGATATAACTAAAAATTAATTTTTAACCCTACAGTGCATAATGTAGCCAATTGGCAACACTTTCTATTTCATTCTTAATAAATAAATTAAGTTCTTCGCAACCAATATATTTATATAGAAATATTAATCCTGTAAAAATAGCATAAATATGCTACTGAATAAAGTTAAAAATCTATCTTAAAATTTCTGGTATCGTATTCTTAATATAAGTATAAAAAACATAAATCTAAAAGAAAAATTCAATCACAGCAGGGTTAATATTTATATTTTGCTTTGATTGCAAATAATCTCTGTGTGTTAAGAATATGAACAAACATTTACGACAAATAATCTTACGACAAATAATTTTTTGCAATTAAATTAAGCTTTAAAATAAAGCGTAAATAATAAAATATATCTGTGCATTTCTTATCTTAAAAAAGAAAGTAAGAAAAACACGATGCTTCATTCAATAAATAAATCTAGGCATTCATTAGACTTTGTGCCATTTAACCCCATACAGCCAACCAACCAACAAGTCATTTATTAAATAAACCAGGGATGGAGAGTGATTAAAATAAGTCTGCTTTCAATCTCCCATGAATTTGAAAAATTATAAATTTTTGCATAAATAATACACTGTATTATTAATCAAATACATTATAATACACTGTGTATAGGGTTTATCAAGGTCAATAAAAATGGAACAACTACCCTCAACAATAAAGGATTATTAATAATAATTGATAAATTGTGAGACTATGAACATTGCAAAAGAAAAGTATTGTCAATTAACACTCGTAAAAATGGAAAAAAAAAGAAAAAAAAGCGAATTTGATTCCATGTTTACGACACTACAATGTAATCTTCTAGGTACCTATAATTCTAGAAATCTTTCCATTTCCTTTAGAAACATTTAGAAGAACCATTCAGTAAGCTCATTAGCTTGTACGTTTACATAATTAAGAGAAATTATCTTTTAGAATTTTATGGTCAGCAAATTAGGTTTTTTTATTCTAAAATGTTTAAACATTTAATTTTTTTTCTGAGATTTGTGACTGACATTTCTTGAAAAATTTCTGAAAATCTGAAGAATGAAAATGAAATTGGTGAAAATCTGAAGAATCGTTGGAAACTACGAGGTTACATTTAATTTTTATAAATATTTTTCCTACGTTAGAAATTTTCACTGTAGATTATAAAGTGTGTTTTATCAAATGAATTTCACATAACATATAAGGAATGTATTGTACATTAAATTACTCTGCATGTAATAATAATAAGACAATACTGCATAATTGCGAATAAATATTACTTTTTCTTTTTGTATTTAATTTTCCAATTTTTTACAGGAATCAGGTAAATCGGTTTGCTAACCAAATACAGGAATGAATACGTCTTAGAAATGCGATAATTGTAATTATGATAAATATTTCTAAGAATTATTTTTTAATCTAGACAATTTTATTTATCGAGGTACATTTATTGTATTGAATAATAGAAAATAATAATAATCCATTTTTTGTAAATATGTAAATTTACGTTTTTAAAGAGATCCAAATGTATACATAGATATAAATAAATATTCCAATATGTCACTTATAACAAATTTTAGAAGCTAGATCGTCGCACTACGTCGGTACTTATTAATTCGGTGAAATATTCAGCAAATTACAACATCTGTCAGAAGCAGATGACGTATATTATAAAGCTAACCCTTTCTTTTGTGAATGTTGAAACTTTGAACGTACTTAGACGTAATTTATCTCCATAAATATAAGGCGTTTGTACGTCATTTGAAGTCGTATACTGCGGGAGTTCCAATCAATAAAGTATATGAAAAATATTTATTTTCTCTTATAGCGGTTGTTAATGACTTTTCTGAAACATGCTTACTTTAATATTTAGGTATTCCAAGGAAATAGTGATTTATTTCGTTGAAAGAAAAATAATGTTTAAATAAGACTGTTCGTATTGGTTGTTTAGTGTTGATGCAGAGGTGACAAGCTTTCACTAATCTTCCGTAATATGTGGGTTAATTTAATCCAGGTTTAATATCTTTCGAACCAGAATTTTTTTTCAGAAATTAAATTAAATACATTCCATGTAGGAATCCAAAATGAAATAAATGAAGATTCATCAAATTATTTTTCTGGTTCGAAACATTGTTAATTGGGTCAAATTAATCCATATATTACGGAATATTAGTCAGAGCTTGGCCCCTCTGTTAAAGGTATATACTAATAAGGGGATATATTGCTAAATTTATTGTACATATGAAATGAAATAGAAAAATATTTACTGTATAATGAATAAACAAAAAATATTGTTTTGTAAATCAAAATTAATATACATAAATGAATAAAATAATAAAAAAATAAATTAAATTAAGCATATAAAAATCTTTATAAGCTATAAACGAGGGTGCAACACAGTCGTTTCTGAATTTGATGCGACACAATCATATTTCGCACACTAGGACTAAACATGCCGTGATATTTGCTTTTAATGAAATATTACTTACTTCAAATACACAAGTTTGAGCCGAAATTTCAATTTTATTTCAGGACCAAATTGAGAATGAAAAAGAATAACTAATCCCGATTGTATTGATTTTACCTTCTGAGATAAGTACAGGGTGATTTTTTTTAAAGTTGTGAAAGTAAAACTCTATAACAGAAGAACCACTGATCCAAATGCCCTGAAATTTCACCAGAATGCTCCCAAAGCAATGGGTATTTTTTTGGCGTAGTTAAAAAAAATACTTAAAATCGCACCGACAGATGGCGCTATAGGTTAACATCAACTGGTTTCCTTCCTCTACCTGGTTTTAGGATCAGTGAAGCAGTCTATTGAAATTTCAAAACCATCTTCCCTAAGTCTTCTGTCGTCATTGACCATTTTCTTAAATTCTTAAGTGTCCTAAATCTTTTAAGAGCAGTTGCTGCGCTGTTATTAGTCTGATAATAACAGCGTTTCACTAACAACGCACGGTCCGTCAATGAAACAGTCATTGCGAGGATATCCGTAGAATAATGAACACGAGATGTGCGTGCTTCACGTTTTTATCGCCACTGTACGTGTGTCGTGCACATGCTCGTCTCCCGATTTTTCTGCATATCTGTCGGTGGGATTTTAAGTTTTTTTTTAACCACGTCTAAAAGATTTTCATTGCTTTGGGAGCACACTAATGAAATTTCTGGTGATTTGGATCAGTGGTTCTTCTGTTATAGGGATTTACTTTCACAACTTTAAAAAAAAAATCCCCTGATCAAAAAATGAGTGATACTGCAATTGAAAATTTTTAATAACCGAAAACAAAATAAAATTGTGAAAGATTTAGTGAATTGATTAAAAACAAATGTTTATTTTTTTGGTGACATTTTGTTTAAACTAATGTTAAGATACTAGAATGATGATTGTATTATATAAAATTACTATTTTTGTTATGACACTAAACAGGAAACCACGCCATAGTGTAAAAATGAAAAAAATCGAAGCACAATCGAAAGATCATAATGAAATGAGTTTTTTTAATACATGAATAACTTTTCCTTGTCTCCTCGTTATCGAGATATAAAGTGTTAAAGTTTGCTAATTTATTTGTTTAATTTAAGGAAGAAAGGCGTGGTTCTGATTCAGAAATTTTAATAATCAGAATAATATGAAATGGAAAACATATTTAGATATAGTAATATAAAAATGAAAGAAACCCTAAATAAAATGCTATTGACAAATATGGTAATGAACCAAAAAATGATTGAAGCATAGAAAATAGTGGCATAAAGAACATTGCATGAACTTAATTCTAGTGCAATGATTAGAATGGTCCACCTCCTGCGAAAAACATAATTGCAAGGGTGTTTCAAATGGAAGTGGCCCAGTTTGCACTAACCCAGACTTGTCCTAAACATACCGAATCATGTCAGAGTATTGCGGCGCATTTAACTGGAAATTGACAAGTGACTGGAGTTTGATAATGTTGTAATGTAACATTAAAAACGCAATGACTCCTCCTTCCATTCTATTAAATCAATAAATTAGCAAATTTTAAGACTTTATATCTCGATAATGGGAAAACGAGGGCAAATGATTCATGCGTCAAAAACACGTTTCACGATGGTCTTTCGATTACTGATTATTTCGATTTGTTCATTATTAAACTAACGGAGTGGTTTCCTGGTAAGTACAAAAAAAGTTGAGTATTGAAATAAATAGGCAAAACTTATTTATGTACGATAATCTTGTATTTCTTTGTATGTTTCACAGAAAGGGTATGAACTTTCACACAAGGTAACAATTAACAAAATATAGGCAGATAAAACATCATTTAGCCCTTTCAGGGTCAAAGAACTTCCTTTTCTAAAATGTTGAAATGAATGAATGACACCGGAATTTATGAAGAAATTTATTTGCAAATAAGAAAAAGCTATATTTTATACACGAAATAAACAGAATATTTTATACCAAAATTCTGGTGTCACTGTGCATTTGGGAATTAAACTTAAGTGGTTTCATAAACATACCACCGCGCTTGAAAGGTTTACGTACCAGAGTGTTTTAACTGAATGCAGTCTATTTGTGGTAGTATTCCGTATACCGTCATCAGTACAAAGAGGTTTGAAATTTTGTGTCCGTATCTCTGGAACAGAAATGGATTCACTGGATATATTTTGGACCAATAGAATAACACAAAATTATAGGAAACGGCCAACAGAATATGGTTTAGCAGACGGAACGTAACTAGTAATATGGATAAATGCTAGTATAAATTCAGAGAGAGGAATTTTCTCATGACATTTTCTACAATCTGGCAATGGATGACCAGCAAAATCCCAATTAACAATATTTTAATGATTTATATAGGTATGGAATGTTTCAAGAAAATAAAATTCAAGTATAGAAGTCGATTTAGAGATACTTTTACCTGAGTTGAAGTCAAGCGTGTGATTGATCTCCCAAGACCCAACAATACTTTGCAATAGCTAATCTGTTACTTTCTTGTTTTGTCGAATTTATTTCTTTACACCGACATTTTGAACCACATTTGGTTTATCCAATACACGAAACATCACGTAACAAGTAATACTATAGATACCACATGAAATTGAATTCTCAATATGGTCTTTCTGTTTGGAGAGAATAAGTTTATTGGCAGCAGTGCAAATGATTTCGAAAATGAAAATTATTTCGTTTACGAATTTTAGCGATGGGAAAGCTGAATGTTGAAAAGTAAGGTAAAATAACGTGAATATTGGAAAGAGAAGATTGGAGTAATTCTGATTAACTGGAAATATGTAATTTATAGCTATAATTTACAGCTGTAGACAGAGTGACATATTTAGAAATTGCCTTTTTGGTGTTACTTTAATGCATAATGCACATTCTTCACATTAAGTACACTTTAAAAAAAGATAAACGTTTCTTAATCTACGAAAGTATATTAAAACTACAAACGAAAATACACAATAACCTTTTCCAAGTTACCCACTTTTCCGAAAAGCGTTCTCTATCTTTAGAAACCTGAGAAACCAATATATTTTCAGAGTTTAAAAAAAGAAAAAAACATTCATAAAATCAAAGTTTCTTTTACTGCCATTGATTTTCGGAAGAGTTTTCTAGTAGTTTGTATAGTAACTAATATATATATATTTTAAACTAGGAAAAGGCCATTTTGCAATTTCGCACGTGGTTATATTATATTTTCGCAGATTGAGAAATATTTGTCTTTTTTTACAGAGTAAGTACGACAAATAATTGTTAATACAGAATCATATATGATATAATATTTAGCGTGAGCATATTAAAAAAATGCAGAATTTAACTGTTTCTGACAAATATGTTAAAAAAAAACACTAAACTCAGGGTTCGTACGGATCAGGGAATTTTCCAGGAGTTATACCAGTATTTTTTATATAGAAAATGAAACCTAGGTTAAACTCGAGAAACTTCGCCTTCTTTTAAAGATAGATTTTCTGTAAGAAAATACTGGTACCGAAGAATTTCCTGGTCGCAAAATTCCAGGAGGCGTACGAACCCTGTAAACTATTTAGGAATAGCATTATTTTTTTAAAATAAAATTATTTCATCAGAAACGGAAAATCTCTATAAAAGCTGTTCTTACCAAAATAAAATTACAGTAATGTTCAGTTATTCATCTAGCAGATTTAAATGTTTTGTTGACACTTCTATGGGCAAACGCTATGGCAACATATGCAAAAAAATCACATAAATCGTTTATTTTCTATCATGTTATTTAAAATTTAATAAGAAGCTGTTTAAAAGCTACTTATACTATTAAAGTATCACATATCTTTATAAATAAGAGTTGAAATACTGGATTTTTTAATAACGTCTGGTTAAACTAATTAAAAATTCTGATAATGACTTAGTGTTACAAAAACCTGGAATAAATATCATAAGGTTTACATTACATTTAACGGAATTCCCTACAGCAAAATTAATAAAAAATAAAATTTACATGAGTCAAACAAAGAATCAAATAGTCTAATCAAATTGTTGTAATAATAGTTGTAATAATAGTAATATAATAATAATATAATAATAATATAATAATATAATAATATAATATAATAATATAATAATATAATAATATAATAATAATATAATTATATATAATTGCAATATAATTTGTAATATAATTGTAATATAATATATTGTAATATAATATTGTAATATAATATTGTATAATATTATACAATATTATATATTATATTATATTATATTATATATATATATATATATATATATATATATATATATATATATATATATATATATATATATATATATATATATATATATATATATATGTATATATATATATATATATTATATATATTATATTATATTATATTATATTATATTATATTATATTATATTATATTATATTATATTGTAATATAATATTGTATAATATTATATAATATAATATTGTATAATATAATATAATATAATATAATATAATATTGTAATATAATATAATTGTAATATAATTATATATAATTATATATAATTGTAATAGTTGTAATAATAGTTGTAATAATAGTAATAATCAAATTGTTGCCCACTAACAACACCAAAAATAGTTTTATATGTAAGCTAGGTATTTTAAATAAAGTTTTAAAATTTATTTGGAAATTATTTCACTTTATATAATAAAATATGTAAACATTCTAAAGAAAACGCAGCAAATTGTATCAGGTGCAAATTTTCAAAATATCTATTCCTAAATTTGTATTATAGGTAGAGAAATTGTTTTTTACTAAGCTACATTACCCACACCATTTATGTTCTTTTTGTTCGGCTCTGATCTTAGTAATTTTTTTTTTGCCAGTGAGTTTATTATAACGAATATCTTTAATTTTGTCGCAACAAACGATCACAGTAGAATAAATAAAACTTCATAAATAATGTATTTTGATCATTGAAAATGTGAAAATTCCCGAGTTTATTACTAAACATTGTGCAAACGGAAGGTTAATTCGATGGCGTTTTGACAGCTGTTTTTCATGCTGAATATAGATCTTGTGGATAAATTCGAAATTGTGATATCCAACTGAGAAAAAAACACATTATCTCAATTAGCAGCAAGCCAAATAAACATACAAAAAGTGTTTTTAAAAGAATAATATTGCAGTTGATCTCTGTAACGAGGATTTCTTATAACGAGCACTAAAAGACCACAACATTAACTGTTTATGTTAATTCACGTTGTAAAACCAGGATTAACTACGAAATTAAATGGCATCTATAAAGATATCTTTTGAAATTTCTTAAAATACAGAGAAGCTTCCATTATCAGGTCTAGTTTAATCTGAACGTAACCAAGAAAATTGGTACATTCTTGAAAAAAGGTTATATTGCAAAATACAAATTTCTCCTTAATCAAATTTTATTTCATAAAAATATAAGCATAATGTACTCCACTTCTATAAATCCTAAATCTTAATAAGATTACTTATACTACAAACAATTTTAAAAAATATATAAAATACTCTACTTACATATATTTAGATGTCTTATTAAACATGTCTATCACAGATCGTTGTTTTGCGGTAAACATTAAATAGGGACAATGAAATAGTTAAAACTTTGGAAATTCCAATTAAATATAAATTTTAAAGTGTGTTTCAATTGATATTTCGTGAACAGTGGTTAACTAAAGAGGGGGGGGGGGTTGTCCCGGGTGCTAGATTTCGAAAATAACAATAACCAGCATCTAGCCGTCTTATCAACAAATATAAGAAAATAAATAAACTAAACTAAATATACAGAAAAGAAATACAAGTAAAAAAGGTGCATTATTTCTGACTGATTAATCAATCATTCTTATAGACAGACAAAATACTGAACTGCTAAATGCACGGCATCAGATTCAAATGCTAGCTAAATCTTTAAATTCATATTTATAATTATTAAATTCCAAATTTTCAAATTAAAAAATGACTTTAAAACTCAATTGGAGAATTAATATTTACCATTTAATTTTTTGATTTATATAAAATTTTAGGAAGCAATTAAAAAGTTATTACGCCAGTTTCACAGCATATATTTTCTTGTTAATAAAAGTCTACGAATAATAATAAAAATAAATAAATAAAATGCATTAAAAATTAATGAAAAAAGAAAAGAAAAATTAATCTTTAATACTCTGGACAAAGACAGTTTTTTTAATATTGAAAATTAAAATATTGTTGTGAGCTCGGGGTTCAAAAGGACTGATGCCAATATATAAGAACAATCAAAAGGCATTATTCACTATAAACAGTGCAATACGAACACCAATATCTTCTGAAAATTACAAGATATTCAGTAATCTTCAAATCCAATAAAAGCACAGCAAAATTTCACACAGAAACAATGCGTTCAATACGACATATCAACGACAAGATCGATCCGAGAAACACAGTTCTCAATGCAAAGCCTCTCGTATGAATTCAATCGCAGTTGACAGACAACTAACTGGACTGAACTGATGGAGATCCTTATATAGGTTTCAGAGATCTTTCCAGATTATTCCAGAGCCTTCAGATGCTAGAAATTACCAGAAAGTGCTTTAACTCTCGATAGAGTACCCCAAACGAGAAAGGATCCCAATGTAAAGGTATAAGGGGGGGGGGGCACAAAAAGTCGCCAAATCCGTCGCTAACTTGGCGACATTTGGCGATATATCGCCAAATTTGGCGACAAAAATAAGTCGCCAAAACCATCGCCATCTTGGCGATAAACCCATTCCTTGGCGATTTTCCAATAGAACTCATTATAAAAACCGATGCTGTAAGGTTGTTTTCCTTGCAAACCACCTGAGGCCTTTAGCATTGAGTTACATGATGCTCAATAGGAAATACATTAATAATACTGCAATTTTCACAATAATAAAATAAAATAAATTTAAACAAATGGAATATTTACAGATATATACAAAATTCATAACATTGCCCCCCTCTCAAGGACTGCACGTCCCGGGCAGTTCAACCTTTGATCGGAAAGCAAACCCGTTACCAACAAATGCTATACTATTCAAAACACATTCATAATGCTGAATTATACAAAATATACACTTATTTAAAAATAAAATAAAATTAAAGCATGGACATTATTACATACAAGTATTTAAATAATAACAACAATAATAATGATAATGCTAAGCAAAATAAATAATTACATTAATTTATATACAAGACCATGGTCATACTAATTTACATTATTTATATTACACTATTTACAATTAATGAACTAAGTACTATGGCCATAGTATGGAGCCAGCCTGTCGTAATGAACGACTCTAGGCTTCGAACTTGGTGACTTTCGGATCCGAATTACGACATCTTTCAGTCTGTTTAGGACTGTATAAGGACCGTCCCAGTGCGATTGCAGTTTGGGAGAAAGTCCTTTACGTCGAGTCGGATTATAAAACCAAACCTTGTCACCTTCTTTGAATTGATGTCCCGTGGCTTTCGTGTCGTACCTGGTCTTCATCTTCTCCGTCTGTATATTGATCCGCTCTCGAGCCAAGTTGCGGACGTCTTCAAATCGTGCCTGGGGATTCTGCACGTATCCCTCTGGCGATGAAGGCGTATCTGGAGGGCGACCAAAAATCAGATCACATGGTAGACGAAGATCACGACCGAAAAGCATCTGAGACGGGGAATAGCCGGTTGTTTCATGGACGGCGCTGCGATAGGCGAAAAGAAACAAGGGAAGTTTTTGGTCCCAGTCTTAATGGTTTCTTGAGACTAGCAGTGAGAGATTGTTGAGGATGGTACGATTAAATCTCTCAACCATGCCATCCGACTGTGGATGTAAAGTCGTCGTCCTAGTTTTGTTCATTCCGAGAAGTTGACAGAGACCCTCAATCACAGCAGATATGAAATTTCTCCCTTGGTCAGAATGCATTTGAATGGGAACTCCATACCTTGATATCCACTGGTGTACCAAGGCATCCGCAACCGTAGAAGCTTCTTGATCAGGGATGGCATAAACTTCAGGCCATTTCGTGAAATAGTCCATGACAACAAGGAGGTATTTGTTGCCATCAGCACTTCTTGGCAGAGGGCCTAGGATGTCAAGGGCGATGCGTTCGAAAGGTGCTCCTACATTGTAGAGATGTAGTCTTCCTCGGCTACGTTTCTTTGGTCCTTTTCGAGCTGCCCATGCATCGCAAGATTTGCACCATCGTTCGACGTCAGCTCTCGCTTTTCCCCAGAAGAAGCGCTCTCGGACTCTATGTAATGTTTTCATGACTCCAAAATGGCCACCAGTGGGACTGCCATGTAATTCCTTGAGGACCTCAGGTATTCGGGATCGAGGAAGTACCAACTCCCACCGAGATGTCTTCCCATCTTCCGATTCGAATTTTCGGAACAGGACACCATTCCTGACGTGGAGGGAGTTCCAAAGAGCCCAATATTGCTTCGTCGGAGGACTGTAAGTCGAGATGTCTTTCCAACTGGGCTTCGTGCTAGAAGATTCTAATAACTCCAAGATTGGTTTGATCTCAGAGTCTGCCATTTGATTTTCTCGAATCTTCTCATCACTCCAGGGATCTGGTGGCGTCAATAGTGAAGTCTTCGTCTGGCGTATGACATATTCGGGATTATACTTGCTCTCCGCTCTGGAACAATAGCGACAGCTCTCGGGACACGGTCTTCTTGATAGGGCATCGGCGTTTCCATGCGATGAGCCTCTGCGATGCCTGATGTCAAAGTCGTATTCCTGGAGCCGTTGTATCCATCTGGCTACTTGGCCCTCTGGGTTCTTAAAATTCATCAGCCATGTTAGGGATGCGTGATCAGTACGAAGGAGAAATTTCCTGCCATAGAGATAGTGATGGAAGTGTTCTATGGCTTTTACTATAGCTAATAACTCCTTACGAGTGACGCAATAATTCCGCTCTGGTTTCGACAAACATTTGCTCCAGTATGCTACGACTCGTTCTTGGCCATCTATTTCTTGGGAAAGTACAGCACCGACACTTTCATGACTAGCATCCGTGTCCACAATGAATTGTTTGTCGGGGTGTGGATAGGTTAGGACTGGAGAGGATGTGAGAGCTTCTTTCAGCTGCTGGAAGGAATTCTCGCATTCTTGTGTCCATAGAAACTTCTGCTTGCTTTCAGTGAGCCTATGCTAGGGTCTTGCGATGTTGGAGAACCCCTGTACAAACTTTCTGTAATAAGTGCATAGTCCCAGAAAGCTTCGCAACTGATGGACGTTTTCCGGATGCTTCCAGTTCTTTACTGCAGACACTTTTTCAGGATCTGTTCGAACACCTTCAGCTGAGATGATGTGTCCTAAATAATTTACTTCGCGTTGGAAGAACTTGCATTTCAAAGGATTCAGCTTTAAATTCGCCGCTCTTAGCTTCGTTAACACTTTTCGAATATTTTCTGGATGTTCTTCAAACGTGCGGCCACCAATGATGACGTCGTTTGGTAGATGAGACAATCTTCAAAAGTCAGGCCTTTTAACACTGTCTCCATGAGGTGCTCGAACGTTGCTGGAACATTGCAGAGCCCGAACGGCATAACTTTGAGTTGCCAAAGTCCTTGTCCAGTAGTAAATGCGGTCTTCTCTTTGTCATCAGGATGGATCTCTACTTGCCAATACCCACTCTTCAAATCCAGTGTGGAAAACCATTTATGTCCTGAAAGAGTATCTAGCGTGTCGTCTATTCTTGGTAGAGGATAGCTGTCCTTCTTCGTGATATCGTTAAGTTTACGATAATCCACACAAAATCTTGTGGAGCCATCTTTCTTTCGGACCAACACGATGGGAGAGGCCCACGGACTTGATGACGGTTCGATGATGTCACTATCCTGCATCTCTCGTAAGAGCTTAGAAACCTCTTCTTGTTTTACAAACGGCAAGCGTCTTGGATGCTGTTTAATCAGTGGATGGTCGGCAGTATCAATTCTATGACGTGTCAGAGAAGTGCGACCTATATCATTCTCGTTTTGTGAAAACACATCCGTAAATTCCTGGAACAGTCTTTCTGCGGCATGTCTCTGCTCAGGAGATAAATTCTCATTTCGTCCAATTTCAGGTGTTAAACTTGTAGGTTGCTCCGACAACGTCAAGCTCGGGTCTTTGCAAACACAGGTGACTGGAGCACAGGTAGCAAGCACTTCACCCTTCTGGATAATTCTAGACTTTTCACTTACATTCGCCATCCTCACGGGTATCACATCTCTCGACAGATCTACCAGCGCTGATGCTATTAGGACTCCTTTTGGGCTCTTCTCAGGGTATCCAACCAAGCCACATTGAAAACTACTTTCTTTCTCAGTTAATCCAGGTATCATCATTTCGGTCCGAGGAGGGATGATAACATCTGCCTTGGCTGTGATCCGTTGAATAGACCCGGACTCATTTCCAAGTTTGAAAATAGTGATATCTTCTTGAGCAGAGCGTAACTCATTCTTCTTAAAATCCAGTGTAAATCCATGCTCTTTTAAAAAGTCCAGTCCGAGTATGAAAGGGTCTGAAATATCGGCCACATAGACTGTATGATGGTAAGCGGCGTTCCCAAACTTTATTTTCAGTTTCATTCTTCCATGTATGTCGATCATATCCCCGGTCACGGTTTGAGGAATAACACGCGGCGGGGTCCAGAAGAGTTTTTCTTTCAGCCGCTGAGCTAGATCTTTCCGAATGATGGTCACATTGGCTCCTGTATCGATGATCATATTACAGGGCAAATCATTCACACTTCCGACTAGAAAAACTCCGTTCTCGCCGCAACTTCTTGCAGAAATTTCACATACTTGAAAATGGTGCTTCTCAAAATCTGGCAACCTCCGCCCCGCAAGATGGCCATTAATCAGTTTTCCTGCTCCTCCGTTAGCGGGTGAGATATTACCTTCGGTGCTGGGTCATCTTGGGCAGTCGATTTGGATATGGCCTTCTCTACCGCATTTCCAGCACTTGATCTTCTAGTAAGGTTTGTTGGCCATTAAGGAGTTTATCTGTCTCATTATGTCCTTCATCTGCTGCTGTAAGCGCTCCACAGCTCTATCCGACGTCTCAGGCATGTTGGCTACTCGCACAAAGTGCCGATCTTTCCTTGTAGCTTGCTGGGCTGCCTCGAATTTCAGGGCATAAACTAAAGCCCCTTTTAAGTCACTGAGATCTGCAATCCTGAGTGCTGTCTGGATCTCAGGGTCACGCACGCCATCGATAAAATGCTGCAGAGCCAAGCTTTCTCTAATTTCAGTCGGACAGTCAGGATAAGCAAGATGTGAAAGTCTCTAAACATCCGTAGCAAGCTCTTGCAGGGATTCAGTGGATTTATGCTGTCGATATTTGAGCTGGAGTCTGCTATATTCCTTCATGCATTTCTCGCCAAAGCGTAATTCTAAGGCACTGACGAGCGTTTCAAAATCCAGCGGTTCATTTGCAGGCAAAGTCTGTAGGACGTCAGCAGCATCAGCTCGTAGAGAAGCAGCTAACTGGCAAGCATTTGTCTGGGAATCCCATCCATTGGCGTCCGCTACGATCCCAAATTGTGTCTTAAAAACTGGCCATGAGGATTTTCCGTCATAGGTCGAGAGTTTAATAGAGGCCCGAGGAAGCATAGCTTGATACTTGACATCTTCGGGATAGTTTTCGGCAGTTATCTTTTGTTTCTTGACTTTCTCCAACTCTTGTTTTACATTCTCTATGCTTTTTTCAACGGTCTTGGCGATCTTTTGAACTTTTTCTTCTACTTTTTCTTCTACTTTTTCTTCTATGGTTTTGGCTGTATTTTGAACTTTTTCTTCTATTTCTTGAAATCTTTCTTCAACTTTGTTTTCCACGCCGTCAATTCTTTCATTTAAAGATGTTATTTTATTATCTATTAAATCTTTCAATTCACCAAGGTTGGTTGACATATCCTTTTTCATTTCTTCCGACATCTCCTTCATTTCGGCCTGGTTTGCAGTTATTTTCTCATCTATCGCTGACATTTCCTTCTTCATTTCTTCCGACATTTCCTTCTTCATTTCTTCCGACATTTCTTTCATTTCAGCCTGATTCGCAGTCATTTCCTTCTTCATTTCTTCTTTCAACTCGCCAAGGTTGGTTGACATCTCAGCCTGATTCGCAGACATTTTCTCATCCATCGCTCCTAATTTCCCCAATAATTGTTTCAGTTGATCCTTCAGTTGATCCTCCATTGCTCTGGTGATCGGCATTCAACCCCACTCCTGACACCAAATGTTGTGAGCTCGGGGTTCAAAAGGACTGATGCCAATATATAAGAACAATCAAAAGGCTTTATTCACTATAAACAGTGCAATACGAACACCAATATCTTCTGAAAATTACAAGATATTCAGTAATCTTCAAATCCAATAAAAGCACAGCAAAATTTCACACAGAAACAATGCGTTCAATACGACGTATCAACGACAAGATCGATCCGAGAAACACAGTTCTCAATGCAAAGCCTCTCGTATGAATTCAATCGCAGTTGACAGACAACTAACTGGACTGAACTGATGGAGGTCCTTATATAGGTTTCAGAGATCTTTCCAGATTATTCCAGAGCCTTCAGATGCTAGAAATTACCAGAAAGTGCTTTAACTCTCGATAGAGTACCCCAAACGAGAAAGGATCCCAATGTAAAGGTATAAGGGGGGGGGTGGCACAAAAAGTCACCAAATCCGTCGCCAACTTGGCGACATTTCGCGATATATCGCCAAATTTGGCGACAAAAATAAGTCGCCAAAACCATCGCCATCTTGGCGATAAACCCATTCCTTGGCGATTTTCCAATGGAACTCATTATAAAAACCGATGCTGTAAGGTTGTTTTCCTTGCAAACCACCTGAGGCCTTTAGCATTGAGTTACATGATGCTCAATAGGAAATACATTAATAATACTGCAATTTTCACAATAATAAAATAAAATAAATTTAAACAAATGGAATATATACAGATATATACAAAATTCATAACAATATAACTACAAACTAAAATATACAATAAACTCTTCGAAATTACTAACGATTTTGAAAATGATTCTTTTTTCTTTAGAAAACTCAAAAAACAATCTATATTCCAGATTAAGAGAAACATTTATAAAAACATACGTTCTTTTGTTGTCAGTTATTTTCGAAAATGTTTCCGAGTAATTTTTTCTAGTGTATTAATCTGTTTATCATCCCGGAATATAGATTTTTTGGATGCTATCAGCTCTCAAGTAAACATTTTCATGTTAAAGAAACATGTTTCACAGAAAAAAATAACAACTTAATAGCATTAACATTAACATTAATATTAATATTAATTTGTTACTCTTACATACATAAATTCAATTACACAGTTTCAATTGTTTAATTGAAAATTAATATCATCCTAAAAATCCATATTCCGTAATGATTAATACACTATAATTACAAATATTCGGATATGTTTTCGAAAATTAGTGGCAACAAAATAAATTTTATTTATATATATACTAGGGGGCCTACCCCCTGCGAGCTACGCTCGCCAACCCCCGCCCAGACTTCGAGGTCTCTAAAAACATGACAGCGTGTTTTGTTTTAAAAATATTGGTAAATCTGTAATTGAGTTGCCATGCTTTAAACGTTTTAATGGGGCATTTTTTGATTATCATGGCCTCATACAGAGCTGTTGCGATAACTGACGCCTGTTTTCGGGATTGATAAGTAAAATCAATTACACCTTGAAAACCAGCTTGTATAAAATGGTTAGGTTTAAATTGTGGTTACCTCTCGGACTTTTATAACAACGATCTGTATTCTATTCTTCCTTTGCGTTTAAGGATAAGAGAAATTCCATCTGCTTGTGAATAACATTAAGGACCACGGTATTAAAAAGTACTATGTTATAGACATTTTCAGTAACAGGTTTTAATTTTCTCTCTATTTTAGTGCACCATCATGCATATTTTCATGTTATTTTAAATATGTAAATTATTTATTTTAATTAATATGTATATACGAATTTTCTAATAATTATTTATCATACAGTATTAATTAAATATTTTGGGCATGCATGCCTGCATTTATTAGGCATCAATTGAAGAGATATTTAAACAAATTTGCTATCCGCGATAATTTTACACCATGTTATGTCACTTGAATACTGTCCATAAGAAAATCGGGTACTTTTCCAGTATAGGATCCTTTGCTTTTAGGTTTGGCGTAATTCGAGTTTCAAAAACGGATAGATTCGTTAATATACATATATTTGTTGCCAAAAGTTATGAAAACAAACCCAATGAACTTCTGGTGCTTTTCTATTATAGGGGTCTTGTCGCTTTTTTAAAAAGCTTGACGCAATTCGGGCATCAGAAAGTGAGATTTGGTGCCAAATGACATAAACAGCCATGGAAACAAATTCGACGATTTTTTTGTTGATAGGCGTATTTTAATTATACATATATTATTATTGTTTTTTCTATACAAATTACTTCTGATTATATATAAAATAGAATAAATGACATTTTACGCTAAACAAATTGTATAAATATTGAAAAAATGCTTCTGTATACGAAATGACAAAGTGAATAGGTTGACAGAAAGTATGTTGCCAAATTTCCTTTTCCGCCAAGACTATTTTCTCTGTTTCGTCATTTTACCATAATTGATGTCATATTCTCATTCAAATTGGAAAGAAAACCAAGCAAGATATTTTATTCTCCTTGCGTTTAGTTGGGCAATTATTATTTTATATATTCGTTTCAAATATCCGAATTAGTGATTTTATAAATTTGTTTAATTAAATTTTACAAAAAATAACAAAATGATATCAATAAATAATAATTACTATTAATTCCTTCCCCCCCCCTTTCTTTTGCGTTAACATAAATGACGTCATTTGGACGAATTTATTCAAAATATTTTCAGTTTATAAATTAAATTAAATGGTGACAGACGATTGAAACCTGACGATAGAAATGTGATATATATATATATTTGTAAACATAATTTAATCACAATCTTGTCTTCATTATCGATTGAAATAAAAGATAAATCCAATTTCAATTTGAAAATGACGAATAAAAAGAAATCAATAATCCCTATAGGGATCCTTTTCGATTTTTTTTTCATTTTTTGTCACAAAAAAAACTGAGTAATTAGTTGCCATCATTACAGAAATGTCACTAAAATTAGAAAGAAATTAATATCTCGAAAACTAATTCCAATTTCAAAATTCTATTACCAGTTTTGACATCCGCGGATTTTTATGAACAATTGGTATTAATTTCACCATCAAGCGTTTAATATTTTATTAAAAATAGCCCTGAAACATAATCAGTCGTTTAATCAGTCATTTCATAAAATCGTTTCATAAATTCGTTTCA
The DNA here is from genome assembly GCA_963931845.1 of Maratus michaelseni. NCBI lineage: Eukaryota > Metazoa > Arthropoda > Arachnida > Araneae > Salticidae > Maratus > Maratus michaelseni. The sequence goes on along the minus strand of OZ007589.1, from coordinate 24,686,539 downwards.
TAAAATCGTTTCACAAATTCGTTTCATTAGGATTTTATATATATAGGGTAGATATTTTTTTAATCTCAAAAATATATTGCTTTCTTACGTTTCTAATGATAAAGAATACTTTTTGGAATAGTGAGTAACTCGGAATAGGTGATTGTTAATTTTTGTTCGTGGTTATATTATGTTTCTGTAGATTAAAAAACATTTGTCTTTTCTTTTAAGAGAACGGAATTATAAAGTCAATTAAAATGTTAAGAAGGGAATCCTTTAAAAGAAAGGACAACAGTGGTCAACAAAACTAGTCGTTTGAGGCCACTGTAATACTTACCCATCATGGATATGCATAATATAAAATATGAAAATAAAATATGTGTAAACTATTTATAAAATGCATTGCAATTCGAATAAAATCGTGGCTTGATGACGTCATAAACTTTAAACGCTCTATTACTGAATTGCGTAAAAGAAACATCCTTATAACTCCATAATTGATAATCATATTTACTAACGGTTTACTGCGTGGGATTAAAGGTCTAATTTCCAATTAAAATATATCTTTGAATTGAAATTTGAATGAAATACAGAGTCATGAAAAATCGAAGAGTGTGGGAAATAGGATTACAAATATCTCGGCAACTAATTATCCGATCGACTTCATTCTTTATGCAAAATTTATATTTTTTTATTGTCTTTTATATTGACTCCTTAAAATAAACAATTTCGAAATTTTTTTATATACCTTTTATCAGAACGAATATTTCGAGAGTCCGAAAAAAAAATAGTTCCTTTTAATCGAGTTACTGAAATTCAATAAGCTTCTTTCCATTATTACATACTAACAAGGGGACCGCCAAACATGATGCGTACAGACTTTGATGATTTTAAAGTATGTTGTAGGGGTCATATCCCTAACTATTCAGGTCAAAGGTTTCCTTCAAATGGTCTTTAGTTTTCGAGAAATTTCGGGTTAAAGTTCAGCATGCATTTCAAATACCTATTAGTTCGTTTTCTCGAACAAGGTCTCCATGGTGCAGAGCCAGCGCTCGCGATCTGTGATCCGGGGATGAGGGTTCTGTCCTCTCGTGTGACTTTTACCTTTTTAAATAAATTTTATATATTTGTCGCGTTATAAGTTTTATGCAGAATTATGAATTCTGCATGTTTGAACTTTTTGATATTTTCCTAATAAATTCCATTTAAATTTTCGAATTTTTCGTGAAAATTTTGTAGTTTTTGCGCAATTTTTATTCTAATATTTCTGTTGACGAAAATCCAAACTAATTTATGTCTTGATATCTCGTCTTTTTAAAATGTTTATTGTTTACATTTATGTATATTTATTTTTTTATTTATCGTATTTATGAAATAATGAATTTTTTATTTGCATTTTCTATTTAAAAAAAAAAGTTAAATGATTAAGAAAAAATTAATATATCCTTTTAATATTTGATTTGTTCTAAATATATTGAAATATGTTAACTGCTGAAATACTAATATTTATCATCACCGACATCGACATTTTTAGTTTGTTAAATATGAAACTAATTGTGTGATACATATCGCAAAAATATTCTAAACAAATTCCGCATTAAAAATCACCTTTAAATATATTGTTTACGTAAATTGTTTTAACAATATTGGAAGAATGTATAAATTAGCATATTATATATTCTTTAAATACTTAAATTGTGATAAATATATTAAAAAATGCATTAAATTTGAAAAAAAGAATTTTTTTTCAAACGTGGTAATTTTCTGCAAAGAAAACTAAACGAAATGGATAAAAAGAAAATTTTATTTATTCTGATATTACCGCAAAAGTCATTGCAGACGATTTTTTTTTTCAGATATTTTTAATATGTATTGTAATTTATAAACAATTTTTCATTTCTAGTTGAATTTTTCTTTATGGCATCGACTTGTTAAAATGAAAAAAAAATTAGTTGTAATACATTAATTTTTATTTGTGCAAATCAAAAATGATGTTGAGTTTGAACTTTACAGTTAAATGTATTTAAATAACATAATATATATTTTCAAGATATGTTGTTGGAATTACCTAATCATACATACCTTTAGAAGATTTGAGATAAAAATTATTTTGTATACATTATAAAAAAATATAAATTTTATAATTTCATAAAGTTAAAAAAAAGTATTATTTTAGAACAGTTATTAAAATATAAAGAGGAAATAATAAGAAAAAATAAACAAAATCTAGACATAAATTAGTTTGGAATTTCGTCAATAGAAATATTAATTTCAAAACTGCACAAAAATAAATAAATAAATAAATAAATAAATAAATAAATGGTAAATTTTCACGAAAAAATTGAAAATGTAAATGGAATTTATTAGGAAAATATCAAAAAGTTCAAAGAAGCAGAATTCATAATTCTGCATAAAATTTGTAACGTGACAAATATATAAAATTTATTAAAAAGGGAAAAAAAGTCGCATGAGAGGACAGAACATCCATCTCCGGAACTCAAATCGCTCGCGCAGGCTCTGCACCACGGAGACCTTGTTCAAGATGCTGAACTAATGGGTATTTGAAACGTATGCTGAACTTTAACCCGAAATTTCTCGAAAACTAAATCCAATTTTAAGGAAACCTTTGAACTGAATAGTTAGGGGTATGATCCCTACAACATACTTTAAAATCATCAGAATCTGTGCTCATCATGTTTGACGGTCCCCTTGTAAGTACATCCAAAATTTCATTTCTCCATCTCAATTTGGTCGGGAGATATAGCGTTTACGGACAAACACACAGTCACACGGACGAAAATTTATTTTTTTCTAAAAATATGTTTTTCGGAATCTCCAGTGTCTGAAACGTATAAATTTGTAAATTTTTTTTTCGATTTTCTAAACGATTACAAGACTTACCCTATACTACGTATGGTGATTAAGTAAAAATACTTTTTGTCAGCTACTTTAACAAATGTAGATGTTCTCGACTAATTTGTGTGGGCTGATTCCAAATCTGAACTCCAGGTGTCTCTATTACGTCAGGATCTCGAGGTATAGAAACTACTAATGTTTTAATTTGACATTATGAGACTGTTTTACTCAACTCAAACTTGAGCAATATTATTTGTTTCAGAGCAAATTGAGATTCTGGATATGTTATTTCAGATTTATTTTCTTTGAAAATCCGGATAAATTTGTCATATAGAAGTAACAATCTGAGAAGTGATTTTTCGGTTCACGCCATATCATGGAAACAGAAAAAGACATTGCTTTCTTTTACCACTTAACCATTGTGTTAGCCCTGTATTGCACACAGTACAGAAAATATGTAATGCCACACCAAAGTAATGATGGTAAGCAGTTTTCACTTTTGAAGCAAGTTTTTTACACTGATCGCGAGGTGTAAATCTTCTACAGATATACCGGGAATTGTCTGGATGTTTGGTACAAGCCCGTTTATTTCTATTCATGGTGATCCTAAAAGTAGTTAACATGAATTTAGCATCATAATTAAATAAATTATAAATAATCTCTGTATTAGTTACTGTATAATGTTTATATGTACAAAGACAGCAGGATGGAAATAACTTTACTTACATCCTGACGAGATAGAGAACTTTGGAGTTCAGATTTGGAATCAGTACACTCAAATTAGTCTAGAACACCTATATTTATCCCAATAGCAAAACTGTTGTGACCAGTATAATCAATTTAAAATGCTCTAATTTCAGTAAAAATGCAGAACGTGTATAATGTGATATACCGGGTGAACCAAAAGTTCGTTAAAACTTTAAAGATTCATAAAAAAGGAAGAAATTATGATAAAGAAGTGAGGTTTGCAAGAAAAGGCTCACAAGCTAGTCGGATTTGTTTTAGCAGTAAAAAAAAAAAAAATTGTTAAAAAGTCACCTGTAGATGGTTCTAACATGCGAGAGATTTAGCAGAATTATGCAAATTAATCCTGCAATAAAAGACCGGGATATACGAGGATTTCTCATTCGGTTTCAGATTGTTATCTTTACCCGATCGAGCGTAGTTGGTGAAGTTGTTCTATTTGAACGGAGAGTTTCTGCAATTCATTCCGACATGTTGCATTCAGCTGAAAGGGACTTCTTGAGTCGCCTTAGTTGCGTCGTACAATGTTCTGGAGGCCATGTTGAACAACTGTTATTGCAAGAATAAATGCATGGAGCATACTGTTGTCCTGTTCATTGTGTTTTGGATCGTCAGCGCTCTCTACCAGTGACATTTTTAACGAAAACAAATTTACTGCTAAAAAACATCCGACTACCTTGTGAGCCCTTTCTTGCAAACCGCACTTCTTTATCATATTTTTTTCCTTTTTTATGAAATTTTAAAGTTTTAACGAACTTCTGGTTCACTCGGTATTTGGCTTAGGAAAAGTTCGCGGTTATATTATATTTTCGTAGATTAAAAAACATTTGGCTTTTCTTTTAAAATGAACGGAAATATAAATAAAGGAATATAATAATCAATTTAAAATGTTCTATCTAATTTCAGTGAAAAGTGCAAAACCTTTATAATGTGATATATTTTTGCTTAGAAAAACACAAGAAAAATATTGATGATGCCAAATTTTTTCTATATAATTATCACAGCTTTATTTGTTACAACTTTTTCAAATGATTTATTATAAAGCAAACATTTCTCTTCTTTCTTCTTGTACAATCCGAATCATTGCTACGTCTAAGATTCTTATAAACGAGTTCACTTCTTCGAATTACATAATAAATATGTCACATGAAACATTTAAAAAAAGAGGACAAAGAGATGATAAACAAATTTTCAACTTAATTAAAATGAAATGAAATTGTGCTTAAAAAAATCGGTTAAAAAAAACTCAGAAAAAGAATGTGTTATAAACCTTTAAAACTGTATAAAATAATTACACAAAGGAATCAAACCATTTGAAATAATTAAAAAAATTCGTTTCATTTTCATTTTTTATTATTTTTTTAGTATCTAAAAACCGTTCTTTTCATTTAAAAACACAAAATACTACATAGTACAATTTAAATAATATTCACTTGAGTTACTTAATCACTGATTTTCAATTGATGTAAAAAATCCTTTTATGTTAATTACATTAGTTTAATTGAAGTGTTCTTAATTATATCTTTTTGTGAAATCTTGTATATGTAAATGTTTGTATATTTTTTGTAATGATTTCAACAAGGAAAGTACTAGCAAATTAAATGTTATTCAAGAGATGCTATCAATCCATTCAAAAATTTGGTGGCTTCATCGTGTTTTAGAATGAAAGCTCTCAAAGATAGAAGTAACAAGAATACAAGGTAATACATTCTGAAATCAATTAATGGGAAGAAAAGAAATATCCTAAGTACGTGAGTGAATAAAACATGGGGAAAAATTTAATTCGAGTAATTTTCAAGTGCCTTGATATTTTATGGATATAATATAAATCTGTTTGGTTAAATTTGTATTTCATCTAGAAATTAAAAAGAAGTAATCCAAAAGCTGTTCTTTGCATTTCGATCCATAACAGTATACGTAAGTAAGGGTTCCTACAGATTAGTGAATTTCCAGACAAGAACATTCTTCTGAACCGGTATTTTCTCATAGAAGAACTCAACTTGAATAAGGCGAAGTTGGGCTAGTTTAAAATAGAAGAATTGTCCTATAAGAAAATGATGGTAAATACCTGGAAAATTCCTTGAAATATAGGAAACCTGTAAGTCTGCTGAATCTTTTAAATCATTTTTATAAGTGCTTTAATGTAGGATAATTAATGATTTGTGTAAATGCAGGTTGGTTCGGACGCTTTTACCACAATTTTTAATAGAAATTTCGTATTTAAATTTTAAATAGCAGAAATTGTAGACGTCTTGTTTAATTGCGGGATTTGTAATACTTTTCCGCATTTAAATAAGACGAAAAATTCTATTAAACAATTGTGGTAAAAGAGTACGTTTGTAAAATAATTTGATTTTTATATATTTACTTCAATTTAATAAAAAAAGAAAAATATCAATTTTATATAATACAAATGTTTTAATTTACAAAAATAATATTTTTGTTTAGTTCACTAGGAAACCCCTCCCGATCGCCCCAAAAAAGGACGTTTCACTTGTTTTATCTTAAACATTATAGCATTATTGTGACGTTTTCGAGATACCATTTACGCAATTTGTAAAACATTGTAAGAAATAATTGAATGTTTTGAAAAACAAATGGTTAAAATTAATAAATTTGGAAAAATCTTCGTTTAAAAGACAAGTGTTTGACGGAAGAATAGACCTAAAATTCAGCGATCTTAAAATATATATATATATATATATATATATTTAGAGTGCAAGTACATTTTAACGCATTTAATGCAAATCTGTTAAAACCGTTTATATAAATGATAAAATTATTATATATATATATATATATATATATATATATATATATATACAATATATTTAATTTGATTATGCTCTATGAACTGAATTTGTTTTGAATTTTTTATAACAATATTTTACTTTTCTGTAAGTCATTCCACCTAAAGCTTTACCCAACCATTTAAATACACGTATTTAATTTCCATACTTAAAACGCTTTAAAATTTATTCGAACGCCTAAAACCTTTTTTTTTTGACATTCCTAATATAAAATTTATTGTTTTGTTATTTCTATATTTTCTTTATCTATATTATTTGATTTGAGTATTTTAGAATACTTTCGTTTACACTTCATTATATTATTGTCTTAAGGCTTCATTTGAACAACAGTAAATGATTAATCTTAAATAATCTTAATAGAAATTCATTTTGCTTATTAAAATTTAAATATGTTTAAATATGTGACTTTCTAAAACTGAGCCAGTTAAAGAGTTTAGAATATCAACATTTCGAAGAGACAAAGATAGATAACAAGATTAAAACAATTACTTTAAACAATATATCCTAATTCACATAAAATTTTGGACACATTTCATTAAAATAATGTGTAATTTTATTCTCTAAGGAATATCACGTGCAAAGCAGCAATAAGCTATAATATATGTCCGACTTAATTTTTGTTAAAGGTGGATACTGCGGGTTATTGTAAATTATAATTTATAAACATCTTCTATATCCACTTCCCTTATGATCTTCAAAATCTTTCCAAGTAGATCATAAATGCATAATAGTTAGATGTTATTACTTTGAGTAGTATCCTGTACTATTGAAATTAATTTAAACAAACCTCTTAATTTATAAATCTGAATACATTCCAATAGAATTTTAAAACGTGTGCAAATATTAGAGTGTGTATACTAAAGAAATATATGAAATTTGAGGATCATTAAATAGCATAGCAAAAAATAAATTAAAACTATACCCTATATCGAAAAGTTTGTAAATGTAAGTAATATGTATTTAAAACTTTAAGTATTCTGTTTGAAACAGGGGTTTACAACCAATGTGTCGTGGCACATTGGTGTGCCGTAAGAGAACTTCGGGTGTGTCACGAAAAGTTTTGAAGATACTATATTCAATTGTTAATTTTTCGTTGTTTTTCAGGAAAATGCTCCATATATTTTACGAAAAAGCAACAGAAATACTTATTTCAAAAGGAAAATTTGAGAGAAATGGGCTTTTATGCAATGAAAACTCTCAGCAAAAAAAAAAATCCAGGACGGATAGGTGAAAAATTTAGGGGGTGTCCTTATATTCAACCTTGCAAAAAAAAAAAAAATATTATCAAGCTCAGCTTATAGTAAACAATTTTTAAAAATGAAGAAATAAATGTCTTAAAATTTTAATTATTATGTCAAATTTAATCTTACCATTGTTAAAAATTTAGTCGTGACAGCACATTCTGTACGTGACAGTAAACATATTATATATATATATTTTTAAATAATTGAAATGTGCCGCATACATTTAAATCTAAGTGAAAGCGTGCCGCACTAGTTTAACTGTAGGTTCAAGTATGCCCTGAAATAAGAAGTTTAAAAAATATTGCATTAGAAGAGGGGGCGGCGACTTTTTTTTACCGTTGGCACCTTCAAGAACTTCCTAAATGTTTATCGACCCCATACGGGTTAGGAAATACACCTAGAATATGAACCAACTACTACGCTACACTTCCCACAAACAATAATACAGAGAAAAGTTCCAAGTTGGCACCTGCACCCCGCGGAGGAGAGATCACAATTACAGGTATGCATCGCCAAGAACAGTCACAGACCCTCGCAGCATCCAACCATCTACACTGATGGGTCGCGCACTGAAACTGGTGTAGCCGCAGCCTTCTGCGCCATGGTAAATGGAGTGTCGACCTATGAGTGGGTCTCCAGTATTGGAGTCGATAACTCAGTATATCAAGCTGAACTGTTTGCAATTCTGAAGGCGTTGGGATGGATTGCTGCCTCCCACCACGCAGGAAAAATTTAAAATTTATAGTGATAGTTTATCAGGACTCCAAGCAATCTATGTACTTCGAACGAAGCACCCCCTTATTCTTCAAATAAAAATTAAACTTAAAGCTCTTCTAAAACGAGTCACACTTGGTCATGTCACAGCATAAATCGGTATCGCAGGAAACGAACTAGCAGACAGCCTAGCAAAAGCAGCAACTAAAAATAATTTAATAGAACATTCCCTTCCAGTCCCCCCCCCCCATCTTTCATAAGAAGGGAACTAAAATCAAAAATCATCTCTGCATGGCAAGTCTACTGGGACACCTCCATAAAAGGTAGACACACTCACAATTTCATGCCCAAAGTTTCCAGAGAAATGTACAACCTGACCCCCCATACAACGGCATTCCTCACGGGACATGGTCCCTTAAGAAAATACCTCCACAGATTTAAAAGATCTGGCACTGATGTGTGTGAGTGTGGGGCCAGCGGTGATCCCACCCACTATTACTTCACTTGCCCCCTGACTGTTTCTTGGCACCTTAGACCTCCACCAACTCATCCGCAACCATCCTGGTTGCAAAACATGATTACGAGGACAGTCCTAACTTACAAGCTTTTAGAAATTCATAAATTCTTAACTAATCTCTCATACCTAACCTAACTGTAGCATTTGAAATAATTGTTTTTAATCTTTTATTATCTTTAATTTTAATCTTAATTTTAACTTTACTTTAATTTTTTAATCTTAATTCTTTTTAATTTTATTTTTTTATAATCTTTTCTATCTTCATTTAAGTCTCCACAGTAACTTCTCCTTGGTACAAGCTCCCACTTTTATTAATTCTTAATGTACTTAAACCTCCCTTCTTCGGGACCGCTGATCTGCTCAGCGCCACCATCTCTGGCCTTCAGTCATCATTGCAGCCTTCCACGTACCAGTGCATGGGTTTCAGCGCAATTGTGTGGCGCTCCTTGAGACGCGGAAATCCTGCACTGTTGCCTCTTCTTAAGGGCCGTCAGCTATGAACTGTAGAAGTGGTTCAGTCATACCACTGAACTGCTCATCCATTCTTTAAGCAGACTGTACAACTGGTGCAGGCGCACCTTCTTCATCATCCTGTCTGTCGCGTAGGAACGCTGGTTCCAAGGACAGACTCTGTATTGTAATTTTTTTGTTTGTTTGTCCTTAGTTCCTGTCGCCTGTGGCTGTGCCCGGCAGGAGCAGCCATTTGGCGAAGTTTGTACTGCCACCGTTTAATCCCTGCGTGCCGGGGAGCTAGCCGGGGAAGTCATTAAACGCTCAACGTCTGGGTTCGCCCTCAGCCGAGTGGTCTTCCTCAGGCATTAAATTAAATTAAATCAAAAATAGAAGTACTATGTTAGATAGTTTCTGGCATTTCTATGTTTTATATATCGTCGCTACCATGTCAAACTATCGAATGTGAAAAATGCATTTTTCATTACTTTTAAAGTAAGATTGTCACCACTAAATTTTACTAGAATTTTTTGGCTAGTAAAAATACTAATAAAATTTATGTAAAGAACCAAAGCCATTAAATAATAAGCCCAGTCAAATAAATGGGAAACTTTTCGCAAGTTGAAAATAGCGCCATCTAGCGGTTGGGAGGCAACGATTCGCGGATGGTGGATTTGTCTTGAAGGAATGGCATCACAATGACGGGGTAAGTTATTGAAGTTCTATGTTTTGTTTTTCGATTTTGTATATTTCATTTTTTTTATTTTTATTTTACTGTTTCTTTATTTAACATTGGTTAAATAAACCATGTATAAATCAATTTTTTCTCAAGTAAGATTAATTTAAATTAATTAAATGTTTTTATTTCCGGTTTGTAAATAGTTTGTATACGGAAAAAAATGGCGATATGGAATTGGTTTTTCCCTTAGAATGCAAAACTTCTTTAAACAACTTTTATAATTACTAATTAATAAAACAAATATGAAATAAATTAAACTGGTTAAATGTTATAAATATTTCATAAAATGATTTCAAAATAAAACTGCGGAGCTGATGTAATCTGTCTCTGATATGCAGATTTATAAATGTAATTAATATTTATAAATATATTATTCACACTGTTGTTATATCAGAGCTCGACCATTGAAGGCTGAAAATAAAGTAATAGATTTCTAACGATTCGATACTTAAAAATTATGCTGTTTCCAATAAATAGTTCAAACCAACAGTGTTCGGTGATATATAAGGTATAGTCAATATTTATGTGTAAAATATCATGATGTTCGCTATTTTCATGTATTTGATATTTATTTTCTAAATACTGTGTATGATATTTTCAGTCAAATAAGTGTAAATGAATTTTTCAACTGTTATTAATTGTGCCCTTTTTTAGAGCTAGAAATATATTTCCCAAGTTGGAATTTGATAATTTAAATGTAAAACCAATAATTATGCGAGATATTATTTACATGAAATAGCCACTGAAAGATAAACAGTTTAATTTAGATATACATTATTTAAATTTTTATTTGAAATAATCTTTACTGGTTTGATTTATTTTAGTTTAAATTGCAATATCTGAAAATATTTATAATCGTTAATACATTGTTTATTTTGAAAATATCGGATATTTTTGTGTTTATATATATATATATATATTTGGTATAGATGCTGCAGTGGTCTGCAAAATATACGCGCGAAAAAATCTTGCCAACTTTGGCGATACTCGCTAAGATCCAAAATCTGGTCCCAGAGAAGTGAGATTAAGATCCGATTTTGTATATTCAATTTTTTTTTATTTTTTTTTTACTGTTTCTTTATTTAACATTGGTTAAATAATCCATATTATGTAAATCAATTTGTTTTTAAAGTTCTGTGTCTATATATTGTGAACAGCTATTATATACTAATTATTAATATGCAAATATTTATTTTATCAATATTAACAGTTTATCATTAAGACGATTTACATAAAAAAAAGACTTTTCTGTGCTCAACTATGCTAAAATTCCTTGGCACAGGTTTATATACAAATCATGTTGGCGCGATTACAACAAAATGGCAATTTTATGCCTCACATGGTAAACCGGTTATTTTGTTTATATTGTTGTTTATTTATTTTTATTTTTATTCTATTAATTATTTTTACTATGTATATCAATAGATAAGTATCAAAGTACCATATTTATTTATATCAAACTACCATTTATTTATTTTTATTATATTATATTATTTTTATATTGAAATAAAAAATCAAGTGCTATTATTGCATGCTATGTGTAACTAATATTCAAAAACAAAGTTTTCGCCAAATTGGCGGGAGAAAAAAATTCAACATGTTGCGTATATGACATCTGTGCCAATTCCTGACATGCTCATACTTTTCATTCGTTTTTTAAACATTAAAGTATGAAACAGATCCCTATTTCTGTATTATTTTATGTTATGATTAAAATTTGGGTACTTTCATGTTATCACGGGTTCCAAAGATGAATCGCCAAGCGACCAAAATTTATTGTCAAATTATAATGAATATATGACATTATAATAATATATGATGTATTATAACATTTTGTGACTCATATTGCCCACTATAGTTTTATATAGGGTGCTGTTCGCAAGTCACCACTGCTTACCAAGTTTTTTTTTAACCATTGGGAAAATGGTTGTTGTTTTCGGTCGAGAATGGACCTCTTGACGTCGTCACTTTATTTTTTAAAGCGTTTTTAATGAAATTCTGTTAAAGTTTAGAAGAATTTTTAACAAAATTCTGTAACTTTAGAAGAGTTTTTATTTGAATAGGCAATAGAAATGCATAAAATCGTTACAAAAATGTTAAAGTTATAAAAATAAAATCGATGAAAATTATCAGATATGAAAAATAAAGTAGAAATTTGGTACTTCGTGTTATAGCGGCCCCCAGGGATGAATCGCCAAGCGACCAAGATTTATCGCCAAATTATAAAGCATGTATGACATTAAAATAATATATGATATATTTATAACATTTCTTGACGTATATGGCCAAGTTATAGTCATATATGATGTGTATATGATGTATATATGACACGTAAGACGTAAATAATATGTGTGTAATGACGTATATGGCACGTATAGGAGTGTTTGGAATATATATATATATATATATATATATATATATATATATATGTATATCTAGGATGCATATATAAGCTTTGCGATGATGTTGGCAAAATTATAACTGCAACCTTGGCATGCATTTTTTTAAAGCTTTTGGAACATTTTCCTAATGGTCATTGTAATTTGTTAAATTATAATTTTTTTTTTGACATGGTCTCAATGTGTAATTCCCCCCCCCACCCCATCATTGTATAAACATTTTATAGCACTCATCTGCTGAGATATCAGCATTTCTCGGACATGCCGGTTAATTTGGCCTTTACAGCATTTTTTTTCAGAGATTATATTACAAAAAGAAGTTTATATTATCTTTCTGAATTTAATTATATGTTATTCTAAACTGTGCTTATTATTAATTTTTCTCAATTTATAAAAAAATTTTGTATTTTGTCAAATTACATATATATTTTTTTTTTACCTGCGAAATGTTTTCTTCGTTACTAGATTTTATTAAATTTGTTAAGTACCGGTCATATATGACATGTGTATACGATGTACATATGGCATATATAAGTAACAGCACATGCATTATTAAGGGGCTGCTTAACTGAAACTCCCGATCATGAAATCTAATGTTAGCCTACGGGGAAAATTTAGAAGCGTGATTACTCATTACCTAATATAATTATTAAAACAAGATTTTCACCATCAGAAGTAGGCGTCAGATGCCAACATTTTACGTTTTAAAAATTCTCTCTTTTAAATCGTTAGTATTCCTAAGAAGAGGATAAAATTTCATGAAGTAAATCTCCCCTATTCAACCTGTAAATATCCACAAATTGTATGCTCATAATTTATATTAATTCAAATTTGAATTCTTATGTCTTCCTTAGATGTCATCGATGGATAAAGCTTATTGGAATTCAGGAAAAGAGTAAGTTGGAAATCGGTTTGTATAATAATTACAGATTTTGTGGTGATTGCTCTCAATCATCATGGTAATGAACTTTATGACACCAGAAGCACACACTCTTCAAACAGCTATCTGAATCTAAAGTCTCAAGATGTAAATATTTTGCATCTGTGAGCTGTATTTTATTATTTCAATTAAATATAAAGTATCATAAAATAATATAATTTTGAAACATTCATTTTTATTTATTGTTTGTTTTTAAATGTTTAATAAATGTGTTTGTTCTTTTAAATGATCATCTTTATTGTCTATCCACCACATAACATTGTTATCCTTTTGCAGTTAAGTTAATTACTTTGATTAAATGTTAAGTAACAGGAGAAGTCAGTAATAAGAAATAAGGGGAAATCCCTAGCTTACTTCTAATTTTGAAGTGATGTTCTTTAATCGCAAATCTTTAAGTATTGCTAAAAATTCAATATCATGAAAAGAAACTTCATTTGAGAATTCACTTCTGCTCTTGTAGTGATATTACTTTACTTTTTAATGCATGACATTTTTACCCATGGTATAGATGTACCTTACTAAATAACTATACTTTATTATTTAAAAGTTTTTTTTTAATATATTGTCTTGAAAAAATATATATCTTAATATCTAAAGATCTAATAAGATTTCTTTGAAATAGTCAAGCAATGTGGTGATTTTTTCTTATGTATTATATTTATTCTAGAACCATTTTAATTTATGTAATTTTGTGTATACCTAAACTATGGTGAGCTGATTAAAAATAAAATTTATCTATCATTGATTAAATCAATGTTGAAATTTTATTCTTGAAAAATTTAAACAACCTTTACGTTATTTAGATTAAATAAGCCAAAATTTTTGCTCTACTTTGCTTGATGTATATAATACTTTTGTTTATTCTATAATATCTTTCGACTTTCAATCATGTTTGTTTCACAGCGTTTGAAAGCAAAATTCAGATAATAAAGGCTGGAAGTCTACATATGTTTATAAATAATCAAAAAAAAATTATATGTTTTCTCTTGAACAGAAACTTGTCAATTCTTTTAGTAATATAAATAGATAAGATTTTTTTTTCTTTTTATGCTGATTGTAAATTTATTAAAGTACCTGGAAATACCATGTTCACTATAACATTCTAGACAAAGACATACATTAATGCTTCTATTTAATAATAATAAGTAAAGTACTAAATAAAAATTAAAGCATACAAATAACTGGTATTTTTATGTTAGCTAGATGTCAGTGATTACATCTCTATATAATTGGCTAACATAAAAAATACCAAATATATTTAGAAAGATTATTTCCTCCAAATGAATAATAATACTAAAAAGTACAAATTGATTAAAAAAATTTCAGGTGTACAAAATACTTTACATCTAGATATGAGCTGACAAAAAGAATTAAATTTTATTTGTATTATTTGAGTTATATCAATAGAAAAGATACAAAACAATCTGAAATAAAAAGTACTTTTTAATGTATGTTTGTAAAGTGAAATTGTTTTGAAGGTAAAGATTGTCTGATTTCTAAACAATTGTATACAGTATTTTTTTTTTCAAAATATTGTCTTAGTTTACTTTTAAATCATCTGTATGTTACTAAATTACTTCTGCCAACTCAAAAAATAACATTGTTCCAGAATTTGTCTTCATTAAGACAGATTTATTTATTATTATAATATATTTATATATATATATATATTAGTACGCATTATTTTAGAAAGATTTTTACAAGAATACCTGAAGTATGAAAACGGATTATTTTTAAAACCACCTACAACTCTAAGTTGCCTATCAATATCTTAACCCTTTAAGACCGAACCTAACACAATTATGTAGGTGATCCAAAGGAAAAAAAAAACAATTTCCTCTTTCCCTGTGATTTAAAGCTTAGCCTGCACCACACAATTGTGTAGATCCCCCTTGACATAACCTGACAACGTAATTTTTCTTTGAAATATTTCTTTTCAATCAAATAGAATTTTTATATGGCTTTAATTTCTACCAAAACTCTTCAGGTCTTAAAGCGTTAACTTAGGAAGAAAAAAAAATCATAAAAATCCTTAGTTAAAAATCTGATTTTAATTTTTAAAAAGTTTTTTTTTCTCCTTTTCTTCCCACCTTGATCTAAAACAACCCTGAAACATCCTTGAAAAGGGCTTGAATTTTATTTGATCACAAGTATATGAACATGAACTCAGTCATTGTATTTGTATTTTGAGAAACAACTAACTTATATAACATAAAAATTATGTAGAATTTTACCTTTTTAAAAACACCCCATACAAAATGAAATACATTAAATTAATTATTATTATTATCTGGGTATGGGTACTGTGAAGGTCAGTGTTAAAACAAAAATTCTCCTCCGAAAGGGAGGGGGGGAGAACATTGCACTTCTACAACAAATATAAACATAAAATCGCTCTCAAGTGTATGAACCATGAACTTTGTCATTTTATCTGTGTTTTTAGACTTTAGAGACAACTTACTTATGATATAACTTTAAACATGAAAAAAAAATATATTTATAAGCATAAAATCACAAATCATCCACTGTGTGTATCCCAAGCCTTCTGCAGAATTCATCACTGCTAAAATGAGAGAATAGTTGGTATTAAACAATGTTTTTAAATTATGTCTATTCAGTTCCATGTTGATAATTTTTCCAATTCATTTCAATTAAGAAAACTATTTAAAGGTGAAACTAATTTTTTTCAACAGATTTGTTTTACATTTATATGACAATTTACATGTTTCACAAAAAAAAAAAAAAAAAAAAAAAAAAAAAAAAAAAAAAAATTTGCTTTTAAGGGTGCGGGAACATTTTAGCAGGCGAAATGGTTTGTTTTGGACAATTTTGCTTTTGTTTTTATCTTGACTGAATATATTAAGGATACGTATACACGCAGATTACAAATAAACAAGAAGTATCCTATGTATATTATGAACATAAAAAAGTGTACTTGTAACAAATAAATAAAATTTAAAGGTGACAATACGTTAAAAAATTGGACCATTGTAATGCAAAACATACCAAAGTAATCTATTTTATGATCTTAACATACTTGAAATATTCTTTTTACCCATTTATCTGTAATTCTGATTGTGTGAATAGGCATGCAAAAAATATTCTTAATGATATTTAAATTGTTATTTAAATGAAACAAAAATAGTGTCCAAAAGGTGAGTATTTTCATCTGTCATTGTTCCTACTCCTTATAAGGAAAAAGTCTTTATGATACGGAATTTTTTTCTGATTAAAAAAATATATATTTCCATAAAGAAAAGAAAGTTTCTATTTTACAGAGGTATTTTTACCTTTTTCAAGATTCCCGAATGACTAATTCAGAAATGTTTCCTTTTTAAAAAGGAATGTTTTCTGTCTATTCTTTCAAAACATTTTTGTGTGAATGGAAAGTTATCCATATTTATAGGAATTTATTCTATTATTAAAGGTGAATTTACTTATTTGGTTTGGGAAGCTTTCGTTTATACATAAGGAGAGATTTTATTAATCTACAGGAATTTATTCTGTATTTAAAGATTAGTTTCTGAATCAAAAAGGAAAAGTGTCTTGACAGAAAGAAACAACTTTCTATTTTTCCAGATTTTATTCCTCTTAGGTTCGGAAAAGTTTTCCTTATCGATAAGTGTAACTATAATTCCATTTCCAACAGGAAACTTTTTCATTTTTTTTAAAGTACACAATCTTTATCATTGTACCTGTGTTTTGAAATACACATTACTTATAATGTCTTAACAATTTTAACATAAATGTAAAAATAAAAGCATAAAATTGCAAATCATCTTGTGTATGTGTACCCTTCCCCAACCGCTGCATTCATCACTGATATAGTATATAATTCACATACTAGAGGCAATGATTCGATTAAATTCAACATATGCCACAGAGAAATCTATACAAATGTTGATAGTTAACTATCTGCTAATTAGTGATTAAATACATATATTGGGTTATTCAGAAAGTTCCTTCTGTTTAAGAATTTGTACCAGAAAATTCTGCCCGTCAATTATTAGACATTAGCTATCTGATTTAATGTCTAATAATTAATAGAATTTTCCGGTACGAACCAACTTTTCCGAATGGAAAGAACTTTCCGAGCAACCCAATAATACATTAAAAGTTTGAAATCTTATTATTTTTTAAAGTAGCATTTTAGCTGCAGTTTACTAAATTATTAAAATCTAAGTTTTCTTTTTCTTTTCTAAAGTATTTGTGGCTATTTGAACCAAAAAGTGCAAGAATTTTTTGTTTACAAAATTTCATGATGTTCTGTTTTTACGTAAAATATTTATTTAATGAAAATTCGTAGTTTTTTAAGAGAGAGGGGTCAATTATATTGATTTCTTTAAATAAGTTTTTTACTAACAAGGGAAGCTCTTTTGGTGCAGCTCGCACCTAGCATTGAAACATGGTGGCATTTTAAAGACCTATAATACGAAGTTTGAGAATTGTTGAAAATTTTGTGTTAAAATCCTTTTTAGGTGCGTTCGTAATTATATAAATACGTAGCACCTATAGTCGTCGCTTGGTCCGCCCGTCTGTCCGTCCGTCTGTCTGTCTGTCCGTCTGTCTGTCTGTCTGTCCGCATATAACAACGCAAAAACTACCAAACCGAATGGTTTGCAATTTAAAATATATTATCTTTGCAGAATTTTGTCGAGACATTTCAAATTTTATTAAAATCGAATCAAAACTTTAGGAGATATTAATAAAAATATTTATTAAGAAATTTGAATTTTTTTTTTTAAATCGGTGCTTTTTTGTTATAGGAGCTTCCGATGGATGTTAAATCGTCAAGCGACCGAGATACTTATTTTAATACAGAAATTAATCTGCAGACGATATAATTCATTTCACAGAATTAAAAATCATCAAGATCTGAATATTTATATAACTAGATGATACATATATATCTGAATATTTATATAACTAGTTAAGATATTTGTATGAACAGTGTCATAAAATATATACTTAACTAGCTGTTTAACCCGTTCTACGCACGGGATATCATGAATTTAATTGTAAAACGTGCGTACGAACGCACCTCGTTTGTAACGTTTGACGTACAATTTCCAACTTGTTTGATTTTACAGCAGCATAACTTTCAGAAAATGTAATTTTCGAGACCACTTATCGGACTATTAACAGAGAAGTTTTTTAAATATTTTAAAATACAAATTAGTTAATAGTAAGTGAAAGAAGTTTAAAAAACTCTTTAAAAACCTACGAATTTCATTTTGAAAAACTTCAACATTATAATTGCATTTTTTGTGGCGTGACATTGGCTGTAGAATTTTTTCAGACAACCCTGGACGAATGTCATACTTTTTTGCTGTGTGAGTCAGTAGTGGTTTGGATTCGTAGCACCCTATTTGGCGACTTGACTCGCTTTTGGCATGAAATTATCAATTAAAAATCCAATAATGAAAAAATAATATAGTATAAAAAATATATATATTATGATTTTAACAGAGAAATTTTGTCAGTTCTCTAACTTTTATGTATAGGGCTACGAAATGAACCCTGTATGGATGCTAGGTGCGAGCTGCACCAAAAGTGGTTCCTTTGTAAGTAAAATTTTTAGCAACTAGAACTAGATCAATGTATTAAAAACAAGAACAAAAAATTATGTGTGATTATGAAACACTTTCCAACACAGCCAGAAAACTGTAATGAAACTTCACCGTTAAATAAGGTGGAGGAGGATATGTAAATAAACAGTATAGAAAACATATAACATATTGAAAAATACAACTGTCAAAATTACATTCCAGTGTCAAAAAAGTAGTCAAATTATTTTGTGCATTCCTGTATATGATCAAAAGATGGGTATATATAGCATGATAAAATTTAGTTCAGTTAGAATATTCACATTTAGCAATTTTCACCAACCAATGAAAATGCACTCAAAATCTTTTGCACAGCCCTGCATATTATCTGAAGCTTTTGTACACACCGATAATTAAAACTTAAAATTCACTCGCAGCAATTACCGACCATAAAAGACAATGTATATTTTTCTTTGTGTAGCTCTGAATATGAATTTATTTATATTCTACAAATTTTTATTAGTCTACTAAAGATAGATCAGCAGGAAAATGGTTCATACAATTAAAAACTACCCTTAAGTAATTCACTCCCATAGTCTGTAATACTTACGGATTCCCTTGTGTAGCCGTGTATATGAACAACCGAGTATATATAAACACACTAATAAACACGTAATATGAAAAAAATTAGTTAAACAAAAAAACGCAAACCAAAGTTGAAACCCACTTATCACACATTGACTCTAAATAACGCACCTGTACTGTAACCGACATCTTTGTGTCCCCCTGTAAATAAACGCAATTCACACCACACTTTGATGAGCAAAATTTATAGGCACCTCACTAATGCATATAATTTTCATTATGTTTGAAATAGTGAAATATCCCTATATTACACTACAAACGATTTTCCCCCATAGAACAATGTGTAACAGAATTCTTTTGTTTGACTCTGTAAATGAATAATAAATGCTTTGCACATCATATTCTACAAAAAGCATGTTTTAACGTGCTTCATAATTATATATCAATTTCCTCATGTTTTAAATGACGTAGCATCATCAAAATGCTCTTGAAATGATTATTTCCCATTGACTGTAATATAACGGAATATTTTTGACTGTCCCTGTTAAAAAACTATAAGTTGAAATAGGGAACATGCTATAGTAAACAACAAAAATTTCAGGGCAATCCAAGTAAATTTATGCGAGTTAGAGCATGGACAGACAAACCGAAGTCATAAACCCTTTTCAACTAGGTTGGAAAGTGTTAAAAAATGATATGCTGAATACAAAATTGTGAGATGTTATGGGCAATTTAATCTGCACTTCCTTTAAATGTTTGCTTATTACTGGGGCCTTTTATATTAAAACTAAAACTATTATGAAAATAAAAATAAAATTGGAATTTTAAATATTTGTTTGTATATATTTTTAATAAAAAACTGATAATTTAACAAAAATATTTCATGATGTTAAATTTTATTTTTTCTTTTCGTTTTATATTTTATTTATTTTATGAAAAAATTTCTGATAAATTGTAAAATTTTTAATTGCATAGTTCTTAAAAATTCAATAAAATATAAAAATGTGCAGTTTTTTTCTATTCTAGTTATCCTGTATGCATAAAATCTTTAAATAATCTTCATTCTTATTGAGTAAATATTTCAATTACTAGATTTTAAATTATTATAAAATTGCTAAAAAATCTCAAAAATATTTAACATCATGAAATATTGTTATAAAATATTCTTGTTAAACTACCAGTTTTTTTGTTAAAATGTGTACACAAAAATATTTAAAATTCTAATTTTATTTTTATTTTCATTATAATTTTAGCTTTAATGTAAAGGATCCCATTAATTAGCAAACTTTTAACCCGCGAGAACTCGCTAGATTTCTTGTCACACCAGAACTTAATACTTTATTCTTAGTCTTAATACTTTGTTCACAGAAAGATGTAAAATGATAAAAATAAAGTTTCTAAAATTTAATTTAAAATGAAAATAAGGGTTTAAATAAGAGTCTTATTGCAACAACTGGGACAAAAAAAAGTATGATGGTCAGAGGAAATATCACGCACGAGTTCTCCCGGGTTAAAGGAAGTGCAAAAACAAAACATCGAACCAAACGATAAAAATCGTATAAAATATCGATATAAATAAATCGTATCGTTTCTCTGCGACGCACTTCTGTTTGGCCTTCCTTCCGCAGCAGAGGTTGTGGCGCTAGTGTGCCGCTAACAAATTTAACATTATCTGACTGGCCTTATTATTTAATGGCTTTGTAGAGAACAGTGTTTCCAGTTTGACCTCCTGTATAAAGATGCCGAATTCATACTGGAAATTTTGAGAGAGAGATTTTTATTTAAGGTAATCAAGAAATATGTATCATTAAATAAAGCAAACGTTTCTGTTTGAAATTTCTGGTATGCAATCGGAATTTCTGAATGCAAAAGGAAGCCAAACTGGCAACCCTGGTGAAGAATACTGTTTAAATTTAGTGGTGAGAATCGGCCCATTTTAAAAAGTAATGAAAATGCATTTTTCCCATTCGATAGTAAGACATGGTTGCGACGAAATTTTTGTCCCAAAATAACTAAAAGAGACATCTTTGAAAATCTAGTTAGTTTCAAGATCAAATGATAACTCAAGAAGTTGATGCATTAAATGTAATGTCAAATTTTGTACTTCTGTAGAAAATAATTTCAGAATTAAATCAGTTGTGAAGTAACATAATGAAGCCGCCAGTGTGGAAGGGCGATAGATACACCCAATCTCGTATTATAATATACATAGGTGCCAACCACTCATTAATATTCCGTAATATGCGGGTTAATTTGACCCAGGATTAACAAGTTTCGCACCAGAAATTTTTTTAAGAAATGAAAATAAATAAATTCCGCGTAGAAACCTAAAATTGAATAAATAAAGATTCATCCAATAATTTTTCTGGTTTGAAACTTGTTAAACCTGGGTCAAATAAACCCGCCTATTACGGAATATTAATGAGAGGTTGGCACCTATGTAATATACAGGGTGATCAGAAAATGAGTATACATTTGAAAAATTAATAATTCATGGAATAATGTAGGTAGAGAGGTAAAAATTGACACACATGCTTGGAATGACATGGGGTTTTATTGTATCCACAAAAAAGTTCATAAAATGGCCGACAGATGGCGCTTCGTGTGATAAGAAAAGCAGTAATTAGCATAACAAATTATGACAAAGCAAACACGATGTTATTCAGAACGAATGCTAACATGTCCACCGTCATCCCGAAACAATAGCTGTAGCCGAGGGACAATGTTGTGCACAGCACTGTGCAGTATATCTGTAGTTGTGGAGAGAAATTGGCGTTGGATGTTGTCTTTTAGCATGCCTATTGATGTTGGTCGATCGCTGCAGATTCCCCATTTTGATAGTAGAGCTTCACTAACATTGCCTTTTCTGGTAACGTCAACATGCTGCGATTGCTGGTGCATCCGATTATCTCTCTTATTACAGATCATTTTATACACGATTCTCAGGCAGAGTCACTGACGTTTTCCTGTTCAGTGCCATCTGTCGGCCTTTTTTAACCTTTTTTGTGTGGTTACAATAAAACCCCATGTCATTCCAAGCATGTGTGTCAAGTTTTACCTCTGTACCTACATTATTCCGTGAATTATTAATTTTTCAAATGTATACTCATTTTCTAATCACCCTGTATATACGTTTACCAAATGATATATAAATTTTACCAAAAAATTCTACTCGCCCCGGAAATAATACAAAGCTATTTAATTATAAATAAATAAGATTTTATCGTAAGATACGGTATCTTGACAGTAATTGAAATCCATCAAAAAAGCAAATTCCGTGTTCTCACATGGGCATGCGAGAAAATTGTATCAAAGTTTGGATGTGATCCGAAAGCTATTATAGGTTCACTTCACTAAAATTGTTAAGAGATTAACTTTAAATGTCTATAATATACAGGTTTTTTTTCATCTTATCAATTGCAAGAGCAGAGTAATTCTGTGCTGAAATATCGAATGCCACTAGAATTTACAAACGGACTGACTTGGAAATAAATCAACGCTTTCTGTACGCATTCTGAAAGCAAAATATTATTCAAACTTTCTGGATGAAATGTGGCAGTTGGGGTTGTTAATTGCCACTGCCCCCCTTCAAAGTATTAATTTTGTCCATTAGATAATTCCTAAATCATTAGTTTTAACTTTAGTAAAGCTGCAACTCATATACTCTAATTTTAAACCTGAATTTGTATTTTATTTCTATATAGTATATATTTAACTTATTTTAATATGAAATTTCTGGTTTTGAACATGTTTATTACGCCCCGGTCAAATTAATTGCTATGGTCGTTCTAGTTTTAAAGATAAAAGTTTCAATTACAAAAATCATAAGAATGCTCATCTGGAAACTATTATAAACCATTTATGTTATTTTTTTATATAATGAAATTAAAAATTGTGAACTATCCTCGAGTCCTTTAAGTTATATATTTAGGAATACACTTTTCTTAATCTATAAGTGCAGGAGAAAAAAAAAAACATTCTTGGTTTTTTTTGTTTTTTTACAACAAAAAGTTACAAGCAATGCTAAAAGCTGGAGTTTTCCATTCTTTTTTCTTGTCAATTAATTAAGCTTCAAGGATAAAAGTTAGTCAACTAAGATTTTCCTGTAACTATGTTGTCACAATTAAAATTCCTTTATATAATGAAATTTCTGGTTTTATCTAATAGAAATCAACACACACATTGCTGACATACATGTTATCTTGAATTTTGGCAAATATTAATGTTTTCCGACTGTTATTCCTTTTATTTTTAGTGGCAGAAATCTCTGAAAAAGTATATATTCATAAAGTATAATGTAATATAAATGAGCAATTTAATATATATATGTATATATATATGTATATATATGTATATATATATGTATATATATATGTATATATATGTATATATATATGTATATATATATGTATATATATGTATATATATATGTATATATATGTATATCTATATATATCTATATATATGTATGTATATATATACATATATATATATATGTATGTATATGTATATATATATATGTATATGTATATATATATATATATGTATATATATATGTATATATATATATGTATATATATATATATATATATATATATATATATATATATATATATATATATATATATATATATATCTTAAAAAATGGCTGAGGTATAGCGGTTTGAAATTTTAGGGTGGCTGACATTTTCAAACAAGACAGCAGAATTCATCCATCAACGGGTTTAATTTATGAGTTTTAGTTAACAAGATTTCGGCAAATTTTCTTTCATCTCCCCCCTCTTTTCTCCCCTATACTGAGTCCCAGGGGGCCAGGGTCTTAACTGGAACGTAGAAATAGTGAAAAGCTTAATGGAGATAAAGCCCCAAAAACGAAGGATATCGGGTAAAAATGGGGCTAATTATTAACAATTTAGAACACAAAAATTTTAAAGTGCCCAGGAGGGTCGGGACTTGACCGAGAAAATTTTTCGTTATTTTGTAGCTGGAAGTCCTAAAAAGTTATCAGTAAACAAAAGCTTAGTGGATCGGTCGATTTTTAAGGGAGAGGTCCCAAAAGGGGCCAACTGATAGTTTTGAGTAAGACCTTAAGAGAAAAACATCTTAAAAGATCCTAGTACGTAGCGCTTTACATCTTCAATTAGACGAAATTAAGCATAGGTTATAAATTAATCGTTATAATAAAATTTGAAAGAAATGCTAAAAAAGGGCCCTAGGGCTTCAGTAGAAATATGAGGGTGGTGGCCCGTTGAGAGGAGTCCAAGACTCAACTTAAAAGTCACGCATTAGAGAGAGTGAAAAATGCATGGCACACAAAAGGTTCAAGTGAACAACGCATCGGGCCACAGGGGGCCAGGGCCCTAACTGCAATGTGGAAATTGGGGGGGGGGGAATCTTAATGGAGAAATGGCCACGAAAAGAAGTGAGATTGGATAAAACCGGGGCAAATTATTAACAATTTAGATGCAAAAACCTTAAAAGGGCCCCAGGGGCCCTGGGCCTTAAAATATGAAAAATCTGAGCCTCAGGTCCTCAGGGACTGCCTTGGACTATCCGCACCCAAATTTTCAGACTTCTACGTGCGGTAGATTTCGCTTGTCATTTCGCACACACACAGAGAACTCAGAAAAACAAACTTTCTTTTATTAGTATAGATGAAATGAATGAAAAAACTTTTAAAGCCAAAATATCATATAATGAAATTGCATTCATGAAGCGATCAGTTCAATCACAATCACAAAAAGTTTTTATGTTTACATGTCTAAATACTTTTTTTACTTCCTAATTCTTTCAAATATAAGGAGGAGGGGGGGGGGGGGTCCTCTTTTGTACCCTGTGTACGCATATGTAATTTTTTTTCTAGTATTTGTATTCGTCTTTTTTCATGCTCTGGGTGACTTTATCCTAAATTTTCCGCCATTTTTTCGGTAATCTAAAGCAATATTTATTCGATCTCTAATTTAAAAAAGAAATGAGTTGTTCTTATTCATTAAACCTTCATGTTCTTATCAGGGAAATTCACAAAAATCACATATGAAAAAAGATTCCTCCAAAATTGCCTGTAAAATGTTAGTTACAATTATCTAAATCTAAAAAACAAATTATCATTAAGTAATTTTACTGAATTATCTTTATTTTTATCATAATAGCCTTCAAAGACGTTTTCGCTGCGACGAATTGACGTCGCGATGAATGGACGCTGCGACGAATTGTGCACGATGAATTGTGCCGCGATGAATTGTGCGTTTTCGCTGCGACGAAATGACGTCGCGACGAATTGAACCGCGACGAATTGACGCGGCGACGAATTGTCGCCGCGATGAATTGACGCTGCGATGAATTGACGCTGCGACGAATTGAGGCTGCGACGAATTGTGCGCGATGAATTGTTCCGCGATGAATTGTGCGCGACGAATTGACGCAGAACCGAAAAAATCCAGGTAAAACCCAAGCTCGGTTTTAACTTTTTGTTGCAAAAAAATGTTTATATATATGTGGAGTTTTTACGAAGATGAGATACCACGAGATATAATATTCCACGAGAAAATGGCAGTTTGTTAACGATATAGAAGGTTGCAGTCGATATCAATAATCATAGCGAAGAGGTGAAGCAATAATGAGATTCCACAAGAGTTTCTTCAATAAATACCAGCCAATTTCCAGACAAATAGTTTATTTATGCATAAGAGCGATGCAGTAACAGTTCCCATAGGTATAAACTTATAGCCCTCAGACTTCACGATGGCTCACTACCTCGTTTAATAGATGTTAATGAGCTGTATGAAAATTCTACGAGACTACAACACCAGATACCCATTTGTTTACACTTCCAAACACGTCAAAAAGCCTCACTCCAAATCATGCTAGCGAGTTTTCTTCACTGGCGTAGACATACGGAATTACGACATCACGTGCGCACAAACCAATGAGTGAGAGGCGAGCTCCAGCCCAGCGAATGAGGCGCGAGGGAGAAGCTCTAACGTGAAAAAGTTCCTCTCGTAGACGCGTATTAATTTTGAAGTGAAGAAACCCCCAGCGCGCGAAATCACAGCATGGAATAATAATAATAAAAAAAATGGCTTTTAAAAACATTCGAAATGAGAAAGCGCCTCTCGGAATTTTATAGATCGGGGAGCTGATAAAAGTTACGAATGAACTTAAAATTTTAGATTAAGATTTGGAATAAGATAATTATTAATATACGAGTATTTACTTTTAAAAGGATATTAAATAAGAATAAATATTATTAAGAATTAAGGAAATACTGCCTATGTCAGAAGTTAGATTAATTTAAAACTCTGAGTTATAAGGAAAAACCTCTTTCAAGCAATTCAGTAATCGAGCCTTTAAAGTTTATGACGTCATCAAGCCACGATTTTATTTGAATTGCAATGCATTTTATAAGTAGTTTACACATTTTTATTTTAATGTTTTACATTATGCATATCCATGATGGGTAAGTATTACGGTGGCCCCCAACGACTAGTTTTAATTGAAACTAACAACTTTCACACTACAACGACCATAGCATTTAATTTTATCGAGGCGTAATAAACATATTTCAAAGAAGAAATTTCGTAATAAAATATGTCAAATATATACAACACAGACACAAAATAAAATTTCTGGTTTAAAATAAGTGTGTATGACTTGCTGCTGACTAAAGTTAAAACTAATGAGGTGGGAATTACACATTAGACAAAATTAATCCCTTGAAGGAGAGTGGTACGTAATGCATAATACCCTAAATAACACATTTACACAACCATTTTTGTATACAATTGTGTATTTATAATGTATATATAGGAAAGCGTTTATTTATTTCCAAGTCAGTTTGTCCGTAACTTCTAGCGGTGTTCATATTTCAAAAGATAATTACTTTGCTCTTGAAACCAAAGCCATTAAATAATAAGCCCTGTCAGATAGTGTTAAATTTGTTAGCGACACACTAGCGCCAAACCTCTGCTGCGGAAGGAGGACAAAACAAAAGTGGGTCGCAGAGAAATGATACGATTTATTTATATCGATATTTTATACGATTTTTAAAGATGTTTTGTTTTTGCACTTCCTTTAAAAGCTTGCTAATTATTGCGACCTTTTACATTAAAGCTAAAACTATAATGAAAAAAAATTTTGTGGAAATTTACTGGATTAATATTTCTATATAAATATAGTGGTGGCGAAGAAGTTGATTTATTTATTAAAAGTTAAATAAAAAGTGATGGAAATTTACATCACTATGCAATTAACCCTTTCCGGCACAGACAAATTATGTTCGTAAAATGTGAAATTACTGACTGACACCGGAATTTACAAACGACTTTCTTAGAAAATATGAACTCCTTATTTTAAGCTTTAATTTAGAAGCAAAATTTTATTAAAATATTCTTGGTGCCGAATGGAGCACTCCCAACCGCTAGATGGCGCTATTTTCAACTTGCGAAAAGTTTCCCATTTATCTGACTGGGCTTATTATTTAATGGCTTTGCTTGAAACTGATAAGAAGCAGTACCCTGCAAAGCCATTAAATAATAAGCCCAGTCAGATAGTGTTAAATTTGTTAGCGACACACTAGCGCCAAACCTCTGCTGCGGAAGGAGGACAAAACAGAAGTGGGTCGCAGAGAAACGATACGATTTATTTATATCGATATTTTATACGATTTTTATCGATGTTTTGTTTTTGCACTTCCTTTAAAAGCTTGCTAATTATTGGGATCTTTCACATTAAAGCTAAACTATAATGAAAAAAAATGGTGGAAATTTACTGGATTAATATTTCTATATAAATATAGTGGTGGCGAAGAAGTTGATTTATTTATTAAAAGTTAAATAAAAAGTGATGGAAATTTACATCACTATGCAATTAACCCTTTCCGGCACAGACAAATTATGTTCGTAAAATGTAAAATTACTGACTGACACCTGAATTTACAAACGACTTTCTTAGAAAATATGAACTCCTTATTTTAAGCTTTAATTTTAGAAGCAAAATTTTATTAAAATATTCTTGGTGCCGAATGCAGCACTCAAAACCGCTAGATGGCGCTATTTTCAACTTGCGAAAAGTTTCCCATTTATCTGACTGGGCTTATTATTTAATGGCTTTGGTACCCTGCATATTATAGACATTAGAAGTTGATACCTTCATAATTTTGTAAAAGCGATTAAGGTACAGGTTTCGGATCGTATTGAAGACTCGACGTATCTTTCTCGCAGGCTCGTGAGAACACAAAGCTTGCTTGCTTGATCACCACATTAGATGCACATTCCACCACATTTATGAAAATTCTCATTTTCATATAATTAAATATTTTTTTATTATTTCCGGTGCCTGTAGAAAATTTTGGAAAAGCTTGTTATGTATTAGATGATTATATGCGTAGGCAGAAGTTCTGTGATGAAACTGTGAAGAAAACTCGGTGAAATATAGATTATTCAACATGAAAGTAATTAAAATTAAGAAACTTATTTTCTTTTAATTTAACTATTCCGAAACATAAATAAGATCTTCCAAAAAAAAAATACAATTTTTTACTATTATGTAAAAATAAATATTTCATAAATAAATAAAAGAACCCAGTTAACCTTTAACGACACGGTACCTGTGCGGTGACATAAAGGCACGGGCGGCGCACTGTATCATCGGTTTTTAAAGACTAAATAACAGCCTGTGATTATATCCTTGTTTAATGCAATGTCCAGTGGTAGTATAAAAGTAATAAACATGAATTTGTTTTTTAAAAAATTTATTTAATTATAATTAATATAACTCGGAAGGTTTTGAGTAACATAAAGACACGGGTGATGTACTCCATACGCCAACATATTTAAAACCTATATATCACCTTTTGATTCTAATGAAGTATGTCTAAATCTAATGTCTAAGAATAGTATATATGCAATATATATCATATTTATATATATATATATAAAAGTAAGAAATTAAAAATAGAATATAATACAATAATATGCGGGCAGCGTATTACGTACATCAGCAGTAACTTATCAATAAAATTAATGAAATAGAGCAGAAAAAAATTATGAACGTCAACTTTAAACTTCAGTTGAACATTAAAGGGTCTTTGGAAAGAAGATAAATGAAGAACAAATGTTAATCACCTAATTAATTTAGAATTCACAACTGTATATTCGCTGAATTAAGCACTCAGTGTTGGAAAAGAATGGCCAGTAGAGCCAAAACAAATATTTCATAAAGCTTCGGTAGATAAAATCGCGCGCTATCTCGTGAATAATTAAAATAGTATTTCTGACTGGTGGCAATGCAAAATACGCAATAATAATAGAGGTAAGTGAATGGGCTTACCTTCTATGCTTCACGGCTCGGATGGTCATCTGGTCGTACATCATCTGTAATGCATGTTATGATATGAGCATGGTTTCACCTATATATTCCTTATATTTGTAATTATGATTTATTTATTTATAAGTGAACACATATTAACCCTTTCCGGCGAGGAGTAAGTCTGTTTGTAAAATGATGAAATAATGGACTGACACCAGAAATTACAAACGAATTCATTAGAAAATAAAAACTTGCTTATTTTCCGGGTTTTAACAAAAGGAAAATTTTAATTAAATATTCTTGGTGCCGTTTGTCAGTTTTGGAATTAAAATTAGGTGTCCTTTTTTGTGGACACAGTCCGTTAAAGGGTTAATTGTGTTTTTTATTCTGGAGATTTGTTTTCGTTAACTGGAAGAAATAAGATATGATTAGTTGATGTGGATTTCAATGAATATAAAGACACCAATTTTAGAGATTAAAACTTATATTTTAAACAACATTTTTAGGTCAACCGGGTTACAGATTTAAAAGTAAAGTTCAAAACTGTTGCTTTAGAAACACACGTGCCACAAAATAAAAATATGAAAAAGAGTCTGGTTTTAATCAGTTAAACATTTGCTGAGATCAGTCTTTCTATATAGTTCAAAAAACAGTCATTAGTGTAAAAGTCTGCACACACGCTTTTCACATCTGTTAATTGGATTCTGTTTCGTGGGATCATCTGGATGATTAATTTTAAGACTCAGTACGTCACCCAAGTATATAAAAGTTAAATCAATCTGACAAGAATTTACATAAAAGTTCCTTAAACTATTTTGTATCCATTATACGTTCTGAAACAAAGTCTAAGAATAAACGACTGGTTACCGACGAGGTAACTGCCACCAGTAAATTTGAATAGAAATTTTCGCCTTACTTCGTCTTAATTATCCGGAATTTCTACCATTACTATGAGGTGAAACTTTGCTTCGTTTTTAGAGGTGAAAGTTTTTCCATGCGTTATACACGGCCTATTTAGGTTAGCAGAACGTAAGCTTAATTGTTACGCGACCCACCTTAAAGTTTAAAATTTCCACGAGACTTACCTAACATGTAGGTATATAGAGCATTTTGTATCATCTATCCCAAGGTAAATAAAATCTTTCTTGTAAAGCATACACGATAAAACAATAATTTATAATAGTCCGGAAAGTAACGTTAGATATTTTCAACAATCTATAACGTTGTTGATGATAACACATTAGATGGTTCAGTTAACGAAACTATGATTCAGTTTGAACGCTGGTGTTTGGCGGGAGAGGAAGGGGTTCGACTTAACAACATCCTTCACTTTGCCACAATGTAAATTGAATGGCAATCCGATTACTGATGTTAATCCTGAGTCGGAGTAACATGAGTAATCTAGCTTCCATACGTTTCACATTGAAGGAAATTTTTCGATGTTTCTATGGCAACAACCCTGTTAGTCACGCCAAACGACTTTCAGCTTTCATATCTGTACCATCTACACTATGATACATTCCAAAATAATCGACGCTAAAATTGGTTAGAAACATGCGGCGCAGTTTCATAAATTATAGTAGTAAAGTCAGTGGAGTAGAAAAAAATGTTGCTACTTAAGAAAAACGTACATCTTTTTATATATGCATTAGTAAACAACACAGTATAAAAGTCAATGCGATTTATGTGTTTGTTTTGCGCCACTAAACAGTTTGTGCCGGGACTGAAACCATTTACATTTTAGCCGCAATCCAGTTTGTACACAAAGTTTAACAAGGACTGTATTTTCACAGAACTCTTTATTTTTATCTTCACACAATATTTTACTTTAAAGTTACTGTATAATGTTTTCATTATGTTATTGAAGCAGGCAATATTAATTATATACTTTTTTAAAGATCTGACAAAATCCTTCTGTGACCAACTAGACGTAATGACATTAGTTTGGGAACCTCTGCCGTAAAATAGCCTTTTTTACACCGTTTGGTACAGGATTGCTCTAAACTACTGTTTTATTTTAACTATTTGCTTACCACTATTTTAATACAAATTTTTTTTGACGTATTTCCTGAAATTTTATAAGTTAGTAGACATTTAGAATGAAGATTATTTTTTAGAAATAATTGTAGAGAAACAGATTAAAAATAGCCTTATATTTATATAAGTTTTTCGCAAGTGTACCATGGGGAGTTTATGGTTAATAACTTTTCTAAGATGTGGAGAAATGTTATCAAAATTATTATTTTTTATCATTTGCATATGGAAGTCAATTTAATTCTATTTGCCTAAAATGTTTCATGCCAATTTAAAAGTATTACAGGGAATTAGACTCTTGTAATAAATTGCATTATTTATTAGAGTCCTCCATGTTATTTGTAAATAGAAAAATATGTTGATTTTACAGAAGGATTGCAACATTCGATGTAATAAATGGGGATTTGATGGTTCGTGTTGATTATTTTCGATTATCTGCGAGATAATAATAGGCCAAGAGAGAGAGGGGTGTGGAGATCACTCTCCGTAAATGTCTTTTTAAATGAACCTCTCCCATGTACACGCAATGTTCGAAGAAACCACGCAAAGGCAAAAATAAGAAACGGTAAGATACGAAAACATGGCGACACTCGTGACATGGTTCGAAACCAGCACCTTCCGTCTTCCATCCCTCATTCGTAAGTTGTTTTTTATGTCTAGAATATGACCTTGTACCTTCTCACGCGTAAGCTGCTCAATATATTGTCTTTTGTTGTTGTTGATTTTTTTTTTTACTTTTTCTTTTGAGAACGAATATAAAAAGAATAATAGTAATTCTTATAATTTAGATGTTACAAGCAGTTTTGAAAACGAAAATTGATTTTAAAAATAGCTTTAAATTTCAGTCATCCGGTATTTTTCGAAATTTTGATTTACGATATCTATTTGAAGCATGGCATCCAACTAAATTATTACATATTAGGACCCTGTGTGAAATATTTGTTTCCGATATTTATTAGAAGGGCGATAACACCGTTTCACTCTACATGAGATGCATAATGCGTTTCGTGGGAAATTTACATCCATTAGAATATTCATATTATTTTATGTGACTATATTCGCACATTTAGACGAAACTTTAGTAATTTCAATACCAAAACCATTATTAATTTTTAGTAATAAAAATTATATAAATTTTTAAATTTTGGCAACAATAATTTTTTAATGTATCTTTACTGTACTTACAAAAACAAAGATAAGTATAAAATAGATTTAAAACTTTGTACTAGTGATTTGAAAACAAAAAATAATTAAACTGTCAGTTACTGGGATATTTATTTACTGGGTAAGTTATTCAGTTACTGGGGGTTTCACCCTATATAAACTAATAAAATTCCCGATAAAATTCGTAACACATTCACGTTGGTATGTTTTTAGTAAATCTAGGTTTTAAAAAAATAGAAGCTAACTCCATCTTTTGAAAGTATTTCGTAAATTGTTTCCTAAATTCCTCACGTTTATGCATAAGTAAATATCATTCAACGTACGGATTAAAAAAATATGGGCAACATCATATAAGTGCATTTTCTATAATTTAGAATCCACTTTCTTAGTTAATTATTATTTCAATAAAATTGAGAATTCTCGTTACCCGATACGAATGTGTTAAATTCGTATCGGATGAACATTTTTTGAAATGATATATAGTTATAAGTTACCTAGTAAATTTTATACAAGAAATTTTAACACATCAGTTACAATTTAGCCAATAGATGGCGTTGAACTGTTTTAACTTGTACAAATTCTGAAACTGACGTATAAAACTCCACAAAAGTTCACTCAGTTTTCACTCTTGATTCTAATTATCTATTAAAATGTGAAAGAAAAATTGTAAAGTTTTATAACAGTTTGAACTTTTTCGCACATTTTGAAAGCGCAGCGTCATGTATTGTTAAAATTTGAGATATTTTGGCTTATACTGAATTCCAAATTGACGGATTTCTGTATAAGTTATTATATCTTTATATTAATTTTAATTTATGTATTATTATAATTTAAAATTCGTGATTTTTTAGGTGGGAAACCTTGTACCTTTCTGTACTGTAACATTCTCCCACTTCTGGGTTTCCTGTTACTACTATTACCAATTCTTCGAATTACTAAACTTCAGAAATTCAGTGTTTAAATATGCTGTAAGCTCAGTACCCACCATAATAATAATAAAAATATAAACGCTTTGCTGAACGTATATTGTAAAAGTTTCTTTCAAGCATTCTAGTGTTAATATGGCGGTTGTAGTTTAAAATTAAGAGTTATAAATTACATGCCACTCCCCCCTCTTCGAATGATTCATTTCTGTGCATTTAACTTATCTTATTACAAAATTTCTGGTTTAGATTATGTTTATTATGCTCCCGTCGAATCGACTGCTATGGTCGCTCTAGCTTGAAAAATATAGTTTCAATAGCAAAAAGGAAAAGAATATTGTGCTGGAAACCATTAGAAAGTTTGTATGTCAATTTTTATTTTATAAAAGTTTTTTAAATTAAACATTTTACACTTTCTTCGTGTACTATAAGTTATATATTTAAGGAAACACTTTTCGTTGTCTACCATTTCAGAAAAAAAAATTTGTTGGGGAGGCAACAAAACATTTTGCTAACAAAAAGTTAAAACTAAGCAATGTTAACAGCAGGGAGTTTTCAAATTTTTTTTCATGTCAATTAAACTTGAACAAGAACTATTTCTTGTTTCTATATTATTATAATTAAAAAGTTGTTTCATTTAATTAAATATCTGGTTTTATCTAATGAAAAAAGAAATTTTGCAGCCGTGCATGGTATCTGGAATTTTGGGAATTATTCATGATTTTCGGCTGTTATTGGGCTTTTATTTTTAGAGCCAGAAAACTCGGAAAATTCATAAAGTATGAATTAATATAACTCAGCAATTTTTTATGAACAAAAATATCCGTTGTTTTTGTTACTGCATATTTTTGAACACGAAGAATATTTTTTTCAAAAATTCTTATTAAATCACGGATCATCTAAAAAAATACTTTTCAAAATTTCTATAAAAGCAACAATTTGAACTGATGTCTAATGGCTTTTAACTTTGAATCCTTTCAAGGGGGAGTACTTTAATCATACCATAGGTGCCAACCTCTCATTAATATTCCGTAATATGCGAGTTAATTTAACACAGGTTTAACACGTTTCGCACCAGAATTTTTTTTAAGAAATGAAATTAAATAAATTCCACGTAGAAACCTGAAATTGAATAAATAAAGATTCATCCAATAATTTTTCCGGTTTGAAGCGTTGTTAAACTGGGTCAAATTAACCCGCATATTACGGAATATTAATGAGAGGTTGGCACCTATATCATACGGCCAAAATAGCACCAGAATTTGTGAAATATTTTTGATATATATACTGTATGTGTAGAAACTTATTTATTTAAATATTAATTAATGAATTCGTTCATTAATTCTGGAGGAAGTTATTTATTTCAACTTTTTGCCACTTATGATTAATTTGCCGTAAAAAAGATTAAAGGGTCATAATTCTATATAATGTTGCAAAATTTAATTTTCCGCTGAACATTTCTATATGGAAGACAAACATTTTATGCGCATTTTACAACAAGTAACATTAAACAATGCATTTTATTACGCTTGTTTTCATCAGAAACATAACAGGCTACCCTTAAAAAGGAAATGTTTTAAATAATATATTAAAGTGATTTTTTTATGTGATCAATATCAGCTTTTTTTTTCTTTTTTCAAAGCAAAATCTATCTAAATAATGCTGGAGCTATAGTCCTTCACTGCCTTCGGCAGTGAAAACCCCTTTGCAATTACCAGGGACTAAGAGATGCATGTATTCAGAATTATCATTATAAAAATACTTTCTTCCTTTCAGTTTATGATTCTCACAGGACCATTCATGTATTTTGTAAAAGCAATGCGAGAGGAACATATTCGCGGATATATATTATCTGCAGAATAAACTGTCAAGTTTAAAAAAAGGATAATTTCTTT
This sequence comes from Maratus michaelseni, assembly GCA_963931845.1. NCBI lineage: Eukaryota > Metazoa > Arthropoda > Arachnida > Araneae > Salticidae > Maratus > Maratus michaelseni. The sequence goes on along the minus strand of OZ007589.1, from coordinate 24,650,695 downwards.
TTAAAAAACACAACGGTTTAAGATAATGTTTTTTGGTGAAAATCTCCTTTCGTTTTATATTGCCATAAAATGGAATGGCTTCCGTGCGATTTACAAGAAGAAAAGCAGATAATGCTAAACACAAATGATAAGCTCCTACCGTAAATTCATAGAGATTTTCAACACTAAGTACAAAAGGTTTTATTGAATACAGAGACGTTTATGCAAAGAAATGGTATTTTTATATGAAATATGTATTTGTGCGAGGATTTACAGGAGTTTTACGAAGATAAGCTATTACGGTGATTATGAAAAAGAATATTAAAAGTGAATTACTGTTATTTGGTTTAGCTCCTAAATAATGAAGAGTATAAATAAAATATGTTGTTGCACAAAATACATTTGTTACAGAACTTTAAAAAAATAACAAAGATCACATTGTCTTAAAATTATTTTTAATTAAGAAGTAAAGAAGAGATAAATAAACGGTACGATAAAATAGTAAACCGTAAAACGTTCACTGACACCTATAAATTTTCACCTCTATACTGAAGTATTTATCGTCTTGTTAACCGCTGTTTGCATACGGGCGGTAACCATACGCACCGCATTCCGTTATATTCTTCTATTTCACACTGTGCAATGTCAATCTGTCCAAAATGTCTTTACAATAGCTTCATTATCGTTACATTTACAGGACTCCCACTGGTCCGTTTTGAAAACCAGTAATGTTTTAGAAAGAAAATTGTGTTAGGTGTTTGCAACAAATGCAACTGAAACGTGCTTCGGTGTTAGTTTCTATAAAATTTATAAAGATTTTTCTTTAAAAAAAAGTGGTGTTCAAAAAACGGACCAAGTGGGAGCCCTGCTTTTATGAAGGAGATCTGGGTTTCAGATTGATATGAGATTCCTGTATAGTGCAATTGAAACTGTTTTGAACGCAAAAAATAGGTTGTTGTAGTGTGCTCTATCACTTCAGAAAGTGTATATGCTTAGAAATAAAAGATCCTACGTCTGTGTATGAGCGATATTGTTCCATTTCACACGGTACAAAATAAGTCTGTTCCAAATATCTTTACAATAGTTTCATTATTGATACAGTTATGAACGAAATCTGTGGTTTGATTGATATGAGATTCCTATATATTTGACTATTAAAGCTTTTTGTTCGCAAGTTTTTTTGTACGCAAAACTAGTTTTCTCTAGTGTTTGTTCTCTATCACTTCATAAAGTGTATATTCTTAGAAACGAACGATTTATATGTATGTGTGTTTCATTATGTTATTATTAACATCAAGTGGAGAAATTGTGTTTATATATTTTAATGTACCGGGTGATTATAATTAAAGTTACGATTTCAAAAATCGATAATTTTAAAACTACTGGTCAGAATGACTTGATATTTTAGCAGAACAATCGTGAGGCAATGGAATTTTGTTTGGCGAAGGAAAAAAAATAGTTCCAAATTGTGCCGATAGATGGCGTTGTCAGGGTAATGTCAGGGGAAAGGCCAAAAATGTATTCTTGAACCCTTTCCGGCGCGGAGTAAATTTGTTTGCAAAATGATGAAATAATAGACTGACACCGGAATTTACAAACGAATCCATTAGTAAAAAGAAACTTGCTTATTTTTCTGGTTCTTAATGAAAGGAAAATTTTAATTAAATACCGGGTGATTATAATTAAAGTTACGATTTCAAAAATCGATAATTTTAATTAAAACTACTGGTCAGATTGACTTGATATTTTAGCAGAACAATCGTGAGGCAATGGAATTTTGTTTGGCGAAGGAAAAAAAAAAGTTTCAAAATGTGCCCATAGATAGCGCTGTCTGGGTTCACATTGTCTGAAGATATGCAAATTACTAATACGTGACATGCGCACCGCAGACATAGCAACCATAAAAATGCAGAGCAGCAGCTCTTTGCCTGAATGCTTTATCATGACTCTGACTATGAAGGATCGCGCTCTGCTCTTGAACCTTTTTTATAAGAACGATGACTGTCCACTTACAGCTATTAGGAAGTTTCGGACATTAAAATCCATAAAAAAGGTCCAATAACAACAAATGGTCTGCAAAAAATTATTGCTAAATTCGAAGAGACCGGTTCATTTGACGTTAAACGGGGTAGAGGAAGGAAACCAGTTTCAGCTGCAGCAGTGGAAGATGTGGCTACAGCATTACAGGAACATACTGACAGTGATGCTGGAATCAGCAGTGCAAGGGGGATTGGCCGAATGCTGGATATGCCGAACAGCACGGTGCGTAAAGTCCTACGGAACGTCTTACGCTGTTATCTGTACAAGATAACTCATGTGCAGGAGTTGCTACCTGCTGACCTGGAAGCACGTCAATCTTTTGCACTACAATTTCTTGTCCGGATGGAAGTGGACAACGGATGGCTATGGAACATTCTGTGGTCTCACGAAGCCCACTTTCATTTGCAAGGTTCTGTAAATACGCAAAATTGCAGGATATGGGCGACCGAGAATCCGTCCCAGCTACAGCCATTACCTCTTCAGTCTGAAAAGGTCACTGTGTGGTGCGGAATAACGGCAGCGTTTATCGTCGGTCCATTTTTCTTCGAGGAGATCACACCTGCGGGTCCCGTTACCTGCACAGTTACTGGCAAGCGGTATGAAGCACTTTTGCGTAACCATGTTCTTCCGGCACTTCAACAGCTTCAGTGTGTGGATCGCATAATATTCATGCAAGATGGCGCTCCTCCGCACATTTCTACTACTGTGAAGCAGCTACTGAGTGATAATTTCGGAGATGATAGGATCATAAGCCGCCATTTTCCAACAACGTGGCCGCCACGTTCCCCCGACTTAAACCCGTGTGATTTCTGGCTTTGGGGGTACCTGAAGAATGTTGTTTATAGCGGGCGGATTCAGAATCTAGCCGACTTGAAGGCAAGCATCACACAACACACCCATTGCATTAGTACAGATACCCTCCGATCTGTTGTGGAGCATGCCGTTTCGCGCTTCCATTTAGTAGCGGAACAAGGCGGAGGGCATATTGAGCAACTTATGCCTTAATAATCAGTAAGGTGTTTGTTCCATGAAGCTCTTTTTTTTTTTCATTTTTTGTCATTATCGCTGTCGTCGCTGTAAACACGTAGTCTTGTCTTTTCGCTAATAAATTTTTAGTAAATCTCTGAACTCTATTTTTTTCCTTTTGGCAACATCATTCCTATGTTTAACCATTTAACGGGCCGTGGTCACAAAAAAGGACACCCAATTTTAATTCTAAAACTGACAAACGGCACCAAGAATATTTAATTAAAATTTTCCTTTCATTAAGAACCAGAAAATAAGCAAGTTTCTTTTTACTAATGGATTCGTTTGTAAATTCCGCTCTCAGTCTATTATTTCATCATTTTGCAAACAAATTTACACCGCGCCGGAAAGGGTTCAAGAATACATTTTTGCTCTTTCCCTTGACATTACCCTGACAACGCCATCTATCGGCACAATTTGGAACTATTTTTTTCCTTCGCCAAACAAAATTCCATTGCCTCGCGATTGTTCTGCTAAAATATCAAGCCATTCTGACCAGTAGTTTTAAAATTATCGATTTTTGAAATCGTAACTTTAATTATAATCATCCGGTATAATGCTGTTAAATTACTTATATATTGTAATTACTTATACTCATGTAAGCAATTTTATTCTTTTTATTTTACTAACAAACTACATACAGACACACGACCTATTTGAATGTGAACAAGGCATAAGAGTATTTCTTTTTAAAATCATATTAGATAAGGCAAGCCGCTATTATATGAGCAAAAATGTTAAACATACATTTCAGAAAAAAAAAGTTCAACAAGGCGAATCATTTATTGAAAATATATCTTTTTCGGTACGTTTATTTAAAAAATATTTTCTTCCTCTCTGTAACTATATATAAGACTCTCCGAGTATGTAAATAGATGGTCTTATCTCGGACGAACTTTCATTTTACAGATAATCTTCCTCTCCAAAGCGACAAAATCTAGTACTTTAGTTGATGTAGAAAGGAAACGATTTCCAGTATATCGAAAAATACGAAATTTCCTTCTCTTGTATCTTTTATTCCTAGAAAGTTCTAAATATATCAAATAATGGAGGCTGCATGTAAATATTTTCGATAGTATAAATATAGACACATATATAACAAGTTAGAAATTGTACGTCAAACGTGACAAACGAGGTGCGTTCGTACTATAGCTATTTATATAAATATTCTGATCTTGATGATTTTTAATTCTGTGAAATGAATTACATCGTCTGCAGAGATTAATTTCTGTAATAAAATAAGTATCTCGGTTGCTTGACGATTAAACTTAGAAATCTCCTATAAAAAGAAAGCACCGATTGTTTGAAAATAAATCAATTTTCTTAATAAATATTTTTATTAATATCTTCCAAAGTTTTGATTCGATTTTCATAAAATTTGAAATGTCTCGACAAATTTCTGCAAAGATTATATATATTAAAAATCAAATAATTTGACTGAGTAGTTTTTGCGCTTTTATATGCGGACAGACGGACGGACGGACAGACAGACAGACGGACAGACCAGACGACGACTATAGCTGCTACGTATTTATATAATTACGAACGCACCTAACAAGTACACGCAAGCACACATATGTACATATAAATATTTATACAATTAAAAAATAATTCAAAATATAAAAATAATAAGGATATTGAACGAGGAGTCAAGAAAATAAACTAAAAATATATATTTAGATTGCAGTTCTCCATATAATTTCAGCGCTAAAGCAACGTAAGCCATAAAACTAATAATTTTTAAATACATAAATTATTGCATAAAGATATAACAAAATCGGTATGCATTATGAAACACTACACAAATCAATATTTGCTTGTACTAAACTTTATCCGATATCATTTTACTGCTGTTTGTCAGTTTTAATATCGAACACATTCTCTACAATATATTTTTATTATTTAAAAACCATTTATTACAATATAAAATTAAAATACATTTACAAACATTTTAAATAATATAATTTACACATAATTAAATAAAGAAATAACTACCTAAAAATGAACATCTTAATTTGCATCTGATCAAGAAAATCTGCTACTGGCTGCAAATGTTACAGCTTATACTCTTAAAAAAATCCATACAATTTTTATTAATTTGTATAAAATACTGCAAAAGGATATCATTTTCGAAAATTAATTTGCTTGATATATTATGAATATCATCTTGAAATATAAAATAATTAATCACACGTTGTTTATTAAAGTCCTTGAAATTCTCATTTATATTAAACATTTTCTTCTATGACATATGATTAAGGTTGGCTGCATGAGGTTTAATGGCACAAGGTCCCATTGGGGACGAGCTGCGCCAAAGTAAAAGTTCAGAATCTCCAACTATAATAAAGAAGCAAGTTTGTGTGTTTGTGCGTGTGTGTGTGTGTGTTTCTTGGTTGTGATTTTAAGAGACCGCTGCACACAGAGCTACAAAATTTGGTGGGAAGGTACCTTTATTCATGTAGTTTTGTACCTCGAAGCCAGATTTTAGAATTTTTTAATAGATTTTTTTTAAATTAAATTCTTTATGCGATTTTTAGTGTTTTTTCACGTTTTGATGTGATTTTACATTAATAATGGGAATCCGGTTCCAATCTTTTATCCCAATATAGTAAATGTTGTCTTCTTTTCAATAAAGTTGATGCGAAATTCGTATAGCGATTTTTGAATTTTTGGCGATTTTTTTTCCTTTGACACTAAGAAATTTTGCCAGAATGCTGGATTGGTTCGATGGTTGCGCTTCCATTTAAGTCTCAGATACACTCACAATAGCTATTTTTTTTACTCTTTTTAGCTTGGAGAAAGTTGATAATTCTTTACAGATAAAAAAAAATCTTAATTTTAAAAGGGAAGGGCGGATTATTTATTAACCCGATTTTTTTTATTAGATGTTTTCTTTTAGTTTCATTTTTAACATTTTTTTCGTGTTAGGCAGCGTTTTTGGTTTCAAATGACGTCACAAATCGCCCACTACAAGTGAAACATCATTGGAGGGCAGTTGTGATTGTTAGCAGGGCTACACTACATACCGGGCTTGCTCATTCATTATGATGACGTCACAAATGTGGCTGACTAGGAGGAAAGACATACAGCGATTGGCACAAAAGGATGGGCGCGTTGCTTTGGACCAATCGCTGGTCGCGGTCAGCCACCATTTGTGACGTTTTGAGAATGAATGAGCAAGCCCGGTATCTAGTGTTGCCTTGTTGGTAGCTGGAAGTACAGGTGTGGAAACCGGCTATCTTTGTAATGCTTTAAAAAGTGCTAAAAGGTTGTAGCCTATAAATGTGCAACGGTGCTCCTACGATAATAAGCTCTAATAACATCGTATTAAGCTGCTTATAAGCTTTCAGATGGCGCTGCGATCCCGTCTTTATCTTTTCAGCAAAGTTGTGCATTTATTGGATTCATTTTTTTAGTACTATTTTGTAGCCGATTTCCACATTATGTATTCTAGGCGCTGTACTGGAAGTCAATCGGGCAATTGTAATTGGCAGATGAAAAGGTCGAACAGGGAGTGGTGAATTTTTACGATATGTTTTATGGGATTTTTAGTTTTTTCATGTATACGTCTGTGATGTCTCTTCCGTATGTGTGGGCGTTCTAAAGGAAACAGGCCGTTCTAATTACAACGAACACAAGTTTAATTCTTGACATAAAGTTGACATAAGAATGACGAAGACAGGTACATCACACGACATTAAATGAACATAAAAGATTATTCATATTTTTCAAGATTCATGACCGGTAACATTTACGGCCATTTTCATAACCAATTCTGGTGTCTTATATCACAAACGACGTTCTTCGCCGCTGACGTTCTGAGTTCAACTGCCGCGCGCTTTCGTTTCACCAGAAGGGGGCGCTACTAGAGCAAGAAGAGGCATGCGCAATCCTCACACCTCCCCCTTTCGAGAATTTGATTTAGTCTTTTGAGACAAATCAATATCTGGTAAATATCTAAATAAACAAGTAAAACATATTAATACTAAAATTCAAACATTTAAAGAATATCAAAGAAAATAAACAAATAGAATACACTATAACACTAATACTAATATTTTAAAGTTCGAGGATAAAGTTAAAGTTTTTAAAGTTAAAGTTCAGACTTGTAACACAGAAGAAATGTTCAAATTTTCAAATGTTCAAAGAATGTTCAAAGTTTTTAAGTCTTTAAGTCCAATGTGAGGCATGTAGCCTACTTAGAGAGTCAGCATTCGCGTGGAGTTTCCCACGTCGGTACGTTATTTGGGCTTGAAAACGCTGTAGTGCAAAGGCCCATCTTTGAAGGCGCGCACTTTGAGGTGCACAGTCTGTGAGGAACTTCAAAGGATTATGGTCGCTCACCACAGTTACGTGCGAACCATAAATATAGTGTTCGAACTTTTTTCAGGGCGAAGATAACAGCATAAGCTTCCTTTTCGATGGTAGCATAACCCTCTTGGCATTTGGAGAGCTTTTCACTTGTAAAAGCAATGGGGTGCTCTTGTTTATTTTCATCTTTTTGAGATAGATAAGCGCCTATCGCATACGAAGAAGCATCTGCATGTATAATAAATGGTTTCTGAAAGTTCGGGGAATAACAGATGGGTGATTTACTGATCGCATGTTTCAACTCAAAAAAGGCTTTGTCACAATCCTCAGACCAGGTAACTTCATTAGGGGCACGTTTCTTGGTAAGTTCAATTAATGGACGAGCTATGTCGGAGTAAGATAAAAGACCTAATATGCTTCTGACATCTTTCTTTGACTGGGGAACTTCTAAGTTTTGTATCGCTGATACTTTGTCGGGATCGGGTGCATGTATACCGGATCCTACCACATGATCTAGAAATTTTATTTTTTCCGTTTTCGCCGTCTTCCCGTACTAAATGTATTGTTCATTCGGCGAAAGCCATCACGTGTATATTGTTTCTTCCTCACAGTTTCCTTTATTTTCACTTTATCATAATTTTTAGAAAGTTCAGTTTCATTTTTATTTTCGTCAATCGTCATTTCCTTAGTCTCTTAGTTTCTTCTGGCATTTTTCTAACATCATGTTGTCAGGATGATTTAACTTAAGGAATACATCGGGTTCTTCGTTTGCTATTTCATGTGATTTAACACAACCATTGACTATAATGTAGTCGGAATTTTAATCGTAAACAAGAGGTTGTTTCTTGCTGAACTCAATCGTGCTGGATTCGGAACTTCCATCAAGTGTTTCTGACATTGTATTATTGAAAATAGAGCAAGATTCTTCTGTTGTCGTGACATCAACTTTTGAATCTTCATTTTCAGAAATTCTGCTTAGTCTTATATTTTCTTCCTTCATGTCTGCTGATGCAATCAAATATTTATCCGAGGTACTTGCATTCTTTTTAGCATAATTCGGGGTTTCGTATTCGGTTTCTTCATCAGGCGTGTCTGCATATTTTGGGGATTCGAAAATATAAGTTACATTTTTAACTATGGGATTATTCTTCATAATATTGTGTTCACTCTGTAAATAATTTTGAACTTTTAAATCTTTTGAATTATGTAAAATTTCTTCTGCTTGCCTAATTTGGGGATCTTTTTCCTTACACTGAATTTCCGTTTTGATTTGATCTCCACTCTCTATTACGATGAAATCGGCAACAGTACATATGTCATTTTCATTATTATTAGTTTCTTTCGTGATCGATTGTGTAATACTAGTACGCGGGTGAGGGTTATTTTCCGTCTCATCGAATAATTTATCCAAGTAATATAAGAAATTCTCATGAACGAAAAATCTATTAAGTTCATTTTTGTTAGCTGTCGAACACTGATTTAACAAAGGGTCATTTTTCTGTTGACTTTTAAATTTCTCTGAATCATTTATAAAAGTATTAGGGTCGTCGCCAGGTGTTTGGTCAATGTTCTCGTTTGCATTCGCATTTTCAACTGACACATAATCTAAAATTGAAGCAGACAGATCTACAGTGTTGGTTTCTTTCGTATTGTCACTTATCGCGTCAACATTACAATTTAATGCCTTTTCATTATATTTATTCACATTATTTAATTCGTTATATGTATCAAGAGAAAGTAATAGATCATTAATTAAATTATCAACTACAGCACATGTTATCATAATATTAGGATATATCTTGGGGTTTAATTTATCAACTGCAATACTCAATGGAATATTTATTAAAGGAGCTTTCAATTGGTGACCGAATGCAGATTGCAATATTATAGTACCACAAGGATTTTTAAAGTATTCGGGTACACAATTAGTCTTTATTATAGAAATTTGAGTTCCACTATCTACTACGCCATGTAATATTTTATTACCACATTCGATATTTACTGTCGGTAATGTTTCAATTAATTTCGTTTCTTTTCGCGGTGTTTTCAAATTAAAAATCTCATCCGATTTGATTCTAGCAATGAGTGCTTTTTCATTTGCATTCGAATTATCTTCCCTATCAAATTTATTGGCATTTCCAAATAAATAACTGCATATTGTAACATTATGGTATCTGCCGCAATTCGTGCATTTTTTATCTTTTATGGTACAATCTTTAGCGACGTGTTTGCCTCTCTTTAAGAATAAAAAACAACGCCCTTCAGCTCTTAATGTAGCTATTTTCTGCTCAACAGATAATTTATTACATTCCTCCGTCGAAAGACTATTACAAGAACAAAATATACAAAAGGTTTCAGAGGTTGCTTTAATATGAGATACTTCAGAATTAATTCTATCATTAGCGAACATTTGTCTACGAAATGCAGGCGAATCATTATTAAACGACTGTTTTGACCTTGGGTTATCTAAATTACCAGTTAAATAATTTTGTTTTTCTCTCGACTTTCGGTACGAATAAATAATAACAAATCATCAATGTTTGGTTGCGAGTCACTAGAATTTTTTATACATTGTTTATTATATTCTAACGAAAGATTATATGGCAAGGATTTAAGAATTATAGGTGTCAACAGGTTATCAAATCCATTTGATTCAATGTCTAAAGACCTGAGACTTCTTATTTGGCATTGAATGGTATCAAATAATTTTCGCAGAGCGATTACATCATTTGTTTTCAATACGGGTTTCAAAGATAATAATGTATTTATGTGTGTCGTCACAATGAGATCCTTTCGGCCAAATTGTTGTTTCAGAATTTGGACAGCTTCCAAATAATTTTTATCTGATAACGCAAACCCGGAAATAGAATTATATGCACTACCACCTAAATAACTTTGCAAATAGCTCATTTTTTCAATATTTGACAGTGAATCATTATCATGGACCGCTATTTTGAATGAGTTCCAAAAGTTTTGAAACTTACTTATATCGCCGTAAAATTTCTCAATCGTTAATGTAGGGAGTTTAACAGATTGCGCAACTAATTCTGCTTGCTTATTATCGGCGTGAGATACGGGGGAAATTTGGCTGTGGTTATTTTTATTTTACATTTTTAGAGTACATTATTAAAAAATAAAATAAAGATATTTTTAGCGAACTTTTTTATAGTGTTTTGGAACAAATTAAGATTTATTTCCTACAGGCCTCTATTTATGATTTGGTTTTAGTAATCCATTTCTAGGTTTGACCAGTTTGTAAAATTGAAAATTTAAATGTAAAATGTATGCCTATTTTTAACTGTTTGTTTAATTGGAAAATTTAAACATGTTATTGGACAGAAAAATAAACTTTTTTCTTTCATGGCTGAGTCTCATGGCTTACTGTTTTGTACTTTTTTTTAAATTTTAAAATCTATTCATATTATAAGGAATAAATTGACAAAGATAAATAGAAATGCCACAAAGTAGAGTGACAAAATTAAGTTGTTTTTTCAATATTAACATATTTTTGCACTTCAGCTTCATTGAGTTTCTAATCTTCTTACAGTGCTATGTAAATGGTTTATTTTAACTTTAGATACAACTAATCTATATCGTGCTGGAAACGTGTTAAAATTAATACAGAATTCAAACCTCTTTAAATAATCGAGATGTAGATTGAAAAATGTAAACAACGTATGTAACATTTTTCATCACTAACTTTACTGATATTTTGCTGGCTTAAAATTATCAGAAAATTAGGGCGATAGTTTCTACAGACTATGTTTTCCTACTTTAAAAAAATAAAAAACAGCATATATCAGTTCAGAAAAAACACCATAGCTCAGCAGAATATATATGATAGGAAATCTAAATAATTGTATGTTTTACATATATATTGCAGAAATTCTTAAACGGTGATCCTCAGATTTCTAGTGATCCGTCGTCCGTCGTGAAAGACTAGAATTCAATGTAATTTTTTTTATGCAGAACCTAGGAGAAACCTTTCAGATTTAATAAACCCGCACCCTGGTGATTCCGTCTTAAAATGTTTTACTGTATCTCTGTTAGTTTGTATATGGTTCATTTAAGTATCTAAAAAGGAAATAATAAGTTAAATTTTAACTCCTAGGGGCACAAGAAAATTAGGTAAAATACAATACGGGACCGTGATATCTAAAAATTTAAGAACAGGGTGATGCATTGTAAAAAAAATAATAGTCCATAATCCAAGTTCATGTTCTACATTTATCAATCCGATATTTTTTCTTTTTGTTAGATGAATTTTGTTCTAATTTAACATTTCTAGAATGCAAGTAGTAGTTAAAAAAAACCTTGAATTCAATATTAAATATTATCTACCATGCTTTAAAAAAATAATGACTAACTAGTAAAGATATCACTAATAACAGTAAAGTACAGTGTGATTATAAAAAAAAAACTATACGGATATATGACACCCTTACTATCATATCGTTCACTGAAACTGAATGAAATTTTGATTTAAAGAATTTTGAGGTATGCGCTCAAGAATGATACGAAAGACAACAATTAAACTCCAACAGTTTCGGTTACAGTAACAAAATTTCAAAAAATTCAAATGGAAACACCTATTTTTTTATTATTGCTACTGGAATGTGATCTGCATAACGAAAACCATAAAAAGCGCTGTAACAGTATCTGTAACACGAAAATCGCCTGCGCTAGATGAACTAAGAAGAAAAAGAAAAACAAACAATAAGGCCACAGAAACAACAGAAGGTGAAACATTTTATTGTGTTTCAAACATCTTCCATTTCACGTACGATGACACTTTGCATGCGGCAGATGGTGGATAGCACCGAACAATAAAATGTTTTACTTTCTGTTGCTTATCTGATAAAGCATTATTCTTCCAAATTCAATTGAATCACAGCATTAGCAAAATGTTTTGCAAAGTTGTTTCAGTTTTAGAAAAGGAAAAGTCAAAATAATCCCCTCAAAATGCTAAAAAACGCTAAAGATGGCATATATGTATATATATTTTTTAAATCAAAAATTACAGAGAACAAAATTTAATAAATTTAGCTAAAAGATTGAAATCTGGTTCATTTTATGAATGTCAAAAACACACGGAGATAAAATTCTAAATAGCATATAGAAATCGATAAAAAATATATATAAATATAAGACCAAATTGGCAAAGATGGAATCGCAATGCTAGAATGGGCCGATTGTCCCCTCTAAATTTTAACTGTATTTTATCACCTTATTTAAAGAGAAATTGTCTGAGATTTAATAAGGCAGAGATTAGTTAGTTTTAGAAAAAAATATGCATCGAAATAATGCCCCGAAACGCGAAAACACGCTAAAATACACATAACATATTCAAAAATAAACTACACAGAACAAAATTTAGCAAATTGGGTAAAATTAAAGTCTACTGAAATTTAGTGGTGCCAATCGGCTTACTGTGGAGCATAACTTTCACCCTTCGGAAGGATAAAATCGGATTCATTTTCGGAACGTTAAAAAAATCTCCGCGAAACACGAGAAGCGCTTTCTCGGTCGGAGGAGATATTTGTGATTCTAATGTTTAGCTTGTTCAACTTTTCTGTAAGAATAGTTTACAAGAATGATAATATATGTAAGAAAAGTTAAAATCATATTTTAATTTATTTATTTTATTATGACTTTCCAAAAATATATTATATGAAATTAATATTAGAAAATGTATGAACTGGGACATATGAAGTTTTTTTTTCCGAAAGTTTAAGTATGCGATTTAAAAATTACAGCCCATTGTTAAAGTAATAGTGAAAAACATGTTTTAAAATTTACGCCTTTAATTAAAAAGTGTTGTTTAACGTAAAATTATATGAATTGTTGCTATCATCGATATGACTATCGTTGTCATACTCCTTATTGTTTGATTTGTTTCTGTAATATTTCCCACCTGTGCGAAAAAAAGATTTTTGATTTTGAAGCCTTGATGAGATACAGCCCTGAAAATATTTGAATATTGATATTGTTAGAGACAAGGATGAAAACATTTGAGAGAAATCAGTTAAACGAAATTGAGTCATAAATCCAGTATACGACAAATTTTACTAACTTTCTTATTATAATTTTATATAATTTTATATATATCTAGAATTTCATTTTCGTCTTGAGTCCAGGAAATGAATAAAATTTCTGCTTCAGTTGCACTTAAACACAATATAGTAGTTATTCAACAAATTATTATTTTAAAAACAAATAGGGGAAAGTATAGGGGAAGTAAATAGGGGAATACAAAAACTGGGTAGCTAGGGGGTTTCCTTTGTTGACATGTCTAATGTGTAAAAGGGCAAAAACACGGAACACACCACAAAAGTGTTTGAGGACATCTCGGACATGGGAAGATAGAAAAGAAACTACGACGTTATTGAATTTTCTTAAATATTTCTCCTATGTTAGGATTTTTCATTATAGTTCTTACTGTGTGTTTTACCAAATGGAATTCACATAACACATAAGAAATGTATATATATATATATATATATATATATATATATATATATATATATATATATATATATCTTACTTATAATAAAATACGAAGGCAAGAAACTGTCTGTAACTCTTCCGGGCACGACCCACGACCACTCTGATCTGCGAATCGACCATAGTTAAACGCCATGTTAGGCTTAATGAAAAACTTATGCTACATCCGATTCTGCTGTTTAAATATTTGTAAAAGCATATTAAAGCTTTTAAATCTTTTAATTTTGTTTAAAACCTTCAAAATCTACTTCATAAAAAATTGCACATCAACATTTCTGCAAACATTTTTTTTCTGTAAGCACTTTTATTTTCAGAAGTAGCGGTAATTTATTTCGTAGGGAGAGATTTAAGGCTGATTCAGTACATTGGCGCCATTTACTGGCGGATTTTGAAATTTACTTCCATCGTAAAAACTCGTCAACCGGAATCCTCGGGACCAAAGGCTTTCCGAGTCTTGGAGTTTTCCGGATTGGGGCCTCCCGAAGTTCACGATTATTTGACAAAATTCATGTTTTTTTTTTTCGTGATTCTTTGACAAAATTTGCATTTTTTTCTGCTATTCTTTGACAAAATTTGCGTTTTTCTTCTATGATCCTTTGACGAAATTTCATTTTTTGTAGTTCTTCGACAAAATTCGAGTTTTTTTGTGATTGACGAAATTAGCGTTATTTTTTTCGATCCTTTGACGAAATTTCATTTTTTTCGCGATGCCTTAACGAAATTAGAAACATTTTCGCAGTGCTTTGAAGAATTTTTTTTTTTCTAGACCCTTTCATGTTTTTCAGAATCATGTTTTTCCGCGATTATTTGACGAAATTCGCGGGGTTTTTTTTCGATCCTTTAACCATTTTTTTTTTCTTTTTTGTGATCCCTTGATCAAACATTACATTTTTTTAGAGTGCTTGGAAGAAATTTGCGTCTTCTTCGCAAGCCTTTGACGGAAATCGCGTTTTTCTGCGATTTGTTAACAAAATTAGCGTTTTTTATATTTTTTATTTATTTTATTATTATTATTATTATTATTATTTTGAAATCCTGCAACGAAATTTGCGTTTTTTTCGATCCTTTGACGAAAATTCACTTTGTTTCCACAATCCATTGAAGAAATTGTCTCTTTTTTCTGCGAACGATAGACATAATTGATTTTTTTCGGCGACGATCGTTCAAAATTCGAGATATTTATGTTCGAAATTTTGGACTGAAGACTAAAATTTTCGGAACCGAATGCCTTAAATTTTTAGGAAAACTTGAACAGAATCACCCTTGATGAAATAAATACATAACTATTTTTTGTTTCTAACGAATCGTAATATAAATTAATTTTAAACTAAAATTTGAGAGAAAAATTATTTGTTTTTAATTGCGGGAAGAGAGGGGGGGGGGGGGTCACCCGCCACCGAAGTAACAATATTTTAGTGATTAAACATTGAAACACAATGGACTGAAAAAAAAGTTAGAAATTGGTAAAATATTCGAAAAATTTCAGAAAATCTAAAATTTTAGTAAAAATTTACAAATTTAGAAAATTTTCGAATTTGTCTTTCTGGACTTCGGGACTTTAAGGATTTTGGATTTCCGGATAATGGGTCATATACTGTAAAATGATTCTTTCTTATCAAACGTAATTAAAATATAAGAAATGCATAGTACAGCTTAAATTTCATTTAATTTTGCTTATGTAATCAAACAATGAGTTATGTGGTGAGTCAAGATGCTTAAAAACTCATTGATAACACTTTTTTACAAAAACTTTCGCAAATGGATTATTTGTTAATATTTAATTTGAATGTTTCGTCCAATCGTTCTATTTCAGAAATTTAATGCTGAGTAAATATATATATATATATATATATATATATATATATATATATATATATATATATATATATATATATATATATATATATATATATATATATATATATATATTTTCTCATTATTTTTATTTGTAGAAATCATTTGCCCTTTTTAAAATGTATTTTTCTACAATACAAACCTTTCAATAATAAATCTTCATGCTGTTTGTTTGTATGAAGTCTTATGAAAATGAAACACAGATCAACAATCCGTCATTTTTGACGGGGTTATATACTAGTATATATATATATATATATATATATATATATATATACTACTGAATTCTGAATAGATATTTTTCTTTTTCTATTTTCCATTCCTATTTTTTACTGAAATTAGGATTCCGAATTTATGTAAATAGGTGTGCTAACCAAATCTAAGAATAAATGCTTCTTATAAATGTGATAATTGTAATTACGATAAATATTTCTAAAAATTTATTTTAAATTTTCCTAATTTATTTTGTCGAGATACATATTTTATCTTGAAAAAAAATAATAGAAAATTTTTTGGAAATATGTAAATTTACGATTTTGATCAGATACGGATGTATAGATAAATAGATATAATGGAACATTCCCAAAAGTTATTTCTAACAAATTGTAATCCTGTTAGTTCGCAATATTATGTCGCTTCTTATTAATTCGGTGAAATATTCAGTAAATTGCTACATCTGTCAAAAGCAGATGACTTATATTATTAAGCTAACCCTTTCTTTTATGAATGCTGAAACTTTTAACGTACTTAGACGTAATTTATCTTCATAAATATAAGGAGTTTGTTCGTCTTTTGAAGTCTTAAGCAGCGGGAGATTCAGTCAATAAAGTTATATGAAAAATATTCATTTTATCTGATAGCGGTTGTTAATGACTTTTCTGAAACATGCTTACTTTAATATTTAGGTATCCCAAAGAATTAATGATTTATTTCAGTGAAAGCAAAATAATGTTTAAATAAGACTTTTCATTTATCAGTGGATTGTTTAGAATTAATTGTATACATTAATGAGGTGATATTTTGATAAACTTGTTCTAAACATGGGAAACAATAGAAAATATGTAACAAATAGTGAATAAACAAAAAAAAAATTGCAAGATAAAAAGCAATATTCATAAATAAATAAAATAAAATAAAATAAAATAAGGGAAATATGTAAAAACGTTATAAACTACAACTGAGAGTACAACAAAGTTGCATGTGAATTTGATGCGAGACAATAATCTTTGCCAAGCTAGGACTAAACATGTCGGTACTTTTTCTGATAATACAGTGCAATCTACTTCGAATAATCAAATTTGAGCCGGGTTCAAACTGTACATCTGTTTACTTGCAGCCTGTTTTCTAACCATTACAGATGTAGGTGGACCAAATAAATCATGAAGGGTAAAGGACATCTAATGCTTTTTTCTTTGATTTTACCATTGAAATAGGCACATAAGTCCGAATGCAACTGAAAACATTTTATACACGAATATAAAATAAAATTGCGTCGAAGTTTAATGAAATAATTAAAAACATGTTCACAAAATGTTTGGTGATTTTTTATTTAATTTAATGTTAAGATACCCTAATAATTGAAGTATATAAAGTTTCTATTTTTAATGTCACACTAAGCATAATTCAAATTCAGTATTGGAATACATAGGTAAAACTTATTTATATATGGTTACCTAGCAGTTCTTTGTTTGTTTAAAAGTGTGAAAATATTTCACATGAGGTTACAATTTACGATATATAAACAACGTTTAAAGAACGAGAAATTTTTTATCAATTGCAAACTAGTTTCCGTAGCATTGAGAGAACCATCATCAGTGCAAAAATGGTGGAATTTTAGCCATGTCAGAGCTCCCAAATGGTCCGATTTTTTACTACCGATATTTTCAAAGAAAAATTTAATTTTTAGATTTGTTGTAAACACCTACCACAAAAGGTTTCTTAGAAAATACTGATATTTAAAAAACAGACCATTTGGGAGTCCTGCCATATGTATGGAAGAGAAGCTGATTCAATAGATAAGTTTATTAACCAATAGAATTACAGAAAATTATAGAGAACAACCAATGGTATATGGCTTAGCATGGGGAAAGAAACTGGTAGTATGAATATACGTTAGTAGAAATTAAGAAAATGGAAGCTTTTATATAATATTTTCAACAATCTGACAATAGAGAAACAGCGAAGTCACAACTAACTATACTTTTATGATTTTTATATATTTGAAATGTTTTAAGTAAAATAAGTTGAAGTACAGAAGTGTGTTTAAAGGAAATTTTAGCTGAATTAATGTTATGACTACTGAACATTTTCAACCTTGATTAAAAACATTTCACACCAGATTTAATTTAAAACTAGTTAACATATTTTATTTTTTTAAACTACTCCTCCAAAGTAAAATGTCATATACAGATAGTTGAATTATTTACAACCGGAATGCCATTTACAAAATCAACTGTTTCTGTTTCTGTGGTTCATAATGAACTTATTTATAAAATAAATTCTGGTTCGTACAATTTATTTTGAATGTACCTGTCGAGTCCATTGGACCTGTTTAGTAGGCGGAGGTTTAAAGTCACGTGGTTCATCTATCAGCAATGTTTTACATTGGCCATTTCTCAGATTACCATGGAGTTTTTTACGTGTTATTAAGATTTAATATGGAATGTTTACTATTGAAAATAAAGAGCATATAATTAATAGTTCGTTTACAGGAGACATACAAAAGAATTCCTTTACATTATGATTTATGGGGGAAAATCGTTTCCTGTGCATTTTATTGATGTAATGATATTTCGACCATAATGCGATTAATATGCCTCACTGAGATGGACTACGCCATTCCTTGTCAGTAGTATAGAATAAGTAGCATTTATAGTTCATTTACAGGGACGACGCACAAAATATGTCCGTTACATTATGATCTATGGAGGGTTTGCGGTGCATTTTAATGATGTTATTATATTTCAAACATAAGAAACCACTGAAGTGCGCTACAGCAAGTTTTGTATAGATTATGGAGTGCATAGCATTTATCGTTGATTTACAAAGACACAAAATATAATTCGGATACAGGACTGACTAAGATCGATTGTGCCGGGAAGTGCGTTTTCTGCTGTGGAATGCTTGTTCTATGGATTTTTAAACTTATCGCATTTTGAGAGTATTAGGTAGTATCAGATATGTCAAGCCCCCATTAATCATCTGTAATACGTGGATTAATTTGACCCAGTTTAACAACGTTTCGAACCCGAAAATTTATTTGATGAATCTTTATTTATTTAATTTCAGATTTCTTCGTGGAATATATTTAATTTAATTTCTTTAAAATTTTTCTGGTGCGAGAGTATTAAACCTGGGTTAAATTAACCCATATATTACGGAAGATTAGTGAGAGCTTGGCACTTCTGAGTAGCATGTATAAATTTTATAGTTTGCATACAGGGATACACGAAAGAAATCACACTCATTTACGGATATGGGAATTCTACAGTGCTTCCTACGGAGAAAAATACCTGAATCCAGTACTGTATTCTACAACAAGTAAATCATATGAAAAAATATATATAATGATCATAAAAATCAATTTTTTCAATTTAAGCAAATAAAGGAAACTGTAATTTTAAACTAAACTTTTTTTAAGAGGAAAGAACGCTTTTTAAAGCTTTAAAATCATATAAAATAATCACACAGGGGAATTAAAACCATTTTAATTAATTGAAGATTGCATTTCATTTTCATTTTTTATTAAGCTTACAAGATACAAAAAGTTCTCTTTTCATTTGAAAAACAAAGTACTATGTTGTAAATTTTAGTTAATATTCATTTGAGTTACTTAAAGACTGATTTTTAATTCAAGAAAAAAAATCATTTTATGATAATTACATTATTTTAATTGAAAAGTTCTTAATTATATCTTCTTTTTGAAATTGTTTACGTCTAAAGGAAAGTATATTTTTTCTTTTATAATGATTTCAATTAAAAAGTACTAAAAGATTGTGTTCTTCAAGATTTAAAAATGCTGTCAATCTATTCAAAGATTTGATGGTTTGATAAAATTTCATGTTGAAAGTTCTTATAGGCAATAATAGTGAGGTATTATAATATGTAATCAATTAATAGAAAGAAAAAAAAGCCTAGACTGGGTGCGTAAATCATGTAAAAAAAATAATTCAAGTAATTTTTAAGAGGCTTGAGTCTTTGTAAATTTATTAAATTTGTTTTTGTTCATATATTTAAACTAGGAATTAAAAAGAATTAATGCAAATGATTTTTTTCGTTATTTCGATCCATAACAGTATTTGTAAGTGTACTGAAATTTCTAAATCATTTTTATAAAAAAAAATTAGAGAAAGAGAAATAGGAATTTCTGTAAACTTTATATGTTTGTAAAACAATTTGATTTTTTTATATATACTTTTACAGGGCTGCCAACTACTACGCCTTCTTAAATCAAATATTCATGTTTAGAACCAGAAAAACATTAATAAATTGCATACTGAATTTAATTAATGATATGCAATGCTTTATACTTTATTGCGTTTGTTAAATAAAATTTCTGATTCTAAAAGAATTATTTGACTCGAAATAAGCGTAGTAGTTGGCAGCCCTGCTTTTATTTATAAAACAAAAAAATAACTATTTTGTATAAAACGATTATTATTATCCACTACTAAACAATAATATTGTTATTTAGTTCACTAGGTAATAACTTCCGGTTGCCCAATAAAGGAAGCTTCACTTATTTTACCTTTACATTATAGCGAATGGTTCGGGCCGTTTTTGAGACACCGTTTACGTAAATTGTAAAGCATTGTAAGAAATATATGAAATTAAAAAAAATCGGTTAAAAAGTAATGTATTTTAAAATATTTCTTTTAAAAGACAAGTGTGTGAATGAATAATACACCTATAATTCAGCGATCTTACAACCAAATTAAATATTAGGAGGATACAGTTTAACGTTATTAATGCAAGCCTGTTAAGACCGTTTATATAAATCATAATATATCTATACATATTACAAAATTTAAAATGTGTTCCGCCAAAGTTAACATTAGTCTATATAATTTTTCCTTTTCATAAAATTCCATATATTATACCGGCTTATTAAATTAAAACCTATTCTTAAACTAGTCTATCAATCTCCATATGTAAAGGTATAAGATCTTAATCCACCTAATAATATTTATTCCAAATTGCTTAAATCTAAAAATGGCGCTAACTATTTATATTCCGTAAATAAAACCATTTTATTATTTAAATCCCTCTAAATTATTTAATTACTTGCTAAAATGTCATAACTCCTAAATTATTCCGTTCAAAAAAACCTATTTATTTAAATTCATTATTTAAAAAAAAAATCAAAATGTTTCTTATAATATTCAATGCTTTAATATTCTAATTTTATTCTGCATCAATAAATTCATTTCTTTTCCTTTTCTGTTACGTGCTAAAAGCATCGTCTGAAATCTATTTGTAGCAACACACTCGACACAGAGCGCCTTGTTTGTTTACATGATGTGCACCTGAGTCTAGGCTTTAGAGTGTTCCAGGAGCTTTTTTCCCGCCCGGAAGTCAATTTACTTCAAAATTAATACACCGGAACTGTTAAATAAGTCCTCTTAAATCGTTTATTATCGGTTTAAAAGACTCCGATGACTTTAATTGTCACTTTACGTGGGATTACTGAAATACGGGAGCGGAGCAAAACCAAACACGATAAGATATTGTGATAAAGTCGATAAGATAAAGTCAGTTAGATATTGCGTTACGATTCTGAAGAACGGGGACGGACGTGGGAAAGCATTGGAATGTTGTCGTCGAAGAGGGGTTAATTGATGTGTTCTTCTGTAGAGAGTCATTGAATTTATCAATAGCTAACGAGAGCACTTCCCCAGAGTCGGACATGTTTTAATAAAAGAATGTCACTGTCATCTTTGTGTTTCTTAAAATACATCTACACTACTCGGCTGCTGATATGAATATTAAATTATGACTGCATTTAAATTAAGTGTTTGCTAGATATTTCTTCCGTTTGTGACAAAATGTCACAAATTTAGTTGACAGTGATAAAATTCTGTGTGATATGCGAGCAAAAAGCTCTTTGAAAATTGAGTGGGAAATGGAATATTTTTATGGTACTTTTGTTCCAGTCAATTTCTTAAAGAACAACTATTTCGTGCGCAAATTGAGAGGTGTGTACGCATGTTTGCGATTTTTCGTGGTACTGATTCTATTGCATTAAACAAGTGCACGATGGTTTCTGTGTTATCAAGAATAAAAGATCTTTGTAATGATTTTTGTTGTTTGCAACATGTTATTAAAGAAAAGATCGATGGAAAGAATTTCGTGTCATCCACGATGGCTAAAGTAAAATAAAATTAAGCTGGATTTTTTACAACACAAGTGCTAAAGGATTGTGAGTTAATGTTTTCTTTCTTTTTCTTTATTATTCTTTGTTATTTTTAAAATGTTTTATTTTCTTGTTTTTCGCTATTTATTTGTTATGTTTTTTAATCTGTAGTCATATACGAGATTTTAATTATTTTGCTAGGTTTAACATATTTATTTACTATTTTATTTAGTGATTTAGTATGTTATGCCTCATAATACTGTTAAACAGTGTTATAAATTTAGATTTTAATGTTTTTGAGATCAGGCCATTTTCAAAGAAGATATAATTAATTATTTTATTAAATTAAATATCATGACAGAAACAAAATTAATAGTGTTTGATCCGGATTTAGGAATCGATATACAATCTTTGTTAAACTATTTTGATGATGCATGCGAAAAGGAAAAGAAAGATGTAGAGTGGGAATTTAAGTATATTTCGCAGAACTTAACCCTTTCAAGCACAGTGGTCCCACCCCGGACACACCAAATTTTAATTCAAAACTTGCATTCGACACCAAGAATATTTAATAAAATTTTGTTTCTACAATGAAAGCTTAAGGAGTTGAGTTTTTTACAAAATAGGTATGACATTGAACATATCATCTGTTCACCTGTTCAGGAGTTATAATTTTCTAAAAAAGTCGTTTGTAAATTCCGGTGTCAGTCAGTAATTTCTCATTTTACGAAGAGACTTTGTCTGTGCCGAAAAGGGTTAAAGGAAGATGTTCTTAATGTTTATATTAACGAATGTCTTAACTACACTAAATATGAACAAATAGCTGATATTTTAACAGACGAATTTATTAATGTCAGTATTCCGAAATTTTCTGAATTTTCAGCTTTAAAATTAGATAGTTTGAGTAACTTAAAAAGTTATTTTCGGTAAAAGGTTGAAATCGACAGAAACTTACATTAATGTGAAAATATTTTACTACAAGAACTAACCGATGGCTTAAAGCCAGAGTATGAATATTATCTAATTGTTAACACTCCGGATACTACAACAGATTGGTATAGAGTTGTAAAGCAATTTGTGAAAGATTCCACCCCTGCTGTTACAAGCCCATCATTACCAAAAAAACCTAATCCAAACAATTTTGATATTTTATTAAAAGAATGAATTTAAATAAATGTTTTTTAGAACGGAATAATTTAGAAGGTATGACATATTTGCAAATTACGTAAAGAATTTAGAGTGATTTAAATAATAAAAGGGTTTTATTTATGGAATAAAAATAGTTAGTGCCATTTTAGATTTAAGCAATTTGGAATAAATATTATTAGATGGATTAAGATACCTTTACCAAGGCTACACTAGATACCGGGCTTGCTCATTCATTATCATGACGTCACAAAGGGTGGCTGGCCGTGAAGAAAGACATACTGCGATTGGCACAAAACGATGGACGCGTCGCTTTGTACCAATCGCTGGTCGCGGACAGCCACATTTTGTGACGTCATGAAAATGAATGAGCAAGCCCGGTATCTTGTGTTGCCCTGCCTTTACGTATGGAGATTGATAGACTAGTTTAAGAATAGGTTTTAATTTAATAAACCAGTATAATATATGTAATTTTATTAAAAGAAAAAATTATATAGCCTACCGTTAACCTTGGCTCAACAAATTTTAAATTTTGTAATATATAGGGGGTGTTCAAATGAAAGTGATTGGAGGTGTGTATCCATGAGATGCGTAGAGACAGAAATGAGACAGATACATAGATAGAAAGAATAATATTTAATGAGTGAAATGCATACAAAGTTTGTTAAAAAAATCTCCCATGGCGTTTAAGCAGGCGTCCCATTGCTTAGGAAGTTTAGGAATTCCGTCAGCGAAGAACGATGTCGGTTGATCATGGAACCAGTTCAGAACTGCAGCCTTTACGTCCTCGTCGGAGTGAATTCGTTCACCCTTTAGGCTTTTCTTCAGCGGTAAAAAGATGTGATAGTCATAATCAGCTTATCTGTCACAACTTTGTGCGCCTGACCGGGCCGCGGCAAATCCGTTGTCTCCTGTCGACCGTCGCTAATTCTCGCCCACCTCGTCACTGTGTTTGAGACACACGTGTCACCGTACACAGTCAGCATTCTGCGATGAATATCCACCGGCTTACACCCTTCCAGTGTAAAAAACTTAATTACAGATCGCTGATCCGTTTTGGACGCAGTTGCATCCACACCAGCCATTTTTAACTGAATGCTATGTCCTTACGAATGAAATTATGACAAATCTGTTTGCGCATGCGCACGCGTGGTAGATACACCTTCACTGTCGCTTTTGTTTCACGAAAATACCGGGTGATTATAACTAAAATTACGATTTCAAAAATCGATAATTTTAAAACTACTTGTTAGAATGATTTGATATTTTAGCAAAACAATCGTGTGTGTGCTACTTTGTAAAAATGCGCCAATAAGAGAGTTTGGAATATCAACTTTTACAGGAGAAAATTAGATAAAAAATTTAAAACACTTTTTTAAAACTATTCATCTTAATTCACATAAAATTTGAATTCTTCTGTACATAAGACACATTTTTTTAAATCGTTATAATTTTATCCTTTAAGGAATCACCCCTACAAAGAAACAATTATAATATGTGTTTGCTTTATTTCTGCTAAAGCTGAATCCTGTGGGATAATATAAATTACAAATCATATACATCTTCAATATCCATTTCCCTTATGATCTCCATTGTCTTTCAAAATAGATCATAAATGCATAATAGTTAGTTGTTATTACTTCGAGTAGTATCCTATACTATTAAAATTAATTTAAACAAACCTATTAATTTATAAATCTCATTGCATGATAATAGAATTTTAAACTGTGTGCAAATATTGTATACTAAAGAAACATGAGACGTTTGAGGATCCTTAAATAGCATAACTAAAAATAAATTAAAACCGTACCCTGTATAATAAAGTTCGTAAATGTAAGAAATACGTATTTAAAACATTAAATACTGTTCTGTTTAGAGCAGGGATTTGCAACCACTGTGTTGCGACACATTGGCGTGCCGTATTAGAACTTCGGGTGTGCCGCTAAAAGTTTTGAAAATCCCTTATTCTATTATTAATTATTCGTTATGTTTAGAGGATATAGTTTCCAAAACAGAATAAAAAATAATTGTTCCATTTTGAAAGAAAAATTTGGGAGAAATTGTCTTTTTTGTAATGAAAACACTTAACAACAAAAATTCCACAACGGATAGGGGAAAAATTTAAGGTGTCCCCAAATTCAACTTTGCAAAAATGATAATAAAAATAAATATCAAGCTGAGCTTTTCGTTAACAATTTATGAAAACCAAGAAATATATTTTTTTAATTGTAATTATTATTTTTAATTTAATCTCCTCATTGTTTAAAATGTAGTCTTGACAGCACATTCTGTATGTGATAGAAAAAAAAATCTTGAAAGATATACTATATCTATTGTTTTAAATAATTGAAATGTGCCGCAAAAAGTTAAATGTAAGTGAAAGTGAACCGCACTAGATTAATTGTAGGTTCATGTATGCCCTGAAATAAAAAGATTGAAAAACATTGCGTTACAACAGGGGTCGCCGAACTTTTTTTACCGTTGGCCCCTTCAAGAACTTCTTTTATGTTTATAGACCTCATCACTTCAACCATATACGGGTTAGGAAATGCAATCAAAAATTGAAGTACTGCTGTAGATAGTTTCGAGCAATTCCGTGTATTATATATTTTTGTCCAAATATAAGTAATTGAGACAAATCTGTGAAAATCTACTTAGTTTCAAGATCAATTGGTAGCTCAAGAGGTTAATGCATGGAATATAATGTCAATTTTTCAACTTTTGTAAAAAATAAATCAGTTGTGAAGTAACATAATGACGCCGCCAGTATGGAAGGGCAGTAGACACCCCATTTTTTCTTGTATTGTAATAGATAATTTCCAAAAAAAATCTTCATACCTCGACCTCCAACAGACGCCCCTCCCACCTCGAGGACGAATCCACCCCTTTGGATATAATATCGTTTCTCGTAGTACCCGTGAATGTAATAAAATTATTTAAAACACATGCATAACTACACTGAATACTACTGTTAATTGCTCTAATTATCGCAATGCTAAAGTAAACTGAATATTTTAAAGTTAACACAAAATAGTCGTTCTTACCTTTGTCAGTATAAATTTCTTCAGATAGGTAATTTCTTTAGAAAAAATTACATACTAAATTCAATGCTTCTAAAGACTTAGTAATTCCAAAAGACATAGTGATGGTTCTTTTTTTGTGTAAGATAGCTATATTAATTAATCAGGGTATGGTGAAGTGTAAGTATGATATTTACATAGCTGCAACACTTACGCTTTTTTGCTACCACTAAAAATTAATACAAATTTTGGTATTATTGAATTACATGATTTCGGTGATTTAATAAGGTAAAATTTACTATAAAATTTTAGTGGTAAGAAAAAATCGTAAAAGTTGGCAGCTATATATTTACCGTAATTTCCGGCGTATAATCCGCAGCTCAAAGAGTCGTTTTTCGACCCAGAAATTTTATTCAATAATTGTAGTTAAATATTTACAGCGATCTTTTAAGTTACATTTTATAAAATAATATTTCTGGGTCGAAAAACGACTCTTTGAGCTGCGGATTATACGCCGGAAATTACGGTATATGTAAACGGCTCATCGTGGGATCAATATAACAATACTTTGTGATATGATGAATGCATAGCTGCCAAATTTACGCTTTTTTCCTACAACTAAAATTTTATTGTAAATTTAACTTTATTAAATCGTCGTTAATCATATGATTCAATAAGCTAAAAATTTCTATTCATTGGTAACAAAAAAGCGTAAAAGTTGGCAGCTATGGATGAATGGATTCGACGCCAATTAATTAAGAGACACAGGAATAGTCGAAATACTTTAACTTTCCAGCTAACCCGTTTATTCTTCAGGTTAACTAAACCACATACATTAATGAGAGGATTTCAATACTCTTAATCATGTAACAATCATAAGCGACCCACTTATACATTTCACGCTATCTGCTAAATAGCTTTCCTTAGACTGATTCTCCTCCATCCATATCCTGATTTTCTCCACTAGGGATTTGTCGAGAATTCTCGGTTTGGCAAAAGTCACCCGCTGACACACTAAGAAGTGTGTCAACCTTACACGTACCTCCTTAAGGAGCACATTGCTCGCCTTATAGACTATACTGCTAAATAAAAAAAAACAGTTATATTTCACACTTTATGAAAGGAGGGAGGGAGCCTGCTTGCTATCCCGAATTTTAAACAAAAAAATACTTAAATTTTTACTAATTTTCTTATTAGTTAACAAATAATGTACTACTGTATATATCATTTAAATAATTAGAAACACGACACTATACAATAATAGAATAATACACACTTATACAATTGGCAGACTTTTCCCTAAGGGAATTTCGATAGTGCATCGGCATTACCATGTCTGCGTCACTTTCTATAGGTGATTTTTACATTATATCTCTGCAAGACCAAAGCCCACCGATCTAGCTTGACCCCATGGGGAATTCTTTGTATTTGTTTTCTGTTTTCTTGCTTCTTTTTTTTATTCAAAGCAGTTTCTTGTTCTTGTGTTTGCTTAGCTCCTTTCTTTCGGCCTGGTGGCAAAACATAATGACCTTCATACCACTGTCTAAATGGAGTGGCATCAATTACATTTTTCACCAATGTCTCAGTACACACAAACTCATTATTACTGGCATTATACATTACCAGAGTTGCCAAGTCTCCGGATTTTTGCACACCAGTACTTGTTTAGAGAAAATGTTGTTCTTTTATATCGCAAAATGCTCCGATTAAATAAAACAACATTTTCTGTACTAAATTAATGGTATCCAAAAAGCCGGAGACTTGGCAACTCTGCATTACATTAGGGTAGAATGAAAATGACCATGAAAAAATTTTTGGGGAATTTTTTCCAAGGATAGTTTTTTTAATTTGCCTTTTGGCACACTGAATATTAGGTTAAATTTTCATTTCATTTGAAATTCTTCTTTAGGGCTCTACCAGCTCTTAAATATTATGAAAAAACTAAAAGAGTGTAAATAATCAGGGAATTTTCTTTTTGGAATATTTTCTTCGGATAGGTCTCAAAATTTGTCTATTGGCACATTGAATATTAGGTTAAATTTTCATTTAATTTGGAATTCATCTTCAGGGCTCTACCAGCTCTTAAAAATTATGCCCTTCATATGTGAAAATCCAAGATATGTACTATGTAGTGTAAAGTATTCAAAATATTTTTTTTTACAAAATTTCTCTGATTTTAGTAAAATAACCCATAAAACATGACTGATTAAAGTATTACTTGTGATCAATCCAAGTGTTGTCATGTTTTGACACTTTGAAGGTGAAGGTCACACTAAAAGGTGGATTGTTCGCAAAGATAAAGAAAAAGTAAAGTAATTAGATATACAGTTCACTTTTATGTTGTGAATATACATGAAAAATAGTTCTCTGAATGTATAGGAAAGGCAATTTTCTGAATATATAGGAATACAATAAAAGGGATATATACTATGTACTGTAAAGCGATTTGATATTTCGCTCTAATTTATATTGACCTTCGGTATCAAAACTAGGCATTATGTTTAGTGGTTTGATTTTTGCTCATATTATATATCCCTTGCTTGCTTCTACTCCTACAACTGCCAATGATGCTTCTGTAACTAATTTCACGAATCTTTCAAAATGAAACTTTCAATCTTTTGGCAATCTTTATTTCAAAGAATGTAATAGCACGATTCTTTCTCACAGTGTTTACAGATGTTTCGTCACAACCTACAGCCATAAGTTTGTCAAGGTTTAAGTTGTTTTCAGTGCAGTATTGTAAAATGCTTTCTGCAATATGCTTTCCGGATCCAGAAGATGGTGTAATGTATCCCCGATACAATGTATTTGGCTCTTCAACCAGAGATACATGTTCTTCACTTATACTTATTCGATGTAATCTATCTCCAACTTTCTCTTGATGTAGTGTTTTATTTTTTCTTCCATCAAAATATATACTTTCGATTCCTGCTTCTAAAGCTTTCAGATCATCTTTTTTTTAGCATTCTCTTGTTTTCTTTCGTTCTCTGCGTGCTTTGTATCTGTCAATTATATATGATGAATAGTTTTCTGTTACAATGCCAATATCTTGTAGAGTTGCAGATGCTGTTGCTGCCACGCATCTATTAGAAACCCCATACTGATCTGAGACCCTTGAAACCGTAGTAGATGTGTTCTCATTCGTCTTTGTGACTCTTTTTATAGAAGTAGATGCTTGTGATACGAATATTAATCCGGGAGAAGTCGCATGAGGTATGGCATACCCCAAGTGCGCACGGATTTTTCAATTATAACCACTACTTTTCGAAAAGTAATCTTTAGCGTATTTTATCCTACAATTTGTAACAGTTGTCACTGACTAAATAAGTTGAGAATTATTGTTTGTATTTATTGGTGACAAAGTAAAAACTATTCATACCCTAGATATGCGCGATTTCTCCCGGGTTAAATCTTCACACACTGATGAAGAGCTTCTACTTTTCCTTCATCACCACTGTCAAAATACATAACAACTGTACTGCCCTGATTAACTGCAGACTTTAACCTTGGCTTTTCAGCTCTCATCGAGACCCTTGTTTTCCTATCTTCTCTTTCTCTCCATTTAATTGTTTCGGCTTTATCGAGCGTACGAAAAAACCTTCTTTTTTGTAGACCTTTGGTCAAGAAGAAATTCCTGTTCTTTTGGAGGCACCTTATTTAATTTTTCACAGGTACATTTGGGAATTGGCTTGTATTTACACACCGAAATGTCTAGACGTTTACTTACAGCTTCAGATTTAAAAAACTGAACTTTCTTTATGTAATTATCATTTCTTTTGGATTTGGCGAATCGAATAAGATTCTGGTATTGAGAAAAATCATTGTCTATCATTTGATCAATACCCCTCTGGAATACTATAAGAATTGATTCTTTCTTCCAAATTTCTTCTATCTTCTAACTTAGGATGTGAATTACCTATGACTTTGATGGATCTTTACCATACCTACTCTGTTTTAATTCTTGTCAAATATATATAAGTAACATTTTATAATGTCTGCTATTGTACTCAAAATAACTTCATTTAGTTTTGAAATCGCACCAAATATGAGAGATTCCACTGCACTTCTAGTAATGGTAAACTTCGGTTTGCCTCCACTCACACTCATTTTTGCGCTAAAAATGAAACAAATAATTTGTAAAGCTCAATAAAACGTTTCAAAAATTTTAAAATAAAGATTTAAGGTTTAGAAATGATAAGGAAGTTTCATTAAACATTTTAATTTAAAAAGTCAAACGAGATTACCAAGGAACACTGTAAATGTACAATTCATGGTAAAAATCTATTATGTGAAACAATGAAAACATAAAGGTCCTGGTAGAGCCCTGAATGAGTTTTTCAAAATTCATGTAATTTTGCACATATATTATAGGTACTAAAAGGCAACTTTTATCTGCTATCCGTAATCAAAATTCCAACTTTCGTTTTTTCACTCCACCCTATTATACGTGGTGTTGATGATACGGGTCCGTCAGGTATATTGTTCAGAGACTCAGGCAAAGTTTCCATGCGAGTTGTAATTTTCCAACTGGATGAAAAATATCTGTGCCAGGATTCGAACCTGGGATCTCTTGGTTGAAGCTGCCATGCTCTACCAACTGAGCTATCCCGGTCGAATCTGGAGAGCATAATTCATACAGTTAACCTTATCGATCATAGCATATGGTCTGATATTTTAATCAGCTCAACAGAAAAGATCACAGGTAATGGAACTCCAGTAAACGCTGGATACGAAAATTACAACTCGTATGATTTCTATACCAATTTGAATAATTGTGTTAAAATTAATCTAAAGTTTCCATGGTCTAATCTTAATGCCCTATACTTTTTATTTAAACCTCTAGTCCTTACAGTGTGAATTATCTGTAAACCAATTTTAGTATTTGCAGCAGTTCGACCGAGCTCAAACTTCCTCTCGTTTTCAATCAGTTTTCCTGCGCTTATGCCAACGATCTCGAGAAATATCCATGTTTTTTACAGTTATATTTCTGGTCGGTATTGCTTCTGCCCATCTAGTGGCGCAAATAACGTATTTGTGTCCTCTTCTCTGCTTTTCAACTTTGGCACGTGCAGATCTTTCAGATTCTAAATCTTGAAGCTCAGACAGCTGACTTTCAATCTCTCTCAAAGTTTTCATAGCTTGTGCTGAAGCTTCTTCATCACACCTGAGAAGAGTATGATTAAGTTCATCCTTTCTTTTTGAAAGGTGCTGCTGAATTTCATCAATCTGTACTTTCTTCTCACTAAGTTGCTCTTTAACATCTTTTAATTCAGTTTCGATACGTCTCTTTACCTTTTCTATTTCTTGACGACCATGCATTTCTTTTCTATGCCTTTCTTCAAGATCTATGATAGTAGCTTCTTGTTTAGCTAACTTTAGACGTAAGTCTTCTACTTCTCCATTTATGTTCAGTGAGTTATAATTTCGCTTTTTCCTTAGCCGTATCATCCAGAGTTTTTCGAACATCGGACATAAGCGACCCACTTATACATTTCACACCCTCTGCTCCATAGCTTTCTTTAGACTGATTCTTCCCCGTCCGTTCACTACCGACTTGGCGAGAGTTCTCGGTTTGGCGAAAGCCAGCCGCTGGCGCACTAAAGAGTCTATTAACCTTACAGACATGAACTACGTGCAGTAAAGCAACTGATCACCTACATTATTACCTGAAAACTAGTCTAGCACTGCAATAATTACTGATATTTTAGAGCTATTGATTTCATATATAATTTTCATTTAATAGTGCAATACGAGACATGTAAAGACTGGTTAATATGACCCAGAGCCCGGATATGAAAATGAATTATATAAACAATCACTTCTATATGTCTTCCTTTCTATGGTTCAGTTGTAAATCTTACAAAGGGACAATATTTTAAATGTCCTTCTTTCTTTCATTCTTTCGCAACCTCAGGAAATTCTTTTGCACGTTCCTGAATGGGAGATTCTTTGAAATTTGAAATTCTGCGTGGAAAAACTGATAAATTATAATAATTTGACAGACAGTTGAAATGTAGAAATATTAACGTTGAGAGAGAAAAGTGTTCGATAAGAAAGGGATTTCTTTTTCTAATTCAATCCCACTTTTTGACGAAGTTCACATTGAAATAAACATGTTTTGCCCATTAGCGCTAAATAAATGCCAAAATAATCTTGTTATTTTACGACTTTCGTCGTTTATTGAACGTTTTTATTAGTACTGCAACACATGAATGGAAGTTTGAGTTACAAAAATCTCACTTTAATCTGAGATTAAATACAATTTAGTCCGTTCAAATTAAAATAATTTTTTTAACATTTCAAAGGAGACCATTTCTTATACTGTTAACTTATATAAAAATTTTAAAGCTTTCTGAAAAAAAAAATTATTGATTTTGCTTGCTTACACTACAAACAAAAATCTCTATTTAAAGAGCAAAATGTACTAAACAATACAATTGTTAGGAAATTGGTGTTTATGATTTATTACATTTCACTAAAAAAATACTGCGCTATGATGTTTTCCCTATACCTGATGATTTTAAGTGAAATGATACTTTAATGATTTTTTAAACAACTTCATGTTTATTACATTTTATTTTTACTGCCACTGGACATTGTATTAAACAATGATATCATCATAGGTTGTTATTTAGGCTTTAAAAACCGATGGGGCGTAGACTGCGCCGACCGTGTCATTGTATTACTACAAACCGTCCGTGTCTTTAAAGGTTATTTTTATTTATTTATTTATTAAATATTTGCTTTTATAAAAAAACATAAAAGCGTAAAAAAACGCTTTCTTTTGAAGATGATATTTATGTTTCGGAATAGTTAACATTAAAAAAATATATTTCTTTTTAATTTGAAGATATATCTCTTCATGCTGAATAATCTATTTTTCAATGCATTTTCTTGTCTTTCTTTACGGAACCTCTACTTACACATACCATCCATCTAATACATAATAATATTTTCCAAAATATTATATTCGTACCTGAAAAAATGTAAAGTTTCTTAATTATATAAAAATAAGATTTTTTTCAGATTCGTACATTGCAAACATGCAGAAGGAGTCACGCAAGCAAACTCTTCGATGCTACATGGGTTTGCGAGAAAAATGTATCAAATTTAAGACGTTATTCGAAATCTGTGCTTTACTCACTTATTCAAAATTGTTAAGATATTAACTCTAAATGTCTATAATATACAGGGTGTTGCCTCATATCACTTTCAAGAGCAAAGAAATTCTAGTGTTGAAATATTGCATGCCACTACAATTTACAGGAACAAACGCACTTGGATATAAATAAACGTTTTTATGTACTTATTCGGAACTTGCGTCGCTTGTACAAAATGTTTTCTGCGCAACAATTTGCGAATTTCAGCTTTAGCGGCAAATTCCAGCTACAGTGTTTAGCAATGCATTGATTAAGTCATAGAATTTCCTATTGGCGCTTGCCGGGTAAAACACGGCCACCTATGAAATTAATTTTCTTGCTGATAATACTTGTCTATTTACTCCCTGTTAGATCTCTATATTTTCATGCCAAGATTATTCTTTTGTAATTGCTTTATTTACAAATACCTTTATTGTTTGAATTTAAAGTTGTTCTTCTGTAATTCTCTATATTATCCAATTAGACAACTTAATATAAATAACTCTAAAAAAACAATAGAACTAAAAATTAAGAGTGAATTGGAGAGTTAAGTAAACTAATGTATTGGTAAATAAATAAAATTTTTACAGTAATTCAACCTTAATCTTGTGTTCAAATGCAGTAATTATTGTAAGAATAGTAAATAAAATTTATGCTGTGTAATGCTACGCAAAAATATGTTATATACAGTAATACCCTCTCGTTATATCGCTCGTTGAGATATATAGCCTCCCGAAAAAATAAGCTGCATTTTTCATTTTTAACTATATTTAAATATTTATTGTATATCTATCTTAATGTCGGTAAGAAAATTCTAATTTGTGCATAAATTAACACTTTGGAGACAAACACAAGACATTTTCTTGTATGTTTTCTTTTATAGTTTTGTAATATCTCCTGTCATACTGCTCTTATTGATTGTATCCCAGTAGATGCGATTTAACTTGGCGGGCACAGTATTAATTAATATTTGTCCTCAATTTCGAGTGTACATTAAACCCAAAACGGACGTGTGGACAAAATTCGAAAGGAAGTAAGTGATGACTACCTTTTGAAGTAGGTTGCAGTCTCTACTTTTAACCCTTTGAAGGGCGGTTGGATATAATATATCCCACTTGATTTTAATTCCGAAACGTAAATCGCTCTTGGTACTTACACTAAAATCTAAGTCTAGTTCAGTGTTGATTAAGTCTTGTTGTTTTTTGTTACTTCGAAACGTTCTAACTCTATTTTCTTTCGGAGTAGCAAGATGATTTTTGTTTTCTTTTAATGTACATTATAGTGTCTCTCAATCAGGGTATTTGAATAATTTTATCACATATTCTATATGATATTTTTTGTAATGCAAAAAGTCATTTTTTTTTGTAAAGTTTGTCATCTTTTTTATGAAAGAGCAGGGCTACTAGTATCAAAATAGCTTTTATTCTCCACAAACTTACTTCTATATAAATATGTTTGGCAAGCAAGAAATGAGCGTGTTATTATATTGTGTGCAATGTGTAACGCTTTCATTGCTTTATTAACGTTTAAAATGAGAAAAGCGGCAGCATACGACTTGAAATTCGAATTATGAAACAATTGTTTTAAACTTAGCATGGATCTAATTTCCTCTATATAAATAAAAATTCATTCTTTAACATTTTAAATTATATCTTTCTTATTATTTCTTATTTCGCTTGTATTAAAAATTTAAAGTTTCTAAATTAAAAAAAAAAATCCAACATATTACAGGGTTCGCACATGTCTACCACAAATTTTTAACAGTTTTCTTCGCTTTATTTAACTGCGTAAAAATATTGCTAATTCTGTGAATAAACGCGATGGTCAGTAATTCTGAGTTAAAATAATTAAATAGGAACTTTCTTATTATTAATAGTGGTGCCAGAATCCTTACAAAATATAAGGAGTGTGCGAACCTTGTATTACAAAAGTGATACAAACAGTTTTAGGGAAGACAAAAATTCATACATTTAACCAGTTACAATTTCTTGAAATAAAAAATGGTGCGTCACGATGTTTTTCCATTATGCGATATTTTTACATGAAAAGCCATTAGCATAAGAAAATAAATTTTTAGATGAAATCTTTGATTTTAAACAAAACATTCTTACCAGAAAATATAACTGATAAAATTGTAAATAAAATCAAAATGCATCATTTTATATAAGTATAGAGATACAGGTTATGGACTTAATTCCAATAGAAGCTGTTGTTTTGGCGACTTGTGGAAACATAAAAGTAAAAGTATAAGTGAATAGTATCATGATAGGGATTTCGTTTTAATTTTTAATTAAGTAGTTCGGAAAATATTTTACACTTTTGCCGTTAGTTTTTTTTTCGACTGTTAACGCAGACCACAGAAATTTCGAAAATGAATAATTATTAGACAAACATATATTTATACATATTAGATGGAAAATATATTAAACAGATTATTAGACCATTTTAAGTGTTTGAGATGGTGTCGTAATTTAAAAGAAACTGTATTTCAAAAACATTTATATTATAAATTTGCATTTTATTAAAAAATGTGTATCAATCAATGTGTATCTATTAGATATTACATTAGAAAAAAACCTTTTAAATCACAAAAGTTATTTATTTTTTTAAACTTTTTTTTATTAATAACTAATACTAAATAATATTGTTAATCCATATTGTAAACCAATATTATTATTACTTACTAATTTATTGCTTTTTGTATCAAATGTACTTTTAAAATTGTAATATCTGACTTACATGAAAATTGTCATAGTTTATAAAATAATGAACAAGCCATTTGAAGTAGCTATTTGAACTAGTCCAAAGAACGAGTGCATGAAAGGCACTATACGATAGGAACTAGTTTTGCAAAAACAACTACATTTCCTATACACAGTTCAGTTGTTTCCTGTTAGTGATAATCATTGCTTTATAGAAGTTCTTCACATGCCAGATCTAAATAGAAACATGTTTTTGTACATTTAGTGAAACAGATAGAGCTATACAAAAACATGGATACAGATAAAACGATGTATATATATATATATATATATATATATATATATATTCCACATGCAGTATACTAATATTTTGTTAATCGTGAAAAAGAAATATGTTAAGAAAAGAAACTATAATATCAAATTATAAAACTTTTAATTTTTGTACAGCGTTACAAAATGTATATCACCTTAACCTTTTGATTACGGGCAGGATTGGTAATTATTTTTATACTCAATCGTACCACAATTTACAAAAACATTTTTAGTTGTAGATATTTATTGAAAATAACCTAGTATTAGCAGGGGCTTGCTTACCGGCGCGGCGGGGTTAACTTCCATCAGTAAATTTTAGCAGAAAATTTCGCCTAATTTAAACGCCTTTTTCATGGAGAAATTCCTATTCCTTTTTACTGGTGGAAGTTTGCCCCATTGTTAATCAGACCCTACCTGTATTTCAGAGATTATCTTTCAAAAATGGTCCTGCACCGTACGGTGTCCCACCCTGTAATCAAAATGTTAATGGCTTCGGACTATTTTATACGACTATATCTTTAAATAAAGATAAACGTCCTCTAATCAGGCTAAAAAAACTTTTAAAAAATCTTTACATTAATCAACCTATATAGTTCATCCTATATAGCGGTATCAATCAACCTATATAGCAGTATACACAGAAACCTAATAATGATCTATTTATCCCAGGTTGTAACAGAATATGCAATTTGGCGGTATCTGGCGGTATCTGTCGCGATAATCTGGATAAACACAGCATAGCACCAACCCCTGTTGGTCGATTTACACCCAAACCTAATCATATCAAGTTATAACTGAAAATTTTCACGTAAATCCGTCCATTAGTTTCTTAAATATTGCTAACACGAAATCGTGAAAAATGCAGCATAGCAACGCCACCTTTTGGGCGATTTACTCTCAAACCAGTTTCTTAAATATTGCTAACACGAAATCGGGAAAAATGCAGCATAGCAACGCCACCTTTTGGGCGATTTACTCTCAAACCAGTTTCTTAAATATTGCTAACACGAAATCGGGAAAAATGCAGCATAGCAACGCCACCTTTTGGGCGATTTACTCTCAAACCAGTTTCTTAAATATTGCTAACACGAAATCGTGAAAAATGCAGCATAGCAACGCCACCTTTTGGGCGATTAACTCTCAAACCAGTTTCTTAAATATTGCTAACACGAAATCGTGAAAAATGCAGCATAGCAACGCCACCTTTTGGGCGATTTACTCTCAAACCAGTTTCTTAAATATTGCTAACACGAAATCGTGAAAAATGCAGCATAGCAACGCCACCTTTTGGGCGATTTACTCTCAAACCTAATCAGTATCACTTTATGCCAAGGTATAACAGAATATGAAGTTTGATCAAATTACGTGCATTAGTTCTTGAGATATAGCGGCCAAAAAATTTGTGTTACTACAGACAGACAGACAAACTTACAGACATTTTCTAAAGACAGTCAAATGGTAATTAGGGCTTTCTAAAACCTATTAATTCGTCGAAAACCGAAACGTTTCACGAGTCCAATACTTTCTTCTTGTAAAGATAGAAGACAGTAACAGGCATCCATGAATTACTTACGTATCCACAACTAAATAGTTATCTCCGAGTTACGCGTATATGACAATAAAGCGTTTCTGGTGCAAGGCCATTTCGCAATCTGCTCGTCTAAGAATTATGGATGAAATCTAACCAAGAAAAAACCTTACGAATATACTTACCGGGAAACCCCGCCATAGTGTAATAATGAAAAAAAATCTAAGTAAGCAGCAATCGAAAGAGCATAGTGAAATGTGTTTTGTAACACATACATAATTTGTTCTCGTCTCCTCGTTATCGAGATATAAAGTCATAAAGTTTGCTAATTTAGGTGTTTATTTTAGGAGAATAGGCATGGTTCTGATTCAGAAATTTTAATAATCAGATTGATATAAAATACAAAACATATGTAGATATAGTAAAATAGAAATGAAAGAAGCCCGCAAATGACAAATATCGTACAGAAAAAAAAAGGACTGAAGCATCGAAAATAGTGGCACCAAGCACCAAGAACATTTTATGAACTTAATTCTAATGCACGGATATAAATAGTCCACCTCCTGCGAAAAACAAAATTTCAAGTGCGTTTCAAATGGAAGTGGCCTAGTTTGCAATAACCCAGACTTGAACCAAGCATACCGGAGCTTGTCGGAGTACTGGGGCGTACTAAACTGAAAATGGACAAGTGACTGGAGTTTGGCGATGTTGTTACGCCTAAAACTTAATGAATCTTTCTTCCATCCTATTAAATCAGCAAATTAGCAAATTTGAAGACTTTACATCTCGATAACGGGGAGACGAGGGCAAATGATTTATGCGTCAACAAAATATTATTCATGCGTCCGTACTGTTAATTCTATATTCACTTAATTAAAAGCATTCATCAATTATTTAAGCGTTGCACAAAAATAAAATATTTATCATTATTCAAAAGCACAAGTCAATAAATCAATACTATTTCACTGAAATATCGCAATCATTATCGACTCTTTAAAATATTAATGATCAATTATGGGCATTGCACCGATTTTCAAATAAAATAATTTCGCAATATTTCATGTAATTAATATAGTAATTTGAGATGCAATTGTTTTGTAAATAACTATTTACTTATTATTTCTGGAACAAGATAACATGAAACTGTTTCTTTTTTTCATTTTTTAAAATGGATATTATGGAAAAGACTCTCTTATTAACTCAATGACTGGCCTACATTAAATCAATGCACTACGAAACTCCTTATTTAATATTTTCATAATTATTTTTAGTTATACCGGGTATCCCAAAAATGACAGATGAATTTTAAAATTAAATAACTTGCAAACGGTGACAGGTATTAAAAAAAAATTTTGCAGGAGAGCAATGTATGATGTCAGGAATTTTTTACTGTGATTCTTGATTTCAGTTCAATTTTCAAACAATAGATGGCACTGATAGCGATTGGCGTTCAGTCGAGGCCACCGCCTCTTAAATACTAGGCCTGCGTGCTGACAAAAATGACGGCTTTTAGTTTCAGCGTTTGTACAGTCCCTCGAACTTCAACACCAATAATATCTAAAAGTTATCTTTGACTTATTTGATCTCCGAAAAACAAGGCGAAGAAAATTAAGTACTACGCCTGCACGGTGAAAAAATGGCGGCTGCCGCAGGCAGATTTTTTATTCCAGCGTTTGAACGGTCCTTCGAACTTCAACACCAATAATTTCTAAAAGTTTTCTTTGCCTACCGACAGCCGCCATTTTTGTCATGGCGCAGGCCTAGTATTCAGGGGGCGGTGGCAACAATGTTAAGTGATGTCACTTTCGCCTACGACTGAGCGCAAATCGCTGTCACCGCCATCTATTGTTTGAAATTCGAACTAAAATCAAGAATAACAGTACAAAAAAAAAAACTCCTGGCACCATACATAACTCTTGTGCAATTGGGTATCTATTTTAACCATAGTCTACTTAATTAAAAGTAATTAAAAAGATAATATTGGAGTAGAAAACAGGTTGCAGTGGCCGGGCGCTGCTGTCTTTATTTGGGGCTCTAAATGCATGTCTGCCAAATTTATTCTTCTCGTACCACAATATTTTAAAAGAAATGTTCGAGATATATTCTGGGGAGAAAGTTGTGCCATTAATCAAATAATACATTTCATTTAAAAAATAGTAGTACGAAAATAATGAATCTTTCAGTTATGCATTTAGTGTCCCAAACAACAGTCAGTCACGAGCTGCCACTTGGGTATAGGTGTTTATTTGCAACTGGTTTTTACAGAGCGCGATAATTTTATTTTATTCTTCTAGAATTTGGAAGAGGTCGAGGTATCTCTTAGCTTGCGCAGAAACAGATATTGTTTTAAGCGTTGAGGAGAATCTAAAGTGTTGCTCATTAAGTGATAAAGATATCTCGGGATATTTTGGGCTTCCATTCTGTAAGTTTTAAGCAGATCTATTTTCAGGCTAGAGAGGATTGTTTTGGTCATCCTAATAATATTATAAATCCGATTGTGTGCAAATGTTAGGCTGAAGCCAGCGTCAAAATGGAGAAATTAATCGCCCTGTATCTTTGCATATAGGTGGATTATAACCCGGAAATGAACATAGAGTGGTTTTTGTTTATTTTATTCAAATATTTTTCTTAATAATTCAAAATTTGATTATTTTCATAGAGAATCAATGGACATTTTTAGATAAAATTTAACCATTTAACTTTATCGTTGCTAGGGCTTTGATCGTTGCCAATAAATAAAAATGTAGAAAAATAATTTTTCCTCAACAATTAAGTTTCAATTGAGCGATTTTCACGTGAAAAATGAAAATAATTCAAAAGAAGATGAATTTCTGTGATATTTGAAACAACAATATGGAGTGTTTGTTATTATACATGAAGTATGAATATCGGTTACATTAAAAAGATCTTTTTCTGTCAAAAACTGCGTTATCATTAGAAAGAAGAATTAACAATAATTATATTATTAGGAAAAAGATTTCGCTTGAACCATGGAACTATGAAAAGGATCCTTCTTGGCTTGAACAAATATGACGTCATAAATAAAACATGTACTTTCAAATATTCGTAATATTACAAAGAGCATGACTATCAGTGTATAATAAAACTTTATACATAATGGACGTCATATTTAACATGAATAACTGAAATACTTTTTTTTTAATACTGATTAATAATAAGCTTGAATATCAGTTACAAACGTGAGTTTTCTGCTAAAATTCACGTCATTATTCCCAGGAAAAGAAAATTAACAAGAATTATATCATTGAAAAGAGATTTCTCTGGGATCAAAGTGACGTCATAATGAAACGGGATTTTTTAAATATGTTTCAAATGGAGCGTGTATCAATTTCATACATTAATAATCACTGAGTACAGTGAAAGAATAGAGAGGTAATGAAACGTGAAATCGGCTTGCAATATGAAGCCGGTTATCGCTCAAATCATTAGGCCCAAGGGCTGACTTCATTGGATGGAGAAAGGCTGCACGTGGAACAATGACTGGATTCATTGGACGGGGAGAGGTTTTCAAAGCAAGCTGCCAGTTGTTTGGGCCGACTGCAGGGTTGCATTTTCGGTATCACGCCAAACATGAACATTTCATCTCTATTTATTCTCTGAACTCTGTGATTAATAATACAAGCATCAGTAAGATTATTAGGAAAAGAAAATTGAACACAAGTCTATTAAGTTAAAATCTGACTGTGTGTATTTCGCAACTACTCCTCTTAATGCACAGCGATGTACTTAACACCGGTTATCATTGATTCGAGAATGTCATATAAACTCCGAGAATTTAAAATTTTGAATTAGATTCCGAGATATTAATATTTTGTTTGTAAATTTTAACGAAATTTCACTAAAAATGGTATATTTTTATGCCATTTTCTCATTAAAACTGAAAAAAATTACTTTATTTTCAATTTGAATAGTTGGTGAAAAAAAAATCTTAATTACAGTAAAATTTCCGAAAAATAAAAACATATTTCCACATATTCAAACTTTATGAATCAATTTATTCTGCAGAGCAAAAATCGCCTGTCAGCATATTGTCAAGAAATCAAGATTTGTTTCAGCTATAGATTAAACCAAGGACACAAATTTGCTGTTACATGCAAACGTACACTTGCAATTGCAAAGCTTTTTGCAACCCCAAATTACATGCAAACGTAACATTTACATGTAATTTGCACTCAAATTAATTTTAATTTGAACTGTAATAAATGTTAATTTGCAATGAAAATTACATGCAAAAGTAATGTTTACATATAATTTTGGGTTGCAAAAAGCTTTGCAATTGAAGCTCCTTGCATTTAGGTGTAGAATTATTCACAAGAATTGAATTTAAAGAAAAAGCATGTACTATTTCCAATGAATTATTTTTAAATGATGGCTGTTAAAACGTTTCTCAAAGTCATTAAAAGTAAAATGGTTCATCAGGTAAAATTGACATTTCTTTTTACCCAATTCGTCGATTTACACGATTTTATTTGGACGTCCTTTTTCCATTGGTTGCAGTTTCCTTTTCGCGGTTATTTGGCACAAAATTTTACCTTTTTTAAACTGATTTATGTCAAGGCCCCTATAACGAAGGAATATCGTATTTTCTTCTATGAAATGTGATAAAGAGTTAGTTAATTATTTACGTTTTTAATTATCGGGAGTAAAATATTTTGCTTGATTAGTACATTTATTTTTCTTTTAATGTTACGTGGACGAAGTCACGGGTAACACCTAGTTAAGTAATAATTTTGGCGATAGATTCAGTTGAAGTGAGGACTGGTAGCGTTACTTAAAAATTAAACTTTTATGATAGCGACAGGGGGCTTAAAGCTAATAGTCATGATATGGAAGATGGAGTTACCACCATGTATTCTATTATAGAATAAAGAGTAATTTAGCAGGCGGAGGTGTCCTTGTACCAAGCAGTCATTTCTGGAAGTGAAATCTGAACATGAGAGAATTATTTAATAACTTTAACAATATGTTATCCAGATCTCAGATAAATCGATCATTTAAAATTCGACTTCAAGTGCAGACATATAATCAAAAACTGAAAGTACTGGTTATAAATAACATATATTGCCCGGGAATTTAACATCGCCAAAAGTTTTTTTTCAAATTATATAATCAATATATTTATTTGCGAAAACAGAATCTCATGAAAGATTTTTTTTTTAACTCTGTGATTTGATATAACAGTATTATTTCTTGATTTAACATTGGCTTTACATTAATTAATTTTCACATTTTTATTTCATTGATACAGAAAATAATGATGAATAATTAGCTGTTGCAATTTCAGTCAAAGTTAATTATAGGTCTTAATTAATATTTTTTTCATATTTTTAAGAATCAGAATTATGTTACATTTTTATAAACT
This sequence comes from Maratus michaelseni, assembly GCA_963931845.1. NCBI lineage: Eukaryota > Metazoa > Arthropoda > Arachnida > Araneae > Salticidae > Maratus > Maratus michaelseni. Next base: position 24,607,399 of record OZ007589.1, on the reverse strand, counting down.
ACTGTGGAGATCATGAAATGTAAATTGAATATAAGCTGTTTTTAAATTCTTAATAATAAATTGCATTTTTCAATACATATTTATCTTTTCTTTTTAGAAAATATGATTGTTAAACACCAAAGAGAAAATTGATAAATCGGGTATTAATCTGAAATTAAATATCTGTTCACAGATTAAATATATGCACAAAACAAAGATTTGAAAAAATACATTTTAATGGGCATCTGTTAAGATGGATTAATATTACATATATAAAGTTAATAAGGATGCAGTTAATTGTTTATTGTATATTTATATTTGACAGATTTAATTTGTCTGTTAAAGTTTTCAGTAAACAATACACACTAACAATTCAAAGGGGTTTTTCCTTAATATATCACGGTGATTTTAAAATTAAATCCTTAGTAAAATTATCACTCATTTGAAAATGAAAGAAACATTTTTTTGAATGAAATTGTTGCTAAATTTAAAAAAAATGAAACACCAGTTAAATAAATAAAACAGAATTCGAGATTTTGGTCACTCGAAAATTAGAATGATGGTATTTAAACAATATCTTTTAAAAGATCCTACTTTTTGAGAAATTAATTTATTGTGTGTTTGATGTAATACATACACGGCAGCACGAAATACGATTATTCCTGTTTAACACATTCTAATATAGTTGAAAGTGATTATGGCTTCGGTTTGTCTGTCTAAAATCTGTTCGTAATATAACGCTCTTAAATATACTCAAATTTCCATGTAATTCATATATTTTATTGAAGTTTACTATATCAAATTATTTATTAAGAATGGATTACCTACATTATTAATAAATCAAATCAAACATGATTATAGCAGAGAGCCCGTTGACTGCTTTTTGGGCAGCAAAATCTCCAAAAGAAAATATTCGTAGTAGATATCTAATGCAAATGTTGAGAAAATCTGCTACAAAAATTATCGTTTTGTAATAGATGTAGCCAAAATAGCGAGCGGTAGACTCCCATCGGTTGTTTCTTTGGCTACAAAACTATGTCCAAGAAATAATCTTTGTGTTATATTGTATATTGTAAATGACGGAATGGAAAATAGAAATTGACAGGTTCATCTCATTTATGATGTCAAGCATTACATGAGCCGTTTTCTTTCTTTCTTTCATTTTAGGTTGGTTTCTTTAGAAATATATGTATTGCAATCACTTTATTTATATACAAATATAGTTATTAGCCGGTCGTTTTCGTGTGGGTCCCAGATGTTTTCCATAGCGTTTAGCTGGGACTTCGTGGCACAGAAAGTGCATTTTACCTGTAAACAGAAAATATAAATAAAAAAATACTTTATTTTAAAATATACTAAAATATCAACAATATAAAAAAAGCACGTAAATAAAGATTTCGTGACATAATAATACAGTGATCTCTCACTTATACGCGATACACGGGAATCATTTTTCCGCCCAGTTATTTTTTAGGATAATTTTCGTCTGCTTAAATCGCAGAATTTATAAATCGAATTTTACTGTTTTAAAATAGTGGTACGAAAAAGTAATTACTGAACATCGCGTATAAGTGAGAGATCACTGTATTTTGTTTTTCATGAGAACTCTGACAAAGAACCGCTCGTCCTGTCTATGATTATCTAGGGGGTAAAAAGATAGTTCTTTTTTTTTTTTTAAAGTGGGAAGCCTAAGATACATGGCGATCATTGTAAAAGGGCACTGTGGTTTCTCAAAATAATGTGCACTATGGGCTTCTAAGCTATGTATCGTTAATAAAGCGATCACAATAAGAGCGGCCTGTGCAATTTTGCGTGCATAAATAGTTAAAATGACAATATTTTTAATAGAGACGTTACTCTCACGTCCATAACTGATTATACGACAATCAATATAATGAAGTATTGTGCATACCCGAGCCCTAAATATGGCGATCAGTATTTAAGTCACAAATATTTACTAGTAGATTTGTTATCCTGAATTTCACTCTCCTATCAGAAACTGCTACTGAAATTTGGTGAAATGACAGAAAACTTTCGAGCTTCAATTTAACCCTCTTAGCGGTTGGATTTCTAAACTCGATGAACTACATGTTTAAGTATTTTTAACTGATTTGTTATCCTGAATTTCATGCTCCTAACTAAAACTGCTACTAAGAAAATGTGAAATAACCTACAGAATTTCGACCCCTTATTAACCAAATTATTTTTTTTTAATCTTTCTTAGTGGGTACCTACATTGTATACGGAACATGTCTTCCAAATTTCATTCTCCTAGAAGAAACGGTTGAGGCTCTGAGATGATTATGAGTTAGACAGGACATTTTTTTTTCATTTAAGTAAATATATATGTAGTTATATATAATTGGAATCTTGTCATCACGATAACGTTCGAATTACTGAAACAATATGAACTTAATTGGGTCAGTGTATTGTTCTTGTCTGTATCTTGGATGAGTTTGATGACATCCACTGAATAGTTTGTACTGTATCACAGACAACGGACTATTTTTAAACAATGATTTCAACAACTTTATAATATTCTTGATATAATTGCCACATATACATTCAATTATAAGTGGTATGTCTCATTTAAAATTACTCTGCAAATTATATTTCTCGTGATAATGAACTTAGAAGCAGAGTGACAAATTTGTGCAAGTTGTACAGGGTTCTTACAATTTCAGGAAGTATACCTGAATTTTCTTATACAAAACCTCAGCTTATGTAGTTACGTGAATGCATAAGTCGAGTTTTCTATAAATAAATATTAGTAGTTATCTGACCTAAAGTCAGGAAGATTCCCTAACCTGCAGCACTGTAAAACATTTGGTGTAACGTTACTCCATAAAACTGGAGGCAGCATTGCTACCTCCAGTCTTACGGTGGTATTTAACTGATATAAGTGGTGTAACATTATGTAACATTACACATGTTACACCAGTTATATCAGTTAAATACCACCGTAAGATTGGGGGCAGCAATGCTGCCTCCAGTTTTATGGAGTAACGTTACACAAATGTTTTACAGTGAGGAACACAGTTGCATTAAATATGGTGTGTGTAACTTGATATAAAATGTGAAGGCAATCCACCTACTTTTTTCGGCTGACCCGGAAGGACTTGTTTTTTTTTTGTGACGACAAATGAGTACATGAATGGTTCTTTTGAAAAATGTTATCCAGCGAATTTTACCAGCACCTGCAAAATTTAAAGAAAATGGGAAATATAGTTGTTTGCAATGGTATACTGAGATTTCTTTTACAACCATTTTAAAAGTGATACAAAAATAAAGAATCTTAAAAGTCATGAATATATTAAAGAAATGTTTTTTAAATTATATTAGAATTTCTTTTTATAATTAGATTTTGTCCGTGTAATTATGACAGTTATTTAAGCTAATATTATTTAACAACTTTTTGTCGATACTTTTGAATATCTTTTTCATCAATAATTAATATTATCAGACAAACATATTACAAAATATTTATAAGTTTATTTGTGTTGTATTTGTGCATTCTTTTCTCGTGCAATTTATTGAATGTGAAATGTTTTTTCATTTACATTTTAATAATTTGAAGTATGCGAATTTTATCCTTCGATTTATTTGATATTTCCCATGTGCTATTTTTCCTTTATTCTATGTTCCAGATATCAATTCATGCATGAAATCGAAATTCAAAGAAACTAAACTTTGAAGCGACCGCAGATATTCGATTTCGAAGAGAAATATCTTTGGCTAGCAGTTATTTTTTTCGCATGTATTTTGTTCAAATATACGTTTTACCTAAAGTATACATTTTGATGAATCTTAGGAAAAGGAAAATTACCAAACAGAAACAGAAATAGTTGAGTGTTTCAATGGGATTCCTAGTTGCAATGAACTCCACTCCTTGTATATGAGTAAATGTATATCGCATCATAGAGGAGCCAGGAAAAAACATAACTGTAGCACATTTTTACTATAATAGAAATGAAAAGTAAGGGATTGGGCTGATAACTTCATCAGCCTATCAGGAGAGAGTAGCCAGCTAATCAAATTTAACTAGCATTAAGTAAAGAGAAGAGAGAGTAGCCAGTCGATAAAATTTAACAGGCAGTAAAGGAGACGGGGCGTCGCTGACGGTTTGTCAGAAACAGAAGAAAACAGAAAAATGGATAAAAAAGCATTAAAATATAAGAATTACGTTTTAAAATAAATAAAAATATGAAGAGAAAAGATGTTAACAGTTTCCAATGGGGCATCGGTCGCAAAGAGGCAAGGAAAAAGGAAGAAAATAGCGTAAATCTACACCTAAAATGAAGGCAGTTTACATTGCCATACATAAAAATATAGTTTAAATTACAGTTAGTATAAAAAAAAAGGAATAGGAAATACATTAGAATAGATTTTATATATATATATATAATTAAAAAAAATATTTTTAATGTATTCGCTTGCTTCTCAAAAATCTTTAAAAGTAATGTTTTTCTTATAAATATTCCGCTTTGTATACGCTTATAGATAATTTTACAAAACCCAGAAGAACATAGCGGGGTGCTTTCAGCTGGGTTAAAGCATTGTTTTATCAGATAGCCTTTACAAAAAAGTACTTTATAAATCAATAAAATTTTTTTCGTTAAATTTTGTGCTATCCAAAATTAAAAAAGAAAAATGTTAGATGTTTTTTCCATCACACAATCATTGTTTCAGACTGCAGAGATTTTTAAACAACTATTACCCGCAAATTCGAGTTATTTAATTACAGAAAATCTGAGATTAAATAAATCATAAATTCATATTAAAAAAGTAGTGAGTTGTAGCAGTTGTCACTTATGCATAATACATTCATTTATAACAGCAAACATTTCTATCTTAAGGTTTCTTTTAACTTTTAAGAATATCTCTCAAATGCTACATGAAAAAATTTAGAATTACCAAAATTTGATTTCGATTTTCGAAAACCGAAAGACCCTGCCATAGCTGAACTTTGGCAATATTTCACCCTATCATGTTGTAAACCTTCCAATTTCTCCTTCTGTTGGCGTGTTTATCATATATTTATTTCCGTTACTGAATATGTTATTTTGTATTACTACAGCGAACAAGTGTTACTTTAATCATTTGAAGAGCAAAAAGGAACATACCACAAAATTATATTTAAAAATCGAATAAGTAAATTACTGTTGGGAAGCATATTTGTTTAACAATTTCATTTTTGGTATTGGACAGACTAAAGATTGAAATTATACAATAAATAGGTATGAAGATTTATGCTATCAATGTTAAAATTTATGCACATTTCATGGCTTCTAGTGCTACTTCCGTACCTACCTTCGATAAATCCGATCATATGTGATTGATCTGTTGATCATTCTTATCGATACATTTTTTCTTTATATTATAGATAAATGAAATATAAAGGTTTCTGAAATTTATTAATTTTCTAAATTGTTAGTGAATAAAACTGCTATATTAAGATGGATAGTATTTCACTGATATGCTAGTTTATATATGAAAATTTGCCGTCACGAGATGGTTTAAAATTTTCAATAATCGATTTAAATAGTTTGCTCGTGTGCTGTACAGTCTGTAAGTTAAGATTGTACGCGACAATAATTATCTATCCACATAATTGGGCTCAGCATGTAATATTTTTGTTCAAATATTTTAATTCAAAGGCATGGCTCAAAGACGAGCATGAATAACTACTAATTTTTAAGAGGGCGACGTTGTTCGCGTCTAATTACATACATTTTACATATTAATTTAATTTTTAATTTATGTGATATACAAATCCTTTCTGTTACTAAAAATAATAAAAATGGTCGGTAAAAAATAAATAAATAAATTCTTTGCAAAACAAATATGTAAACTATACAGATATAATATTCTTAAATCTAAATATCGCATCCAAATTGCCCAATCACGTAATTTTTTTTCCGAGAAACAATTTTATAATAATAACAAAAAGTGACGGATTCGCCTATTAATTTACAATGCTAGATACAATTGAAATCATGAAAAAATAATTTTGACTGTCTTAGATAACACACTAATAAATTACAATACGAAAACCCTAGTTTGTTCATACTTCTACAATGCATTTTACTTTTGGTGTCTCTCCCTACTATGTTCGAATTCACTATTTGCTATCCACCAATATATTTTCATTCCTTATGCCACCTTAACTAGGGTAATGTCTTTTATGCATTTATTTATAGGTAATTTACGTATCATTATACACATTTTATTATTTACACCATTTCCACTTATCTTTTACCAAGACACAAAATAACTTAATTTTAACAGTAATCCCTCCTACCTAAAAAATGGTACGTAATTTCACGTGATTTAGTAGCATGAAATCTATAAGAATCAACCATTATTTGTACAATGAGGGTGTTAATTCTAATCATTAAATTAATACTTTTTTTAAAGTTATTTTTTTATTTTAATAACATATTTATTTTTGTAATTTTCTTATCATTTAACATATACTTAGTTACCGATTTTTTTTTAAGTTGGAATTATACATTTATTTTTTCTAATCATACAATTTATCAAACGAAATTATAAATACTATTTTTTGTATTATTTTTTTTTCTTTACATCTTTAAAACTCATATATATTTGAATAAGGCATAAATTATATTCTTTAAAGTAAATTCAAGTGGGAAGAAAATCTACAAAACCCGTTTTCGATTAGTTTTATTCACATTTAATGCAAATTTTATTTAAATTTAACTATATTTACACATATACACTAAAAGCATGCTTTTAAGCAGACGTAAAATGAAAGAAAAAAAACTTTTTGTAACATATCATGCTATGCGTTCCTTTGCATATTAAAAAAACGCCTGATCTTTTGTTATCAAGCGATAAAAAAAATCACACATGATTGCAATTATATTTGTACTTAAAATGGAATATGATAGCACTTAACATTCCTACCATGTTGAAATTTTACTCAACCGTGATAAAATAATTTTTCAGAATTTTTATTTAAAACTGATTATTATATTTATGTCCTCTGTGGCTTTTATCTAAATTTATATTAAAAAAAAATATATTTTTCAAATCGAATGACATAAATTAATGAAACTAGTAGATTAGACCTATTCTGGGTAGAAAGATATCTTTATAAGAATATTTTCTGCCGGTTTATTATAATCACAGGACTATTTATGTAACTTGAAATATCTATGAAAGAGCAAATGCTGGAAAATATGCTTTCTAAATTGTAAGTGAAAAATTAAAAAGAGGATAATTTGTTTTTAAAAAGACAATGAGTTAACCCTTCTTTGCATGAGTCTTTCTTTTACAATTGTGTTTTTTTTATACAAATTAAATATTAGACACCAGAAATTTTAAGATAGATTTTTAACTTTGTTAAGCAACATAGTTCACGGAAAATTTACTGGACTAATATTTCTATATAAATATAGTGGTGGCGAAGAAGTTGATTTATTTATTAAAAGTTAAATAAAAAGTGATGTAAATTTCCATCACTATGCAATTAAGGGTTAAGTGAAAAAAATCTGTTTTCGTTCTATACTGAGAAAAAATAGAATCTATTTCATGTCGACTAGAAACAGAATAATAGATTATGTTGAACATTAATTAATAAAAATTATTTAATGTATATATTATTTATATATATATATATATATTATTACTATACATTATTCATAATTAATGCATATTATTATTAATTAATATAATAATATATATTATTTTAATATTAATATATATAATGTATTTATAATATTAACACATATACATACACATATATGGATGGTCATGTCTTTTTCAAAAGAGGATAAGTTACATATTTCTTATTGAAAAAACAATGGGTTTAAGCATATCTGCCAACTTTTAATGTTTTTTGCTGCCACTAAAAATTAATAGACGATTTTAGCTTGTTAAATCACATGATTTTGGCGGTTTAATATTGCAAAATTTACTAAAAAGTTAAAGTGGTAGGAAAAAAGCGTAAAAGTTGGCAGCTATGGTTTAAGTGAATTTTGTTTGGTAAAAGTGTGCGTTCGCTATTTTCGAAAAAATAGGATGTATTTCATGTCGTTTAGAGAAAGAATAATGGATTATGTAAAACCTATGGATATGGTTAAATTCCTTGACATTTCCAGTAATAGGTGCAAAAGGTTTTGTTGAATACATAACCATAAAAAAAAGAGGTTTAATGTGAAATATGTATTTGTGTTAGAATTCATCAGTGCTATATAAATGAAATCTGCCAAATGATACATGAGATTACGGGAAATTGTATTCAAAGAGAGTTGTTATAATTTTATTTAACTTCTCAGAATTCATCTAAATAAAATTCATCTTGAAATAAAAAGAAAAACATTGTTGACATAAGACATTTATTAAAGGAATCTAAAGGAAAATATCTAAAGGAAAACATCTAAAGGAAAATACGTAATATCTTACATTGCTCTGGAAATATTGTTAAATATCTAAATATCTAAACAAATAGATAAATAATAATTATTAGAATAAAAGAGTACGTACACAGTAATTCGGTCAGTGATGCTTGTGTATTGCCAACTAAATACGAAAACAATGAGCGTCTGCTTCAGTGTTTGCTGACCGCTGATCCTAGCCACGCCCACCCTATTTCGTGTAACCGTTTCATCTTGCATAAAATATGGTTAGGTTTTTTTTTCTAATTTCTTTAACATATCTTTATTACCGATAAATTTATGAACAAGAATCTGAGCTCGGATTGATATCAGATACTCTTTATTTATGTCTGAATAAGAGGATTGCTATACAAGTTTTCTGTAATCTAAAGAAAACTAATAAAACTTTACATTTCTTGAAGTTTAAAAACTTGGTACTGAAACAGACTATTTTGTGTGTGTCCGTGTATGTGCATTTAGTTATAATAACTTTAAGTGCAATAAGAATTAATTATAAATTTTAAAGAAAGCTGTATTTAAGTTAGTGACATTTAATTTTTATTATTCTGACGTAAGCAGTTCTATATTTATGATAGATTAACAAATGAAATGCTGATATATGCTGCATTTCGAACTCATCTTAGCCTTAAAGTATTTCTTTTAAATTATATAAAAAAAGGCATTCCATAAAAAGAAGCACACAAGCAGAACCTTTTAAACAACAAATATATCTTTGTTATCAGATTTGTTTAAAGTTGATTTTCTTTCTCTTTGGAACTATTTCTATGATGCTTTGAGAATGTAAGTCAGATGGCCTTATCTCAGAAAAACTTTCATTTTGCCGATAATCTCCCACTCCCAAGCGAGAAAATCTTACGCTTAAGTTAACACGGAAAGGAAGCGATTTCTACTAGTACACTGTGATATTTCATTGCCCCGTTTTCTATATCTTTCATTGACATCAGCCGCTAAATGTTATCTAAATAATGGAGTCAGCAGTAAGGGATTTTGACTTATAAACGAATATATATATATATATATATATATATTGACAATTGCAAAAGAATAATACATACACACAAATATACAGGGTGTTCCGTTAAAGGGGTCCAATATTAATAGGGGAAATAGAGGAGATCACACGGAGCATAAATCAGTATATAATGCCTGGCCGGATCTCAATAATTTTCAAGTTACAGCAAATAGAATGAAAAATCGGAAATTTGTAAAAAAACCCTCATTGCTAAACTATCGATAATGCTACATAAAAACGAAGCACATATTTAGAAAGCGCCGAAAAAATCCTACGAAATGACATAAGTTGTTTTAGAATATTGAGAATTAATGGCGAGTTACAAGCTCTGAAACAGTGAAAAAATACAAAATCAAATATTTAGCAAAATAGTTAATCGTTAATTCCAAAAATGCAACTCTACCTACATCAAGGAAAATGTTATAAAATTTGGTCCATTCCGAAAGCTTTCGAAGAAGCTGACAATAAACCATATCAGTTTAATTGTATGGGAGAAATCAAGCAGTTCCCTAGTTACAACTCTGTACTGTTGCACGCTCGGAAAGAGCGAAACTCCACCCATGACGATTGTAAACACCCCGTTTTAATATCTTTCAATTATACATTTCTGATCAACCTCTATCAATACCCTTTCATTATTCAGTCTGGTCAAGTGAATGACATATTGTGCAGCTCTCGCCTTGTATTAAAGCAAACTCCGTGACTGCTGCGTTTCCTCCATGAACTTTCAGGATGATGAAGAAGAAGTACTTTTTATGCAAATTTTCTATGTGTATAGGAAGAAAAGTGTAATAAAACAGCAGTCATCAGTGGGCGTTATGTTAAAGGGAGGCTGTTGTAAGTGGGATTGTAGTAAGTTGATGTATAATAATTATGCCGGAATACTCTAACGAAGAATATGCGGACATGCATCTGATGTACGGGCAAGCTCATGGAAATGCATGTCTAGCACAGCGCATGTACCGTGAGCAATTTCCAAGGAGACGTTGCCCAAGTTCGAAACTCTTCATAAAAATCGATAGACGATTACGGGAGACTGGATCGTTTAATACAGCAAGCATTGATGCAGGGAAACCTCGACATGTACGAACACCTGCAATGGAAGAAGATGTACTGAATATTTTTAAAGATAACCCCTCCACGAGTACACGAGCTGCTGCGTCTGAAGTCGGTGTTTCTCACCAAAGTGTGTAGCGTGTTCTGCGTGCAGAAAACATGCACCCCTTTCATGTGCAGCGGGTACAACTGTTATCAGTAACAGATTGTGCTCAGCGGACAGAATTCGTACGCTGGTTGCTTAATGTAACAGAAAATAATCCACAATTTCTGGAAAATATTTTATTTACTGATGAAGCAACATTTACGAGAGAGGGCGTGGTAAACACGCACAATATGCACACATGGTCATATAAAAATCCGCACACTGTTTTCCCGTCGAACGCACAACAAAAGTTCAGTGTGAACATATGGGCAGGTGTCCTCGGCGATTATCTCATAGGACCATATTTACTCCCAGATGTACTCAATGGCAGTACGTACTTGGTTTTCCTACGGGATATCTTACCGCAGTTACTGCAAAATGTGCCAGCAACATTGCGCCACAATATGTGGTTTATGCACGATGGCGCACCGGCACATTTTTTCATAGGTGTTCGCAATCACCTCAATTCAACATATCCTGGGAAATGGATTGGACGCAGTGGACCTGTTGCTTGGCCTGCACGCTCTCCAGACCTCAATCCGTTAGACTTTTTTGTTTGGGGACACCTTAAATCGCTGGTGTATGAAACGCCTGTGGATACACCGGAGGATTTACTAGCGCGAATCGTTGTCGCTGCAGGAGACATTCCCAACTCCGTCGGAGTTTTTCGGCGTGTTCGCCAATCTTTACGACGTCGCTGTCGGCTGTGCGATTCTGTTAATGGGCGCAACTTCGAACACCTATTATAATAATGTCCGTTCGTCTGCCTTCCGACATTGAACTGTGCAGTGCAGGCCAGAAGACTATGCTTCACATATGTCATAAAGTACGTGGAATGTAATTCTTTATTTGTCATTTTTCTTTTATTTTCAACACTTTTTGGCACAGTATTTTGTAAGTCACAGACTGTGGTGTACTCAAATTGTAAATTACAAAGTTTGTATGAATTAATTTAAAACTTAGTGTCTTTTTTAAATTTATAATTAATAAAATTATTATGCTATTTGTTATTATTATTTCCTATCATAAATTATGATGCACATATACATACAATAATTGTCCATGTAAAACATGTACTGAAACTTCTTGCATAGTTACAAATCGCAATATTTTTAATTATTTCCGAATTTTCACCACCAGTTTAATTTTAAGGAATTTAACTTAAGCTTTATATCAATAAAAGACCACTTTAAAATGTAGACTATTATTGTAAAGTTATTTTGGTTCATTCAACTCTTGAATAATTAAAAATGTTGCATCTCAGAAGAAGCATGATCGAAAATGTATAGTTGAGAGTAATTAAAAAGGCGGTGTTTCCAATCGTGATGGGCGGAGTTTAACCTTTGCTAGTGTCAAAGAAAGCGGAGTTGTAACTAAGAAACTGATTAATTTCTCTCACACAATTAAACCGATATGGTTCATTGTAAGCTTTTTCGAAAGTTTTCGGAATGGACCAAATTTTACTACATTTTCCTTGTTGTAGCTAGAGTTGTCTTTTTGGAATTAACGATTAACTATTTTGATGTATATTGGATTTCGTACTTTTTTCACTGTTTCAGGGCTTGTAACTCGTCAATAAATATTGCTATTTTAATACAATTGATGTCATTTTGTAGGTTTTTTTCTGCTCTTTCTAAATATGTGCTTCGTTTTTATGTAGCATTATCGATAGTTTAGCAATGAGGGTTCTTTTACAATTTTCCGAATTTTCATTCTATTTGCTGTAACTTGAAAACTATTGAGATCCCACCAGGCTTTATATACTGATTTATGCTCCATGTGATCTCCTCTATTACCCCTATTAATATTGGACCCCTTTAACGGAACACCCTGTATATATACAGGGTTCGTACGGCTCCTGGAATTTTTCGATCAGAAAATTCTTCGGTACCAGTATTTTCTTACAGAAAATGTCTCCTTAGAAGTAAGCGAAGTTTAGTGAGTTTAACGTAGATTTCTTTTTCCATAAAAAAAATACTGGTACCACTTCTGGCAAATTCCCTGATCCGTACGAACCCTGTATATATAAATATATATTTCACATAAATTCAAATTTCACATTAAAAAATATATATATACAATAAACATACATTTTATTAAACAGAAAAATATTCAATACTGTGTTTTTTTTAAAGAACTTCTTTGTAGAAATTAAATAATTGTTTGTAACTTAAGCAAACAATATATTACCTCCGCATTTAGGATATTTTTATCACATGTACAGAATTTAAAACCTTAACGACTGGTCCAAAGTACCTAAATGCAACAATGCATTTCATGCATATCAGTTTATGTTAAAAATATTCATTTAAATGCTATCAATGTTTGAAATACTTTAATAAAAGGTTGAAATAAAATTAAAAGTTGAATCACATATAATTGAGCTATTTAATTTCGAAATAACACAATTTAATGATAACTTAAATTATAAAAAAAAAAAAACTTTCAGATTCAGATTACTAAATATATTATAATTAAAGAATGAACGTTTCAGCATTCACACTTCGAACACTTTTAAATGTGACCGTGCTTAAAACAAGAAGTAACTAATGAATGACCAATACAACAAAAATTTAGCAAATATATATGTATATATATTATATATATATATAAACTTATTGTAAAAATTAACCATCGAAACAGTAACTGACCATATGCAATGAAATTACTATACCATATAGCAGTGTCAAATTACAAATTATAATATATAGTCCTAATATATGAAGTATTATTTATTCAAATGGAAAAAAAAAGAGTATAAACAAATATTGATGCTTATTAAGCAATTCACTTTTTCAAGGGCAGGGAAACCACATTATAAGCAAAGAATGATTGTTTTCGATATATATATATATATATATATATATACATACATACATACATATATATGTGAAACAAATTTTAATTTTCTCGCCGTTGGCCTCATCAATTCTATAATTCAATTCTATAACTCTCCATTATTCAAAACTATTTTCTCGTTCTAGTATTTAAGTTGTCAAAATCCCGCATAGCTGAAAATTATTTATTCTAAATTCATTCTCTTCAAAAAATGGCGCTAGATGATGGTCTGTTAAAATTACACACTTTTTATTCCATGAAAATAACGCATCCTAAAATTTAATTCTTTTAAAATATCACTTTCCCAGCTAAATATTTTAATTCTCTTTTTATTTCCCTATGTTTTCTGACAAAAAACTATTATTTTCTCAAATATAAAAGCTAATCTCAGTTTCAATGCAAAATTTTATCTTGGCATTCTGCCAAGACCCAGTAAAACCTACGTATTTTCTTTTATTTCTTATTTGTTCCAGAGAATCAGGTTTTTTCCAGATCAGCTAGAAAGTCTGTCCCGCGCTTTTTCACTCGGAAGCTTAATCTCCTTCAAATCATAGCGCCCAGAAATTGAGTTCCGTAGTGCTATTAGTCGAAAGACTGTTTCACGGCTGTGTATTCGTGAGCGTTGGACAATTAATATATGCTGGTTTCTTGAGCGCAGATTGTTCCTGGATCATAATGTAAGCGGAGGCCCGGTGCGTGCTCGCAACCGTGGAATAAAATCTCTTTGGCTGCGGATAGACCCTACGATGCTGCCCCATAACAGCTTTGACTTCTTTGAATGGTTAATTTTGTACACGAAGCCTCTCCTTGGTTCTAATTCATTGAAGTATCATGAGAGCTAAATAAAAGCATTACCTTCGATTTTTTTTTGGATTTTAATAAATTGTGAAGTGGATTCGACTGCCTATTTATTTTTCTTCGATAAGCACCGAACGACCGGCGTTGTGATGATCGGCGTTACGACTGCAAAACTTCCTAGGTGGAGACCTCTGGCCTTGTGTTTAATTTACAGAAAATAAGGCGATTCAGTGGAAACGTGACATATATATATATATCAGTCTTTCTTAAATTTGTGTTTGTTTTTCATAGTTGGTGTAGGCCTCAATTTTTTTTTTAATTTCTGTAAGGTATGGATGTGGGCAATTTTGAGGTTTATGTATCTTTATATATTTTGTTTCTGCTGGGTCTTTACGTCTAGATTTTTTTCATCGACTGACTGCAAGTTAATCATGAATTCTATTTTTGTAACGCTGTTTTTTTTTCTTTTTCCATATTTAATTGTTCTGTCTTTTTCAGATTTTGTTTTCATTGTTTCTGCTATTTAAAATTAATGTTTTTTTTTTTGTTTGTTTCATATTCTCAGAGCTTAATTTCTAAGGAAAAAGTACCGGAGACCTAATATTCTGCAGTACTAACACCCGTAGCGTACTCCCCCCCTCCCTCCCGCCGTAACTCCAATCAGCATATGTATATTTCATACATTATTTTCAAAATTTAAATCATTGTTTTTTTTATTTAGCAAAATAAAATTTTTAAATACATTTATCTACGTATACTTAACTATCAAGTATTCCACTTTTTAGTTATTACTACTTCCAAATAGAAACCTTTGCCTAATCTTAATGCTAATTAATTGCAGAATTCTGCGATTAAATAATTCAGGATCATGATTCGTAAATAGTGTTAACAGTAAAAAAAAGGGGAATAGTTCGCAGCTATGCAGAATGAAAAAAAAAAGACTATTTCTGTTTACTCTTTATTCTGATCAAAATAGCATTAAAATGATTTGAAATGGAAATAAATATATTTTTTTTTATTTAAGACAGATTGAGCTCGAGCCTGCCCAAACCCGAAGACTGATATAAAAATCGAGCCTGTTTCATCTCCATCTTTTACGTGAGCTACACATTACGTCGTGTTTTGATACCAAGGAAGCAAAAGATTTGAGAGGGGGGGGGGGAAGGAAAGGGTTATTTAAGATTCATTTTCCAGAAGCGTCATTGCACTGGGCTCCGGAGCACTTATGAGCTCCGGTGAATACTGGCCAATATTTAAATATTTACTAAAAACAGAGAAGTACCGGAGCTGAACTCCGGTGGACTACGGCTCAAATTAAGTTCTGCATATTCTCCAGTCTTTAGGAAATCTGAAAAGTTTCATCCTATTGCTTTTCGCCTTCTGAATGATTTTTAATCTGTTGGTGACACTGTTTTAACAAATATCTTTCAAAACCATGAGATGGATCAGCTCAGTATTTTTCAGACTGTATTTTTCCCTGACCGCTAGTCACCCTGACGTGGTTGTGAAGGGAGTAGTGCAACCTAATTAAAGGTGCTGAGTTAATCAAAATTAAGTTTATTTAAGCAGACAGAGTAAAACTATACTTATAATATTCTAAAACCTACAAAAACATATAGTGTCAATTTTCGAACTTCACTTGTTCCTACTGTCCGTCAATGTGTTAATAGAAAATTTTGCTTTACTGAATCACATAATTTCGGGGGTTTAATAAGTTTAAATTTACTATAAGATTTTAGTGGTATGAAAAGAGCGTAAAAGTTGGCAGCTATGCTTGTTTTATTTTTTGTCATATATACTCCTGTTGTTAAGATATCTGGAATACTGTTGGTGATACTGTTTTAACAAAAATCTTTCAAAAGTATGAGATGGATTAGCTCAGGAAGAGATATTTGTGAGTGCGATGCTGATTACAATCCAGACTGCTTCTGAATGGAACTGACCTGTTTATACCTGTGAATGATTTAAAACATGCTTTGTTCGCAAAAATTCCAAATAGGATTCTGAGCATTGAACCGTTGTACCATTGTTGGGTCTTTGTTGGCAAATGTCTTTTTGGCAAAAGATATGGCAAGTTGGGCACTTCTTAGTGTGGACCAACGTGGAACGACAATTAGTCAACTGTTGGCCCAACCGTTTTGTACAACTTAGGGTTCCTCTCTTTAAGGGTTGTCCATCTCTTTTACGGTCACATCAAACAGAACAAAGTGTGCCTAGTAACAAAATGAATATCATGAAGTGGGATCGTTCTGTCACTTATTAACATATGCATAATTTATTCGTTACTATTTTCAAATATATCATATTAATTTGTGATATACTAACTGAGTTAAAAACTGTCCACACCGGGATTCGAACCCAGGATCTTTCGCTTACATGCCAGCAATTTACGAATTAAGATATCCTAGACAAGCCTGGCTGCCATACCTCACCATATAACGTTTTGAGAATGACATCTGGTCTCTTTTATCAAACAGTTCAACAAAATAAACGGCAGTTAAAGGAACATTCATTATGACCTAATTACATAGTATATAGTAGTTACTGTGGTATTTCAGATTCATCCTGTAAAATGCTATAGTTATAGCTCGGATGAATGAAAATAGCGCTGCAGTTCGCAGACTTGTTGAACAAATAAGAGTGAAATATGCCAGCCAGGATATAAAAATGTCTGTTTACGTAACATTTTTATTTAAAAAAAAAAACTCTTTATATTACCGAAAATCCGAAGACTAATTTTATAAAATTCTCCTTAAGGATTTTCTAAAAAGTAACTTGTCAATTGAAAAGTATATGTTCAAGTTTATACATTTTGATTATACTCATAGATTTAAAAATACAAACGGATAAAAAAAAATGAAATCAAAGATTGCAAGTTTGATATATTTAAATAGAAATAGGTCATATAAAATGAACTTTTCACAGATTCTTAATCATCGGAAATTTAATTAACCTCAACAGAAATAAACGAATAAATAATATTTATTCTATTTACTAGGGCTAAATAAATATATTTTAATTAACAAAATAAAAAGTTGAGTTTTTCGATATTTTTGTAAAATGAAAGGTATTTAGCAACCTTAAATGGGATGAGAGTAATTCGGGTTCAGAGAAAGATTTTTTTTTTCTTGAATTTTTTGAATGTAGGATATTCCATAAATGTTGTATTTAACCGTTTTCAAGAATTTAAACACATAAAAATGTTATAGTGATTGATCTCACACAGTGCAAAACCATGCGGTACTTGTCGCTAAATTTTAAGCGCGATTTTCAAGAAATAAGTTTTTTGTGTCAGTACCAAATATAGCTAATTTCAGAGAAAAGTATATCTTTGTATTTCAAATGAAATCTTATATCCCTAATAATATCTCCTTGACCTTTTTTTTTATTTCTAATTCGTCCTTCATTTTTATTTAAGAAAACAATAGCATGTATTTATTTTGTTGTTGTTTTTAGTGAAATTTAAAAAAAAAAAACGTTTAAATAAATTAATTTTCTCTGCTACACTGTTTAAAAACTGATACATTAAATTTGAAAATATGACTTTTGTTAAATTTTTTTTAAATGTTTATCGAAGGACTATACAATTATATTTAATTTAACATGGTGTTTCGCTTTATTTGCTTCAGATGAAATCACCCACACAAATTTCTGGAACTGCAGAGCGCTCGCTGCACATCTAGGCAAAACGAGATCAAAAGTTCACATTTTAATAAAAATATTAAAGTTTCGACTTTAAAAGTTCAAAATGTATGTTTTGTTATACAAAGACCACTTATTTCTATTTCGAATCTAAACGTAAAAAAAATAATAATCAATTATTTTAATAAATTATGATTATATTACAAGCCGAAAACATCCAATGTCCTATAACATTTCGAAAAAAAAAACGGTGTGTTTAAAATCTTTTCCGGCACAGTGGTCCCACTCCGGGCACACCTAATTTTAATTCCAAACTTTCGTGCGGCACCAAGAATATTTTAATAAAATTTTGTTTGGATAATGAAAGCTTAAAATTAGGAGGTCTTATTTTCTCAAAAAATCGTTTGTAAATTCCGGTATCAGTCAGTAATTTCTCATTTTACGAACAGAATTTGTGTGGGCTGGAAAGGGTTAAACGATTTTGACAGCTATCAGCGTTTTTAAAACGTTTTTTTAGAAGTGCGTTATCTGTATCATCTATAAAACATTTGAGTTCAATTTAATATTTAAAGTTCTTTACATGATCTAAGTAGGTTATATTGATCGTTTAAATTTAGTAAAATACATTGACCGATAATTTCAAAAGACAGTATGTTTTTCTAGCACAAAGAATTAAAAAGCATGATAGGGGAAGGCCGGGCAAAGTGGCCAGGGTGGGCAAAGTGGTCACCCAATATAATGACGTCACCAGAGCACTGGCATTGCGTGGTTTGTAGTCAACCCTATGGTCAGGGTAGTTGCCGTTTGATTGGATCAGGTGCAATGTTTGTCACCTTTGGGCTCATGAGGCCGGTTCACTTCGCGAAGAAGATGATTCCATTGCGAAAAATGCAGTGTTTGATTCTTGATTTATAATTTTTATTTGGGTTTGTCAAACTCTTATTGGATTTTCATACCATTTTCAATCTTTCATTATGTTGCATGCGATTTATTATGACAATAAAAATGTTCTAATCATTTAAATAATGATTTCAATCTTTTTACAACCGTAGAGGCAAAGTGGTCATGGAGTGACCACTTTCCCCGACCTAGACAGGCAAAGTGGTCATTTTGACATTTTTTGGAAAAAACAAAAACAAATTCTCACTTCCGCGTTATTATTTCGTAAAATTTATAAATACCCTTACACTTCTAAGTAGTCACTCTAGTTCTATGCAAATTGTCAGTTATATACATCTATTTTAAGGGGTAACAAAAAATCACAAAACCTTAGGGTGACCACTTTGCCCGGCCTTCCCCTACATTATTTCACAAAACTCACACAGCTCAACAAAATATCAATCAGAGAAAATGAATGTAACTGCCCGTTTTATACTTATTGTGTTAAAATAACATTGCATAATATAGACTAATATTTCAAATATATCATTTCACTACTTTCCATTTTTGCCAGATAAAGTGTCTTCTTTTTTTCTCTAATTTAATATCTCTATAATGCAAAAATGCAAATATGTTTACTAAATATAAATTTAATAAGTAATATTATATTCAATACAAAATGTTATATAAACAGCATTTTTCAATACTAATTAACTAATTATTAAAGCGCTTTAATAATAATAATGTGCATATATATATTTCTTCAAATTTTGTATGAGAATTATATCATTTATATAATAGTATGCTTAGTATTATAATTTTCCATATTGTAATTTTTCTTATTATAAGTAATATTGCATATCATCCAATCATTTACACTGTGCTTCATTCAGTTTCAATTTCTTAAACATTTCAATTAATAAAAACTTGTTTTTCCAATATTTTGACAAAATTATCTTCATTTGTTTATCTCAATGAATTAAATATTTACTGACTTGTGTCACTATCTGTTCTTTATCAGAAAGATAAATATTCGTCCCATATGTCGTCTTTTTTTCATCAAGAAAGCCAAAGATTCATTCATTTCCAAATTCTTTTTCACATGTCTTTCCCTACAGAGTCGGATTTCCTTACAGATATGTTAACATATCACTCCATAATTAAAATTATGGTATTAAACTTGCTCAATGCTTCTTTTAAACATTCCTAATTAAAAATCTAATACATTTTGCACTGATATCTTCTAGAAAATACTTAAGATGCAACGATCTAAGCAGATATTTTTTCTATTCACATTTTGGCTTTGAAAAAATATTTACCACAGGATTTTAGAAAAATTTTATTCTGAAAGAATAAATAATTAGCCAAATAAAAGTTGTAATGTTCAAAACAATTAATCTGAAATATAAATCTATGGTAAAGTGTACTGCAGTATAATTTGTGTTGTTTCCTCCATTCCAGGAATGTTTTTAATACTTTTCTCTTAATAATTTATCACGATTTTGAAAAAGAACAAACATAACATTAAAATTAAATTTAAAAAAATCCCTAAAATTTGCAATATTTGGTAAATTTAAACAGTCATGAGCAATAAAAATAATGGAAATAATTTAATAACACAGAAATATCTTTCTGTAGAATTTGTTACATTAAAACACTTTAAACCGCTTATTTTAAACTTTTTATTACTAAGCTTCGTTAGTTACACTTGCATACTCCATTAATAAAAAAATGTGATT
Organism: Maratus michaelseni; assembly: GCA_963931845.1. Taxonomy (NCBI): domain Eukaryota; kingdom Metazoa; phylum Arthropoda; class Arachnida; order Araneae; family Salticidae; genus Maratus; species Maratus michaelseni. The sequence continues at coordinate 24,586,888 of OZ007589.1, read as the reverse complement.
TTCTTTCTACTTGAATGCTTCAAATGGCGTCGATTTTTCTTATTCATATGTTTAAAGTTTATATAAACAGTACACTGTTGTATAAATAAAAATATTTTTTATATGTTTTGGGAATAACTTAATATTTATTACATAACAATAATACCCATAGGCGGAGTTATAGATATATATCCAAAAAAATCTATACATGAATGGTTCAAAATGTGTTAAAGTTATATATTTCTACGTAAGTGAATGATTAATGTAAATGTAACTTACGTTGTCTTCTTTTATTAGTACACTGAACGTTCCATTCACATCCACGTTATATTGGGTATTCTTTTTTATCTTAATGCAATCTTCGTACACAATTTAATATGTCTATTACAAGAAGAAACTTTTCCAATACTTTCATGTGAAAACAGTATATAATCAGTTTATAGTACTGTCATATAAACCGTACATTAGTATATAAATGCAAATGCTCTATATATTTTTTGAAAATAATATTCATTATATAACAGTAACACCTATACGGGAAGTTATAGATATACAAAACACACACTTTTACATGATCAAAATATGTTAAATTTATACATGTCTACGTAAGTGAATATGATCACCAATACGTTATATTGTGTACTCATTTTGATCTCAATGGAGTGATCTTCATATACAATTTATTAAGTTTATTACTAGAAGAAAAATGTCGAATACTTTCATGAAAATAACTTTATTAGTTGATCTTTAACAACTAAACATTTGATTGTTGACCTGTATTGCTATCTGTTTTCTTAATCAGAAAGACAAATGTTCAACACTTACGCTCGTCTTTTATTAGTAAACTAAAAGTTTTATTCACATCTAAGTTGTATTGTATTGAGTATTCATTTCAATCTCAATTTAACAAGAGAAAATACCCTTTTCTTTCATAATTGAAATATTGATATTAGCACATTCGTATCGGAAAACAAGAATTTTCGGGTTTTTTTTTTTGGTCATCCGTAAAAGAGATGAATTCTCGTTTTTATTTTTTAAAAGTATCATTGACTAAGGGCGTGGCTTCTACCTTACAGAAAATGCATGATTATATCATGTTGCCCATATTGTTTTTGATGGTCAGACATTTTATAATAAATTCGTATATTAAAAATATTACTCATGCATGAACGAGAGAAAACTATCTAGGATACGCAATTTACGAAAGCAAAGCCTTTCAAAAGAGGAAGGAGCCACTATTCTTTTAATATCATTATAATGCCCCATTACATAGGAAAGTTTAACCCGGGAGAAATCGCGCATATCTAGGGTATGAATAGTTTTTACTTTGTCACCAATAAATACAAACAATAATTCTCAACTTATTTAGTCAGTGACAAGTGTTACAAATTGTAGGATAAAATACGCTAAAGATTACTTTTCGCAAAATAGTGGTGATAGTTCTAAAATCCGTACGCACTCGAGGTATGTCATACCCCATGCGACTTCTCCCGGGTTAAAGAAAAATTACCCGAATCGAATGTGTTAAAATTGCTGGGAGTTATGAAATATGATTATATATTTTTTAATTCTTAAACTTTAAAGTAATGTAAACCTATATTACTTTTAAATGCTAAAGGTGTAAAATTAACAACTATAATATAAATTAAAATAACTTTTATTAGTTGTTTTACATGTTTCGACTCTTTCCGAGTCATTTTCAATTTTTTTTTTTTTTAATGACTCGGAAAGAGTCGAAACATGTAAAACAACTAATAAAAGTTATTTTAATTTATATTATAGTTGCTAATTTTACACCTTTAGCATTTAAAAGTAATATACTATTACAAGGCGTTATATTTTATTATAATGTAAACCTAATCAAATGAATTTTTGTTTAATAATACGTTCAGTTTAATTTTATCGGCCTACTTCATGAATTTAGATTTACGAACATCACCATAAAAGCAGTAAATTATTCTGTGTAGACTATTTCTTTAAAGAATTGATTGTATATTTTTTTTACTAACTTCAACAGCAAAAACGTATATTTTGTATATTTTCTCACTTATTAAAAAAAATTTCAGAAAGGTATCTCGATGCATTAAGGTGTCTCGAGAAACTTACTTTTTCACTGAAGGTGCAATTTATCATCAGGTCCAGTTTAATTTAATTTCTGATTCCCTATACAACACAAATGCATACAATTTTTACCACTGAGAACTTAATATCTGTTCCATGAAACAAAATTACTTCAATATTCTACAACTGATATTTTACTTTTTTTTAATGCTCAAATTTGATTTAAAAAAAAAATTAAATTGTTTGTTGATTGCATCCATTGCGCGGAAAACTGTAGTAAAACTATTTGTTCGTGAGTATCAAATAATATTGATAATGATGTAAAACTAACTTACCTTGAAAGTATACTTCATTTTTATGCAAATAAAAACTATTTTTTGTAATTAAATTTAAATTATAACATTTTGAAAACTAAAAGTTTGTTGTTGGAAAAATGGTAATTTTAAGTAACCAGTGCAATTATAATACTAAATATGAAGTATACGTTCAAGGTACCAAAGGGCGTGCCATAAAAACTGAGACTAAAATCATAAAAAAAAGAAATACTTTTACAGCAAAAAATACATCATTTTTTTTTCAAAATATCTATATTCAGATGATATGCAACGATCCTATAGTTCAACCCACTTTTCAAAACAAGTAGAGAATCCCTTTTCTGGAAGCTGCTTCAAAGAATCCTGCACTTCTGAAATAACTTCAGAATCGGACTTGGTAAAGGATCGAAATGATGCACTCAAGTTTCAGCACCTGTTATTACAGTCTTTAGGAAATTCGGATAATTTTGAAGCATCTACAGTGGTCGTGGTCGGAACCCTAACGCACCAGTGGGCCGATTGTCAACATACAATTTTTATAGTATTCTTAGTCTTATTAAATGTAAGAGATACAGTCATTAAATAAGGTTAATAATACTATTAAAATGTAGTGGAGACTGTCGGCCCACTGCTGTGCCAGTGTCCGACCACTGATCTGTTTCCACTCACAACATTGGTGAATTCTTGTTTGCATTTGTTCTTTAGTAAGGTGATGAGAGATCCATCTGGAACAAACATGGCGACGCTGTAAATTGTTGCGTAGAATGTGAAATATAGACTTTTCGAAATGTTAGTTGATGCGACTATCTCCTCACATGTTATTCGCCAATTTTCTTGCAAGATTGCTTACGCAGTGTTAACATTTCGATCATTCACAACACTTTCTGGTCGGCCAGGTTTAAGAATCAGTTCTACAAATAAACATATTTTTTATAATCCTACATATCTAGCATCATAGTGAAAATCGATTCCAAAATTACATCTTTATGTACATGAAACAAGTTAAGTTAAATAAAAGAGTGTAAAAATAAAGCTAAACACTCAATCGTATCAAAAAGCTGATGATTTTCGCTATATAGTATATCACGTAAAAAGTTCTAAACTTGTAAATGTCTGCAAAAAAGGAAATAAAAGAACAATAAAAATTGCTAAGCTGCTTGAATTATTGGCCATTAAATGGTTGGGCCATTTAATATGCTTTTTATGAACAAAAAGTGTTGACCGATACACAGCAGCTTCAGCATCCAATTCAGTGACGTCATTAATAATATTTCAAGTTATAAGTTCTCAAAATTTTGAGTATATTACAGGAATATTTATAAACTTATTGTGGTTTATCACAAATGTAAAAAAAAAAAAAAACCCTAAAAAATCATTGAGTTCTTTCCTTAAAATATTTATACTAGTACTTTTCGTTTTAGAAGTACAAGGTAATCTTCTCCAGTGCAGCAAAAACTAAAAAGAAAAAAAAACTGTTCTTATACTGCGATCTTTAAAAAAAATATTTACAATAATTAAAAAAAAAGGCATGCCATGGACCAATTACTATTAATATTGTAAAATGCACAATACCTAAAATTATAATTATCGTTCATAATTCCTTTTATGTTTTTTGTTTTACTTATGAATTTCATGTTCGCTGTTCATAAAGAGCAATTACACAATTTCTGCACAACTGTGCTGTTGAATATAACTGATACGTCCCAGTTAGAGACAATTTAAATTATATATTTTAATATCTTTTTTAATTTAATTTTATGATGAAAGTACTTGCTAGGAAATTTTTTCCTTCAAGTTAATATATATATATAATGAAACCTTTTTCCTTTAGATTTAAATTTTCATTTATGTCACTTAAAAACAAATAATAATAATAAAAAGTACTGTTATATATATAAAAAAAAGATTTTGTTCCATTTAAAAAAAAATAATAATAAGTTATAGAGTTAAAATAAAGTAAAATACAGTGTCAATGAAATATAGTTTCATTGCGGAAAAAAAGAAACGTCGGATAATGATAAAAATTAAATTACACAACTCGAAAATAGAAAACTTTATGGATTACTGATGCAATATTTAATTAAAACTCGCATGACAATCGGAACTTTTTTATATTAATTTTTTTGCATCTTTTGATATATTTTTAATATGAAGAGAAAAAAGTTAAAATGTAATTATTTTGTAGGAAATCTTGAATTTATTAATCGAATTGAATTTATTAATCTAAGCTAGATTAAAATAACATGTATAAATATTGATGTATTTCATGGTGTAAAATATAGGTGAATGAAAATTATTTTTACACATTTATCACTCGATAAAATCTAAATAAAATTTCCAAATTATGCTGTTTGTACATGTAATAACAACAACAAAAAAAGTTTTTAAGCAAAATAGTTTAAATGCAATCAAGTGCAAGATTATCGGATATCACGTGGGGTTATTTTTTACTCTGTGAGGATACATTAAACACTGTATATACCGTATTTAGTTGGCTAATATGAAAGTTTTCAGACAAGAATTACAATTGAAATTGCAAATATTTAAGTAGATATAGTGGAAATAGTTTGAAAAAAACGGACTGTATATTGTAATTTTTTTTGTAAAGAGAAGCCGTATTTTTTTTTTAAACAGAAAGCATTTTTTTAAACTTTATTTGTTGTTATTATATAAAACAATGACAAAACTTGGTTATCTTTTTTTTTTCCAAATGGAATCTTGTTCAAGTTTTAATTAATCATTTTGCACTTTGTTTCTTTGATTTAAAATAATGACGGATAAAAATAAAGTGACTGATTCATAAAGAGTTTCATCGAACGAGGATAATTACATTTCCTTCCACAACAGTGATTACATAAAAATGTTAAAATTCGTTGTGTCAGGAAATTTTTTTCGCTATTTTTCATGAATGATTATATATTTATTTTGGCATAAAACGAAATAAAACTATATGAAAACTAAAATTTCTGTAATTTCTAATTTGAATGAGTGTTGTGGTAAATTGATGATGTTGTAGTGATTGAAAATTATAGAAAGAGCTATAACCAAAATAATGGTCAAAATAAGTCAAGTGGGAATGAAGAATACGGCATTTATATGTAGTCATACCTGTGAAATTTGTTTTCATAAAATGCGAACATGTTTAGGAATATTTAACACTAGAATCGCAGGAAAGGATCAGAGTCCATAAGCATTCTCTTTCGGCCCATAAAATAATCCTAAACTCGATTTTGTTATACTGACTTAATTATTTCACTTTTTAATATTAGAAGGTTTATCCTGTACGATTTCAACAATATTTTTTGCATTTTGTTCGGATTTATATCATTTACACAAGCTCAAAGTTCGTATTATTCGTAGTTTTTGATGAAAAATACGCATTTTCTCTTAATTTTACCTCAATTATTTATATGAGCACAATCGTGCAATACTTTCTTATTTATATATATTATAAAATACATCAAAATATACAATATATGTAAAAATAAAAGTGTTGCCAAGCTGCACTCATAGTAAAATATTTAAAAATATATTAAAATTTGAGGTAAAATTAGGCGATATTTTTCATAAAAAATTACGAATAATACGAACTTTGAACTTGTGTAAGTTATATAAATCCGAACAAAATGAAAAACCATTGTTGAAATCGTACATAATAAACTTTCTAATATTAAAAAAGTGAAATAATTAAGTCAGTATAACAAAGTCGAATTTTAGTCTTATTCCATGGGTCAAAAACACAGCTTATGAACTCTGATCCTTTTACTCAATTTATATAAAAAAATATATATTCTACACAAGGTTTTTATTTTTAATATGCGGTCAGATCTGCCAAGACTCCGGCTTTTTGATACCAGTATTTTAGTACAGAAAATGTTTTATTTAATTGTAGCATTCGATGATTTGAATCAACAACATTTTTTTTTTTCTGAAAAATTACTGGTGTGCAAAAACCCGAGAATTGGCAACTCTGTGTGGTATACATTTAACTAGTCCGATAAAGAAATTTCTAGTTAAAATTGAAATATATTCATTCGGTACTTGTCCAAATGAGCTTCGTTGTAATTGTAATGTTAACATGACATTAAATATATAAACCGAAAAAAATATAAAATGTTTAAAAGTTGCGTCTTTCATAAAATAAAATCTACAAAAGACTGTTTTTTAATATTTTGCAGATTTTATTTTGTGAAAGACGCAACTTTTAAACATTTTATATTTTTTTCGGTTTTATTTAAAGCGTTATCATGTTATAAGCCTATTATCTTGTTTTTCATTACATGAAATACACATTATATTTAAGAAATAAAATTGAGAAATTATTAATTAATATTTACTAAATAAAATATATTAAAAAAAAGTTTATATTAATTTAAAATCATACATTTATAATAAAATAAAGGATATAGCAATATGCATACCAATACAAACAAAAACCATTTTTAAATTGTAAATTTTAAAATATGCTTATTGTTCTATTTTCTGGACAGTAGTAAACTAGAACGAGTAAAAACCTCTAATTAATTATCATATTAGAGAACTAATTATTTGGCATAGCGAATAAATATAATTTTAAGAATATATATTTTACTTCAATTTGCCGTTATTAAATTCAAAATAATTCTGTCTGACTCTTATTGAAATATTGAAAGTTTATTCAAATATCATTCACGCTATTTAAGTTATTGCAATTGCATGACAAAATAGCAGTTATGACACTTAATGCTGACTGCGAAACATTTCATCCAGACTTCTAAAATTTAATAAAATTTGTTTCCTATGTTTAAAATGCTGAGATGCAGCTACAGATCTTACTTTGGAAAATGATGACCAAGTAGGTAAGATTGCCTCCTTGAGTAAAGCATTACATATAGAGGTCAAAGAAGTAGATACAGAAAAACTAGCGGAAGAACACGCTTAAGATTTTAAAAAAAGAAAATCTTGATGCTTTGTATAAGCTGTTGGGTCAATATCATGTCCCTTTTATAATGTGATTTATACTGTATTTTGTTATTTTGTTTTTTTTTACTGTTAGGCACTATGTTGTAAAAACAAACGCCTTATAACTGTATCACCATTTCTAAGCGATCTAAATTTCTGAACAAATATAACCATCAAATAAAACTGATAATTCCAAATTTATTTGTAACATTTTTAATATAAAAATTAAACATGACATGTATACCCTTTTAATACTTGTTTTAGTTTCGTTATTGAAAAGAAGCAGATAAAAATGGTACCAAGCAAGGATCGAACTCATGCGAGGCAATTATTAGGTCATGTGATCCTTTTGACATAGCTATACACAATTCAACATTAAGCTCATAAAGCTACGATCGAGTAATAACAGCTCTGAAATGAACGAGGAATTTGAAATTTTAATTCACAGTAACTATGGTTTCTTAATTGGGAGTTTAACCGCAAAATTCAGATTGGTAGATAATTCCCCGAACTGTGATTACGATCATGGTTTCCTAAATAAAAAAACTGTTTATTTTAACGCGTGTTATCACCCCTGAAGACGACCGTCTCTTCAGATGTATCCTGCATATATGTGTGGGTTTTTATGTATGCGGGCGTGTATCGTTTCTGTGATCTCTGAAAAAGGTTTCTTTTATGTTAGAGGTTCATTTTAAGCGTTTAACCTTATATGAATTGTAAAATAAAATTTCATTCCATAGCATTAAAGTAAATGTTTTAGAAAATTAGCTCTTGCATTTCGTAAAGATTAATTCATATATTCCGTTCTTGAGATTTTTTGCACATTTCTGTATTTTCTTTATTTATTTATAATCTAAATGCCTATTTTATTTTATATGGCTTAAAATAATAATAAAAATATTATTAAAAACAGCTTTTCGATGAATTTCTATTAATATTTCTATTGTTGGTATTTGTATACTGCTAATTCTTTTTTTTTAATTTTCTTGTTACACTGTGTTTTTAACTGTTCTACTTCAATTGGGGTTAATCGGAATGGTTACTGCGTTATTATTCATTCCGTTTGGAAAAGTTAGTTCGTATAGGAAAGTTCTATCACTTAATTATTAGACATTATTTCCGATATGTAATGTCTAATAGTTGACGGGCAGAATTTTCCGGTACGAATTGATTTTTCTAAACGGAAGGAACTTTTGAACAACCCAATAGCTGGTTAACCCTTTCCGGCACAGTGGTCCCACTTCGGGCACACCTAATTTTAATTCCAAACTTGCATTCGACACCAGGAATATTTAATCGAATTTTATTTCTACAATGAAAACTTAAGATAAGGAGTTCTTATTTTCTAAAAAAGTCGTTTGTAAATTCTGGTGTCAGCCAGTAATTTCTCATTTTACGAACAGACTTTGTCTGTGCCGGAAAAAGTTAAGAGTTTCTATTCGTTTAAGCTGATTTAAGTTTTCAGACTGCAATATTTATTTTGTTTAAGTTTAATCCTATATGATTTTGATACATTGAATTTTTTTTATCTTTATGCTTGTTTAAAGTACATATAGTATTATAACAGAATCATCACAGAATATATGTATATCATTTCCTGCTTCCTCTATGTCAAAATTTCAATTCTAATTCCATAGTTTTATCAGTTAAATATATTGTGCTCATAAATAAATGTGCTTCCTGAAACTCGTGTTAAACGTCTACAGACATATTAAGTAAATGAATAGTCTCATAACAGTAGACATTTACAAACACAATGCTATAAATTACTCCTCCGATTAAATATACTCTGCTCTGGTAAGTGAATAAATTTATTTGTTTGGTATGTTAAATAAACTTTCGCGATATTAAATGACATAACATATTGTTTTCTTATGGTAAATCTATATTAAAGTGCAATGCCCTTACTTTAAAATTCATAGGGAAAAAATCTAAATTGTTATAATTCTCTAGGGATCTGTATAAATAAAGCCTAAATAATAAATGTGTTTATAATTAGTTTGTTATTAAAAGTTAGCTATCGAAATGGAATCTGCAGATGTTTTCTAAAGCTTGTTTCCAATTTAAGTTTATTTAATAAAATGGTTTTTGTAATACATAGTAAAAACTTTTATATATTTTATCTCCTTTTTACATTTTTTTTTATTTTGATTAACTTTACACTATGCGAAATTTTCTTTATAATCATATTTAGTGTCACATACCACAAATTTTATAGAAGATGTTTTTATCTTTTTTAATAACAGACTTTTGGCGAATATTCATTCTTATTTAAATTATTGTTAGTCAAGAAATATATTTATTGAAGATTGAAATTTAGATTAAGTTAAGCAGTTTAGGGTTAACATAGTTCATGCATATAAATAGGAAATTTTGTATTTCGTATTTCACTCTTTGATATGCCAGAATTATAACAGATATGTACGCAGGTGTGTTTCCGATAACAAATTAACATTTAAATATATATTTTTTTTAATATTGCTATAAAATAATTTACTCTTAAAAATCATTTACGTCTTTTTCCGTTATCTGTGCAGAAGTGATATATCACCAATTTTTTTTATGGTTAGTACTGTATACGAGTTTCAACTTGAATAGAGTTAATGATGTACCAAACCACGTCGCTAAACTATGCCAACTGATTTCAAAATTGCGACGTTGAAATATTATAAACACTAAAAACTACAAAATGAAATATAAATAAACAATAAAGAGTAGTATGTTTATATCTTAAATTACGCTTTTATTATTGGATTTGTTAGCAACATATTTACAGCATTTTACAGGAATAGAAACAACCCGATCTAAACTAAACTCCAGTTGTAATGTCCTGTGCATATCTAAAAATATCTGCGCATTGACTTTTTCATGCATATAAATATCGCTGTATTTCAGAGGCGATCCTGCTATCCAATATAACTATACTCATTCCCACCAGTTTCTGCGAAAAGTTTTTATCGATTTATTTAATCGTAAAATCTTCCTAAAAAAAATTATTAAAAAAATACTAAAAATTACTGGTGTGAAAGGGTATACCCAATTTGATTAGTGAATAGGACAATAAGCCTCTGCTTTATTTTACCACTTTGAAAATATACACATTTAGCATATGTTTGTGGAATTATTAAAACTGTGGTTTTGTTCTGTGTTGATTTTCCACTGGATGTTTTTCTTGGATATTCCTGCATCGGGTTATCATACTTATTACGACATATTTGAGTATGTGAATTGTGTCTGTTAATGCCTCTTGTATATGCAATTATACATCGTATGTAGGAGGACACCGATTTTACTTGCAATTTGCCGTGTGTAATTCTGCATAATATGCAGAGTGATTATAATGAAAGTCCCACTTTCAAAATGCTGTAAAAAATGAACCACTCGTCAGAAAGACTTCAAATTTGAACTGAATATACTGGAAGACGGGGAAAACGGTATGGCATAAGAAAGAAAAAAGTTCCAAAGTGTATCAATAGATGGCGCTGTAAGCGGCATAACGAAGGAGGATTCGGCTACAAGTGACATTTTTAATCGAAATACGACGGCTTTGGCGTGAGTTGCACAGTAAACCAATCGTACTGTTCAATGTGCATGAGTGTTTCTGTTGTTTGACGGAAAAATGGCTTCCAAATCAGTCAACAGTTGTGGTACTGTTAGTGGAAACGGCAAGGTCGTACCACATTGAATGGGAAAAATCGGTTTTTTATTGTTCTTGGGCCAAAAACCGCATAAAAAGCACATAATAATTTCGTTTTTAAATGCACAGGAATTTCTTTTAATTTGCATAGTATGCCGCCTACAGCGCCATCTATTGACACACATTGGAACTTTTTATGTCACACAGTTTCCCCCTTCTTCCAGTATATTCAGTTGAAATTTGAAGTAATTCTGATAAGTGGTTCTTTTTTTACAGCATTTTGAAAGTGGGACTTTAATTATAATCACCCTGTATATACGATCAGTTAAAAAAATGATATGTACCATAACATTTAACACTAAACATCCCTGGAATTTTACTGTATGAAAAACTGTATTCTTGAATACTTTTGTGAATGTATTCTATGAAAACAGAATAGATATTATTAGATATATTTAGTTTTACTTAATTGGTTTTATTGTAACATATAAAAATCCTTTTAAAAATTTCAAAATATCATTTTGAAAGTGGGACTTTAATTATAATCACCCTGTATATACGGTCAGTTAAAAAAATGATATGTACCATAACATTTAACACTAAACATCCCGGGAATTTTATTGTATGAAAAACTGGATTCTTGAATTTCTCTTTTGTGAATGTATTCTATGAAAATGGAACAGATATTATTATATATATTTAGTTTTTACTTAATTGGTTTTAATGTAACATATAAGAATCCTTTTAAAAATTTCAAAATATCATATATCCAAATGCAATTTCTATATTACATTAAGAAGTATATCAAATGCGGAAAATTTAAAATGTAATAAGCTTGAATTTTACATTACCGTAAAAGATTTAAAATATTGATTAGAAACCATTCCTTTTAATTTGTAAAATATATTATTGAATTTCTTTATTTTTCTCAACTCTAATTGATTCGATGCAATAGACATGGTACCAATAAAAATAGTCAAACTGAAACATTTTGAAATATATCATTTTGAACTAAATATCACTATAAAATACATGTAAAAATTTGAAAAATGTCTATTAGATGAAATTGCTTTTAAAGTATCTATAAAAATTATACGCTATTTTCGAAATTGAAATATAAAATTATTCGTTTAAATAAGATATTTACTTATGATTTTTATTGTATATTTGAAAAGTATCTTAGACATATGAAATATTTTTTATTTCGATTTTATACATTTCGGAATATTAAATATTAAATTTTAATTTTATAAGGCAAGATACGTGTCAAAATGCATATGCATCATTTCTATTATTTAGAAATATTTTATAATTATTTGTTGCAATTTAACATTTCGTGGAGTTTTTAGAAACATTACAATTTTATTCTAACATTGTTTAAAAATAATCCTATATTATTACAAATTCGGGGAGAAATCTCATATAATCCAACAGGATTTTTTTCCAAATTTGTCATTTAGCTCACTGTATTGCTGGTATCTTTCTGAGTTTTGACGATATTTGATTGTGCGAGTTGTAATTTTCCAACTGGTCGAAAAATGTCCGGGCCAGGATTCGAACCTGGGATATTTTCGCTGAAGCTTCCATGCTCTGCCAACTGAGCTATCCCGATTGAATCTGGAGGGCATAGTTAGTCCAGTAAACATTATTGATCATAGCATCTGATCTGATATTTTAATCAGCTCAACAGAATAGATCGCATGTAATGGAACTCCAGAACTGGAAGAATTATGCCCTACAGATTCGACCGGGATATCTCAGTTGGTAGAGCATGGCAGCTTCAGCCAAGAGATCCCAGGTTCGAATCCTGGCCCGGACATTTTTCGTCCAGTTGGAAAATTAGAACTTGTATGATTTCTTTACCAATTTGAATAATTGTGTTAAAATTAATCTAGTGATATTTGATTTGTCCTTTTATATGCATTAGTCAATGGAATTGACTGCCAAATCATACAAAAAAAATTATTTGCTATAGTTTGCGCATGCGCAGTTATAAATTATTTCATACAAATGCTAATATCTCATCAAATATTCAAAATATTTATTTTTAATTGCAGTATACGGTTTCTACTGTTTTCACTTTCTTGAAGTCAAACATGTGCTTTACATCCTCGAATTGGAAGAACAATTTGTGAAGCAATTCAGTAGATATTCTTCACTGTCACTTAATTTTCGGACAGCAATGTATATCTCTACTAAATAAAAAAAATATCTCTCTTTGACGTATCAATTATGTGAAATCTTACATGCAGGAGATATAAGTTGGAGTCATTTATTAAAAAAAAATCTTACATTTCAATTAAAGTAAGAAAGAAAATTATATTTATCCTGAATCGTTTTTAGAACATTAATTGTTTCATATAATCAATTTTAATGATTGTTTAAAATTTCATATACAAAAGTTAATCAGATGTGGAGTTATTTCAATCCATATTAGGGTCACAGTCAATCGCAATTAGTCAGTTTCAAAGTTACCTGCCCGCTTAAGGTAATAAGGACAATGGAGGTATTTCTGCCGCTTTTCACTTTTACTCAATAAATCCATTTCTACTATGTTTTACTTAGAGTAATGAAACAAAGATACAACTTATTTATTTTTTTTAATTGTTATTATTATTATTAATGAAATGTTATTATTATTAATAATGAAATATTATTATTATTATTAATGTTATTATTATCTTATATCATTTCTATTTGAAATGGACTGATAGTAAATAAAGAATTCCAAAATATCAAAGTAAACATTACAAAATATTCACAAAAATTTTAAAACAACCATCTAAATTCCACCATCGAAAAATAACTTAATAGTTTCAAACTCATTCATATTCTTGGCATTTGGAGATGGTTCTATTTTGTTTTGTTCGAAGTGCTATTTTTTCTTTACAGTTACTTTCTTGAAAACTCGTTTAATTAGTGATCTTACAATAAAAAATTTGAAAATAAAAGTCCATCACATACTTTTAACAGCATTAGAAAAAAACCTAAAAGATTGAACAGTTCACTGTATGTTTTTTTTCAATTCAGTAAATACATGAAAATAAATCAAACTTACCAAATCAAAATAACAATGACTTTCTGGAATCCAAGCAAATTTAGATACCAATTCCACTTCCACTGGTATTCAACGTCGTTGAACATGTTTGTTTAACATAAAAATGTTAACTTGAAAAGTGATGCCATCCAAAAAACAGATAATTCGTTTTGAAAAAAAAAATAATAATGCACTGTAAAAATACTCAAATACGTTTCGTTTTTTCGTTTTTCTTTGTTTCTTTTAAGCGAGCAGCAAACAAACTTTTGCTTTAGAAATCCTACTTTAAATCTCGAAAATCTATTGGTTTTTGAAGTTTCTGAAGATAAAAACAAAATTTTCTGGATCACGGAAGAAATTAAATTATAATTTTATAAAGTATTGTTAGATACAGAAACAAACCCTTTTTTAAAGTGTTCAGTGGTCCAGTTCTGTTACTAACAAAGCAGATATCTACAAAGTCATATAGCCTACTATGTCATGTAAAAAGCAATTTTATTTCTGTATAAAAATGGATTTATGTTTAAATAATAATGCACTGAGCGATACTTTTTGACAGAATAATTGGGAAAATAATTGTGAATAAGTATTGATATGATAATTGTATGGAAATGTAATGTTATTTCCTTTCCGAGTTTTCGTTACTAAACAATTGCTAGAGACTGGTGAATATGTTACGCCCGCATCTTACAAGTTTTAAAAAATAATTTAATGCAGTTGTTCAGAACCGTCTATTTATTCAACATGCAAAACTTTTAGAATTTCTTTAAATTGTTATTTGATCTGAGACATTAAAAATTACTATTAAAAATATTTATAATTACTATTAAATTTTACCATTAAGTTTTAAGAAAATACAAAGTATTCTTCTGAATGATCGTTGCGGAATAATGTTCTCGGAATTCACTGTATATGAAAAGAATGCAAATAGAACACGACTATTCTGTTTCCTTGGATTGGAATAATATTGATTTGATAAATTCAAACATTTTTCACATGTTATACAGTTTTTAATATTACATTCTATACTAAAAAAATTTTAATGAAAACAATGACTGGCAAATAGTGTAGAATTCAGAAGGATAATTTGCGACTGTTAATCCACTCCCAGTTCAAGATGAACGCATGCAACAACAACAACCCACCGCCCCCTGAAGGGCAACAGCATCAGATACTTATTTTTAAACATTTTTTTTTAAATTTGTATTGCATAAAAACTATATCATCAAACAAACAATTTATAATTCTATTGCAGAAAAAAAAATTAGTTTATGATTTATATATTCATGCAAAAAAAAAAAAAAAAAAAAAAAAAAATCTGGCATACGACAGATCAAAATTTAATTGCTGTTGATAAAACAAATAAAATTAACAAAACAAATAGTACTGGTTTATAAATCATTAAATAACACTTTAAATCTTTTTTAAATAAATGCTAATTTGAGTCAAGTTTCTTGATTTCTTTTTTTGCATTTGAAAGTGCAAAGAAATCCTGAAAAAGTATTTGAAAAATTAATTAATTATTTTGAATCGACAGTTTGATGTTTTTCTTCAAGAGAAAACATGAAACATTGATTTCAATTATGATTTTCTAAGGTCATTCAATTTTCATAATTTTTTTGTTATTGTATTTATGTTAATCAAACGTTACATTTGTTTTATTTATTTAATTTAAAGGAAAAATTATGTCTGACTTTAAAATAAGTACTTTGTACCATTTTGTTTTGTTTTAATGTCAGAAATTAAAAACAAATTTAATAATTCGAAATTGACTATGAATTAAATAAACGATACTTTTTCTACTTAAAAACAAGATAATACAGAGCATGAAAAAGAAATTTTGAAAAATAAACACTTATATATTTGCATTTCAAGTGCTATTTTATATACACATTGGAATTTTCTTTAAAAAATTAATGAAACATAATTGCATTTAAATGTTGCTAGCTCATTTGTAAAAAAATCTGAGAAATAATTGTTATTTTCCAGTGAAATTCGAAACTGAATTTAAAGGTAATTAATTTACGTATATTTGCCTAGATAATAATAAGGTAATAAAATAGAAAATAAGAAATTAATAATGAGGATCATGTTTGTGTTTACCTCTAAAATAATGTTGCTATCATTTTAGTAAATGTTCTGAAAAATTATACTAGCCAACAGTGAAAATGCTTATTCACGAAAATAGTTGTTTTTATGTAATTCGGGCATGGAAAAAACGAATATGACACTTAAAATGCTGAGTTAGCTGACTGTTAGGGAATATGTTGAAATTTCAATGAATAACTACGGTTTTTTACATACGTTTTGAAAGTTTCGCGTAAATTGTTTTGTTGAAAGGAAAATATTTTATTGTAGGTGTAGCATAGTAAAAACTTTTCATACATTGCTTATTGTTTACTATGCTGTTTTTTTTTATCATGCCTCAGTTACTTTGTTATTAATAAAACCTATATTGCCCTTTGTTCCAGGTTGTAATTTCTTGGAATAACACTAAACATGTGACTGAATAATGCTGACGGTTTCTGTTATGTATGTGGTGATCTGACATTTTCAAGTCAGACACGTGCACTTACTTCACTTCTAAAGACAGCGTACTGTCATTAATTTAGAGTCAAGGTAGGCGACATGAATAAATCGTGTTTACCCCACATTTGTTGTAATACTTGCCCGGTAAACCTACGTCAATGGTACATATAAAAGACGTTCATTACAATTTGCAGTTCCGATGGTGTGGGTAAAACCCTCAAACCATGTAGATGATTGCTATTTCTGCATGACACCTCCTATTAAGTATGGTCTATGCAAAAAAAGAAGAGAAATATGAAATACCCGAACATTCCATCAGCTATCCGCCTAGTGCCACATGGAGAAGATTAACCTGTACCCAAGCCCCATAAGATTTCTGATTACTGTCAGATGACGATTACGTTGAGCTTCTCATCGTTAGGAAAGAAACACTGAACCTCCAACATAGCATGATCTTATTTTTTAATGCCTACATTGCAGAATGAGACACATAAACCTAACCAGGCTGAAATAAATGATTTAATTAATGGCTTGGGACAGACGAAAGAAAAATACGAGGTTATAGTATCAACGTTAAAACACTGGAACGCTGTAGCCCTCGATGTCTTCGTAGTCTTCCATGTAGTGTCAGTAGTGTCTGTGTACAGGGATCGAGAAAAAAAATTCATTTCATATAATAAAACGCAAAATGACCTCCTCTCTTGCTGTAATATAATTGGTTTGATGGCTGGGCATGCAGTTGCGACATACGAAGTAGTACTATTTTCTGTCTTTATGGGACAGCAGGGATAGGTCTTCACACTACAGGAGAAAAGTGTGGCCCACTAGGATGTGCCCTGGAAACAAAATGTAGAATACAGTCCTTCGGTTGACAGAAGCAAATTTCTGCTGCCCCCTTTACATATTAAACGGGACTTAAAAAGAATTTTATGAAAGGTATGGTCGACATTAATGGAGAAACTTTCGAGTACCTCTGAGGGATATTTCCATGTATAAGTGATGCTAAAGTGAAAGAAGGGATCTTCATTGGCTATCAAATCCGTTACGATTTTCTAGACGAATATTTCGATCGAATCCTTGAGGGTAATGAAAAATCTGCTTGGCAAGCATTCAGAGATGTTATAAAAGATTTTTTGGGGAATAAAAGATATGAAAACCATGCCAATTTTGTAAATAACCTCCTACAGAAGTATAATGAATTAGGCTGCAACTTGTCTCTGAAAATTCATTAATTACACTCTTACTTGGACTTCTTTCCTTCAAACTGTGGTTCAGTACGTGATAAGCAATGAGAAAGATTTCACCAAGATATTTCAGCCATGTAACGTAGATTAGGACATTGCAATGGTTGTGGACTACTGTTGGACGCTAAGAAAGGATGCTCCAGAACGACAGTAAAAACGACGAGGAAAACATAGCCGCTCACATTAATAGACCTCATATGAAACAGTTTCTTTTATTGTTTTAATTTAGAATAATTTTGTATTATAATATACAGGGTGTATCTGAAATGCTTCAACAAACTTAGAGGGATGATAGTACTCATGAAGGCGAGCAAAAAACGCAATGGAACATGTGGTCGCAAATGACGCTTAAAGGATGAAAATCGAGAAAATGCATCTGAAAATGGACAAACTGAGACAAGAAAGAAACACGCCAGAAAATTATTTATTGCACAGAATAGGTACAACACAGCTCGTGATGTTCAGATTAAACAAATATTTTACAACAGTTGTTTAAAGTGTCGACAGCGGACATTATTAGACAGAGTAAATCTGCGGAGGAACGAAAGGCGGACACATTCGAAGATTCCGGGATTTTCCTGGATTTCTCCTGCAGTGGTCACAATACGCGCTACTACTTCTTCTGGCGTTTCTACTGGCGTCTCATAAATGAGGGATTTCATCTGTCCCCAGAAGAAGAAATAAAAAGGGTTAAGGTGGAGGCCAATCAACAGGGTCTCATCGTCCAATCCATCTTGCCAGATAAACTGCATCAAGGTGGTTACGCACGTCCACAGAAAAAAGAGGCGGAGCACCATCGTAAATGTACCAAATTTGTTGCTGCACGCCGGCTTGTGTAGCAGAAAGCAAACCTGGTAGGATATTTATTGGTCTGTTTCTAAGAGGATGGAAAATTTACATACGTGGATTCCTGCTCACAGATTTGTTTGGCTTTCTTCCACGTTTTTGTTATCTCTTTCTGACCGGATATGCACAAAGTGAAAGGAAAACCAGCTTCGTGCTACTAGCCAGTTCTGCAGAAAAGCAGCATGCGAGATTTCGATATTTTTATTAGTTTTGCGATTTTCACCCTTTAAAAGTCATTTGCGACCCCATGTTCCATTGCATTTTTTGTTCGTCTTGATGAGTACTATCATCCCCCTAAGTTTGTTGAAGCATTTCAGATACACCCTGTATATTATGTATTATAATTATTACTCAATTATAATTAACCTGTACATTTAGTGGATTAAAATAATGCGAATTCTGACTGAATCTAGGGTTTTACTACATAAGCTTGTATACCAATAGCGCTATATTTAACAATCAAATTTTAATTGCTTAATAGGCGTATAGCCAACATAGTGAAAAAGTACCCAAGCCAGGACTCGAATCGGGGTCATCAGTATAGCGCATTGATGTTCTACCAACTGAACCACTGGGGAACGATACTCAGCCTGGAATTTTCTCACTATAAGATGTTGGCAGGGCTACAAACGCAACATGTTATAGTGAGAAAGTTCCAGGTTGAGTATCGTTCCCAAGTGGTTCAGTTGGTAGAACATCAATGCGCTATACTGATGACCCGGGTTCGAGTCCCGGCTTGATCTTTTTCACTATGTTGGCTATACGCCTATTAAGCAATTAAAATTTGATTATTATAATTGCAAGGTGTGTGAAATTTCCTATGGAAAAATTTCCAAAGTATTAAATATGAATTTATTCAATTATCGATACAGCACTATATTTAGCAAGATTAAAGCTAATAACAAAACTCTGAGATCATATTCAATTTTATCGACACAAAAATAGTAATGATCGACTACAGACAGAAAAAAAACTGGTTTACAGATACCAAAATAACACCATACAGGTTTTTACTATATAAGTTCAAATAGCAGTAGTACTGTATATTAAAAACCAGAGCTAATAAAAATAAATTTGAGGTCATATTCAGTTTTCTCGACCTCAAATTATTAAAGTTTGACTATTGCGATTAAAGAAGCAAACAAAAAGTTTTTTTTTTTTTGGTTTGTTGGCTAGTGTTATTGATAGTTAGAAGATAAAGATAAGATATTTTCTCTCTCTTTTTTTTTTCTTTTTTTTTTCTTTTATTTATACCACTATTTTTAAAAAATATTTTTTTTAATTACTTTTTCCCAAATAGTGTTGAAATGAAAAGAATAAAAATTGTACTAATATTACATTTAAAAATGGTATTTATTTTAAAAACTGTACAAATATTATGAAAAAAGTAGTCCCAAATAGAAGCTCTGAAAATGTACTGCCGTTTACGCACGTTTCTATGAAATATATTGAATGTTTATCATATATGCAATGCAAAGTAATTGAAAATTGCTCTTGAACACTTCTGACAGTATATATTTCGTAAAATATGTCAGTTTTTAAATACATTATATTAAATAAAAAACGTTAGTTTAAAAAAAAAATATGTTTAACCCTTTCAGTGAGAAAGTGTATTTTTGCTGCTAAAGTAATTGCATTTACATTATTAACACCAAAATTTGCGAAAAAAAGAACTACTATGTACGTATATAAAGACTAGGAAGATTGAAATTAAAATTAAGTATTTGCGCAGTAGAAACACCGCCTTCGTAAGAATTAATTAGTTAAAATGTGCTAGTAAAATAAACGTATATAGACGCAGATCAAACAAAAAATTCCAAATATTATTGTACTATAGAAACATTCAATGCTGGTAGAATGCATCTGAAATATGGCATTTGTATGAATTTAAGAAATCAATTAGACAAAGAAACCTTTGTTTTCTTTCCATTAACAAGGATATATTTGCCCAGTATTTTAGGATAGCGCAAAAATTCAACGTAGAATAATGTTACAGGCATAAAATTTAAAAGCCGCGAGAAACAAGAGAAAAATATCATTTTTTTAAAATATATATTGAGTATCAAAAGAATCTAGACGTATTTATCTAAGGAATAAACTAAACCCCACACCAAAAGAATTGTACATAAATATGCCAACAAAAAAAGTTTGACTGTACTCAATATTTCTACATGATTAATTAAAAAACATTCAAATAAAGATCAAAATTCCACTTTCTTTAATGCTTAACTTTTATGTTTTAAGCCATTTATTTTATTTCATTTCGTTATTTAAACTTCAAATATAATATATGTTCTTTATTTATCTAATGAATATATTCATTTAATTTTTGATCTCATATTATAAAATTTTAGATTGCAAACATGTAGTGCTGTATTTTAATGAAGTACAAATACTTTCAGAATAGTATTTCTCCATTTTAATCAAAAAATTGGCTGCCTTTGTCGGATTCCACTTCTCCGTCCACACAACTTCGAAATATAATCCGGTCTTTTGATATGCTGCCACCACCGATATGAATACGTGATATCGGACACAATACGTGATGTATATTAAAGAAAAACCTAACTCTTTCTATTACACTTAAACAAACACTTTATTAACAATATTTACACTTAAACTCGGAGGTAAAGTATCCGGTTTAATATTAAATCAAAATAATTATAGAAACGCTTTACGTGTACCGTTAGACTACGTTCATTTATTCCACACTGAGATTTCTATTCATCTCACACCCGCTCTCAGCGCTCATTCCCCGAGCAACCTTCACACATCGCTGCTCCGTCCGAACTCAACACCGGTCTCAGAGCTCCAACTCTGAACGACCTTACACCTTCGCTTCCTACGTTAGAACTAACTTTCTCTCTCTTGTAAACAGCCGAGCACCCTCCTTTCTACGGGGTTTCTCCTCTGTTTCCAAGGGTCCTTGACAACCCTTCCTACCTCTTGACGGATCTGTCTTCCTAAATAAAAGAGTGCAATAGCTTTCTTATCTCTGAAAGACCACATTGCAATGGAAATACTTCTTTCATTCTGTCCAAGTCGCCACCCTTCGGATTAAGATTTTCTAAAGGACGCCTTTAACGGTACACAACAGATACATATACAATACATACAATATGCTAATCCCTTAAGAATAGCTTTCAACTATTGCAGCTGTCAAAGAAACCTGACACCCCCCACCTTAGCGGAAAATATGCCTTTTAGGGGCTAATTTTCCTCAAACTATGTAATGTCTGAGAAGAGTTCAACAGTTCCTTGATAGGTTTCTTCATTACTACAATTACATAAATATTTCAAGGTGTCTGAAAATTTAACTACTGACATCTCTAATGAACCATATACTAATGTGATAAATACAGAAAAAAAATTACACAATATGCTAATACACTGTTATAAACACAAGACGTACATACAATTATAAATACACAAAAATAAAATAAAATTACACTAGTATTATGTCATTTTAATGTCAGTCCTTAGGCTGAGCTTGCTAGAGGCGGAACTTTTTCCTTCCAGTGCTTCCTCGTTAACTTAATTGGTACATCCCTTTCCGCAATGCACCCGCTTGAATGGCTAACTTCTGCCTCTGATGTCCCAATTAAATCTTCCTCTAACCAATCAGGCACTTGCCTGTCCAAGTCCTCTTTGTACGTAATAAAGACATTGTACAATTTCTGCCTTATCTTACCCCTCTCCGGTTTACGACCAATCCGATTTTTCTCCATTTCTACCAGTTCGATAGGACCCATAAATAATTCCTTATTTTTCCTTAAGATAGATTTTATGTCCCCAACTTGAATATTGGTTAACCCTTTTATTTCAAATCCCTTCCTGGCTTTATTTTCCGGTTGTTCTCTGTCTAACAACAGATTTTTCCTACACTCTAAATAAGAAAGAGTGACTATTCACTCCGGAGGAGTGGATATTCACTCTATCGCAGAGTCAAAATTTGCCCAACCTCTTTAGAGTGACTATTCACTCTAGGAAAAAGTGAAATTCTTGACTCCCTGAAAGAGTGAATACTCACTCTTTCAGGAGTGAGTTTTTTCACCCCTGATAGGAGTAAATAGTCACTCTTTCAGGAGTGACTAAAATTCTTGAATAAAAAAGAGAAACTCATTTTTTTACACACGCTTGTTCGTAGGCGGTCACCCTCCCAAGTAGTAACCGAGCTCGCTGCTGCTTGACTTCTGCGCTCGGACGAGAACTGGTACCTACAGCCTGCTGCAGTCGCTTACAATTTAAAAAGCTCTTATTACATTATTTTAGCTTTGCTTCTTTTGTGATATTCGAACACGCTTATTAAATTTGTGTAGAAATTATAAATATCTACGGTGTTTCTCAACTGTGTAAATAAGAAACTGTAACCTTCTTTTTGTATCATATAATAGAGAGACTGTTCGCACATTTTTTAGACAAATTTGATAAATTATTTAAAAAGATGGAAATCTTTTAGAGGAAAAAATTCTGACAACAACTTATTATGTGTAATTTATATTATCGTCTGATACTTTCAAATTTATTCTTATTTCAAGATTGTGCATGCTAAAAAAGCTGTAAATGGGAAGATACGTTTGCGTTTTTTTTTTCTTCTTCCGAACAGAAGTATGCTAATTCCACAGTCTAAAATGATTGCAAAGCGCATAATATAAAAACTTTTTAGTGCGAAATAATCATAACAATTGATTGGAAAGTGCTATTCCAAAAATCAGTACATATACATAGTAAAAAGATATCAGATGAAAAAAAAAAAAAAAAAACAGGGAAAAAAGAGCCCATTTCAAGGCGGAAAACGAAGTTTCAAGTAAGGATTTATGACTATCGCAAATTTATCTTACATCGAAAACATCCATCGATATCCATCGAAAGCATTATGCAGAATTAGAATAAAGAAACAAGATTATCATACAGATTATTTCAGAAAGCAATATTCATATTTTAAACGTTAAAAACAGCAACGCCGAAATCGTCTAAAAAATGTGCGAACACCCGTCTGTACATTTCCGCTATGACAAAAATTCCGTTACAATAAAGCAGTTATTTATTTATTCATTCATTTTTTTCTTGCTAATAATGTTTTCATAATTAGAGCCCGATTAAGATTGTCCGAGGCCCAGGGCCTGTTTACCAAATAGGCCCGTGAAGTCGAAGTTTACTCACTGAAATACAAAGGGGCCCCCAAATTTACTTTTCAAAACTAATTTTTAGGGGGGAAATTTTAGTCAGGGTAAAAAACGGTTTTTTTTTTCTTAAATTATAGCTGTTAAATTTTTCCTAAGATTATTTCCGACACATTTATACTCTTTTTTTTTTCTATAATAAATGTTATAAAATCAGTGATTAAATGCAACGTTTTTCATTTCTCTTATGTTTAATTTCAAACGTGCTAAAAATAACAGAAAATTTAATCTGTATAGTTATATTTTGTTTATATTCATAAAGAGGTTAGAAATGATATAAAATATGTAGAATAGGTTATTTAAATAAAGAGGAAAATAATTAGCATTCAGAGATATTAAATTTCTGTTTATAAAATAGAAGCAAAATTGTGTTGCAGCTAAGCATAAATTTACTTCAAATATTTATTTTCCCTGCACTTTTCTTAGCATTGGCAAATCCTGCAATTTGTAAAGCATAAAATATATTTCCTGTCCATAATTCTATCGATTCATTTATTATTTCAATGCCTTTTTCAGTTTTTTTTAAAAATCGTGCTACTAAAGGATTTCATTTTAGATGTTTCGTTTCGATAACGGAGATTACTCGGATTCTCATCCGTCAGCTGGCGCCATCTTGTGATTTTATTGGAAAAAACTGTTTTTCCTCACTCTTCAACGGAGTGAAATATCTCACTCTTGTCAATGGAGTGAACAGTCACTCTCGACAACGGAGTGAGATATTTCACTCTTTTCTAGAGAGTGGAAAGTTCCACTCTTTAAAGAGTGCATATGTATAAAATTCACTCCTAAAAGAGTGAAAATGCCTCTCACTCTTCCAAAGAGTCAACTTCTCACTCCTTCCAATTTTAGAGTGTACAGTCTTCAAACTCCCCGTCACTATCCAAGACAATATCTACTACTTTATTTTTGGCCATAAATTCCCTCATTTCATCTTGATACACCAGTTTCTTACTCCCGTTCCCTAACTCAACTATAACTGCAGGTCGACATATTTCCTCTTTCTCCTTATTACTCACATTCATTTCCCTCGTTAATCGACATTCTACACATGATTCGCAATATATTTTAGCTTCCTTCGCCATATTTTCCCAATAAAATGAATGCTTGATTCTTTCTAACATTCTCTTAACCGTCTGATGTTCTCCATATAAGGAGGTATGCGCTAGTTTTAGAATTTCCTCCCTTCTAATTTTAGGTATTACTAACTGAGCTAACGTTTCGTCTCCTAATTTCTCTTTATGATATAACATCCCATTCACAATATAATAAGACCATCTCTCATTTTCAGCCAATTCCCAAGCTTTCTCTAAATCTTTACAACTCATTTGGGATTCCTGAAATACATTTAGACTACTTTCCGTAACTTGATTAATCTTACTTTTCTCTACCTCGGCTTTTTCCTTCTCATGACTTTGTAAATTTACCGATCTCGTTTTTACGACATAACGATTATTATTACCATTTCTAATCCTTTCCCCTCCTTTCACTTTATTCCTACTATCTTCCTTATATTCCCTTTCTACCGATTCTCTTAATGATTTCTCGTTGTTTAACCGTGACAATTCATCAGCCACGTCAGGATGTAAAATTACCTGTTCCTTACTATTATCAATTATCGCGCAAAGTACATTCTGATGAATTACATTAGTTTGACCGCGTTTTGGAATAGCTAAAGGTAACTGAATTAAGGGTGATTTGACTGCCTTACTAAATATCCCCTGTAAATAGATGCTCCCAGCCCCTCTTAATTTTTCTGCTGGTACTAAATCTTTATGAACGACGCTAATTTGGCAACCAGAGTCCACCAATCCTTTTGTTATCTTTCCATTTACACTAACTTCCACTTTCTCGAGATTATTTAACTTCTCTCCAATAACTTTAGTTCTCCAATTCCCTCTTGCTCCGATTCTTGCCATACTCGCTCCCCTTGGTAATTCTTTAATTCCTCGCACTGAGACATTATTGATACTAGCCCTTGATTCTTGTCCCTTATTAATCTGATTACTTCCCTCATTATTTCCTTTTGTACAAAATCGCTGGACATGGCCTCGTTGAGAACACTTGAAACAGATAGGCGTCGTATCATTAGGTTTCTTATATTCCGGTTTTCTACCCAAAAATGGACTAACTTCATTATTCCCATTTTGTCTCCAATTACTACTAAATCCCTCATCTTTTGCCCTTCTAGAATCTTCATTATTAACATACCTTTCTTTACCTTTATAACCCTTATAAGTTACCGCATAAGATTTTTGTTTAGCATCAAATAAATTATCACATTCCTTAGCAATTTTAGAAACTTCTAACCAATTACTGTGCTGAGTTAATCCAACATGCGTCGCGGTTTCCTCATCTAACGTAGTTAACAACTTATCCGTGACAATTAACTGATTAACCTTCTCATACGTATCTGCACTTCTAATCTTACAGTAATTTTCCCACGTTGCTATTAAACTTGACACAAATAATACATGAGTTTCATTTTGATTCCTTCTAGCCTTCTTGAAATTTTCCAAACACGCCTTCGGTGTCGGCTCGTGTTCCATTAGAACTAATTCCTTTAATTTCTCATAACTCTCAATTTGTTCCCTAGTAGTGTATATTAGCAAGTTATCGGCCTTATCTCCTAACATATTTAGCAGAATTTCGGCCTGCTGGGTTTCCGGTACATTTTTTGTTTGGAATGCTCGTTCCATGGTAATAGAATACCTCAGGTAGGGGAACGCTGTGTTAGGGTTTTGACTCCGAAATGAAGTTTGGTAATGCGCGAAATCTCGTGTACTGGCCGGAGCGCCATCTGTGTCAGCAATCGAAGTTCAGCAAATCGAAAACTTTTTTTTTTTTTCTCAAGCTGCATTTAAAAAGAAATTATGTGATGTTTTTTAATTAATAAAACAGAAAACGAACTATTTTAAGAGTTTGTAAAATATTTATATTAAATTTTACAAACTGCAAACAATATATATTTTCACTGTAATATTAAAAAGGAACAAAAAATATTAATTCTTATTCAAAACAAGCCTGGAACTCAAATATATCTTTTTTTTCTTTTAAATTTTATTGTACTTCGATATCCGGGATTTATCACGTAATTCTCGTAAATATTTTATAGAATAACTTTTTTTTTTTCTAATTAAAACAAA
Organism: Maratus michaelseni; assembly: GCA_963931845.1. Lineage (NCBI taxonomy): Eukaryota > Metazoa > Arthropoda > Arachnida > Araneae > Salticidae > Maratus > Maratus michaelseni. The sequence continues at coordinate 24,559,974 of OZ007589.1, read as the reverse complement.
TGATGATGTTTTTATATGCTTTTATTTATTTTTTAAAATAAATAAAATATGAAAATCAGGACTATTTAGTTTAAGAATTTGTTAAATATTCATACTAAATTTTACAAACTGCAAATAACTAAAAATTATATATATTTTCTTCCCAGCTGTATTATTTAAAATGAGCAAAAAATATCATTTCCTATTCAAAACAAGTATTGGAATAAGGTGAATTTTGATAGGATTAATTTTATTGTACTCAAACTCTAGATTTAAAAAATATTTATGCCTACTACAAATGTAAAGTAAATTTGAAATTTGTAGCAATTGGCCCTAGGCCCCCAAATTTAGCATGTAATTTTCATTAGAGATGATATTTTATACTATTATAGTAGGATAATAATAAATATATTTATCTAAATATTTATTTACATACTCCCATCACCACTCACCACCCCTTTGAGGCATCGGAAATGCTCAAATTTTTGTGACAATACAGGAAAGGGACCCTAGAAAAGAAAATAGTGTTTCCTATACTACTGGATTATTGTAATTTTATTCTTATATTTAATGTAATATAAATTCAAATACAACTAGTTTTTTCTGTAAATTAATACACATGTATAATATGAATCATTTTCTAAATTCAAGACTTGCTGTCAATAACTTCCTATTTGAAATATTTTTTTTTTTTTTTTTTTTTTTTTTTTTTTTCCCCAAATCAAAAAAATAATTTGATGTCTATGTATTTATTTCATATGATCAAGATATTTTGATAAATTAAAAAACTTTTGTGCCTATATGTGTATATTTAAATAAAGATTACACAAGAAAAATTACATATCTTTATTTAAGGAACAAACATTATTTAACAGAAATAATTAACAAACATTTGTTTAACAAAGAAAAATACAAAAAATATAATTTCAAGAATTACTCGGCTACAAACATTTAAAAATCACAGCATTTTCCTTAGATTTAAAAAAAAAAAAAAAAAAAAAAAAAAAAAACTATATTTATATATAATTTCAAAAAGAAGCACAAAGGCCATCCATTTTATTCAGTTAATTTATCTGTTGCACCCCCCCCCCCTCCCTTTTTCTTTTTTCCTGGAAGGGGTGGATTCATTTTTTGAATTGGTGAAAAGATAATTTTTAACTGTGTTTCCTATCTGAAATAAATTTTTGGCACTTTTTACTGTGCTAGACGAGATATGCTCACGGAAACAACGATGGATTTCTTATACCCAGTTCTTTATTCTGTCTTTCGACTTTCTTATAACCTGTGTCACATCCATATACAAAACAGTTCCGAGCCATATTAAAATATAATGTAAAATTAATATTTTATTAAAGAAATAATAACGCACTCCTATAGCAAACAATGTTATTTTGACTCAGCTAAAGATCGCAGCGCCACATGCGGCCACTTCGGCGTTAGGCTCAAGTTTGCAAGGAAGATGCCATAGGGGAAAATTCTCCTAATCTATTTATATCTCCCTGGCTCGTTCTAAACTGCTAAAAAACAGATTCCATCCCTCAGTCCCTTCTGGAACTTTGATAGACAAAGTTTTAACACTTTTAATCAATTTCTCTAGGCTACTCTCATTATTATATTCTCTAGACCCATTAGAATTATTTGCCGAACTTTGAATTTTTATCCTTTCCAACTCTAACTCATGTTCCAATCTCAATTTTTCAGCCCTTTCTTCTCTAACTAACTTTTCACGGTCTAACTCCCTTTCTAACTTTTCTCGTTCTAACTCCCTTTCTAACTTTTCTCGTTGTAACTTTTCCTCCTTTTCTAACTTTTCTAACCGCTCCGTAACAATAGTGTTAGATAATTCCATAACAGCCCCCTCTTCATATTCGTCGCTCTCCACTATCTTTTTCTTAAGCTTAAATCTGGTATCATCTTCCGAAACTTCAATCCCTAACTCTTCACATATCGCCTGAAGATCCACCCTTTTTATTTTTAGTAAGAAAGCCATACCTTCTACTGATAATTATCACCACCCTACAACAATACTTAATCACAATATCAAATTAATACTTCCTCAAATCCTACCCTCATAAGTTACCTCCACATATTATACTATTTAACATATTTCAAATAAGTAATAATACAAAAATAAATTTCCTTAGACAATGATACCCCACAATTTGCTTCCAACAACAAAGTAACAATAATCTCAATTTGACTATTATGCAATACAGATTTTAAATTTATACCATTAAATAATAAAATACAATTTACACAATAATACTGATACGTTGCAATTTGAATAAAACACTGATGCTAATCACTACATAAAAATATCCACCTAACAAAAATTTGCATGAAATACACATAAATTCCTAAATTTAATCTCAATAAAATATTTCAATTTCAAAATTAGTTCTCACATTAAAAAGTAAATCACAGCACTTTTTTTTTTCTCTGGGCCTTCAGTTCTTCCTTGAAGGTTATTTCAATTTAATTTAAATTCTACACAAATTTCCTTTCCTCATTTACTATCAATATTTCAAACTTAAAGCAAACAATATCACTTAATTAATATATTACTTTAATAATAATTTAAATTTAAGAAATTTCAATTATTCCTCCCAACTATTAACACAATGCATTAATTTTAATCATTAATCTTATCCGTTTAAAACAATTAGAAAATCACTTCTAGTAATTAATATAAGATCCTTTTCTTAAAACAATAGTGTAAAATGGTTGTTAATATCTCATTTGATTTAGACCAATTATTATATTGCACATAAATTATTATAAATTAACCACAACATTAACCCAAATTACCATCAATTATACACAATAAAATAAAAAAAATAGGTTCGAGAATGTCAGTAGAGTAAAATGATTAAAACACCTTACCTCGTACTTCATTCGCTGGGGCAATTCTCTGCTCACTTTTCCACAGGGTAAATCTTGCACTCTCGGGCAACAATCAATGTAATTTGAAACACTGTGTCCACGAACACTACACACAAACACTGGAACTAACACTACACACCGCACCAACACTTCCACTGGACGATCCGGCAAGGCACTCTGTAACAAGGCTAGCTGGCACTGGTCTACGATGATAGGGCACACACACTTCCGCTAGACGATCCGGCATAAACTGACTGTAACACGGCTAACTGGCACTGGTGGTCTACGACGATAGGGCACAAACACTTCCGCTGGGCGATCCGGCACAAACTCTCTGTAACACAGCTATCTGGCACTAGTCTACGACGATAGGGCACGAACACTTCCGCTGGGCGATCCGGCACAAACTCTCTGTAACACGGTTAACTGGCACTGGTCTTCGGTGATTCAGATCCCGTCGTTGCCAACATTGTCGGATTCCACTTCTCCGTCCACACAACTTCGAAATATAATCCGGTCTTTTGATATGCTGCCACCACCGATATGAATACGTGATATCGGACACAATACGTGATGTATATTCAAGAAAAACCTAACTCTTTCTATTACACTTAAACAAACACTTTATTAACAATATTTACACTTAAACTCGGAGGTAAAGTATCCGGTTTAATATTAAATCAAAATAATTATAGAAACGCTTTACGTGTACCGTTAGACTACGTTCATTTATTCCACACTGAGATTTCTATTCATCTCACATCCGCTCTCAGCGCTCATTCCCCGAGCAACCTTCACACTTCGCTGCTCCGTCCGAACTCAACACCGGTCTCAGAGCTCCAACTCTGAACGACCTTACACCTTCGCTTCCTACGTTAGAACTAACTTTCTCTCTCTTGTAAACTGCCAAGCACCCTCCTTTCTACGGGGTTTCTCCTCTGTTTCCAAGGGTCCTTGACAACCCTTCCTCCCTCTTGACGGATATGTCTTCCTAAATAAAAGAGTGCAATAGCTTTCTTATCTCTGAAAGACCACATTGCAATGGAAATACTTCTTTCATTCTGTCCAAGTCGCCACCCTTCGGATTAAGATTTTCTAAAGGACGCCTTTAACGGTACACAATAGATACATATACAATACATACAATATGCTAATCCCTTAAGAATAGCTTTCAACTATTGCAGCTGTCAAAGAAACCTGACAGCCTTCATCAAGCAACACTGTTTGCGTTAACTAGGTATGCAAAATTCTCTTAATTGAAAGTTGTTTTCAGTCTACCACAGTTAGAGCTGCCAACCTCTCATTAATATTCCGTAATATGTGGGTTAATTTGACCCAGGTTTAACACGTTTCGCAACAGAAAATATTTTGGATAAATCTTTATTTATTTAATTTCAGGTTTCCTCGTGGAATGTATTTAATTTCATTTCTTAAAAAAAAAAATCTGGTGTAAAACGTGTTAAACCTGGGTCATATTAACCCGCATATTACGGAATATTAATGAGAGGTTGGCAGCTCTAACCACAGTGCTTCGAATACGTAAATATTCATAGCATTCTCTGGAATTATACACTTCTGTTACTGGTCAAAACATTTATGGCATATTTTATATCATGAACAAAGCTAAGCTTTACTAGCTTAAAATTATTATTAACTTTAGCACATTAAAATAGATATCTAAATAACTACGAAAGAAATATTTTTGCACATGTTCACAGCATTTTTAAAAATTATTACTACCTTTATTTTAAAAAACCAAACAATAATTACAAGTGCCTAAATATTGTATGTTTTGAAACTTACTTTATACATATCAATCTCTATTATCTTTTAATGAATTGCGTACAACATATCACATGATAATCCACATCCTCAGGCTTCATATTAATTTTTTTATTGTTCGCAATCTTGCATGTATCCTTTTATAATAACAGAATTCGGATGTCCTTAGTTCAAAGAAATAGTGTGATATGATAATTGTAACGTTTACTTACAACTTAAGATATTTAAAAAAATATATATTTAAATATTTACTGATATATTATCTTTGTTAGAGTTTGAGTAATGTATTTCTTCTAATTTAAAATTGCTAAATATTTTAAAAGGCTTACTTTTATACGTGTTATATAATAAACATTTGTTTTATAACATAAAAAATGTGAAAAACAATGAAATATTCAATTTAGTACACGAGTAACAACTATCAAACTTAATGTTTTTTTTTTAAGTGTGTGCAGTAATTTTAACATTAAATGTAATATATAACAGAATAACAGAGACGATAACATAGACATTGTTGTTAAAACTGAAAATTTTAAACAGTGTTAAAACACTGACAATTTATTTGTCCATTTTCCAGCAAATAGACTCCTTAAGTTGTACCTTTTTGTATTGTTTTACAAGTTGTATAAGAATGTACATTAGTTTTACATTTACGAAAATATGTATTAATATAAAAAAGAGCGTTAGGCTGCAAAACGCTGATTTTATATATATATATATATATATATATATATATATATATATATATATATATATATTAGTATAAGCACAAGTCAGACATTTTTATGTATGGAAGAATGTAGATATTATCACACATTTTTAAAACTATACTTTTTTTTTAAATTTTAAATTTAATTTTACACCCGGTAAATTGGAAATTGACACTGTGTCAGAAACTATTTCACATAAAAATAAAAACGCCATGTGTCGTTTCAAATGAATCCAGAAACAACATCTGGGAAAATAAACAGAAGCGAAATATTAAGGCTTTGTTACTATGGAAACTAAAACCTCATTGTTTGATCGGGCTTGAAATTTAATATGATAAAAAATACAGTGTATGTATATACAATACAATATGCAGATTTTTTGCTGTGAACGGTAGAAAAGAAAAACCAACATAAATTTAAAAAATAAAATATTCTGCTTAAATTTATTTTTGCGGGTATGAGTAAGGTTACTTTAGGAACAGCAGTTAACAAAACTATCAAAAGTTTTAAAATTGTAAGTATAATGCAACGAATTTAAATAAAAAAATTATATGAATAACAGGGTAATATTAAACACAATATCCATAAGCATGTATGCATAAATTATATGTAATATTTAATGCGAGTCTCTTTTCTCCACAGATTGTTGCAGGAAATCCAGATTATGTTTCATTTTTTAGAGTGACATTTTTAATCTAAATTTTTTAATGTTCTTTTTTATAACTAAAACATATAGAAATAGAAAATACGATCATATAATTGTGCTTGTTTGAATTTCTACAGATAATTAAAACTTTTAAACACATTTAATTAATTATTATTACACACATTTATTCAATTGATATGACACACAATTAGTTAACAAATTTCAAACTTTGAAATTATTACTCAATTTTTGAGTTTCATTTTTTATATAGTGATTTTAATGTATATTGATGATTTAATATACGAGTATATGACCTTTTATATACAAGTGATGTTTGTTAGTATATTAAAAATAAACTAAAAATGTCTCTGTTAGAAGTAGTTTTTCAAAATCGATGACCGTTGCTATATCATTGTTTATAGTTTTAATTAACAAAATATTACATAAAAGCAACACAAAATATGATTACAGTACACAACACATAATTCATATGCATAATACTTTAACTCAAATATTCTTTAAATATATGTTTACGGTCGCCAACAATTTATGCCGTTGATACTTACAGCAATTATTATTTTATTGTTATTATTATTATATATATTATCTATATATAAATTTATTTCTCATATATTTATCGACCCGTGTTTCCAAATTGGGGAAATATTTGATTCAAAATATTTATCACTGTTTCGACAAAAAATGTCACAGTTAGAAGTATTTTTTCAAAAACGGTGGCGTTGCTATATCACTTTTTATGGTTTTAATGAACAAAATAGTATATAAAAACAACACAAAATATGATTACAGTAGTTCTTTAATTATACGTTTCCGGTCGGCAACTATTTTTGCCGTTGAAACTTACAGCAATTATTATCTATTATTATTATTATTATGTCTATTATTATCGATATATGAATTTATTTCTGATGTTTTTATCTACCATTGTTTCCAGATTGAGGAAATATTTTATTCAAAATGTTTAACACTTTTTAGACTAGCAATGTTTGCTTTATTTAACCATAGAATGTCTGTCTGTATGTAATGCGAAAACTCTTGCCAGAAAAAGTTGTGGATATTTTGAATCAAAAGGTTTCTCCATCTGTTAACACTGATGGTCCACTTCGATTTACTATCGAGTAATTCTAATAAAAAAATTTAAAGGATGTTTATGCAATTTCAAGAATGTTTAATTTTTTTATATAACATATGCTTAATATATTTAAACGTAATCATGTTTATCGTAATGATACTTTTAATAAGTTTCGAAAAGTGATTGGCATTTTTAATTGTAGTACGTGACTATAAAAAGGAATGTTAACTTCAAAATTCGCGCATTTCAACCTTAAAACCCTAATAAATTATATAAAAGGTGTTTTTGAATTGATGGTCACACTTGTGCGGGATTGTAATACATATCAAGACAAGCAAATTTTGCATAGAAAACCAATGTCGCAATCTACTAAAAAATGTAGGGTGTCTCACAACAAGCCAAATCCACATTTTCGTTTATAATTGTAATAATAATTATGTAAGCGAAATCTTCAGCACAATAACTCAAGGGGAAATTAATCAAGGGAATTGTTGGAATTTCACTGAAATTTGATCAGTGACATCGTATGCATTTTCAGCTACCTCCGAGTTTTGAAGCGTCTGGTTAAGTGTTCCTTGGAGATGGACGATTACAGTTTCTAGCACTTTTTGTATTTTTATCACGTTTCAAAGAAATCACTATGTTGAAAATATCGCTAAAGTATTTTAACCCCTTCAGGGGCAAAGTACTCTTGTAGCTAAAATATTGAAATAATTGATTGACACCAGGATTCACGAACGGATTTATTTTAAAATAAGTAAAAGCTTTTCCTCATGTACCTTATAAATTCAAAATTTGATTATAAAATTCTAGTGTCATTGTGACATTTTGGGATAAAAATTAAGTGGTATGTATAATATACCGGTGCCCTTCAAGGAGTTAACTATTGTTAGAGTCATGAACAAAATGTGATTTAGCTTGGTGTGAGACATCCTGAATTTTTGATTTAATAAGTGGATTGCGACCCTTGTTTTCATTCATTTATCTTGACATATATTATCACCTCTTAGAGTTCTTCCAATCGATACAGATACATCCCTACAGATACCCTGTACACATCCGTTACTTTGTTATTGTGTTAGGATGGATTTAACATGGTAGAAAAAATATTTACCATATGTAAATCTTGGAAACGCCCCTTTAAATAGTGTCGGTATTTTCTAAGAATATTTTTTTGTGCAAAAGTAACTTAAAGCGGCATTTAATCGCTTGAAGGGCGGTGGGATATAATATATCCCACTTAATTGTAATTCCCAAATGCCACAATAACACCGGAATTTTAGAATCAAATTTTACTTTTATAATATACGTGAAGTAAATCTTTTACTTATTTCGAAATAAATTTGTTGTTAAATGCCGGTGTGACTCAGTGATTTCAACATTTTAGAAACATAAGTACTTTGCCCCTGAAAGGGTTAAAAAAATCTTACCTTCAAGGTCAACAGATGAGCAAGTTCATGCTGTAGAATAAATTATATATTTTCAAATTCTACGTAAAATGGTTTAATCTAATCTGGGATTCGTATGCTCTTTAAATCTCCAAAGCTGAACTTAAAATCATTGCTCAACTATTGGAAATACTTTGTAAATATGTTTGAGTCTTCATCCTTTATTTCTTGCGGTTATATATTTAAAATGTCCTTAAAATTACTAGCTTGATAATGACAATTTTAGCAAGTGCAGTTTAAATTAGAAGCGTGAAAGATTTGACTGAACCAGATTATTCCCGACAATTTTACATTCTTACTTATCTGCTTTTAATTATACTTTACAAACAAGTCCTCCATGTAAAAATATAACTCTCTGCTCTTCAATGCATCACACCAAAATGAATAATTAGAGTAACCTGTCACTTATACGCAATGTTCAGTAATTACTTTTTCATACCACTATTTTAAAATAGTAAAATTCGATTCATAAATTCTGCGATTTAATAGGGCGAAAATTACCTTTATATAAAACTGGTGCAGAACAAGCGAATAAAGTTTAAAAAATCATAAAACCCGACTGCGTAAAAAAGCGAACTAAAAAGTCTTCAATTAAAATCGTCTTCATTTTGAAAGACCTATCCATTGATATGCCACTGAATATGGTGCGCAAATTTTTTTCGTCTCTACCGCAATTTTGTATTTTACGGCACCATTTTGAATTTATGAAAGCAAAACCTAGCCTATAACCATCGGACGGTTAAGATAAATAGATAGAGACCTCATTCATTAAAATCCATCCAGCCGTTGGGATGTTTCGAGGGTATAAAGAAATCCACACACATACATACCCAGATACGCGTAAAACACATAACCCTTGTAGGCAGACGGGTAGATATAATTTTCGTGTATCGCGTATAAGTAAGAGGTCACTGTATTTACCACGTTACGTCAGAATGAAAGTGCACACTTTCAATTCTTAATCTTTTATCATGATACATGATTCATAAGAAGCTTTTTTTCCATCGACCTCCAATCGGACGACGAGGCCAAATCGACCCCTTTCAAAAAATCATTGACCTCTGAGAGTTGATATCAAGCATTTTGTTAATATTCTTGTTTTATTGATTTAAGTTTAAAATAACATAAGTATTTTTTAACCTGCATGTAAAAATGCTCGAGTATTGAATTTAAAATTTTGGAAGCCGTTATTGAATCACGCTGTGCCCTAGTCAGATATTATTGATTAATAATAAAATACATACTGTAATTAAAATATAAATATATATATATTTAAAAATTATACTGCATTATAAAAATATAGTTCCTGTAAATGTGATTTTCTACATTTAAATATGTATATCTAAACGTGTATATCTGCATTTAAATATTGTATATCTAAGTAATGAAATATGTGACAAAATAAAGATACATTATTGATATAGTATGCATCAATGGGAAAAGTCTTCAGAAGTGTATTTAATGCATAAAATGTGAATTTATGTTTAAAATATATTTATGTACACATTCAAAGTCCTATGTTTGTCGCAAATTGGATAAAATCCAAATATCAAATGTTGTTTACTTATGTACTTGAGTAGTTATCTGATTTGATAACAATTCAAAATTGATTATGTCAACTTTCTGCCGCATTCGATGGCATGAAGTTGAATATATCATTTTATCAATGTGTGTTGAGGCATTTCTGAACGCATTTAATAGTTTCATGAATAGATGTTAAATAGAATAAAACAGTATGTAAATTCAGATTCATTCGTGTAAAGACGCTTACAGACAAATTGATAGTCTAATATTTCCAGACTTTCAGCTTTGAATAAATATATTTTTTTAAATATAGCTTTTTCTCATAACAGCGGATATATATATTGTGTAAACAAAAAAATGACGTTATAAATATTTACATTAGAGCACGAATATAAAGAATGTGATTATGACAGCGTAGTTGCCAACCTCCCGATTTTTTTCATACCAGTATTTTTATGTAAAAATATTTGTATTATTTAATCATACAATTTCTGAAATTTATTAAAGCGAAAATTTTTGTAAGATTTTATTGGTATTCAAAAAATTTGGAGGTTGGCAAGTATGTCACAGTGATTTTTTTTTTTTTTTTTTTTTTTTTTTGGTAACCAGAAAAAAATGGCGTTAGATTTATGATTAAAACACATCGATCGTGGAAGAGACACTTTTAATTTTTTTATTGCAATTGAGTATCTGTTATTTTTATTTGAGGAAAAATATTGTTATCTAATCAATATAGCACATTGCAATTATGACGTAATTCTGAATTTAAATATATATTTGTTAAATTTAATTTGATTTGGGATTTTTACGAATACAACGTAATTCTCGAGTAATTGATTAAAACTGAGAACAAAAATTCATTTATTTCACTTGACACATTAAATATTAGAATATTTAAAATTGTTTACATTAAAAAAATTACAAAAAAAAAAAAAAAAAAAAAAAAAATCTGAAACATTTACCTCTTTTACCTCTTAATATTATTAGTTTCTGAAAATGTGAACTATCATCAATTGGAAGTAGAAAGTAGTAAAAAAACAGTAGATTGCTGAGAAACAGTAAATTGCTGCAGTAATACACATACAATCAACGAAACTCATTTAATATTTCTTGGCAAGGGATAAATAACATTGGTGAGATTCTGCGTCAAACAACAAATGAAATATTTTTCTCCAATTATACATCCCCAAACAATGCATCGAATATATGTAAAAAGCATTCTCTATCATTATTATTTTTTTTTCAAATTTATTTGTTCAATATATTTTGCATTTTAGCACACACCTGTAACTGCTTATGCATACGCCTATTATTACTGCTTTATATGGTAACTGCTAAACGGTAACAGATAAATGAATTATCGAAAAATATAGAATAATAATGTATTATATTATTAGTTCATGTATTATCATGTATAGAATAATATATGAACTTCTAATAATATTTAAATAATACATGATGGACAAACATGTCCTATTTGTACAGTAAAAGTATTAGTCAGCAAACCTGGTTCTTTTCTTGACATATGAATTGGAAAAATTGCAAATTTACTAAATAAAGACATTATGCTTTTCAGCGTTTACTAAGTGAACATACTGTACCAGATATTCATACGTATACAGTGAAACCTCGTTAGTTCGTCACTCTTGTGTCCACTTAAAAATGTAAAATGAAATTCCAAGTGTTTATATAATAATTACACCTATCGCTACATTATAGTATAAATCAAATTAATTAGTAGAATAAGAATTAGAATTCAAGAAAAGCATAGTAAGTAAGTATGTTGCGTAGTATTTAATTATACAATACGGATCTATTTCTTATTGGCTTACAAAATAAAACATTTATTTTTGTTTCATGGCAGTTTTCTGATATATTTTTTTCTGTAAGGAATATAGAACATTATATTCGCCATTTGTAGCGTCATTCAAAGACTAAATATAGCTCTTTAGTTTACCAATGTATTCTAAGGCTTTTTTGCTTTGTAACAATCAATTTGAGAGGTTCCCTTTCTTCAGGATCGCTGTCGGATTCTACCGCTGGCCTGTTCTTTGCTTCCAAAACATCACTACAATTTAAGTTATTGTTGTGTTCAGAGAATTTGTTGATATGACAGGCAATCTTTGTAAAGAAAGATGCTATCACCTGAAATACTGTTAAATCTAAACTTACAGTCATGCAAGACAGAAACTAAGTGTTTTTGGAGATAACCTTGAGAAAGAAATGGAACAGAGTTTGCTTATAGCACTCTTGGAACCGGACAAATTTAAAAGAAAAAATGAACAATTTAAACATCTTGATATGCGAGAAGGGTTGGGCTAGGGGCTCGGAAACTATCGACTAACCCCTGCGGCTTCGAGCTCTATGTTCGTCTCGGGCGGCGGTTGGGGTGGATGGGCTGTGAGACCGCCGCGTATTTCGCGGAGCGATGCGTTTCGCGTGATGGTCCTTGCTGCGTCCCTTTTATACCGAGACACTTGCGCAAGCCAGGTAGAAAGGGAAAAAAATTCTGAAAATTGAACAATTTCAATACCTCTAAACCTTTATAGACTAAATACAGCTCCTTAGTTTATCAATGTCATGTAAGGCTTTTTTGCTTTGTAACAATCGATTTGGGAGGTTCCACTTCTTCAGGATCGCTGTCGGATTCTTCCGACGGGCCGTGCTATCATCTGGAATGATGTTAAACTTAAAGTTACAGTCATGCACGACAAAAGTGTTTTTGGAGATAACCTTGTAAAAGAAATAGAAAAGAGTTTGTATATAGTATTCTTAAAAGTGACGTCTTAAGCGGAGTGGTGGAAAAAATAGCGATGCAATAAGCGGAGTAAAATATGTGAAAAAACGTATGAGAATGGACGGGACATCTGAAACATGACGTAATATGCGGAGTGACGTTTTATCCATGTGACTTACTTGACTGTATATATATTGTACGATGGATCCATAATTTCAAACATTTGTCTTCTATCGTCAAATTTAGAAATCAAAGTTCAATTTTATATTTTCATACATTACATAAAGTTAATTAAAAAGTTATTTAGAGATTTTATGAAATATATAAAGTTAAATTGTGTAAAACATGCTTCAGGACTTCAGATATTTTGAAAATATTCTGAATACCATTCCTCTTTTCTATATTCATTTATTGCCGTAAAAAATAGTTATAGTAAAATTTTTATTTATAATCAACTCATAAAATCTAGAATCTGTATTAATAAAACAAAGATTTATTTTGTGGGTGTGTGCAACTGAAATACATAGCACGTAGATGTCTTGAAATTACGTTCTGGATAGAAGCAGACAGGTCTGCACATGAGCCTCTGATTTCGATTTTTTTATATTGCTTTTTGTTATTTTCTATTTAACGGAAAAATTCGCGTATTTCCCCGATTTTCGACAGTCACCGGCAATTTTGAGCCGTTCATAAGATCAATCCAAGTTCAATCTTTTGGCCTAATATATTAAAATGTGTCATTTTTCAATAAAGCTTATTCGGAATTCGCAAACAGTTTTTTTTTTTTTTTTTTTTTTTTTTATTTTAATCTGAAAATTCGGACTTTAATGAGGATAAAAATTTTGTCTTCGAAAATGAGATCTTTGCTTTTTCATCTTCTGATTTCTGTCTGAAACCCTTCAATGTTATATATGATACCTGCATATGGAAGAAAAACCATGGGAACCGTTTTAAATTAACATCTTATTTTTTTACAATTTTTTTAAGAAATTAATAAAATATGAAAATGATTACTATTTGAACAACTTCGAAAAAGATATTCCTCAGTATTGGTTTTACTACAGTAATGTTTTATAGCTAAATCCTGTTGCAATGACGACGAGGTTAGCTGAGAAGTGAGAACGCAAAAGGAAAATCAAATTTCGTCTATCTCTTTCAGTTCGGCATTTACTTTCAAAATATTTCTTTTTATTTCATGTTTTTAACGATTGCGCGTTTAATAAAAAATACTCCTTATAATGAAGTAATGCATTTTTACGGTTCTTTGTTTAACGATTACTGAGGCACAATTTAACTTTTTAAATTAGTATTTTCTTTCTTTTCGTGTTTTTTATTTTATTTTGTTGCTGTTGTTTTTTTGTTTGTTAAGTAAATTGTATGCACATGCGCAGAGTAGCCTGAAATTTAAATCCGGAGTTGCCCTCAGGCCATTTTCGGGTTAATTTTTTCTCATTAAACTGTGCCCGGGACGTGCACAGGCAACGGGTTTGCTAGTATAAAATAGAATAAAAGGCAAAATTTCGGATTTATTAAACGACACGTCTAAATAAAAATCAGATGACGAATGTTTCAGTACTAAAAATGACAATTTATTACAAGACAAATATTTGTTTCAGATCTTATGTTTTAGAAATTGAAGGTTTTTTTCATAAATAAAATCATAACATGAAAATGAATTTATCAATATTTTATGAAGTAAGTAAATTAACACTAAAACTACCTGAAATTTTACTCAAGTTTTTATGACTATTTCACACCAGAAATGTTATTTAAAACGACTTAACTTGTTTAATTAACGTATTTCTGTGAGTTTATATTTAATTTATATTAAAAAGAAATTTCTGGTTCGAATCGGAATATATTCATTTGGTAACACCGTCAAAATGACGGCTCATGGTAGTTCTAATGTTAAGATAAAATTTTCAATTTATTAAAATTATCATTAAAAACAATATTTATTTTCCGATTTATAAACTATTGACTATAACCGATTATCCGATTTATAAACTATTAAACTATAAAATAGAATAAAAGGTAAAATTTCGGATTTATTAAACGACACGTCTAAATAAAAATCAGATGACGAATGTTTCAGTAGTAAAAATGACAATTTATTACAAGACAAATATTTGTTTCAGACCTTATGTTTTAGAAATTGAAGGTGTTTTTCATAAATAAAATCATAACCTGAAAATGAATTTATCAATATTTTATGAAGCAAGTAAATTAACACTAAAACTACCGGAAATTTTGCTCAAGTTTTTAAGACTACTTCACACCAGAAATTTTATTAAGAACGACTTAACTTGTTCATTTAACGTATTTCTGTGAGTTTTATATTTAACTAGCTAACCCGTCCGGCGTTGCACGGGCCAAAAATATTAATAATCTGTTCTATACGAAACTTAAACCAAACCCCGTCGTAATCGGGTCCATAGTTCCACCTTCCACCGCCAGGGGGCGCAGTCTGTTCTGGAAGAGGCCATTTCAGAACACTCGGCCCAACCAAATTTCCTAGTAGAATTGAAATTTAACCACGGGTAAACATTGCCAAAATAGCGAAAATCGCGAAAGTTGGTTACGTAATCGATCGGTTTCTAAAGGGTTAATGTAGATATTTTTTAAAACCCAATCATGCGTTTTAAAGAAAATGGACGCGTCTATGATTTGGAGTCTACTGTTTGTCCGTACTCACATTTCCTGAGTCGATGCTGATTTTTAAACCTGGACCGAAAAACGAAAATCGCGTGAGTGAGTTTTGGAAAGGATTTTTTTTTTGGAGGGTTAAAATTAAAAATTTTCAAAACGGATACCAGATTTTAAAAAACAAAGGGATGTAGATTATTTGAGGTATTTTTAGTTTTTCGTATCTTGTTTATAAACGCCAATTCGGATTTTTAAAGATAGGGGAAATAGTTAAAAAAGCGAAATTGACTTACAGGTAAAAAACATTTTCGAAATGGTTAAAGTGATTTTATTTTTAAACTTAAGGGTTCTGCCTAAATCTGACAGAACGTAGATGTCTTTAGGTGTGTTTGATTTTTGTTTGGTTTTTTTAGAAAGCCGATGCCAGATTTTATATATCATAGAAAATCGGAATTCGCAAAAGAGAGTCCTACGCACGAATTTTTTTTGAAGGGTTAATATCTGTATTTTTCAAAAACAAATACAGATGTCGAAAAAAGAATAAATGTAGATATTGTCTGGTATTTTTAGTTTTTCGTACCTTTCTCTGAATCGCCGATGCGAATTTTTAAAAATTGCCAAAATCGCAAAAATCACAAAACGGCATACAGAAAATATACTTTTTAGAAGAGTTAATTTTTGTATTTTTTAAAACCAAAGGGGGCTTTGGAAAGGGCAAAGTCAGTTCTTTAATTTGGTGATCTTCGTTTTTCCGTGTTTTTTGTATTTCGGTGGATGCAAGGCTCGGAAAACGGGAGAAAATAAAAAACATGAATTCGATGCTTTTTGATCATTTTTTTTGAAAGGGTTAAATGTAATTTTTTTTCAAACCAACCAGATCGTTTGAGACGTAAAAGTATTTTGTTTCAGAATATGTAGACGGTTTTTCCGTATTTCTAACCGTTTGCCCATGGCGAATTTAGAAAAACTTAAAACAAAAACGGGATGTGTTGTGCTTTCTTTCTTCTATTCCGGAAGATACGGATATTGGTTTCTGCACATGCGCCAGCTAGCTTTTGAATAATGATGTTTTTATTTGTGATCTTTTATCAGTTTTTAATTCATAACTACTTTAATTTTCAAAATATTAAAATTCTGACGTAATGGTGCTCCAGGAGAGGGTTTGGACTACCTATATCTAAATTTGCAGCCTTTTAGGTGGGCTGGATTTTCCTAACCATCGCCAACAGACGAAGAGCGAAACTTTCTTTTATTAGTATAGATTTATATTAAAAAGAAATTTCTGGTTCGAATCGGAATATATTCATTTGGTAACACCGTCAAAATGACGGCTCATGGTAGTTCTAATGTTAAGATAAAATTTTCAATTTATTAAAATTATCATTAAAAACAATATTTATTTTCCGATTGTCTAATTCTTTTTCAAAAACCTAATATTATTTTAGAATTTTTCTTTATTAATTTATTGCTTTAAATATTTTCTGATTACTTTTTAAAAATTTATAAACGAGAATTATTTTAATAAAATAGAAGTATTTTATTCCTATTGAAACAATAAAAACGTCATCAAAAATAATTTCGTAATAACGTTTAATGAAGTATAACGAATAATTTTGTATTGATCTAGAAGTCAGTTACAAGAGGTAAGATTTCAATTTGTAAAAAGTATGTTGACCTATTGCATACAGTAACTACACTTGAATGCATCGGACATTTATTCATTTAAAAAATGTAACAAATGATTTATTATTTTATAACCAATAACTGAGAGGCGCTCTTCAATAACAAGACAAGTGAAAAGTGGAGTTTTCAGCTACAAGGCTGTTCAATTAATTTGAACATTTTATTTCTGAATATAACTTATTTGCGTATATTTGTATTAAGAAGAGTTTTCTAGCATCTTTTCTTTGCTTATGATCATAAAATTTATATTTCCTTATATGCTTAATAATACATTATATAAATCTGAAAATTTAACACTTACCTTATTATTACATATCCCATGATTTTGGGTGAAACAAAAAGTACATTTGGAACACAAAAGGACTTTTTTTTTTTACTTTTATGCAGTGAACACAAGTGTTTACAAAGTATGAAATGATCTCAGCGTTTTTGGTTTTTAAAAAGTCCTAATACTGCCTTGAGCTTGTTATCAGAATTGGGAAACTGAGACATGCAAGAGTTGAAAAGTTTTTACAAGCCATGACAGACGGTTCAAATACGAAATAAAGCCTAAGGAATTGCACGGTAGACCAACAAGCCTTTTTACATGATTTTTCAGGAATCTATGTAACTCTACTTGCCTTGTTATTGTAGTGGTTCTCTTTAATTTTTTGAATTTTTTTTTTAAAAGTAGTATACCCAAATTTTTTTTCTACTACTAGTTTAGGAATTTTCATTCCAAATTAATATTTTAAAATTGCTATACTCACGGGATGTGTAGCAGTTAGACACACTCGGCTCAGCAAAATGTTTTTGAAGAAGAATACATTTTGAAAAAGAGTTAAATTATCCTGTTTGTTTAAACGATTATCCAATTATTACAGTTAAAAATGTCATCTGTAAATCAAAATAAACTTAAATAAAATCAACTTTTGTTAAAATTTCATAGCTATTAAAAACTATTTTTTTATAATAAAAAACGGGAATAATTGATTTATTAATTTTCGAAAACTTTCTCGGTAAAAGTCATCGCTATATTTTAAATTCACGTCTCGTTTTGTATGTTAAATTTGTGAATTTGTTTTCGAATCATTCAATTTTATAGGAGATGTAAAAGTTATGAATACAATAAAAACATAGATATTCATAAATAAAATAGTTTTTCAGATTTCAAAGTAATAAAAATACAAAAGAAAGTTTTTAAATATCTTGAAGGTAATACTTTTAATACACAGTACAGTTGCATAGATTGCCTCAAGTAATCACCGAGTTGTACTAACTTGTTTCCTTCAGCATCAGCATAATATGTGTTTGTAATTTAAAAAAAAATCAGTAACTGTTGCTGTTAAGAATAAAACTAGTATTATTCAGCTTGATAAAAATACTTTGCATAAATAAAAAATTTGCTTTAATAATAAATCAAGTTAAAAATAACATTTGTTTGCAATGAGAAATTTAAAAATCAACTTGTTTCTTATATAGACCAAAAACTTATTAGTTTAAGAAGGAGTTTTCGTATTGCTGGAACACAAATTTGCTTTACAATTGAGACAGGACACATATTTTAAAAATAGAAGCACAATACTACATAAATTTTGTATTGAATCTTGTATCTGAAGCTATTTAATTTACGATCTTCTAAAATTCATAAATACACATATTATATATCTACATTAGACAAAGAAGAACAAATATTCGGTAAATTTCTTCTTAATCTCATTTTAAGAATGATTTTTAAAGAATTAACTATTTGTTAATTTAAAATTCAATAAATAAATTCATCGTAAAATACCATTACAATGTATTATGAATGAATATTCATTGAATACATATAATGACTTTCAAAACACTATATTTCTATATTTAAAATAACTTGTAAACAATACCATTGAAAATGAAATTCTGTTTTTTTTAATACGTTTATCTATCTAACATTTTCTTATAAAAATTTGTATTTTGTTTTTAAATTTATCTTTAAACTTCGAATACAAGCTCTGAAATTAGTTTTCAAAAGTTTTGAAGCCCTAGGAATAAAAACTATTTCGAAGAAAAGTCTGTCGTGTCACAAAGAAAAATTATCTTCCTGCTTATTTCACCATGAAATTTTTATAAGGCTATCAATTTGAGCTTGAAGAACAAAGATTTTTTCTTCCACTTCAGTAGCTTTGCATTTCTTCCAAGTTCTTAGATAGACACTACTGCTAGTGGGGGTTTGCCTAATAAATTTTAAATTTAGATTTGATAAAGTTTCTGTGTTGCTGTATTACGTATAATAAATTTTATTTAATTAATATATTTTAACAATTTCAGCTATAACATATATTAAGGCGACAATAGACATTCAAAATCACAAAAATCGTTTTTTTTTTAAATTTTTTTTTATTTGGTGGATTCTGAAACTAAATGCTTAAATTTATCTGATGCAAAAAGTTTTTTCTAATTTTGGTACTTCTTTACAGAGATATAAGCTTTTATATTTGTAAACAAACTATATATTTTAACAGTTGCAGAATATTTAAATTGCTGTTTTCTCAAAAGTAAAAATTTCACACATTTCTAAATTTTGAAACATTCTATGCATATTCCTAATCAACTGATTCTGTTAAAATTTATACTGTATATTTTGTATACAATAAAAAATAAATATTAGCATAAAAAGTTGTGTTGAAGCGTACTTTAGTGTTGAAATGTATGCGGATAAGAAAATATATAGCTACTTTTTTAGAAAAATAATGAATAATTATAAAAATATTTTTCTTCTTTTTATACATTCAATGAACTTTAACAAATTATGCCAACTTTTATTGTAATATATAAAAAGTATCTGATAAACAAATATTGCCATATTTTATGCTACAGAAATGTGCATGGAACATTTTGAAATATGCAAAAATTTGTCGTATTAAAATATTTAAAATGCAATGACTGAAAATATATATTTATATTTTAATTTCAAATTCTTAACATTTCTGCCAAATTTCAAGTGAATCTATTAAAAATTATAAAAATTTAGTTTAAAATGTCCACTGTTGCCTTAAGAGTCACTTTTTAGTTTTAATTGCACGCAAACAAAGGTAAAAATCCACATTAAGTAAAAAGTAAGATATAAAGTTTAGAACTTTTTAATTAAATTCTGTTAATTATAATTTAAAATTAATTTTTTAACAATAGTATAACAATTAAATATGTAATTAATTCAGTTCCAAAAATAGAAAAGTAGAAAAAGATTGTCAAATATATATTAAAATTTAAATGCAATCTAAAGTCTTAATTGTATGAAGTATTATATAAATAAGAATACTACATATCCCAAATGACTCTCTGAATTTAAAATATATCTGAAATTTATATATATATATATATATATATATATATATATATATATATACAGCAAACAGATCACAGCACTAATTTGTAATTTTAGAAATTCACATAGATTACACTTGAAGTGAATCTGCAAAAGATTAAAATTATGTGAAATTTTGGCAGTCAGTATGACGTATTTATGAATATATATACATTATCTATTGAGCACACATTCGCAGCTTTTATAATAAGCGTGAACAATATTCATTCCATTCCATCATATTATTGAAAAATACTTCTTTAAAATTTTTCAAATGAATTTGCATGTAAAATTTTATTCTGTATCTGTTGATGGTAGTATAAATTTTAGAATTTTCTTACTCTATAATTAAGGAGGGTACCTGATGTACGGATGTTTTACCAGATCCATTTACTACTATTTTGAGAATAAGACAATTTCGAATATCCTAATTCTTTGAAATTGTTTTCTCTTTATAAATTTAACAATATAAACAAAACTACCAACTGCCATAATCATTTCCTGGAGGAAAATACATTGTAATCTGTGCAGTGGTGTAACCACTGATGTGATTAAAACCTTCCGGGTACATACTTAATGGTTTTATCGGTATCTATAGTTTTAAAAAAAGACATATTTACTAATTCAAAAGAAATACCTTAATAATTTTCTGTCGTCTATCGCAATTGCCACGGACTTTTTTCTCTAAACTCCTTCGAAGATATCATTTCGCGTTTTAAGATAATTGTGCCACTGTTTTTCGTTCTTTTTCACGTTTGCATTTTCAAAACTTGTTGATATAATTTCATATTCTAAAATATTGTAAAAGATTGGGCGGTGGGGATTTATTTTTCTACTGTGTTAAATAATATCAAATCATGCAAACCTGATATTAGTTTGCAAAACAAGTCGGAGCGCGCGTAACACGCTTTCGTTTACACTGCAGAAGGCAGTGGCGTCTCAAATTCTGTGTTCGTTTGGTTAAATTTTGGTTTAAAAATGTAAAATTATCATACAAACTCGAAGAGGGTCTTTAAAAATAGATTGAGGTGGGTATGCTACGCATGACCGGGGGTACGCTTCCGAAGGCAGTGGGTCTCCCACCTCTAGGTTCGGTTGGATTGATTTTCCTTTAACAATATTATTTCATACAAATTTGAGGGTTTGCGCTGCCGAAGGTTATGGAGTCCTCAACAGTAAATCGCTCCCGTATAAAAATGTATATTTTGAGCACTGTTTTTAAATATATTTAAGGTTATTAAACCCGGGCCCGGACAACGCTGGGTGCGTCAGCTAATAATTTCTAAAAAATATTTATGAGGCTGTTTATTTATTTTGTAAAAAAATAAAGTTAAATAAAATAAAATATACTTTACTCTTGCAAATATTCCGAAAAGATAAAGTAGGATTTTATCTCAACAATATAATGATCTGTATGCATATTTTATGAAATTTTATAAAAATGCTATAAAAGGTGCTTGTAAAAAGACGAGATTTTATGGCTGATGGTATAAACTGAAGTAACAAGTGAGTTAAAATTTTTTCAAGATTTATGATTGAAACTGCATGGTATCTATAATTCATAAAAACTTTCATTAATATTTGAAAATGTACATTGTTCGCTTTCTTTTAAGATACATTTCTATAGATTTTTTTTCGTAAGAGACAGAGTATGATAGTAATAACTATAATCCAAAAACTTCATAAAATCTCCGGTATATAATAGTAGAAAATGCTAAATATACGAGATCTTTATTGATCAGGCTAAAAGTGAAGGTGGAGCAACTGTTACACTAAAAATGTGTGTTTATTATGATAAGTTATATTTTTTATTAAAGGTACGCGCTTATGAAACATTTTAAAATGTTGTTCGTGTATGTATTTTTATAAACATGATTTATTTTCCTTAAACTTACCATGAATTATTTTTTAGTATAGAAAAAGAAAACGGTAATTTTGTTTTCGAAATATTTCATAAAATCTCGAACTTAAACACTTAAATAGAAAACATAAAACATAAAAGAGAACAACATAAAATAGAAAATATATGATTTCTTTATTTGAAATACTAAAAATAAAAATATTGCCTGGAAATATCATGAGTTTATTATTTTGAGTGTTTTAATTTGCATCTTTGAAAACGTTTCTTCCATATGAGTAGATGTTCTTATATATGTTACTTAATGGAACCCGTCAAAATTTGACTGCAAACAACTTGATAGTACCATAAAAATAAAATTCATAGCTGCTTTAAAATGTTTGAAACTTTTGCAGAATAATTCAAATAAATAAAAAAAACACCTTAAATTAAAGCTAGGTTGGAGAACAGCAATTGGCTAAGTTTCACTGGCACGTGCACTCACAGAATTTCTTTCATCTGACACATTTAGCGCTGTTGTGCCAGTAAATGGAAAACCATGGCACAACAGTGCCATTATACGATGCCATTATACGATGTCAGTTAATGCAAAATGCATTTATATACACTACACACTTTTCCATCTACTGATCCAATAACTATTTTGTCATTATTGTGCATCTAAATACAATTTTTGATATAGTAAAAAATTAGCATTCGACACTCAGCGAGTAATACTGAAAATTTCGCGATTGACTTTATTGCCAAACTTAATAGTCACACTTACCAATTGCAACGACTGAATGGAAAATGAGATTTTTTTCTGCTGTCACTTGACAAATTTTATAGTGGGGAGCATAATATGATTAAGCGGTCACAGACCTTTCCATCGATATATCACAAGAGGGGCTTGCGCAAAATTTAGAAAAGATTCCCCATGGGGGGAAAAGTGGCGGGATGGACCCCGGAGATGCATTACATGAATAAGCGGTCAAAGACCTTTCAAACGATATGTAACATGAGGGGTGTGTGCAAAATTTAGAAAAGTACCCCCTTCGAAGAAACAACTGTTCCATAAAAAATACGTTAATTATATGGTAGCGCTTAATGGGTTATTAGTCAATGTGTTACATAAATTTTTCCACTGTTTAAAAATAGTAAATTATAAAATGGATGTTTAAATGCTAAATGTAAAAGTGTTATTTCTGAAGATATATGAATGTCTTTATAATGTATAATAATAATAATAATACAGAAATATAAATTCCAATAAAATTGTAATGATATTGCAATTCGTCATTTCTATAGCACCAAAAAAAGCAGAGACTTCCGAAATTTCTCATTGTGATCTTGTTATTAACCGCATGCAAATAATCCAAAATAAAAAGATACACTTTTTTTAAAGACTATTAAAATAACAGCTGCCAAGTATCAACTAGTCCTATGTGTCAATTTCAAAACTTTCCTCTTTCTCGCACAGTTTAATACTTCAAAATTCGTTTTCAAAGTGCCAAAATTAAATGACAATCCATGCCAATCATGAGGATTCTGAAGGTGTATGTTCGTAGAATTGTGTGCAATAAAAACAAGTAATATATATATAAAAAATTTAAGAAACTTCCTACTTAGATCAAAAAGATTTTTTTTTTCAACGATCTACACTCTTCGCCACTGACGGTATTTATTCCTAAATTTATATCCTGTTAAATATCTTATACGAGTGAAATTTTTTAAATGTATTACAAATTAAGTAAAAAATAAATAGCTAAAATACCAAAATTTAATAGCTCGAAAAGTATTTCTCACAAAATTTTTAGACAAACTGCGTTAGAAAGGTAAAAAATTGTATTTTTCTTGATATAAATTTCAAATTTAATGATTATGCCATTTTTCAAATATTGAATTTCAAAAATTACCAAACTTCACAATGAATTACCATAGCGAAACCTTCACGCGTAAAAACATAATGGGGCGGTTCACGGACGAAGATCAGGCGGCGTGCGCAGGCGATGGAGACTATAAATATGGATGAGTCTATATTTTTGAACAGAAATGAAACATAAAACTAATATTAATTAATGAATTAATATTTGAAAAAATTGTTATAACATCAAGAAAAAATGTATTTGAACTTGAGTGGATGATTAAAAAGTATTTTATTAACGATTGAAAATTTGAACAAGATATATAAATATATAGAGGGTGTGAGCTAATAGTAGGAATTGAAAAAAAAGAGATATAAGCATTGCATTTTTTAAACAAATCATTGAATTTCGGCACCCACACTTGTAGATGTATGCTGCAAAAATTCTCATTCTAAAGTGCATATAACTGTCAGCTGTTGGGCAGTATACACCCAAGCCTAATAATGATCAATTTATTTGAAAGTGTGTCAGAATATAAAGTTTGATTAAATTCTGCGCATTAGTTTTTGAGATATAGCTATCTCGAGAATTATGAAAAATGCAGCATAGCAGCGCCACCTGTAATATGATTTTCACGATAACATAACCAGCACCAATTTATATCAGGGTCTAACAAAATATGAAGTTTGATGAAATTACAACCATTAGTTCTTCAGATTTGACTATCACTAAAGTCGTGTAAATGCTTTAAAATGCAGCATCGCAGCACTACCTGTTACGCGATTTACACAAAACCTTATCAGCAACAACTTATGTAAACATCTAACTGAATCTCAATTTTGAAGAAAATCCGATCTTGAGACAGAGCTATAGCAATAATCGTGAAAAACGCTGAATAGCAGCGCCATCTGTTGGACCATACACCAAAAACACCAACTTATATTAAGGTCTTACTGAATTTAAAGTTTTATTAAATTCGGTGCATTAGTTCTTGGGATAGAGCATCCGCAAATTCTTTGTCATATACATACAGACAAACAGATAGACACACAGAAGGACATTTTCTAAAACAAGTCAATTCTTGTTCAGGACCTTCTAAAACGTATAAATCCGTCGAAAAGCGAAAGTCGAAATTTTTCATGAGTACAATACTTTCTTCTTGTAAAGACAGAAGAAAATAATTATTGACAGTTTGGATAATTAAACTGATCTAAAAATTCGGCTATCAAAACATCAATAATGTCCGCTATTACTCATACCCATATGTAATCCTTTTTCCTAGTTATTGTTTATCCAAATTACTTCTTATCTTCTTATTACTTATAATTGCAATTACTTATTGTTTCTTATTTTTTATTTTTCCAAATATTTCTATTCGTTTTCTATAAGTATTTAGTGATTATTGTATAACACAACAAATACAAGGTTACTGGTAAAAAATAAATATTGTTTTATATTATCGAAAGGTTGTTTATAATATATAATGTATTATAATATATTATGTATTACTTAAAGATTTAATAAAATATAGATTTTAAAAAAACACCAGAAATTTAACGATACATATTTTTCTCTATTAAGAAAATAACTAAAACGTTTGTTTAAATTTAATTTATCATGAAATAAATGTCATTTTATTCACCTATATATATACAGGGTGATTCATAAAAGATGGGCAGAACTTTAAGGGGTTATAGTACACTTAAAGACAAATAATATTAAATAGGAGACTAAGGGTCCCAGACGTATTCCCAAGGAGATAGGGGGCATTAAAGTTTAGGGTCCGAAATTTCAAATGATTATAAAACATGGAAAAATTGGTCGATTCGTTTGCGGTTTTTGCAAAAAATTTTCTTTATGCCAGTATTTTCTTGAAATAAAATTTTAAAGTTCAATTTCAAAAAATGCCGATAGGGGGCGCTTTAGACTTTGGAGTAACAAACAACTATTTTTTAACGTTATTTTTTGTATTTCTTTAAATGATTTCGAAAGCTTAGACTTAAACTTAAATTTTGATCTAAAAATCTGAGTCCTAACGAGTAGTTAAGTAGCGTAAACTGAAATTTGAAATTTGAAACCCTTCTCCCCCCAGAACAAAAATCAGTTATTCCCGATCTTTGTGTCGTAGATTAGGCTCTAACTACTGCCGCGTTTTGCTAAAATTATTCTTTATGTCAGTATTTTCTTGAAAATAAATTTTAAAGAAAATTTTCAAAAAATTCCGATAGAGGGCGCTTTAGACTTTGGAGTAACGAACAACTATTTTATACCGTTATTTTTTGTGTCTCATTAAATGCTTTCTAAAGCTTAGACTTAAACTTAAATTTTCAGCTCAAAATCTGAATCGCTGAGCGTGGTTCAGTAGCGAGGGGAGGGGGTTCAAATTTCAACTTCTGAACATAGTTCAGTTTGCACTACTTAACCATGCCCAACGATTCTGTGCTGTGATACGAGGCAAAAATACAACTTTCGTCAAGGACTGCATAGTCGGAATTCGCTCATAAAGGCACTGGCACAGTTGGAAACGTCGCTCATGCAAACGTTAAAGCTCCATTCTTGACGCTAGTCACCGGGTGAAGAAGGAAACAGAAAGTATGCAAATGTCAAATGGGGAAGAAGAAGAACACGTATGCAAAATTTCGACACGATTCAGGCATAAAAACCACTGAACGGTGAGTCAAGTGTAAGTCGCTGTAGTAATGAATCGGAAGATGGTGCCCTTCACGAATAAGGAAAAGGCTGAGATGCATTTAATTTACGGAGCGGCAGATGGAAATGGTGCAGAGGCACAACGAATGTACGGAGAGCGATTTCCTAACAGGCGGTTGCCTAACCGCAAAACTTTCGAGCGCTTGCACAGACAGTTGTGTGAGACGGGATCATTTCTCACTTCCCGGTCGAATGCAGGTCGTGCAAAAAAGGACGAATCAGTAGTTGTTGCAGAAGCCATTCTGGATGTAGTAGCGGCGCAGCCAAGTACAAGTACACGAACAGTGGCTAGCCAGGTGGATACCTCACAGTCCACGACTTGGAGGGTACTGAAGGATGAACATTTGCTCCCGTTTCATGTGCAACGAGTCCAGAAACTGTCTCCAGGGGATTATCCAAATCGTATTGAATTCGCCCGCTTGTTTCTGCAGCAGAACGCGCTAAATCCACATTTTGGACGAACTGTGCTTTTCACCGATGAATGTACCTTCACACGTGAAGGTACATTTAACACACACAATGCACATGTATGGGCGGATGTCAATCCACATGCTACGTATCCACATGCTCATCAGAGACGCTTTTCCATCAATGTTTGGGCAGGAATCCTCGGAGACCACCTAATCGGACCGTACCTTCTTCCTGAACGCCTCAACGGTAAAACATACCTCACATTTCTGCAACATGTGCTGCCAGACCTGTTAAACGTTGTTCCTCCACGCATCCGGCGGGTCATGTGGTTCCAGCACGATGGAGCGCCAGCCCATTACGTACGAGACGTCCGCAACTATCTGGACATCACATTTCCGAACAGATGGATTGGTCGAGGTGGTCCTGTTGCTTGGCCTGCTCGCTCGCCAGATCTTTCACCCCTCGATTTCTTTTTTTGGGGACGATTGAAGGCTCTTATGTATGAGACACCCATTGAATCCCCCGAGGAACTGGTCGCCAGACTTTCCGCCGCTGTAGGGGAAGTGCTCGAAAAGCCTGATGTTTTCGCGAATGTTCGCCGTTCCATTCGTCGCCGTTGTTCTGCGTGCATAACCTCTGGTGGTCACAATTTTGAACATTTATTGTGATTACATGTTAATAAATATGCTTTGGTAACATAATCCTAATTTGTGTCTTTTTACCTCGTATCACAGCACACAATGTGTGGACATGGTAAACTGAACTGTGCTCAGGAGTAGAAATTTCAAACCCCTCTCCCCAGAAACTTAACCACGTCTAACGATTCAGATTTTGGGCTGAAAATTTAAGTCTAAGCTTTAGAAAGCATTTAATGAGACACAAAAAATAACGGTATAAAATAGTTGTTCGTTACTCCAAAGTCTAAAGCGCCCTCTATCGGAATTTTTTGAAAATTTTCTTTAAAATTTATTTTCAAGAAAATACTGACATAAAGAATAATTTTAGCAAAACGCGGCAGTAGTTAGAGCCTAATCTACGACACAAAGATCGGGAATAACTGATTTTTGTTCTGGGGGGAGAATGGTTTCAAATTTCAAATTTCAGTTTATGCTACTTAACTACTCGTTAGGACTCAGATTTTTAGATCAAAATTTAAGTTTAAGTCTAAGCTTTCGAAATCATTTAAAGAAATACAAAAAATAACGTTAAAAAGTAGTTGTTTGTTACTCCAAAGTCTAAAGCGCCCCCTATCGGCATTTTTTGAAATTGAACTTTAAAATTTTATTTCAAGAAAATACTGGCATAAAGAAATTTTTTTGCAAAAACCGCAAACGAATCGACCAATTTTTCCATGTTTTATAATCATTTGAAATTTCGGACCCTAAACTTTAATGCCCCCTATCTCCTTGGGAATACGTCTGGGACCCTTAGTCTCCTATTTAATATTATTTGTCTTTAAGTGTACTATAACCCCTTAAAGTTCTGCCCATCTTTTATGAATCACCCTGTATATATACAGGGTGTTCCGTTAAAGGGGTCCAATATTAATAGGGGTAATAGAGGAGATCACACGGAGCATAAATCAGTATATAATGCCTGGCCGGATCTCAATAATTTTCAAGTTACAGCAAATAGAATGAAAAATCGGAAATTTGTAAAAAAACCCTCATTGCTAAACTATCGATAACGCTACATAAAAACGAAGCACATATTTAGAAAGAGCAGAAAAAATCCTACGAAATGACATAAGTTGTTTTAGAATATAGAGAATTAATGGCGAGTTACAAGCTCTGAAACAGTGAAAAAATACAAAATCAAATATTTAGCAAAATAGTTAATCGTTAATTCCAAAAATGCAACTCTACCTACATCAAGGAAAATGTTATAAAATTTGGTCCATTCCGAAAGCTTTCGAAGAAGCTGACAATAAACCATATCAGTTTAATTGTATGGGAGAAATCAAGCAGTTCCCTAGTTACAACTCTGTACTGTTGCACGCTCGGAAAGAGCGAAACTCCACCCATGACGATTGTAAACACCCTGTTTTAATATCTTTCAATTATACATTTCTGATCAACCTCTATCAATACCCTTTCATTATTCAGTCTGGTCAAGTGAATGACATATTGTACAGCTCTCGCCTTGTCTTAAAGCAAACTCCGTGACTGCTGCGTTTCCTCCATGAACTTTCAGGATGATGAAGAAGAAGTACTTTTTATGCAAATTTTCTATGTGTATAGGAAGAAAAGTGTAATAAAACAGCAGTCATCAGTGGGCGTTATGTTAAAGGGAGGATGTTGTAAGTGGGATTGTAGTAAGTTGATGTATAATAATTATGCCGGAATACTCTAACGAAGAATATGCGGACATGCATCTGATGTACGGGCAAGCTCATGGAAATGCATGTCTAGCACAGCGCATGTACCGTGAGCAATTTCCAAGGAGACGTTGCCCAAGTTCGAAACTCTTCATAAAAATCGATAGACGATTACGGGAGACTGGATCGTTTAATACAGCAAGCATTGATGCAGGGAAAACTTCGACATGTACGAACACCTGCAATGGAAGAAGATGTACTGAATATTTTTAAAGATAACCCCTCCACGAGTACACGAGCTGCTGCGTCTGAAGTCGGTGTTTCTCACCAAAGTGTGTGGCGTGTTCTGCGTGCAGAAAACATGCACCCCTTTCATGTGCAGCGGGTACAACTGTTATCAGTAACAGATTGTGCTCAGCGGACAGAATTCGTACGCTGGTTGCTTAATGTAACAGAAAATAATCCACAATTTCTGGAAAATATTTTATTTACTGATGAAGCAACATTTACGAGAGAGGGCGTGGTAAACACGCACAATATGCACACATGGTCATATACAAATCCGCACACTGTTTTCCCGTCGAACGCACAACAAAAGTTCAGTGTGAACATATGGGCAGGTGTCCTCGGCGATTATCTCATAGGACCATATTTACTCCCAGATGTACTCAATGGCAGTACGTACTTGGTTTTCTTACGGGATATCTTACCGCAGTTACTGCAAAATGTGCCAGCAACATTGCGCCACAATATGTGGTTTATGCACGATGGCGCACCGGCACATTTTTTCATAGGTGTTCGCAATCACCTCAATTCAACATATCCTGGGAAATGGATTGGACGCAGTGGACCTGTTGCTTGGCCTGCACGCTCTCCAGACCTCAATCCGTTACACTTTTTTGTTTGGGGACACCTTAAATCGCTGGTGTATGAAACGCCTGTGGATACACCGGAGGATTTACTAGCGCGAATCGTTGTCGTTGCAGGAGACATTCCCAACTCCGTCGGAGTTTTTCGGCGTGTTCGCCAATCTTTACGACGTCGCTGTCGGCTGTGTGATTCTGTTAATGGGCGCAACTTCGAACACCTATTATAATAATGTCCGTTCGTCTGCCTTCCGACATTGAACTGTGCAGCGCAGGCCAGAAGACTATGCTTCACATATGTCATAAAGTACGTGGAATGTAATTCTTTATTTGTCATTTTTCTTTTATTTTCAACACTTTTTGGCACAGTATTTTGTAAGTCACAGACTGCGGTGTACTCAAATTGTAATTTACAAAGTTTGTATGAATTAATTTAAAATTTAGTGTCTTTTTTAAATTTATAATTAATAAAATTATTATGCTATTTGTTATTATTATTTCCTATCATAAATTATGATGCACATATACATACAATAATTGTCCATGTAAAACATGTACTGAAACTTCTTGCATAGTTACAAATCGCAATATTTTTAATTATTTCCGAATTTTCCCCACCAGTTTAATTTTAAGGAATTTAACTTAAGCTTTATATCAATAAAAGACCACTTTAAAATGTAGACTATTATTGTAAAGTTATTTTGGTTCATTCAACTCTTGAATAATTAAAAATGTTGCATCTCAGAAGAAGCATGATCGAAAATGTATAGTTGAGAGTAATTAAAAAGGCGGTGTTTCCAATCGTGATGGGCGGAGTTTAACCTTTGCTAGTGTCAAAGAAAGCGGAGTTGTAACTAAGAAACTGATTAATTTCTCTCACACAATTAAACCGATATGGTTCATTGTAAGCTCTTTCGAAAGTTTTCGGAATGGACCAAATTTTACTACATTTTCCTTGTTGTAGCTAGAGTTGTCTTTTTGGAATTAACGATTAACTATTTTGATGTATATTGGATTTCTTACTTTTTTCACTGTTTCAGGGCTTGTAACTCGTCAATAAATATTGCTATTTTAATACAATTGATGTCATTTTGTAGGTTTTTTTCTGCTCTTTCTAAATATGTGCTTCGTTTTTATGTAGCATTATCGATAGTTTAGCAATGAGGGTTCTTTTACAATTTTCCGAATTTTCATTCTATTTGCTGTAACTTGAAAATTATTGAGATCCGGCCAGGCATTATATACTGATTTATGCTCCGTGTGATCTCCTCTATTACCCCTATTAATATTGGACCCCTTTAACGGAACACCCTGTATATATATATATATATATTGAATTCTTGCTCTGTAAGGAATGTTATAAATTAGGTATCAAAGCTTCTACCGCTGATTTCATTAAAACACAACGCGAAAGGGTTATTCAAAAGGAATTAATGCACAATTCAACTGTCATTTCAGGTTCGAAGAATCTAAGATTTCAATGCGTTCAATGATTCTCGAGTTTTAATAGCTCTTGAGAATAATTAGAGCATAAATATTACTTAAGAAGAGCAAACTGTGAATACGTTAAGGATATCCTGAAATCTAGTTCATGTATTCACATATTCTTTTAGAATTACATTTATTTATGCATAATCATAATAAATTAACAAATTAAGTGACAGTAGTATTGTAATAAAATTAGTTAAATTTTCATAATGCAGAAATGGAGCTGCTGGAGTATGAAATGATATAGTATAAGGCTTTTACGAAAGTACCTGTGTAAAAAAACCGCAGAAAATTAAAATTTTAAGCGATATATTAATTTTAAAACATTTTGTTTCCAATGAACATTTTTCGTATCACAAATTTGATTTTAGTTATTATTTTCCAAAACATAAAACACAAATTCATAGGAATGTTTTAATTTATAATGCATATTCTATTATAATAATCTATTATTCTAATCTAATTATTTGGCCCTGTTACAGAAAATACGGTTTAAAAAAATTGGAAACAGGATTCAATCATGAAATAATTAATTTTTATAAAAATAATCACAATTACTTTAATATTCATATTTCCTGACAAAAACTATTATTAAATTTTATAACTTTTCAACATTTTTTAAATGCTAAAATGTGTAAATTAACAACATAATACAAATTAAAATAACTTTTATTAGGTCGTTTGACATATTTCGACTCATTCCGAATCATTTTCAAAAACAAATGAGAATATTCCATAATTGCATGTGCTTTGAAGTTATTATCTAAAACGCTTGCATGTACTTTTTAAAAAATTACGCACGTTATCTTTTATTTTTACTTGGTAATTTATTTTCATATCTGTAACCATGGAGTAACTCGAGCCACAATTTCGGTAAGTTAAAAGATGCTGCATCGTTACATATTGTATTTTCTCGTGTTAGTATCTCTATGGTTTCTCTTATTATGGATAGGTAGTATAGACTGGAGGGAAAAATTATTTTACTTTCATTGCAACTCATTGAATTTAACTTACCGAAATTGTGGCTCGAGTTACTCCATGGTTACAGATATGAAAATATACAGCCAAGTAAAAAAAAAAAAAAAAAAAAAAAAAAGATAACGTGCGTATTTTTTTTTAAAGTACATGAAAATGAAATGATAGCATTTTAAATAATAACTTCAAAGTCCGTGCAATTATGGAATATTATCATTTGTTTTTAAAAATGACTCGGAGTGAGTCGAAACATGTCAAACGATCTAATAAAAGTTATTTTAATTTGTATTATGTTGTTAATTTGCACCTTTTAGCAATTAAAAGAAATATATTATTACAATGTGTTATAATTTACGAGGGTTGTAAATTAAATAGTGGCAACTTAAGCCTGAAACTCGCAGAAGGGCGGGCATGTGCAAATAGGATATGGGAGCGGTGAGGTGGCGCTGTTGTCGATGTGTAGAGTGCAAAAAACAGTCGATCTGGTTAGAAGGGTAGTTGTTGTGTGGCGTTTAAGTGAGGAGTTTCGTTTCCATCGCTCTAAAGCATGTTTTCAAAAGGTGATCAGCGGTCCTGGCTTAAAATCGAGGTTGCCCGTGGCAAAAATGCAACAGAATGCTATCGAGGATTAGTGGAAGCCTGTGGCACAAATGCTTTACCGTATAGGACAGTAGCACGATGGGTTCAAGCATTCCCTTCCGAGGTCACCGATTTCATGACGTTTCATCTGTACTCCACGCAGTAGGGCGCTCGGTTGCTCACATCAACAATCAACACCTTGCCACTGATCTACAACGGCTTCCCGACATTTGGCAAAAGGTTATAAGCTTTGTTGGTGATTACATAGAAGGAATGTAATTCAATTGTACTTGTAAGTTCATTAAAAATTGATTTATAGCTATGTTGCCATTGCTTAATTTACAGCCCTCGTATTTTATTATTATACTTTGCAACATAGTTGAAAAATGTTTATGAATTCAGTTTTTTTTGGCCGTTTGTCTGTCTGACCGGCTGTTGTCCGTGCTCTAACCCACGTAAATAAACTCCGATTGCCATGCAATTGATCTATGTTATTGATATGTGTGATGGCATTTTCGGTATTGAAAACGAAGTATGTAGCATTTATACTTCGTTTACATGGGCACTCAAAATAATGCCGTTACATTATGGTCTATGTGAAAAATATTTTTGAGTGTATTTTAATATTGTTACACTATTTCAAATATATAGAAATTGATACACATCACTGAAGAATCACGGAAAATTTAAAAGCATAACTCAAAAACGTGTTGGCGGAATAAGCTGTAATTTTGGATCCACACTTTTAAAGCTTGTAGAAATTAATTTCTATTTTAAAAAAATCATAGATCACATTTCATATTTTGTTCGAAAATGAATTTCGAAAATATACATATTTGGAAATTGATTTTCGAAAAAAATATATATATATATATAAATAGCAACATATAAAAATTTTAAAAGAAATAAATTTTTAGATGCTTCAAATATGCCAATAGAAATTTACAGCTCATTTCGTCGAATAGTTACTGGATTATACCTTAAAAACTAACCTTATTGCGCTCGGTTTTGAAAAGATTAAAAAGAAATGTAACATTAAAATGTTCAAAACTTTAAACCTACATAATTCCTAAATTATTTAATCAAATACCATTTGGAATCCAAAGGTAAAATGTACCGATAAAACCAAATATACTGTCAAAATGCGCTATACGTATTGCTAAATTTTAAAGTAGTGTGGTATTTCAGTTTTTCAGTATGAAGACGAAAACTAAACTTATTTTCTTAACCCAAATTAAAAGAAGCTATAATTTCCAGTAGAATGACAATTTCTGGTTATTTTTATTTTTATTTATTTATTTATTTATTTATTTATTTTATTATTTATTTATTTATTTATTTATTTATTTATTTATTTATTTATTTTGCTGAGACATTTTGGTGATTAAAATATATATAATATCTTTTTTTTTGGCCGATTGTAGTTTTAAGTTTTTTATAACAAAAAACAAGAGAATTTCAACAGGAAAAAAAACAGTGATAAGCTTTAGATACAATGGGAGAAAATAATAAAGAAACCATTTTTAAGGGACGAGGATGTAGCTGTGTTTGTTTGACGGAATTGTTATTGAGCTGTTTTAACGATTATTGTGGCAGAAATTGTTCTTAGAATAAAATTTACATTTTTTCGAAATAATTTAACAGTATTATAATCCTCTGTTGGAAATTTTACAAAATTTCACACTAACTACAACAACAACCGGACATTTGACCGGTACAGAATGAAAATATTTCGATTCGAACCAGAAATTTCTTCGTAAAATAAATAAAATATCAAACACACGCAAATAAGAAAATTGAATATGAAAATTAAATAGTTTTAAATAAAAAATCTGGTGTGAAATATATTTTAAAACCTTCAGTAAAATACCAGGTGTGTTTAGTGTTAAATTTTTCTACATATAATTCATTAAAATTTTTAAAAAAATTACATCTTCTTCCGGTTTTTCTGAATATGGACACACAAACACAGTTTGATATGTTCGCGCAAATCGGGTGATAAAGTATGTGAATGAGTTGGTTAACCAAGAGTATCGTATAATCGAGCGCTGAATAATTGAGATGTAACTGTATAAATTTGGAACACTCCACAAGAGTCAATGGTAGACGTGTTATCGATTTACACTGCACTCCAATTTAAACGAAAATGTATAATGATGGATGCATTTATGATAGAATATGAAAATAATCAGAATTTTTGATTACGTAGTTATAGTTTCTAATACGGTAGTATTATAATTTTTTTGATGAATTTTGTTTTATATTTTGTTTTATTAAAATAATATTATATCGTAATTTCTGATTTTGGACACAAAGAATACTGTATACTTCATTCCTTACGAAAATTATATTGAAATTTTTTATCTGAATTTATGTAAAGACGTTTTCATTAATCTTCCCATTTCATTATGTCAACAATGCTTTTAAAATGTAACTTACTTTTCTTACAGTTAGTGATGTCTAGGTAAAAAAAATCCTTAGAATGTTAAATATTAAGTAAAATATAAAAATCGCACTAAACATAATAAAATATTGGGCTAACCGGAAAATTCGTGCCATTTGGGGAAATTAATTCGTACCGGAAAATTCGATCCATTAATAATTTTACAATATCTATCGGAATTAACATCCATTAATTAAATGATAGAATTTTTCGGTGCGAATTTAATTTCCCAAACGGCACGAATTTCATGGATAACCCAATAAAATAATTTATTAAAAAATTATTTCCCTATATATTTTTGGAAATATCTTAACATATGTATCGGAAAAATAATTTGTTTCATATTTCAATAACAGCCCTTTTTTTCTATTATAGAATTGCTTTTTTATGAACATTTGTTTCAATTTCATTTTCTCGTTCTATAAATTTGACAATGTATGATGGATTATTACCTATCTTGATCTTGAGAGAAATGGTATTTCATCTTTCTTATGTAGCTAATAACAGAAAACTTCATTTATTATAGATATATGAATTTCAGCATCAAATGAAAATATATCTCACAAAAGATGTCTCAGAAAATAAAGTATAAAATTGCCTTTCAGAAAGAAGATTACGTAAAATATAATATTGAATAAAAAATAAATAGCAGCATTTCAAAAAATCTAATAAAAATGTTCAATAAGAAGTTGAAAATATGTTCCATGTTATTAGACTTGTGTAACTGGCAAAAATTCTTTATTGAAAATAATCTTTAATGAAATTGAATTTACTTGAGAGTGAAGTCTGGAATGTGTATACAAGTATTATACACCAGTAACTTGACCAGTCTTCACTACGGTCGAAAATCAAAATGACCAATACGCCAAAAGAGTTTCGGGTTCCAACGGCTAACTTTATTTTTAATGCAAAATTAATATTTTTCTCCTCTTTTCACTCGTCAGATATTTACTAATAATTCTTTAAATACGTCATTCTCAAATTAATCAGATATAATCTTTCTTTTTTACGTTCTCATTTTAACAAAGTTTAATAGCATAAAATATATAAAACAATAATTATACGTATATATTTAAATACATATAAAGAGGCTAGTATTAACCTGCAGATAAAATTTTTATTATTGCATAAATATTTATATAGTTTATTGATTTGGGAAATTTCCATAAATTTCTCTCTGTCAATAATTGTGATAATAACTGGCTTATTGAAAATAAAAGCAATTTCTGAATAGGCTTCGCTTTTTCTCATATAAGAAATAGAAAAAGAAGTTCTATGGATATAAATACTAGATAACGAGTTCTTTTTGATGTATTTCATTAACCTTTTTTTTTTGTTGCATAAGATGGAATGAAAGCATGGGAGAAATACAGGGCGTTTCAAAAATGACCGGTATATTTGAAAAATCAATAAAAACTGAACGGGCAGCGATAGAACTACACCGTTTGTTGCAATGTGCTTGGGACAACAGTAAATTTTCAGGCAGACAAACTTTCGAAATTAGTTACAATCTTCAACAACAGATGTCGCTGTAGTCTGGAAAAATCTAAACCACGATATTTTCCACATATCCATCATGCGCAGCAATAATATGGCGTAGTCTCTGAACGAAATTACCAGAAACCTTTGAAAACGTGTCAGGTGGGATGGCTTCACATGCAGAAGAGATGTACTGCTTCAGTTGTACAGTCGTGAAAAAAAAAAAAAACTGGACACCCCCCCCCTAACTCTGCAACAAATTATAGTAGAAGGAAGTGACTGGTACCAATCCAATGGAAATAAAGTCTACTTTTAAATGATGTATATAAAATTTGCTTAGGGGGCCATCTACATAAAAAAACACACCCAAACTTTGTTTTTTTCAATAGCAAGACCCAAATTTGACAACATATTTGAAATCTGCAGTTCAAACTATGCCTAGATACCAAATTTCATTAAATTCCTACGATTAGTTTCTGAGAAATTAATTACTTTATAATGAGCATATTTAAGGGGCTATATCCAAATTGAAGTTCGGTACTCGATTGTTGAAATGCTGCAGAATGTCACTTCTTTTAATGTATTATGTTTCACCGATATGACCATTTTACTCACTTAATAAGTTTCGGTTATTGTTATATGTGGTAAAATAATGTTTACATGTGTTGAATTATCCGATTTTAACCCCTTGGGGACGAGCGACAATTATACGTGACGCATAAGCTGCTCAGAATCCTCGATTTTTCCCACCGGTTATTTTTTATTCTAAGCTTTGCCTTATTAAATCTTAGCATTTCCACGATTCAATTAGACGAAAATTTCTGTTTTGAAAAACCGGTGGTAAATTATTAAAAATTTTGTAATAGACGCTCGTCACGAAGGGGTAAAAAAACCATAAGATTATTTGTAATTAAAATAGTTTTAGAATATGTAAATGTTATTGGAATTTTACAGGTGCTTTTATAATGCTTTTTCTCAGATTTTGCATCTATTTAATTATAATCTCTCTTTTTTTTAGTTTATTGGCAGAAACGTGAATAATATTGACAAATACAAAATTTAGAATTAAAAAAAATAGTATAAAGCAACGTAAGGAATCAAAGTAAAAAAAAAAAAAAAAAAAAAAAAAACGCAGATAAATTGTTTTTTAGTCTGAAAATAAATCCAGACATTGCTTTTTTTTTTTAGTAGCGAGGAGGGGGGAGGGTGATGTGATATGTGTGCCAAAGCTGACAAGTTAAAGGATTTATATCTGCACCACACCTGTTATAAAAAGAATTTTTATTGCAATTAAAAATAACTAGTTATTCTATAAAACCGAAATTAATTCTAATGCTATGGCATAGCATATAGAAAAAGTTACTTTTTAAAAATTTTTCCTAATTCCTTTAATGAACGAATCAATAAACATTCTAGAGCAAGCAGTGATAATTCGGATTTGAATATTGAAGCGCGAAGGGGGGGGGGGTGTTTTGGGAAAATAAACCAGTAAAAAATTATGATCTAAAACGCGCAAAACTATAAAATAAATAATTTTTAATGTATTTCTATTATTAACTAGATGGAACCCGTCAAAATTTGACGGCAAAGAACTTGATAGTACCATAAAAATAAAATTTATAGGTGCTTTAACTTGACAAATTTCATAGTGGGGAGCATAATATGATTAAGCGGTAAAGGACCTTTCCATCGATATATCACATGAGGGGTGTGTGCAAAATTTAGAAAAGTGCCCCTTGGTGGGGGGGGGGGGGCAAAGACGAGGGATGGACATGGGAGATGCATAATATGATTAAACGGTCACAGACCTTTCCAATGATATATAACATGAGGTTGTGTGCAAAATTTAGAAAGTACCCCTTGGGGGGGGGGGCAAAGTGGGAAGATGGTCACTGCAGATGCATACATGATTAAGTGGTCACAGACCTTTCCAATGATATATAACATGAGGGTTGTGTGCAAAATTTAGAAAGTACCCTTTGAGGGGGGGGGGGGTAAAGTGGGGAGATGGACATCCGAGATGCATAATATGATTAAGTTGCTTTTTAAAATATTTTCCTAGTTCATTTAATGAACGAATCAATAAACATTCTAGAGCAAGCAGTGATAATTCGGATTTGAAGTAAAATATTATAATCTAAAACGCACAAAACTATAAAATAAATAATTTTTAATATATTTCTATTATTAATATTAATAAATAATAGTATATAGTATGCTCTGAAAACCATATTGTTTAATAATACCATTTACCAAATAACAATATATACCTGTTGGAAGAGAAAAAATCCATCGAGAGAGTGATTTCCTAAAACATCTGGTATCATTGCGTGTTCTACCAGTATGTCACAATAAGATATTCCGTCTAGATGATCTCAATGCATAGCAGAGGTGCAATGCCCTGCGCCGACATGCAGTTCCACGTTGAAATTGCAATTCTGCCGCTGAGTTTAATATTATTTGTATACCGTGGCTGAAACCTAAATCCCAATCGACGGTACATTTGAAACGAAGAACTGGACACTGACTAAAGGCAGCTTTCGTCTTTAAATAAAAATGAGCTCCATTCATTTATGCCTCAGTTAATATATGTTTGGGCAAAGTGAAGGCGTTGTAGTCGCTGGTTTTCAGTTAATGCTGATTTCTTAGCCGCCATCCGAATTCGAAAACTTGCTTCTTTGAGCGTGTTGTGAATGGTACCAGATGATACATAATAAAAAGAAAGTATGCCGTATATATATATATATATATATATATATATATATTTATATATATATATATATTCATAATACATTCTATCGTCTCTTAGTTATATATGCTCACTTGAAGTTGCAAATCATCTTTAATTTGATTAGAAGACATATAGGGACCTATTGTATAGCCATTGAAACAACTTCTCGAGCTTGGCTGTCTGATAAGATCCTAGGCCGACCACTACTACAAAGACGATTTATCAAATTTGTATTGCTAAACATAAAAAAAAATTACCAGTAATGTAAATTAAATTTAAATTTAAATAAATTGAATGTAAATGTAAATTTTTCGCTATAAAGTACCAATATAAAGCTTACCTGTTAATCCATGTTGAAACAGTTTGAAGAGACACTTGAAAATGCCTAGCTATATAACGAAAACTTCTTCCAGCTTGCCAAATGCCAATCATTTGTCCTTTCGTTGCTTCAGTTAATTGTGGGGCCATTTTGTTTCAGAATACTCTACGCATATTCATTTATAAGAAACTTCACTTCAAACATATATACTGCAGAAAAAACAATATAGCTTTATTAGACTGGAAAAGAAGCTATAAATCCATTTTAAAGGTAACAAAAATGATTAAGTTCTTTCTAAGGTAGAACTGATCATATTTTTCAAAAATGAACTTTATTAATTTAAAAATTAAAGCGAAACTATTTTCCATAAATGACGTAAATATACATCTCCGGAAATACGTTTTACGTAATTTTAATGAAAAATTTTAAAGCAGACATTGAAAAAGTAAAAGAAATATATATATATACTAATTAAGGGTTCTGGTTCTGGTGCCTCGCTATCTTATATCTTACTACAATCACAGGTCGTTGTCAGGTTTGTTGTGCTCCCGCGATCATTCACTTACGCTTCGGTTTAAGCTAGCTTTTAATTTAACGTAAGAGCGTGAAGCATTGAAATACGGTTTACGCATTGTTTATATTGTAAGACAGGCTTAATCTCTTAGTTTATCAAGTCACTATAATCCCAGCTATATAATATTATATAAGCTATATAATATTTTCTCAAACAGGGATGAGAGCGCTCCGACCCGATATCGATTCTTACCACTAAATTTTAATAGTATTCTCCAAGGTAATGAATATCAGAAATTTCGTCCTTGACTAAGCTAACAAATATTTTTAAAATTTAGTGGTGTCAATCGGGATTTCGAGTCGGAGCGCTCCCATCCCTGTTCAAACTATGCTTTAATGCACATCATAGACGGCCCCTTAAAGCAGCATCTTGCCGTTTTTTAAGCATAATTTGAAAACTACTTGGAAGAAAAATTTGAAATTTTGAATACACATAAAGCAGGACATAACAAATATAAATCCATCAAAAAAATTGTAGGTTGCATTCATAATTTTTTCGAATATTAATTTCATAATTCATATTATAAAATTAAAAAAATTACAAATTCAACGTAGTTATGTTTGGGTTTTTGAGTTTTATAACCAAACAAAACGTTAGCACATTAGGATTATAATTTCAGGAGATATTAATAAAAATATGAAAATGTAATTTAACATTAGAAGCTCTAAAATTTGAATGTTTATAACTCGAAAACTTATCATCCAAATGACTTAAAATTTTGTATCTAGGCATAGTTTGAACCGAAGATTTAAAATACCATGTCAAAAGTGGGTGTTGCCATTGAAAAAAAATAAAGTTTAGGCTAATTTTAATATGTAGATGGCCCCTTAAGCAAATTTTAGATACATAATTTAAAAGCAGACTTTATTTCCAATCGTTTGGTACCAGTCACTTCCTTCTACTATAATTTGTTGCAGAGTTAGTGGGGGTGTCCAGTTTTTTTTTCCACGACTGTACAATTGTTTCTGGATTGTGGCGGTACACCTTGTCTTTCAAGTGTCCCCACAGAAAGAAGTCACAGGTTTACAAAGGTTTCTGGTAATTTCGTTCAGAGACTACACCATATTATTGCTGCGCATGGTGGATATGTGGAAAATATAGTGGTTTGGATTTTTCCAGACTGCAGCACCATCTGTTGTTGAAAATTGTAACTA
Organism: Maratus michaelseni; assembly: GCA_963931845.1. Taxonomy (NCBI): domain Eukaryota; kingdom Metazoa; phylum Arthropoda; class Arachnida; order Araneae; family Salticidae; genus Maratus; species Maratus michaelseni. The sequence goes on along the minus strand of OZ007589.1, from coordinate 24,517,771 downwards.
ATTTCGAAAGTTTGTGTGCCTGAAAATTTACTGTTGTTCCAAGCATATTGCAACAAACGGTGTATTTCTACCACTGCCCGTTTAGTTTTTATTGATTTTTCAAATATACCGGTCATTTTTGAAACACCCTTTATATCTGATATAATACAAAAAAATATTCTAGTGTAATAGAAAAAAGCTCTACACTTAATAAAATTTTATTTTTATCCTAAGAAATAAAAAATATATTATGATGAAACTAAACTTTTCAATACCTTTTTCACCATTTTTAATGATACAGAGGTCAGTTCTACTAAATAACATCAATAATTTTTAAATACATGTGCAATGTCTTCTCGACTTAAATAACATAAGAAAAAAATCAATTTAAAAATTAAAATACAATATTCCAAAGTTGTATGTCAAGTAAAATCTGTAACTTGTGTTTCTGCACTACATTTGTTTAATTTATAATACTAAAACTTCCTAAAAAATTTAACATCGACATGTGATTTTAGCAATCGGATAATTTTTAAAAACCTTATTTGTTTAAAATAAGAAAACAGGAATAAAAATAATTATTATAAGAGTATATAATTTTGGTTTCCGATAAAAAGAAATTAATGCAAACTTGATTATTTATATATATATATCTTTAAGGTAGAATATATTGTACTGTAGTGTACTGTATTGTATTGAAGATTTTTCAAAGGACATAAAATACTACTTTGTTGTATGTTTTTTAATTAGGCTCATCTCAGTATCTACAGAAAGGATATAAAAAGAAATATATTTGACTTACAGAGGCTACAGACAGCAATAGATACTATAATTAGTAATAGAGGCTACAGCCAGTAATAGAGAATGCTTTGACTAAAGAATAATCTAGGTTACGAAAATCTGCTAGAAGTAAATAAATCTATTGTTTCAGACTACTAACAAAGAAGGAATAAATAACTACGAAATAATTTTTATTTCAGATAGATTTTTGTATATTCTGTCACAATAATCTTGATAAAATTACCTTGCTTTGTGCGACTAGTAAAAGTTACTTGGCAAAATATAAAGTATACGATGGCAGAATTTGCCACCATATGCATCTAAAAAAGCTCTGGACTAGATGATGCATACTTCAGTGTGTAATTACCGTAATTTCCGGCGTATAATCGGCAGCTCAAAGAGTCGTTTTTCGACCCAGAAATTTTATTCAATAATTGTAGTTAAATATTTACAGCGATCTTTTAAGTTACATTTTATAAAATAATATTTCTGGGTCGAAAAACGACTCTTTAAGCTACGGATTATACGCCGGAAATTACGGTAATATTGACCAATACGTTTTACGAATAATTACGGGGTTACTGAACGAATTACTGTGTTTCTTTTTCTATCGATTTTTGTTCTGAAATAGCGCTTTACAGAAAGCAAGTATAATTCGTTGAAGAATTCGTCAAAATATATTGATTATTGTCAAACATATGAACAACGATATATATACTAATATTTGTATATTTATGCATTTAAAACATATAATAAATGTTTCACTTAATGAATACAAAGGATGTGAATTACCCTTACTACACAGCGTACAAACAACAGAGTGCAGGACTCCATGGTATCACGCACCAGTGCTCTACCATTTTTAGCTATTCGCGCAACATTCAATCTAGCATTCTCTCACTCTTATATGGCAAGGCTACAACTCTGCAGCACAAGATGGAACGTAAATCATGAGCACAACTTCCGCGGCATGCATGAGACAAATTAAACCCAGTATCGGTGAATATTTATATCCAATTAAATTTTCAGCAGAGCTGAAATTACGCTGGCAATATATGAATATAAATGGTTCCAGGTTCGATCCCCTGTCTGGACACTATTTCACTCTTCTGTTGGTTGTACGCTGTATTGTAAGTGATAATTCACATCATTTGTATTCATTAATTTCCAGCGTAATATCTCTGCTGAAAATTTAATTGGATATAGAAATATTCACAGATACTGGGTTTAATTTGTCTCATGCATGTCGCTGAAGTTGTGATCGTAATTAATGTTTCATCTTGTGCTTCAAAGTTGTAGCCTTACCATATAAGAGTCAGGGAATGCTAGACTGGGTGTCACCCGGATAGCTCAAAACGGTAGAGCATTGGTGCGTAATAAGAATGTTTCCGGGTTTGATCCCCGGGCTGTACATTCTTTCACCCTGTTGGTTGTAAGCAGTGTAGTAAGTTATAATTCAAATCCTTTGTATTCACTAATTTTCAGCGTAATTTGAGGTCTGTTGGAAATTTAATTGTATATATATATCAGAGTTGAAAAGTCTCAGGATTTTTGCGCACCAGTAATTTTTTAGAGAAATTTTTGTTCTCTTAAATCGCAAAATGCTCTGATTAAATAAAACAACATTTTCTGTATTAAATTACTGGTATCCAAAAAGCCGGAGACTTGGTAGGTTTGATATATTTTACTTAATATATTTTTTAATTAAATATTTCTTTTTAAGTACACCAAACCTATTCTATGTAAAATCATATATTCAATTAAATTAAGTTTATGTAATTTCCTTTCCTGACGCCATCATTCTTAAAAAAAATGCGTTGGAAATATATGATTATTCATCGTTAAATGCTACATTCGGCTGAATATTTATGACACAAATTTTACACTTGGTTCGGAAGAATCAATAGCATTTGTCATAATAATCTTTTATCATCTCAGCGGAACATAATTTGAATATTTCTTTCACATTATTGGTAAAACATCTTTTTTAAATTTTTATTTTCTTTCTGTTCATCTATATAAAGCTCGAAGGAAATATGAACAGTAACGTGAGATATACAGGGTGGTTATAATATAAGTATTTCTATTTGGATCTGTCTGTAGCTCGAAGGAAAAACCCGAATGAATCCAAAATCACTACACTTACTGTTTGAGAAGGGGAAGAAGAATGGAAAAATAAAAAATAATAATAATTAAAATAATCACCGACAGATGGCGCTACTGAATGTGAATGTAATGTGTAATACAAAACCAAAGAATTAGGGCGTAAAACCGCATGGCATACATAATTTATTGGAAAATGTCACAGTGAATGTGGTTATGCTTTCGAATGACGGTGCCTATCACGTTCAGGTTCCACATGGCCATTGTGCTGGAGAACACAATCCAGGCGGTGCACGACGTGTTCAACTGCGGAATGTAACGCATCATGAGTGCTGTTTCGCACATGTTGTACTATTCGGTAAAATCATTGAGGTTTGCGACACCTCCGCGGCACACAATATTACACATTACATTTCACACTCAAAAGCGCCATCTGTCGGCGAATATTGCAATTACTTTTTTTATTGTTATATTTTCCCTCTTCTCGAATAGTAAGTGAACCGATTTTGGTTTCATTCCGGTTATTCCTTCAAGCCACAGACAGCTTCAAATAGAGATACTTATATTATAACCACCCGGTAAAATGCTGAGTTTTTGACTTTTATTATTCAAATAGGAAATGTCTTTGTTGTTAATTTATATATTATACAAGAATAAAATGTGAATGACATACGAGGTATATCCACAAAGTAAAAGTTCCGTTTGGTTATTTAAAAAAACGTGTACAGATACAAAAAAAATATTTATTGTACAAAAATCTACAACTGTGAAACTACTTTTATACATAGCTTCCGAAATTTTGTAGACACTTGTTGTAGCGTGCCACAAGGTTTTGTATGCCTTCTTCATAGAAGGTTGCCGCCTGTGTTTTCAACCATGTGGTTACATGTTCTTTCAGCTCGTCATCAGCAAGAGCACTAATTGTAAACTGACAGAAAAAGAAAATAGAAAAAGCGAGCCTCGGAACTCGAGACACGTTGATGAACCGCCGCTGGGGGGGTCTCAGGTCCCCGCACCTGTTGACGTATTGATCTGCTCGGATTGCCAACGTGGGTTCAAGACCAAGAAAGGGCTGGGGGTGCATAGAAGGGCCAAGCACCCCCAACAGTACCATCAGGAAGCCCTTGAGGTGGCCATGTCTAAGATCAGTGTGAAGAGAAGATGGTCGGATGAGGAAGTGAAGAATATGGCTAGAGCGGAGGCGATGATTCATCTGGAGCTTGGCCCGACGGATAGAATCAATCAGCTTCTGCATGAAAGATTCCCAGACAGAACAGTAGAATCGATCAAGGGGAAAAGAAGACCTGAAAGTTACAAGAAATTAGTCTTGGAACTGATTGCCAGTCTCTCCCCAGAGACTGAGGATTCAAGTTCATCTAGTGGAGTTGAGTCTGAAAGGGGTAACGAAGATGCTCAGACCCCACCTGACAAAAGTTGTTCGTCTGGGTCAGTGTCATCGGCACAGCCAGTCGACCAACAAGATTACTTGCAGGATGAGACTGAAATATACATGTGCCCAGAAATATATTTGAATTTATTAAACTCAGATAGGAGAATTGGGGGCCCTCCGTCTGAAGAGGAAAAAAATCTGTTAGATACAGCCTTTTATAATTTATCTGATCCAGATAAATGTAAGAACCTAATAACATCTTTTGTTCTTACTCTGGTCAAGCCGGTTGCGGAAAGAAGGAAAGGACGTGGACGAAGACCGATTGAACAACATTTGTCTAATAGAAAATTAAAAAGAAAGAATTATAGTAAATTCCAAAACCTATATAGAAAAAATCGGAAAAATCATATGACAGTCTATATAATAATAACAGTTTATCAAATGAACTAAATTCTGAAACAGTGTTTGATTTTTGGAGGCACCTTTTGTGTCATTTGTCGATAGATGAACCAGATTCTGGGAGACTACGACTTGACAGTGCTCCTCCCTCATTTGATCCGGAGGTACTTGTGTACCCTGAGGAAGTTAAGCAAAATAACCCTAAGGGGAAGTCAGCCGCAGGGCTTGATGGCCTGTCGGTGTTTGACACGCTTCGTATCAATAGCAGGATTAAATCCAAACTGTTCTCATTATTTTTGATGCTTTTTTGGATGCCTGAGATTTTATTAAACAGTTATACCATATTCATTCCGAAAAAAGTAAATACATCTGAACCAGCAAATCTCAGACCGATTTCTATATCCTCAAACATTACGAGACAGTTTCATAAGATTATTTGTGGTAGAATTGCAGAGAAGGTAAAACTTAGTCCAAACCAATATGGTTTTCAGAAAATTGACGGGGTCGCAAAGGGGGTAGATAAATTACAAGCCATACTTCGTGCTGTACAGAGTGACTTTAAACCTATAGCTGTGGCTATACTAGATATGCAAAAAGCTTTCGATTCGATTGCTCATACAGCCATCTTTGAAATAATAGAAAAATTAGAAATCCCTCCAAGCTTGAAATCCTATCTGAAATATGTTTACTTAAACTCTAAGACCTCGTTGATATTTAAAGGTGAAAATAGTGATCTGATTCATCCTGTGAAGGGGGTCCGCCAAGGCGACCCTCTTTCACCGACTCTATTTCTGATGGTGTTCAATATGGTTCTTGATCTTTTACCACCAGAACTGGGTTTTGAGTTTGAGCAAGCTCTGATAAACCACATGGCCTACGCAGATGACCTCGTGCTGATGGCGAAGTCTGTTAAAGAACTGCAGCGACTACTGGACTTATTATCAGCTGGCCTTGAGAAAGTGGGTCTCAAAATAAACCTCCAGAAATCCTTTGCCTTTGCTTGGATTAAGGAGAAGAAGTGCAAGAAAATGATTTATGACAATAGCTTTGTTTTAACGTATAATAATCTTCCATTTAAGATTTGTGAAGTAGATGCAGAATTCACTTATTTGGGTGCTAAGTTCACCCCAAGTGGACTTGCTAAAACTGATCATGTGGCCTTACAGGAAAAAAATAAAGTTTTACTTCGTTCTCCTGCTAAACCGCAGCAAAAACTATTCATGTTAAAGAACTTTTTAATCCCTTCGTTTTATCATAGTTACATATTTTCAAAGTTGTTTGCTAAATACCTCAATAAATCCGATATTATTATCAGAAAAGCAGTACGACAGATCTTACATCTTCCCCATGACCTCCCGAAGGCAGCCTTCCATGCGAAGGTGTCTGACGGAGGCATGGGAGTGCCAGCCCTTAGATTTTTAATACCAATTATTGCCAATAAGCGATTGGTTTACAATAAACCTCGAACAAACCTCCTACAGATAGAAGGCAGGATGCTGAGAAATACAGAACAATTGTCCAGATTCTTTAAGAAAAAATTATACCAGCATGTTGATGGAAAAGGGCTCACTGAGTCGTTCAAGTGTCCTAGTGCGCATCGTTGGCTCGATGACGGCTCCTCGTTTCTGAGCGGGAAGGATTTTATCAAATGTCTTCACGTCAGATACGGAGTATTATTCAATAGGAGCAGATGTGCTAGAGGAAGGGAGCGGAAACACAAGTCGTGCCGAAGAGGATGCGGCCAGATCGAAACATTGAAGCATATAATCCAAGGTTGCTCCGCAACGCACTTCGCTCGAATTAAACGGCACAATGACATAGTAAAATACGTTAGGAGGATCGTCCAGGATCGTGGCATTACAGTTCATCTGGAGCCAAGGTTTACTGTCGATGATCGTGTCCTGAAACCCGACTTGGTACTATACTCGTTGGAGAGAGTGCATGTACTTGACGTACAAGTAATAAATGATCAATTTCCGCTGCAGCACGCGCATATTCAGAAATGCGATAAATATGCCTCTCTCGCAGGTCAACTACAAGGACTTCGTCCCGGAGGATTCCGTTGCGACACCCTGACATTAAATTGGAGGGGGGTTGTGGCGGAGTCCTCGTACAAAGAACTTACAGCGTTCCACATCTTGAAGAAAGGTGACTTTAAGGTTATAGCGTCAAGGGTCCTCATTGGTGGTGTTGCAGCACATCGATACTCTCAACACATGATCGCGTCCTTCGGGGCGGAGAAGAAGGGTGTGGGCTGAGGTCCCTCAGCCGCATTTGGATTGTTACTATTTTTCAAGTAGAAATTCAAGATCAGCAGATCTTAGGTTGTGTTGATTTTGAAAAAAAAAAAAAAAAAAATTTCTTAACCCTCTCTTCAATTGCGTGAACCAGTTCATCAGTAACCAAAGACGGGCGTCCACTTCGTCCTTCATCGTGCACTTGATGACGTCCTTCATTAAACTGTCTGACCCATCTTCTAACCATTGAATCACTCATAGCGTTTTGTCCGTAAACCTCGCAGATTTGTCAATAAATTTCACTTGGTTTAACTTTCTTTGCATTGAGAAAACGAATCACAGATCTGATTTCACAAGCCGCGGCATTTTCAATTAAGGCTGACATTCTAAAGAAGCACTACAAATAACACGTCGGCAGCAGCGATCTGAAAATGGCGTACATTTCTTCTCCTTCAGTCAGAGTAACTGCCGCGCATGCTCAGAAGTGCGATCGCAGCGCTGCTGCGGATAGAAATAGAAACGGAACTTACTTTGTGGATATACCTCGTATATAAATTGTGATAATTTTTATTAATTTTATTTCAATTAAGTTTAATTTATAAATTACTGGTTTAAAACAGAATTCTAGACAAATTATCATGTAATCAATGACATATATGTTAAGATTTTAACCTGTTAACCGGAGAAAAAACTTTTGTTCAACTGATATGCCTGATTACCAAAGGTGCACACTTCCACCAGTAAAAGCGAATATTTTTTTTCCTCATTTATGGAAGTAATTTGCATGAATTGGACGTTTTAATAAGACTCAAATTTCTATTAAAATTTTAGTGGTAAATGTAATGCTTTCAGAATATTACGGTAGTAGTTCGTTTATAAACGACGTATAACGTCATACCCAGTTAACAAGAAGAAATTTCCTGTGAAGAGGACTTTATTTTTTTATTATTCAAATATTTTAAGAGACATATTATATTCTTATTATTATTGAAATGTAAACTAAAACTCTCTTTAGTACGGGACAGTCACAAAAGTCACAACCCTGTTTTCTTCACCATGAGCCCTGGGGTGGTATACAGCATGCATCCCAGTCAGGTGGTCAAGTTTAAAATCACAAGGGAAAAAAACCCAAAGTCAATAAATAAAAATGTCAATATAACATAATGTCATAATAGACATCTCTAAAAAGAATAGATGGACTAAAGGCCAATCAACAGGCTCCACCCTTTAGCACACTAAGAAAATAACAAACCACTTGCATGCAAGCCAACTCGTGACAATTATTACTACACCCGATTGTCACAACTACTACCGAGATACATCACATTTACTACCAAAATATGTGACAATAATATGCAGGTCATCTCGTGTACGTAACTACACCCGATTCTGACAACAGCTATCAAGATACGTGACAACTACTACCATTATTTGTGACAGCATTAACCATGACAAGATAAATTGTTACCAAGAAAAGTGACACAAAAAGGCCTACTAACAACAAAATTTAGAAAAGTGCAAGCGAGAGCGACCAACTTAACGCCAACACCAAAAGTTTAAAACAAAACAAATCAACTACGATAAAAGGAAAATTATAAGTATAAATTTTTAATTGTAATTTATTTTATGTAACATTTTTGTGTATTTTTTGTAACACATGGCAAAAACACAAACATTTAAAATTAATGATGTAAACTTATCATAGTATATATTAGCAACGATAGTTTATATTAGTATTAATAACTTTTATAAATGTACTTCACTCATGCTTTTCAGTGTAAATGCTGCCCGGAGGTGTATGCCATCCACCCTTTTTTTTCTTCCCTTATTCAACAACCCACCCAGAAACCCATAGTTAATAGCAATCTAGAACCGGTCAACACAGTAACAAAAGTGACTCTCACCAAATAGCGCTGCCGCAAATGACGGCCCAGAAGCTATTATATTCAGGTAGATCTCCGCATCAAGACCTCCTTATCATAGTATCAGACCCCTCAATCAGCAAGTTGCCTTTGACCGCTATACTTGTCCTGCTACTAGCGCCATCAATCGTCAGTAATAGTATTTACGACACGAAATCACACGAAATTTTTTCACAGCTCCATTTGTTCTATGCATTTGCTGATGAACTAGTAGTTTTCCTACCACTAAAATTTATAGTAAATTTTATCTTATTAAATTGACAAGATCGTGTGATTACATGACGAAAAAAATTCTATTAAATTTTAGTGGTAAGAAAAAAGCGTAAAAGTTGGCAGCTATGCGGTAGCAGACCAGCTAGAATTTTCTATAGATTTTTCTATTATCTTTATGGATACCAGTTTTTTAGTAGAGAGAATTTTGATTTGTTTGATCGGAGAATTCTGGGATTTAAAAGAACAACATTTTCTCTAAAAATATACTGGTGTTCAAAAACCCCGAAACATGGCAACTGTGCGGTAGTATCCGCCAGGCGGCGATACTTTCCGGAGAAAGTCAATGAATGAGCTGGCAATTACCGCGGACATTTTCTCCCATAGACTTTCTCCGGATTGTCAAGTCTGATCTATGATAAGGGAGTCTTGCTCCGCATAAAGGGGATATCAGGAAAATATCGCCCCGCGACCAGGTACACAAATTCGTTAAGCTATGCATAATGTCCGGCCGGTAGGTGCCTGGTCAGCGGTCTGCCCCGGTGTTTAGTTCCCAATCATACTACTCATTTTATAGAACCTAAAGGGATAAACGATTGAATGAACGTTGTCAAGTACTGAGTCGAATTGGACCTATAATGTGATAGAGGGATGGCTGACCACTAAGCTACTGGGCTTCTATTATTGAAATCAATGAGCGTAAATTGTTAATACAAGTAATTGTAAATTTTTGAAGGAAATGTTGCATAAAAAAGCATCGAACACTCAAATAAATGAAATGCAAGCAGGTGTTACGTAGAAAATGAAATTACAAGACGATTTGAGTGAAAGTTTTTGTTGTAAACTTTATTGAACAATTTGAATCTTAGTAGAATATGTTTAAAATGCTAAGAAGTGGTACTATGCGCTCCCAGAAAAAAAAACTTACTAATATTTAATTTTCAAATATTACACTCTTATTAATATTTATTAAACTATTAAATAGAAAATATTAATTATTTAAAATATATATTATATCATATCTCCAATACTAATTATAATTTTATAATGTCGCTGTTCCATATGATAGATTGCTTAGTAAAGACTTCATTCAAAAAAATAAAATAATTTTTGAGCAAACATTTTATCTAACATCTGTTTCCGTATGTCCTAAAAAAAATGTATTCTAAAAATTAATTTTGCTTCTTGGATGAAATTATTATTAAGTCATCTACTATAATGGAAAGCTTTATTATAAAATTATAATTAGTCCTGGAGATATGATACAATATATTTTTTAAATATTTAATACTTTAATAAATATTAATAATTTTCTAATAGTTGAAAATTAAATATTAATAAGTTTTTTTCTGACAGTGCATAGTACCACCTCTTAATATTTTAAAGAGATGCTACCATGGTGAATATAAATGAATAAAATATACAACAAAACCATTTACTTCAATCTTCAACGAATATCACAAAAAAACATTAACAGTATTAAAAAGTAATTTTAAGCAAAAGGGAAATTATTTATCAATAGTAAAGTATTTATAAGTTATTTTATTCAAAATTAATTATTTTAAACACGATTTCTGTGTTTTTATTTTTTGTTTTAAACATTTAGAGAAACATGTAAGTAGCCTTATATCAAAAGCCATAAAAGAATTTATATCAGATAAATACTAATTTTTTAAAAATTATTTCATGGTGAGTAGTTATTTATAGAAAAATCGTGGTAAATTGAGTTATACTCATAATTGGATTTTGATTATCCTATTTTTATGTTTTTATACTTACTAACTTTTTAAAGTTTAGTAAAGCTTTTGGGCGATTTTCAAATTTGAGGCATTTTTGAGTTTGAAAAAAAAATAATAGTTAAATAAAAACATTAAATTACCCATGTTTTGTGATTCAAATTAGTTCTTACATACGTCATGTACATGTTTACATGGTCAGTATCAACGTTTTATTAGAATTTTGTGCTGTAGGGCACTTAACATAACTATGAAGCAAAACAATGTCAGGTCTGTCACCGGATAATTTTTTTAGAAATTTTAAGATGAAATCACAATTATTTGAATGGGTAGATATGCTTCCATACAGTTTACACTTCCACGATTTTGGCTATTGAAAATTATATGGTAAGTAGTAGTATTATTTAAGCATATCAGGTCTGTTACTTTTAATGGCACGGATGAGATTTCTCCGACTTTCTGCGTACTAGTATAATCTTAGAGAAAACGTTTTTTTTTTTATTTACTCGGTACATTCTGCGATTTAAGAGAAGAACTGTTTCACTAAGATTATACTTCTGTGCAAAAAGTCTGAGAAACATCATCCCTGTAATGGGTAACAGACCTGACAAATTACTTTTTACTTACCCATCATACGTAGTATAGGGTAAGTCTTGTAATCGTTTTGAAAATCGAAATTTTTTTTTGACGGATTTACACGTTTCAGACACTGCAGATTCCGAAAAACATATTTTTAGAAAAAAAAATTTGCCGTCCGTCTGTGTGTCTGTGTGTCTGTCTGTGTGTGTGTCTGTAAACGCTCTATCTCCCGAAAAAATTGAGAGAGAGACTTGCAATTTGGTATGTACTTAGTATGTAATAATGGGAAGAAGCCTATTTCATTTCATTAACCTCGATTAACCGGAACTATTTTATTCGGACCCTCGAAATATTCGTTCTGATAAAAGGTATATAAAAATTTTCGAAATTGTTTATTTTAAGAAATGAATATAAAAGACAATAAAAAAACATAAATTTTACAAAAAGCATGAAGTCGATCGAATAATTAGTTGCCGAAATATTTTGAATCCTATTTTCTACACTCTTCGATTTTTCATGACCCTGTATTTCATCCAAATTTCACTTCAAAGAGATATTTTAATTGGAAATTTGACGCTTAATCAGATGCAATAAACCGCTAGTTAATAGGATTATTATTTTTGGAGTTATAAGGAAAAACCTCTTTCAAGCAATTCAGTAATCGAGCCTTTAAAGTTTGTGACGTCATCAAGCCACGATTTTATTTGAATTGCAATGCATTTTATAAGTAGTTTACACATTTTTGTTTTAATATTTTACATTATGCATATCCATGATGGGTAAGTATTACGGTGGCCCCCAACGACTAGTTTCTAATATGTGCAAATTTTTCATGCTTAGTATACTGTAGTTTAAATATACTTCCACAGATAACACTTCCACACGTATGGCTATTGATAATAAGAAGGTAAATAGTTTTATTATTTAAAAATGTCAGGTATGAACTTAATGGGTTACAGAAATGACATTTTTTTTTGCTACTATGTGGCAAAGCTTTAGGATTCGGATAATGTAACTTAAATATACTTCTGACAGTGACTTTTGGTGTCCTAAGCAGATAATAATCCTACACTCATTTAAATGAAACAAGAACGAAAAATCATGCGTCAAGCATAGATTATGTAGCACTTTTCAACGCTTCCAAAATAATTTTACAAATCATTACCGTTTAATAAGCTGAAAGATGACATCTAAGTAAACAAATTTGAAAACGCATAACATATTTAAAAACGTAATTTCAGGAATTTTCAATGTATACAATATTCGGAAAAATATCCGAATACTTTTATGTAGCCCTGTATATGATCTATAGATTTGTATATATACAAAGGATGCTAAATTTTAGTTTAGTTAGGAAACGCGTAGCACATTTTAAATTCTCCTTCTGGAGTTTCTGTCAATAAACGGAAATGTATTCGCGAACATTTGTACTGCCCTGTATAGGATCTACAGAATTTATACACACCACGTAATAGACAAAAAGCCAGTTAAGATTAAAATCGCGTTCAGTAACTTAAAACGCACTTCCAGGAATTATTGTTAACAGACAGTAGAGAATTCCTTTGTGTGTCCCTGTAAATGAACGATTACTGCTATACACACACTATTCTGTAGTAAGCCTCTTGTAATGCACCTTAGTAATATATATAAACTTCAATGCGTTTAAAATAGTGGAACATTATTTAAATAAGCCGCAGACGATTTTTCTCCATAGACGTAATGTAACGGAATTATTTTGACTGTCCCTGTAAAGTAACTCTAAGTGCTATACACCTACTATTCCATATTAAGCTTCTTCTAATGCATCTTAGTGATCTATATAAATTTCAATGCGTTTACAATAGTGAAACATTTTTAAAATAAACCGCAAATGATTTTTCCCCATAGACCGCAATGTAACGGAATTCTTTTGAGTGTCCCTGTAAGAAAACTATAAGTGCTACACACTTCAGTTGAAATAGGGAACGTGCCATAGATAACGACAATAACATATAAAAATTGCAGAGCAATCCGATCATATTTACGGGAGTTAGAGCACGGACAGACGGCCAGACGGCCATACGGCCAGACAAACCGAAGTCATAAGCACTTTTAAACTAGGTTGGAAAGTGCTAAAAAGCATTGGTAACAGACCTGACAAGATAAAAAATACGCACCTCATGAAAAACTAAAATTGTGAATTTTACCCTTTAGGTACAGCATATGATTTCAAAATGGCTTCAACTTCTTTCTGTATCATGAAAATAATCTTTAAAGCTTGTGCTGCCATATACAAAGTAATTTTCACAACTATTTTTATTAAGACAGTAACAAACCTTACATTTCTATTGGACAAAACAAAACAACTAATAAATTCAAAAACATATAACATAAATTTTAAATATATTTATAGATTTATTACATTAAAATATGTATTTTTAAATACATAGATTTTTGAAAATTACTTTTAATTTGAAATAGTTTAAATTTGATCAAACAATTTGACTTTGTCATTTTGGACAGCTCACAAGCCACAGACAGCTCCAAATAGAAATTCTTATATTATAACCACCCAGTAGAATGCTGAGTTTTTGACTTTTATTATTCAAATAGGAAATGTCTTTGTTGTTAACTTATATATTATACAAGAATAAAATTTGAATGACATACGAGGTATATCCACAAAGTAAGTTCCGTTTGGTTATTTAAAAAAACGTGTACATATACAAAACAAATATTTATTGTACAAAAATCTACAACTGTGAATCTACTTTTATACATAGCTTCCGAAATTTTGTAGGCACTTGTTGTAGCGTGCCACAAGGTTTTGTATGCCTTCTTCATAGAAGGTTGCCGCCTGTGTTTTCAACCATGTGGTTACATGTTCTTTCAGCTCGTCATCAGCAAGAGCACTAATTGTAAACTTACGGTTTTTTCTTAACCCTCTCTATAATTGCGTGAACCAGTTCATCAGTAACCAAAGACGGGCGTCCACTTCGTTCTTCATCGTGCATTTCATAACGTCCTTCATTAAACTGTCTGACCCATCTTCTAACCATTGAATAAGTCACAGCATTTTGTCCGTAAACCTCGCAGATTTGTCAATAAATTTCACTTGGTTTCACTTTCTTTGCATTGAGAAAACGAATCACAGATCTGATTTCACAAGCCGCGGCATTTTCAATTAAAGCTGACATTCTAAAGAAGCACTACAAATAACACATCGGCAGCAGCGATCTGAAAATGGCGTACATTTCTTCTCCTTCAGTCAGAGTAACTGCCGCGCATGCTCAGAAGTGCGATCGCAGCGCTACTGATGATAGAAATAGAAACGGAACTTACTTTGTGGATATACCTCGTATATAAATTGTGATAATATTTATTAATTTTACTTCAATTAAGTTTAATTTATAAATTACTGGTTTAAAACGAAATTTTAGACAAATTATCATGTAATCAATGACATATATGTTAAGATTTTAACATGTTAACCGGAGAAAAAACTTTTGTTCAACTGATATGACTGATTACCAAAGGTGCACACTTCCACCAGTAAAAGCGAATATTTTTTTTCCTTATTTATGGAAGTAATTTGTATGAATAGGACGTTTTAATAAGACTCAAATTTCTATTAAAATTTTAGTGGTAAATGTAATGCTTTCAGAATATTACGGTATTAGTTCGTTTATAAACGACGTATAACGTCATAACCAATTAACAAGAAGAAATTTCCAGTGAAGAGGACACTTTATTTTTTTATTATTCAAATATTTTAAGAGACATATTATATTCTTATTATTATCGAAATGTAAACTAAAACTCTCTTTAGTACGGGACAGTCACAAAAGTCACATCTCTGTTTTCTTCACCATGAGCCCTGGGGTGGTATACAGCATGCATCCCAGTCAGGTGGTCAAGTTTAAAATCACAAGGGAAAAAACCCAAAGTCAATAAATAAAAATGTCAATATAACATAATGTCATAAGAGACATCTCTAAAAAGAAGAGATGAACTAAAGGCCAATCAACAGGCTCCACCCTTTAGCACACTAAGAAAATAACAAACCACTTGCATGCAAGCCAACTCGTGACAATTATTACTACACACCCGATTGTCACAACTACTACCGAGATACATCACATTTACTACCAAAATATGTGACAATAATATGCAGGTTATCTCGTGTACGTAACTACACCCGATTCTGACAACAGCTATCAAGATACGTGACAACTACTACCATGATTTGTGACAGCATTAACCATGACAAGATAAATTGTTACCAAGAAAAGTGACACAAAAAGCCCTAGTAACAGCAAAATTTAGAAAAGTGCAATCGAGAGCGACCAACTTAACACCAACACCAAAAGTTGAAAACAAAACAAATCAACTACGATAAATGGAAAATTATAAGTATAAATTTTTAATTGTAATTTATTCTATGTAACATTTTTGTGTATTTTTTGTAACACATGGCAAAAACACAAACATTTAAAATTAATGATGTAAACTTATCATAGTATATATTAGCAACCATAGTTTATATTAGTATTAATAACTTTTATAAATGTACTTCACTCATGCTTTTCAGTGTAAATGCGGCCCGGAAGTGTATGCCATCCACCCTTTTTTTTCTTCCCTTATTCAACAACCCACCCAGAAACCCATAGTTAATAGCAATCTAGAACCGGTCAACACAGTTACAAAAGTGACTCTCACCAAATAGCGCTGCCGCAAATGACGGCCCAGAAGCTATTATATTCAGATAGATCTCTGCATAAAGGGGATATCAGGAAAATATCGCATGTCCGGCAGGTAAGTGCATGGTCAGCGCACAGTAGGGCGTTTTGAGGATCTATGTGGACAAAATTATTGCGTTGAAGTTTTGCAGGGTTTTCAAATGTATCAGTAATAAAATAATCAAACAGTGACAAATATTAGGATTATATAATTATTTATATTATTATTATTATTATTTATAATAATAATATTATTATTTTATTATTATTATTATTTATAATAATATTATTTTATTATTATTATTATTATTATTATTATTATTATTATTATTATTATTATTATTATTATTATTATTATTATTATTATTATTTATTATTATTATTATTATTATTATTATTATTATTATTATTATTATTATTATTATTATTATTATTTATTATTATTATTATTATTATTATTATTATTATTATTATTTATATTATATTATAATATTGTATTGTCCTTCAAACTACACATGTATTCAAAGTTTCAGCTCAATCGGATAATTAAAAGTGGTTTAAAATTGACTTGCAAGATTTGAATTAAACACCCAAACATACATTTCAAGTTAATGTAACTTAATGATTCGCAAACTTTCGCAGGAGCTTGCTTAAGTTTTCAATACTCTAGGAATGGCACTTTAATTTTTAAAAATACTTATTTCTTAATAATGCTTAATACTGTATTAAAATTTGAGATGAAATTTGAAAACAAGATGGCGCTTATTTCCAAACAGCAATAGGTTAAATCGTGTGACAAACATGTGACATATGTCCAGTAAAGTCCTGTTTTCAAATAAAACAGAAAAGTCACGACTTGCTTTTGAACTTGCAGAAAAATAGTGCAACTGTTGAAACTCCCTCAAACCAACTGACTTCTTTACGGTCGTAGTTAATCCACACATCGGATTTTTTCGACAAAATTCGTACGGATCTCGACAGAAGAGACATTCGGTTACCAGTATACGCGGTCTTGTTAAATTCTGAGATAATCAAAAAATTAATTGTGTCCACCTAGATCATCAAAACGCCCCACTGTGCAGCGGTTTAATAGTAATAATCTAACGCAGGTATGCCCCAGTCTTTAGTTCCCAATCATACTACTCATTTTATAGAACCTAAATGGATAAACGATTGAATGAACGTTGTCAAGTACCGAGTCGAATTGGACCTGTAATGTGATAGAGGGATGGCTGACCACTAAGCTACTGGGCTTCTATTATTGAAATCAATGAGCGTAAATTGTTAATGCAAGTAATTGTAAATTTTTGAAGGAAATGTTGCATAAAAAAGCATCGAACACTCAAATAAATGAAATGCAAGCAGGTGTTACGTAGAAAATGAAATTACAAGACGATTTGAGTGAAAGTTTTTGTTGTAAACTTTATTGAACAATTTGAATCTTTGTAGAATATGTTTAAAATGTTAAGAAGTGGTACTATGCGCTCCCAGAAAAAAAAACTTACTAATATTTAATTTTCAAATATTACACTCTTATTAATATTTATTAAACTATTAAATAGAAAATATTAATTATTTAAAATATATACTGTATCATATCACCAATACTAATTATAATTTTATAATGTATCTGCTTCATATGGTAGATTGCTTAATAAAGACTTCATCCAAAAAAATAAAATAATTTTTGAGCAAACATTTTATCTAACATCTGTTTCCGTATGTCCTAAAAAAAATGTATTCTAAAAATTAATTTTGCTTCTTGGATGAAATTATTATTAAGTCATCTACTATAATGGAAAGCTTTATTATAAAATTATAATTAGTCCTGGCGATATGATACAATATATTTTTTAAATATTTAATACTTTAATAAATATTAATAATTTTCTAATAGTTGAAAATTAAATATTAATAAGTTTTTTTCTGACAGTGCATAGTACCACCTCTTAATATTTTAAAGAGATGCTACCATGGTGAATATAAATGAATAAAATATACAACAAAACCATTTACTTCAATCTTCAACGAATATCACAAAAAAACATTAACAGTATTAAAAAGTAATTTTAAGCAAAAGGGAAATTATTTATCAATAGTAAAGTATTTATAAGTTATTTTATTCAAAATTAATTATTTTAAACACGATTTCTGTGTTTTTATTTTTTGTTTTAAACATTTAGCGAAACATGTAAGTAGCCTTTATATATCAAAAGCCATAGAAGAATTTATATCAGATAAATACTAATTTTTTAAAAATTATTTCATGGTGAGTAGTTATTTATAGAAAAATCGTGGTAAATTCAGTTATACTCACAATTGGATTTTGATTGTCCTATTTTTATGTTTTTATACTTACTAACTTTTTAAAGTTTAGTAAAGCTTTTGGGCGATTTTCAAATTTGAGGCATTTTTGAGTTTGAAAAAAAAATAATAGTTAAATAAAAACATTAAATTAGCCATGTTTTGTGATTCAAATTAGTTCTTACATACGTCATGTACATGTTTACATGGTCAGGATCAACGTTTTATTAGAAATTTGTGCTGTAAGGCACTTAACATAACTATGAAGCAAAACAATGTCAGGTCTGTCACCGGATAATTTTTTTAGAAATTTTAAGATGAAATCACAATTATTTGAATGGGTAGATATGCTTCCATACAGTTTACACTTCCAGGATTTTGGCTATTGAAAAATATATGGTACGTAGTAGTATTATTTAAGCATATCAGGTATGTTACTTTTAATGGCACGGATGAGATTTCTCCGACTTTCTGCGTACTAGTATAATCTTAGAGAAAACGTTTTTTTTATTTACTCGGTACATTCTGCGATTTAAGAGAAGAACTGTTTCACTAAGATTATACTTCTGTGCAAAAAGTCTGAGAAACATCATCCCTGTAATGGGTAACAGACCTGACAAATTATTTTTTTCTAATATGTGCAAATGTTTCATGCTTAGTATAATGTAGTTTAAATATACTTCCACAGATAACACTTCCACACGTATGGCTATTGATAATAAGAAGGTAAATAGTTTTATTATTTAAAAATGTCAGGTATGAACTTAATGGGTTACAGACATGACATTTTTTTTTGCTACTATGTGGCAAAGCTTTAGGATTCGGATAATGTAACTTAAATATACTTCTGACAGTGACTTTTAGTGTCCTAAGCAGATAATAATCCTACACTCATTTAAATGAAACAAGAACGAAAAATCATGCGTCAAGCATAGATTATGTAGCACTTTTCAACGCTTCCAAAATAATTTTACAAATCATTACCGTTTAATAAGCTGAAAGATTACATCTAAGTAAACAAATTTGAAAACGCATAACATATTTTAAAACGTAATTTCAGGAATTTTCAATGTATACAATATTCGGAAAAATATCCGAATACTTTTATGTAGCCCTGTATATGATCTATAGATTTGTATATATACATAGGATGCTAAATTTTAGTTTAGTTAGGAAACGCGTAGCACAGTTTAAATTCTCCTTCTGGAGTTTCTGTCAATAAACGGAAATGTATTCGCGAACATTTGTACTGCCCTGTATAGGATCTACAGAATTTATACACACCACGTAATAGACAAAAAGCCAGTTAAGATTAAAATCGCGTTCAGTAACTTAAAACGCACTTCCAGGAATTATTGTTAACATACAGAGAATTCTTTTGTGTGTCCCTGTAAATGAATGATGACTGCTACACACACACTATTCTGTAGTAAGCCTCTTGTAATGCACCTTAGTAATATATATAAATTTCAATGCGTTTAAAATTGTGAAACGCTATTTAAATAAACCGCAGACGATTGTTCTCCATAAACGTAATGTAACGGAATTCTTCTGACTGTCCCTGTAAAGTAACTATAAGTGCTATGCACACCCTATTCCATATTAAGCTTCTTCTAATGCACCTTAGTGATATATATAAATTTCAATGCGTTTAAAATAGTGAAACATTATTAAAATAAACCTCAAATGATTTTTCCCCATAGACCACAATGTAACGGAATTCTTTTGAGTGTCCCTGTAAAAAAACTATAAGGGCAACAAACTTCCGTTGAAATAGGGAACATGCTATAGATAACGACAATAACATATAAAAATTGCAGAGCAATCCGAGCATATTTACGGGAGTTAGAGCACGGCCAGACGGCCAGACGGCCATACGGCCAGACAAACCGAAGTCATAAGCACTTTTCAACTAGGTTGGAAAGTGCTAAAAAGCATTGGTAACAGACCTGACAAGATAAAAAATACGCACCTCATGAAAAACTAAAATTGTGAATTTTACCCTTTAGTTACAGCATATGATTTCAAAATGGCTTCAACTTCTTTCTGTATCATGAAAATAATCTTTAAAGCTTGTGCTGCCATATACAAAGCAATTTTCACAACTATTTTTAGTAAGACAGTAACAAACCTTACATTTCTATTTTACAAAACAAAACAACTAATAAATTCAAAAACATATAACATAAATTTTAAAGATATTTATAGATTTATTACATTAAAATATGTATTTTTAAATACATAGATTTTTGAAAATTACTTTTAATTTGAAATAGTTTAAATTTGATCAAACAATTTGACTCTGTCATTTTGGACAGCTCATTTTCTGGGTGTGATGTTTGATAAAATTTTATTTAAATAAAATATGTAAGGAATATTCTTACAGTAACATGAATAAATCTTAACAATATGCACCTTCTGGGAAAAAAACATTGAATCCCTCAGGATTATTTGATTAAAAACAGTCTTTGGCCGGACGTAAATAATGCGTCGACTTTGACAAATCACCCTTTTTGATATGGTCATTGTTTTACATGGATCTGTATACACAGAAAAACGAAATTTAATTTCCATACTACGACTCTCTTCCTGTAACTTCTATTTAAGTAATTGTGACCCGGCGTTTAGGAAGATCGTTAAGAAAACGTTTATTTTACGATCAGTACGTACCGAGTTATGATACATAGATTTTATGTAAGTCAGTTGTGGTACTAGAAACTTGTTTTCCGTTTTTGCCACAAAACACTGAAATTACATTAAATTCAAAGATTAATAACTCCTTAAGTTTAAGTATTAAAATGAATGTTTTTTTAAATATCCTTCTTACCAGGAAACCACGCCTTTAGAATGATGAAAAAAATCTAAATAAGAAGCATTCGAAAGAGCATTGTGAAACGTACTTTTTGACGCATAAATCATTTGCCCTGCTCTGCCCGTTGTCGAGATATAAAGTCTTAAATTTTTTTAATTTATAAGATGGAGAGTGGAGTCGTTAGGATTGAAGGAGGAGTCGTTACGTTTTGAATGTAACACGTTTTCAATATAACAACATCAACAACTTTAAGAATTTATATCTCGATAAGGGAGAGACGAGGGCAAGTCATTTATGAGTCCAAAAACACGTTTATTTGTGCTCTTTCGATTGCTGCTTATTTAGATTTTTTAATTATTACACTAAGGCGTGGTTTCCTATTAAGGTTTTTAATTGTGCATTAATCTTAATATTCTTATTAAACACTCTCTTTATTAAACACTTTCTTTATTAAACACTCATATTTGTAAAATTATATATGATATATACATTTTACAAAGGTACTTCTATACCTGATTTGCTTAGTAATATTTAAATTTTTTTTACATTATTGTTAGACATTGAAATAGATGCAGTTATAATAAATGAAGTCATCCTCTATTAGATAAACAAGGAAAATGAAATATCGTCTCCCTATAAATCAAGATTATCAACAATTCATTTTAAGATATTAAATTTAAGAGAGAAAATGAAATTGAAACCGATATCCGCAAAAAGTTAATTTAAGAAAACAACCTTTATTGAAATATGAAATAAATTGCATTATCGCTAGTAATGTCGAAGTATTTAAAAATATACTGGAAAACATATTATTTATTTTTATATTATTTCTCTTTTTTGTTCTTTAAAATAGATATAGTTATAATAAATGAAGTCTTCTACTATTAGATAAAGAATAAATATCAAATATTGCCACTGTATAGATGAAGATTGGCATCAATTCATCCTAATATGTGAAATTTAGGGAATGTATGAAATTGAAACAAATATGCGTAAAAAGTTAATTTAAAAATAGACCTGTTATTAAGATATGAAATAAATTACTTTTGGGGATATCTGAATATTAAAAAAAAAATACAGGAAAGCACATTATTTGTCTTTACATTACGTTTCCTTATTTTTCTTTAAACACTATAAATTTGCCGTCAGAGAGATGGATATCGTCTTTCTATCGATCAAGATTAGCAACTCCATCTTACGATGTCAAATTTAAGAATGAAAGATTAAATTGAAATAAATATCCTAAAAAAGATAATTTTAGTAATAGTAAATTTTTGTATTTCTCTGTTAAAAATGCTCATTTATTAATTCGATGTTCTTACAAAAGGTTACGTACCAATTTTTTACATTAGATTTATTTTTAAACGCAGCATGTGAGTGAACTACCCAAATCATACATCCAATCCTCGGCAAACTTTTTAAAAAACTGATAGTCTTTCGGCTGACCCGCTTTCAAGAATCCAAATGACTTCTCACTCCTAAACAGTTCGGGATCAGAGCGCGCAAATCATATGAAAAAGCATTGTTAGAGATCGGGAGTTCCTGCGCGGACAGCAGAGCTAATGGTGATTACATTTCCCTGGTATCGTTGGACATACAATGAGCTTTCGATGACATAGAGTTAAGGTACATACTTATACAGCTACAGGAGCTAGGCTGTCTGGGGAACCTGGCTGGAGTTGTCACGTCTTATTTATCATACTGGATATATACTTATATGCGTATCAGAGGTTTCTCGTATTTTTCTTTATAGTATTGCCTTGAAAATGCAATTTTTAGCCAATAGATGACAATGCGCTTTCTTAAATTATAAGATTCGAAAAGCTGGCATATCGTGTTCGAACAAAAATGTTCATTTAGATGTTTTAACGAAAGTAAAAGTTTTGGGTTTAGAAATTTCGAACATATTTTGTGTATTCTTATAAACTCTCTATACAGCATTTACGAGTTACCTTATAAATAAATAAGATCTTTATCTTTACATTTATTATACTTTAATGCATTATTTGATTTGAAAGTTGGAAGATTCTTTAAGAGTATCTATCTGTACGACATTTTCACGCTCTTTGTAACATTAATGGCCTTGAAATGAAATATCATACACTTTTTCTACTACAATCAACTCTATGATTCAATCAAACGATTCAATTGTTATTTTTAGAATAACAGCTAACAGAAAAATCTACTTAATGTTTCATACAGCTTGCAGTAGAAAAAACAATTAGTTTACGATTAAATGTTACAATTTTTAAGTGCACTACAAAACGGCCGTGTAGAATTTAAAATATGAAATAAAATTACATTTCAATGTATTCCATTTTGGTTTAATGTATTACGCTATAAAACGAAATAAACACGATAGAATAAATGAAATTTGTTTTTATATAATACTATCAATACATGAAAAGTTTATTTTTGCGAAGTTGCAGATATTTGAATTTTATTTAAACTTTTAAAACTTTTAAAACTGTTTAAAAATTTCATAATTTAATAATCATAAGGGAAAATTATAACAAATGTCTTCTTCTAAAAAATATACGAGGGCATTTCGAAATGTAAAAATACTATGGCTCGCATTCCTTAAAAAAACATTTATTTAGAAAACGTAAGTTACATCTTATTAACTGGATTATTTATTATTCTTCGACATAATCACCCCCGTTATCCAAACATTTGTTAAGTCGGGGCACAAGCTTTTGTATTCCACAGTCATAGAAGGTTTCCGCCTGTTGTCGGAACACCATTTCAACTTCATCTTTGATCTCATCATCGTCGTGGAATTGTCATTGACACTTCTGGTATGATCTGATGCAATTCTTTCAATTTGAGACGTCTATTCGCACGAATTTCTTTCTCCGTTCTCTGAAGAAGGGCATCAGAGATCACAGATGGCCGACCTGTTCTTTGTTCGTCATGAACATCGGTCCTACCTTCAGAGAAATGACGACACCATTTCGTTACATTTTGTCGATTCATAATATTCCCATAAACAGAAACAATTTATTTGTGATTATCCGCTGGTCGCTGACCTCTTGCATGAAGAAAACGTATGACGGAGCGCACTTCGCGGATTTCTGTATTTGCGGAACCATTTTAAACACGACCTACTCCAACCAGAAACAACGTTGAAATGCCGAACGACCGCGAGGAGAAAGCTAACGATTAAAGGTTAACACCTGTGTTGCCAACTTGCTTGCCAAAACTTTTCTTTTCCTCCAGCGTACGGTGTATCTTTACTTTTCGAAATACCCTCTTATTTTAAGAGAAGATTTTAGAAGATGTTATTAAAACGTTTTTGTAGTTATAAATTTTTTTATAATAATCATGCTAATCTGCTCAATTATACTCTGTGAAAAATGCAATGTTTTTAAGAGACAATTTGATGAGATTTTTCAAGAAGAACATTTTACTTATTATAAAGTTTTAGAATCTAACAAACATACTTATCATTATATGTGACCATGTGAAAAAAAAAATAAGTGAAGTGCAGGAACTGTAAGATGTGTATATTTCAGATTATATTTCATTTAGGAACAATGTCAATAATTTTTTTAATCAATTTAATAAATTTTTCTAAGGAAAATATCTAAAGAAATTGAAAACGAAACGATTTTTTTCTTAATTATTAAGAGATTTCAATGTATAAATTTTGAAAATCACTACGTTGCTATTGTTAAAAAATAATTTATTATTTACACAATTTTAATACTTATATAAAATTATTTTATTTAAATTATCTTAAACAAAATAGAATCTTTACTTTATAATATATTTATAATATGAGAAATATTATATTTTAAATGATTTCAGATATTACTGTACAACATACTCCTTAACGTTAGTTTTTTGCTTAAAATTGCTGTTATTCACTTTTAAATACAATGTCTTTAAGAAAAGTCATCAAATTTTGCAACACACGTTTAATCACAAGCATGCAAATCAACATTTAATAATACCATAATTACAGTAATTTTTTTATTATAAATTGCGACGGCTAATTTTTCATTAATTATTAACATTAATGTATCAACAAACGGGAAACATTACGTCCTAAATTATAATTACAAACGTGCGCATTGAGCTGTATAATTAATGTCTCATTTAGCTTGATTAGCCTTATTTTCGTAATTAAGGGATATACATAATCGAGTATGAGTGACAAAGTAAAGTTAATTGAAAAGTTTTCGTAAGAAGAACTAGGATAAATATTAAATATCGTAAAAAGTGTTATGAAACTTATTTGATAAAACTTTTAGATTATTGATTAATAATTTAGATTTAGATTATTGATAAAACTTTTAGATTATTGATTAATAATTTAGATTTAGATTATTGATAAAACTTTTAGATAATTGATTAAAAAATAATTTCATAATAAATATGAGTGATGTCTCTTAGATGTCTGCAACCTAAATTCCTATCCCAAAGAGCATGAAAGTGACACCTGTTGCGAAGTATACACACAAGTCTAATAAGGATCTATTTATGTGAAATTGCAATAAAATATGAAGTTAGATGAAATTCCGTGCATTAGTTCTTGAGATATGACGATATCGTGAAAATAGTGAAAAATTCAGCCGAACAGCGCCACCTGTTCGGGAATTTACCGTAATTTCCGGCGTATAAGCCGCGGCTCAAATAAGTCTGTTTCAAACCAGAAATTTTATTTCCAAAAAAAAAATGAAATAAGATCAAAGTAGATAGAAGATACTTTTTATAAAATACAATTTCTGGTAGGAAAAAGATTTATTTGATCCGCGGCTTATACGCCGGAAATTACGGTACAGCAAAAGCTAATCAGCAACAACTTATGTCGAGGTCTAACTGAATCTGAACTTTAACAAAATCCCGCTCACCAATTCTTCATTAAAATCGTGTAAATCGTGAAAAATGCAGCCTAGCAGAGCCATTTGTTGGGAAATTTACACGAAAACCTAATAAGCAACAACTTATGTGTCAACGTCTAACTGGATCTAAAGTTTGACATAATTCCGCTCTTTAGTTCTTTGTTAAAATCGTGTAAATCGCGAAAAATGCAGCCTATCAGCGCCACCTGTTGGAAGATTTACACCAAAACCTAATCAGCAACATCTTATGTCAACGAATAGCTGAATGTGAAATTTGATAAAATTCAGTACATTAGTTCTTGAGATGGAACTATTGCGAAAATCGTGAAAAATGTAGCATAGAAGCTCGCCACCTGTTATATAATTTCCACAAAAACCTGATCAGTGCCAACTTATGTCAAGGTCTAACAGAATGTGAAGTTGGATGAAAATCCGTGCATAGTTCTTGAGATATGACTATCGTTAAAAACGTGTTAATCGTGAAATATCTATCCTAGCATCTCCCCCTTTTTGGAGATTTACATCAAAACCTAATCAGCAACAACTTATGGCAACGTATAACTGAATGTGAAGTTTGGTGGAATTCCGCGCATTAGTTCTTGAGATAGAACTATCGCGAAAATCCTGAAAATGCAACATGGCATCGCCACCTATAGGGCGATTTACCCCTAAAAACTAATCAGCCTCAAGTTATATCAAAGTCTAACTGAATCTAATGTTTTATTAAATTCTGTGCATGTGTTCTTGCATAGTTGCCAATTTTTACGCTTCTTTGTACCACTAAAATTTAATAGAATTTTTTTCCTTATGTAATCACACGATTTTGTCGATTTAATAAAATAAAGTTTATTATCTAATTTTAGTGGTAAGGAAAATGCGTAAAAGTTGGCAGCTATGGTTCTTGAGATAGAGCGCCCACAAAAATGTTGTCACATACAGACAACAAACACGCAGACTCACAGACAGACATTTTTAAAAAGTAGCCAAATCGTGTTCAGGACCTTCTAAAATATATAAATCCGTTTGTAACCGGGATTCGATTTTTTTCACGAATCCAATACTTTATTCTTGTAAAAATAAAAAAAAGTAAAAATAGCAACCATTATCCCCCTTTAATTGATTTCAGCTTATGAAAGAAGAATATACATGTCATTAATCTGCAGTATCATTTCAGTATATCATTAGAAAAATAACTCCAGACGCTTGAAATAATGGATGATCCATTTTTAATGGCTCTTTAATTTTTCAGAAGAAAAGAAACATTTTTAATAGAAACATTATTTAGAACCATTAATAAAATTCCTTTTAAATATACCCTGAAGTCATTGTAGATTATTTAAAATATTTAAATAAGACTATCGTCAAAAATACTTAAGCATTTAAAAAAATACTTGACAATATATATATATATATATATATATATATATATATATACACTGCTCAAAACAATTAAAGGATATTTGAAGTTTTATATAAAATAAAGATATAAAGGAAATTTTTTTTGCCGCAAATAGAAGAAGAGAATCACAAATGCAAATTTTTCTGGTTTTCAAACTGTGGAGTATGCAAATTTTGAGTTCGACGTCAAAAACGTCGCTTCAGCGGCAGCGAATGAAATTTGACTTTCAACTGGATAAAAGAGAATGAAGACAAGGATGATCGGTATTCAGTGATTGCTTTGTTTCGATGAGTACGATGTCTCAGCGAAGTCATTTGACAGATTCAGAAGCTTGGAGAATTGTTGGTAGGTTAGAAGGGAGCCAAACTCAAGCCGAAGTAGCGCAAGCCATTGGAGTGTCACAAAGTGTCATTTCCAGGATCTGGAACCGTTTTTTGGAGAGTGGATGTGTAGGCCGAAGACCAGGGCAAGGTCGTAGACGGGCAACAACGCCCAATGAAGATCGGTATTTAGCGTTAACAGCTCGGAGACACCGAAACATGAACGCTACTCTTCTCCAACAACACCTTCGCTCGGCTACAGGCACCACGATTTCAACTCAGACTGTCCGAAACCGGCTCCATGCTGTAGGTCTGTATGCTCGCCGACCGATGGTATGTGTTAGATTAACATCAAGGCATCGTCACGACCGCAGGGAGTGGGCAACCGAGCATGTCAACTGGAGGAGAAATGAATGGAGCAATATTCTGTTTTCTGACGAGTCCCGTTTTTCTGTGCATCCGGATAATAGGCGTATTTTCATCTGGAGGGACCGTGGCAGTAGGAATAATCCTGCGTTCGTGCACGAAAGTGTCAGATTTGGCGGTGGAGGAGTGTTGGTGTATGGTGGCATCTCCATTGACGGGCGCACTGACCTCTACATCATTCGAGATGGAGCTCTGACTGGTCGCCGATATAGGGATGAGATCCTCAGACCTATTGTAGTCCCTTACGCTGCAGTAATCGGAGATAACTTCATTTTAATGGACGATAACTGCAGGCCACATCGTGCAAACCTGGTGGAGGATTTCCTTTTCGAGGAAGGAATCGTTCGAATGAAATGGCCAGCGTGTTCTCCAGACATGAATCCAATCGAGCACGTTTGGGACGCTCTAGGAAGACGATTTTCTGGCCGCCAACAACCCCCGCAAGAACTGGAAAGAGCTCTTCTGGAAGAGTGGGGCAGAATACCCCAACTCGTCATTAATAGCCTCATTGAGTCCATGCCTCAAAGGTGTTCAACGTTGCTGGCCGCCCGTGGAAACCATACCCCCTACTGAAAATGATTTTCTTTGAAGAAAACACCTTTTCTTATTCTTTTTTTCTCATATGCACAAATTGTGTTTTTTTCCTTTTGTACACAAATGCGCAATAAAATGCATTTTTTTCTGCCAAACATGTGTAATTTATTCTCATATAACCTACTATGTCTGTCGACCATGTATCAATCAGCTAAAAAGTTTCCCACATACAAAATCCACCTAAAACTGCAATATCCTTTAATTGTTTTGAGCAGTGTATATATATATATATATTGTAAGTTTTTTCTATTGTGAATATATTTCAAAATTATTTATCGTAATTAATTACTGATCTGAACAAAATACATTTGTATTGCTTACGTTTTATATTGACCTACGCAATATAAAACTTATGCAATATACATCAATTTAAGTTTTTGTTTGTGAGTGGTCTCACAGAGAAATATTATTTATACCATAGCTACCAAAACTTGCGATCTCAGACTAACTAAATTAAACTAACCAAATATTTTATTAATTCATCTTAATTGTCAAACCATCCAATTATTGAATACCACTATTTCCGAAAAGAAATAGTATATTTTCCCATGACAGAAATTTGTGATTAAATAAGATAAAGATTATTATTCGGAAATAGTGGTACTCAATAATT
This sequence comes from Maratus michaelseni, assembly GCA_963931845.1. Lineage (NCBI taxonomy): Eukaryota > Metazoa > Arthropoda > Arachnida > Araneae > Salticidae > Maratus > Maratus michaelseni. The sequence goes on along the minus strand of OZ007589.1, from coordinate 24,488,403 downwards.
GGATGGTTTGTCAGTTATGATATATTAATATATTTGACTAGTTTATGTACACAATATTTTTTTAATTTAGTTTCATGGTATCTTTTAATGGTTGTCATCTTACATAATTAAAAGAACTCTCCCTTTACGCTTTTATTTTAATAAATTATTTTTAAATAATAAAGCATTAGGCAGCCTGGAAAGGCAGCCAAAACTTCTGATATTAGACTAGGTAAATTAAACTAGCCAAATATTTTTTAATATATCTTAATTTACAAACAACCCATTTAATATAGAATAACACTACTACCGAAAAGAAAGAATATAATATTTTATTACAGGAATTTATGATTAAATAAGACTTGAATTACTATTTGGAAATAGTGGCAATTAATAATTGGATGGTTTCGCAATTATTACGTATTAAAAAAATATTTGGCTAGTTTATTTGTACAACATGTTTTTATTAGTGCATAAATTTATCTTTTAATGTTTGTTACCTTACATAATTAATGCAAATCGCAGCTTACGCTTTCCTTTTATTCATACATCATTAAGCAGACTGGAAAGCAATAACCTTTGCATTAATTAAGTAAGTTACCTTACATAATTAATGCAAGTCGCACCTTACGCTTTCCTTTCATAAATACACCTTTAAGCAGACTAGAAAGCAATAAGAAAAAACATTCAATTTTAACTGTGGTAAAGCAAATGGTTTCGTTTAGAAAGATGTCGTTTCAAAAAGCTTTTTTAAATCTTATGAGCAGTCAGTCATGTGAAAAAACGCGAAAGCAAATGTTAAGTCTATGGGAAGGTTCTTTGCAGATTTCTCGCTCGCATTTTAATATTTTTAAATGAAGTTTTTTGCACAGGATAGCTGAGGCAGGGATGAGATTTCTCCGCTTTTTTTCATACCAGTATAATCTATTTAATCGGAACATTCTCAGATTTAACAGAACAACGTTTTCTCTAAGATTATACTGGTATGCAAAAAAAGCGGAGAAATCTCATCCATGAGCTGAGGTCAATCTCTAGCGTTGTTAGTTTTTACTTTTTCGATTTTGATTTCAGTTTTTTTATATACAGGTACTTTCACTTTCAGAACCAGTTCCAACCGGTTCCAAAATTGAAAATGTCCACTTATAAAAAAAAACTGTAACCGAAATCAAAAAGGTAAAAACTAACAACGTTAGAGATCGACATCAGCTATCCTATACAAAAGAAAAAAAATCATTTAAAAATATTAAAATGCGAGCAAGAAATCTGCCAAGAACCTTCTCATAGACTTAACATTAGCTTGAGCGTTTCTTCGCATGACTGGCGTAGGCTCTTAAATAAGAGTTATAACAAAAATATAAGCATAAATTTGATATAATGAATAAAAATTTATAAAACATTATTCTGCAACAGAATATATTTTACGATATAACTTTTTGTCACGTTTGAAAAAAACCACAACTCTGCTTTACTAGTGTCTGCAAGAAATTATATTTTACGAATGAAATATATTGTAAGTATGCTGTAATATTCATTCTATCTAACTTTATAATTTCTTAAATCTTATAAGTAAAAAATAAAGTATCATACTGGTTGATTTATAATATACTTCAAGTGCTATAAATAGTTTTAAGTATTCTTGCCGAACTTTTGTCGTCATTTTAGCGTACATTTTTCAGGTAGGGGAACTGGGGGATGAATGGGACAAGGGATGGATGGGACATTTTCAATATTTCAGGCAATAAACATTTTTTTTTTAGTTGCTTCCTATCCTCTTATATGACACTAACATAGCGTGCTTCAGAATCAAAAGCAAGACCACACGGCTGAAACTGCGCTTATTTCCTGAAAACTTTGCTTAAAGTAATTTTTTTTTTTATATTTGAAGTTGTTTACATATTTTATGCATTATAAGCAATTGAGATATGTTATAGTTATTAATTTCAAAGCTCAATATTTGTAATTAAAATGAATGAATATTAACCATTGTGACAAAATAATTTCTGAGACAAAATGGCTGACAATTGAATAAATGCATCATGGGGATGATTGGGACATTTCAAATGAGGATGAATGGGACTGCTTCATTCATCCCTAGAGGATGCTGCAATCGTTTTTTATGAACTAAATAATATTATATGAATTGATAAATTAATAATTTATGTTAAATATTCTTTCAACATTATCTCCTCATTGTAGCCACCGTACCGTCGTCTTCAGCCATTGGATGTTTCTGTTTATGCGCCTTTAAAGGCAAATATGAGATCAGTCCAAGATGATTGGCTGACAAATAGTCTTGGAGAGCATATTACAATTTATAATCTCTCAGCTTTTGCCAAGGAGGCATTTTTGTCAGCTTTTAGTAGTAGCAACATAAACATAACCAGTGGTTTTAGGAAAACTGACATTTCCCTTTTTATAGCAATACATTCACTGAAACTGATATTATACCAGCTTATGCGACTCACAGACCACATTTAGAACATTTAAAACAGATCACATTTATTGTGTTACTCTTACACATCCATGTAACTTTAACTTTGTAATTCAATAAAATTTCAGTTAAAATATATTATATAAATTACTGTTTTTTAATGCATAATTAACTGTATTTTCTCGTCTTAGATTACTAACACTGATATATAACAGCCATATAAGATCATATATTACAAATGTAATTACATATATGTTTACAATTATAAATTTTAATTTGGGATCATTGAATACAGAGAGGAAAATATTTGTGTCCCATCCATCCCTGCTGTGGGGATGATTGGGACAGAGAGGAACTTTTTTTTTAAATTTCTTAATATATTTCTGTATAATATTAATCTTGAATAAATATTGTGCTTAAGATGTAGACAAACACCTAATGTATCATATGCGACATATAATATTAATAATAACTTAAATAAAATATTTAAAATAAATATTTTTGTGAAAATGTCCTATTTATCCCCTATCTCCCCTATGTTTGGAAATTCAGACAGTAGTAAGAAGGAACAGTCTTATAATAGAATTTCCCCTAATGTCTTTAATTATTCCTAAAATACGTAACATGAATCAAAAATAAAATGTCAAAAGAGGAACATTTCGGTAAAAAACAAACAAACATTTATTAACATATTTTTAGAAGTGAATAAAAGCGCACAGCTTTATATTTTGTTTATAAATAAAAACCCAATTACAGAATCATTTTGAAAAGAGACATTTAGAGATAAATTCCCCAATTTGCTTTTAAAACTCTCAAGAAAATGGTAGTATAATGAAATTTACCGAAATTCCTCGGATACTGCAAATATTATGAAATAAAAGGATGTTTAAGAGTTTATTTCATGTTATAGTGCATAAATAATGGGAAAGGTTTATGTAATTTAATGTAAAGTAATTATACTTTTCTTATTGAAAATGGCATATCTAATATATTCTTTGAAAAACTTATTAAATTGTTGTTTGGTTTTATGAGATTTGCATTAAAATAGAGATACACAATTTAAAAAGATTATTAAAACGAGTTTAATTAATGAATTTGCGGTAAACCGTATAATATTACACTTTTTGAAGATTTTTCAGCTATATAAATTTATTTGTGACATTATTTTATTAAAATAGAAATAGCTTTTTAGTATTTATACATATTTCTTGTTATTTAAAAACATTTTATTATTATTGTTGTTATCTCAATAAAAGAAATATAGTTTTTAGTTAAAATACGAGTAATCGCACATCTCCTATTGATAATATAACCATTATATAATCATATTGATATATTAATCACATATGCTCTTTTGAAAACTTATTAAATTTTTGTTTGATTTTATGATGGAGGAAAAGAATTTAATTAGGAAAAGAAAAGGAGATACAAACGGGGGGGGGGGGTATTAAAATGATTTCAATACATGAATATGTATTAAAGAATGCATTCATATACATTTCAGATCTATATTTAATTTGTGAGATTACTTTATTGAACGAGAATTTTATTTACATTTGGGAATATCCGAAGAAGTATAGTTTGCATTTAACGTACGATTAATCATATGTCTGTTATTTAAAATGGAAGATTTAATATTATTTTTCGGAAACTTATTTAATTTTAGGTTAAATGTAGAGCTACATTGAAATAGGGGAAAACAAAAGATTAATAAAACAATTTCAGTACACAAATGTATATTAAAGTTTATATTCTTATAACTTTGGGAGGTTTAATTAAGTGCTATACTTATTTTAGAAGAAAAATTTTTATTGAATGACAATTCTTTTGATGTGTAGTATTAACATGATACATATATTTTGTATTCAAAATAAGATAATGTAAAGAATTATTTAAAAAAAAATTAATGACGATAAAATTAAATGTTAACAATAATGATATACATATAATGCTATATTAAAAATTTCAGTTAATATATTTAAAAACGTTTGTTGTGGTTAATAATTAAAATTAAATACCGTAATTTCCTACGTATATTCCGCGGATGAAACAACCCTGTTTCGACCTATAAATTTTATGTTATAAAATGTAACTGTAAATATTTGACTTCAGTTATTAAATAAAATTTCTGGATATAAACATGATTGTTTGATCTACGGGTTAGACGCTGAAAATTACGGTAAATTAAAACTATGGCAAAAACTAATCAACTTCTTTCTTTTTAATCACCTGCGAAACTCAAAAGAAAAAATACTGTCCAGCAATGATTTTGAAATGGCATCATCTAACTCACGAAGCGGCGAGGAATACATGTCACGATTAAACTTTCACGTAATTGATAGCAGTGAGTTGGGTGTAGTCATGTAAGGTATCCGAACACCTTTAAAAGCCGATTTTCGGCCAAAATATCGATTTTTAAATTTTGGTATAATATAATAGCCGGACTCTTTATCTTTCCAAATCTGTTTGAATTTTGTTTATATCTTATTTAGAAGTCAAGTTATTGCCTTTTAAAAATTACTAAGTATGAGTATTTTGAAACCGGAAATATCGTTCTGCTCACCGGAAGTCAGCACGTTTTTCAATGCTATGTAAACCCAAAAGTAAAGAAGCAGAGAAAATTTTAAAAGAATTTGAAAAAGAAAAACAGCAATTGTTTTAAACAAAATAGATAATATAGCGTATAAATTGAGTAACATATTAAGGTTTGCCTTTCAAAATAAAGGTAAGATTTTGAATTAAATTTTCTTTTGCGTTTTCTGAAAATCAATTTTTTAACATTTTATGTTTACGCAAAACATCATAAAGGAAAAAATTATGGATGAATCTCTTTCAAATTTTTATTTGTATGCTTTCCAAAGTGCAATAAAGGGAATGAACTACACTCGTAACAGTGAGTGTATTAGTTTTTTTTAAATTATTGATAAAGTTTCCAATTTGCAATAAATTTTTCGTAATTTTTGCTTCATCACTGATTAACTTTCTATATAGTTTTAAATATTTGACTCACAGATATGAGAGTAATTCATTCCCCAGAAAAAGGTTTAATAATTATAATAATGCTTACAAAATAAAAATATCTTGATTTAAAGTTGAGTTATGATGTTTTGCGGAAGTGATTATTTTCGCAGTTTTTTGCTTATTTTTTCCCCAAAATATAAAAAAATAATTTGAAATGTATAACTTTTTTCTGTTTTATTTTACTTTTTTAATCACATCATGATATACAATGTAAAAAAAAGTCATATTTTTAAATAATTTTAAAAAAGGCCCTCCGAAGGTATTCGGATACCTTAAAGCGATAATCATGAACTGAATGACACTGAAACTATGTTGCTTTTTTCATCTTTTTTTTCTTTTCTTCAGATATTGCTAGTTATCTAACAAAAAATATCCTCTTAATAACCGTTTGTATTACTTATGGAAAAATAGTTTTGAATATTTAAAAAAATATTTTTTTCATAAACGTTTCACTGATTTCCATGCTATCAAAATATAGTGGAGAGATATTAAATTTATATGAAACATTTTCTCTAAATTTTCTTTCAACGATATTTAAAAAAAAATAAAGCATATCGATATTCATCTTTTATTCACCTTTTTTTCTGTCACATATTTAATGTGTCAATATATTTTGAGATCCATATCTCATAATTGTGCTGTCCATATTCACATAAATATTTATAAATAAATCTTCTAAAATACATAAAGAAAATCATCCAGTTTATATTCTACAAATTTGGAGCTTGTAGAAACTGCACCCTTAACATTATCCTTTCTTTGCTTACCATCTATGATCGGATTTTTTTTTTTAATAATTTTTTCATGGCATTATATAATTTCAAATCTTCGAATCATTTTATTGAAATATGTATATTTTATACAGTGCGTAAAAGAATTGCTTAGATATATTATATTGTTTTTGAGCGTTTTTTAAACATGTTTTCGACTATATTATGAAATTTTCTGATATAGTGAAAGAAAATTGATTAAGTAATAATCGCATACAAATAGGTTATTTTCACTTAATGTATATTTTTCCTGCTCAAATTATGTTAGTTTATTTTTTTTTTTAAATCAAAAGAAAGCATGTCAGTAGCCGGGGAAAATAATCGATCAAATGATTGTTTTCGAGTTATATATGTACAATCGAGATATTCCTAATATTAATTATAATCAAATTGTTCGAGTGATTCACCCGAATTAAGGCACAACGCTAATAAAAACAGAATGAGATGTATATTTATGGAACTATTTTAAAATGTGCTTTCATTTGTTAAATCCTCTGTTAAATCCCCAACAACTTATACATTTTATCAAAAAAAATTGTAATTTGAAGAAATCTATTAACGGAAATGGGCTTCTTTATTGTACATAAAATGAATTATGCAATAATTTTTTAAAGGAAATCTGTGAATGTCCATTCATATACATTTACCTAAAATCATTAATCAAAAACTTATGTTTTCTTTAATCACAGAAATTCCTGCTTTTAAAAATCCACTACTAAATGAAGCAATCTCTTCAGTTACAACATCATATTTCTTTATGACATTTAAGAAGAATTAATAGACATACTAGATCATTAATATCAGTTTTCTACTACATCTTTCGAGAAATATCTTGAAAATTTAATAAATACATTCAGATAAAATCCTTTTGTTACACTGTAAAAAATATTAGTGTTACTTTACACCAAAAATGGTGGCAACAAAGTTGCCACCAAAAACGGTGTAAAGAAACACCCCTTGTAAATTGGTGTAATGAAACACCAAAAATTAATTAGTGTAAAGAAACACCACTTTTGGTGGCAACAAAGTTGCCACCAAAAGTGGTGTAATAAAACACCATCATCAATTTGGTGTGCTTTAACACCAAATTGGGTGTCCTACTAACTAATTCAGGATATGCCACTTCGATGCAGCATCACACCAAATTTGGTGTTCAAAATCTGTCGTCCCAAATTATCCTACGAGGAAAAGTGATTGAAAGGTTATGGATATTTATGTAAAGCTACAGGCATTTTTACTGGATTTTTCCCCTCTTAATTAAAAGATAACATATTTTGAAACAACTTTTATAATTAAAATTAAAAAAAATATATTGAGGATTTCAATTACAAATTTGCGAATTAATTTTGAAATAGCCTTTTCTGAATCAAAGAGAAAAATATGTCTAAGTTTTACATAAATGTATAACAGTTTACAGAAAATTTAGAGATCTTTTTCTCTTTGATTCAGAAAAGGATATTTAAAAGTCAATTCGCAAATCTGTAATTGAAATCCTCAATATAATTTTTTTTTAATTTTAATTATAAAAGTTTACTGATGTTTCAAAATATGTTATCTTTTAATCAAAAGAAGAAAAATCCAGTAAAAATGCTGGTAGCTTTACGTAAATATCCATAACCTTTCAATCACCTTTTCTCTCAGGATAATTTGGGACGACATATTTCCGGTCAAAGACTTGAAAAGAGCTATAAAAAATAATTTGGTGCTGCAAGATTTATCGGGTGTTTAATTACAACAATTATGATAGCAACTTTGTTGCCACCATTAATAAAACCTTATTCAATTACAGTTATAATTAAAAAGAATTCCATATAGAAATTTAACAATATAAATGTTGTGATTACATAAATGTTAAAATAAACTTAGTCAGGAAATTCTGTTAGACTTTGTATTTTTTCATGTCAAAATACTTACGTATTTAACAATGAAGCCACATGAAACTATTTGCACTTATTTTTAGTAGTGAAAGGGTTTAATCGATTTTCAATATAGCATTGTAGAAGTTATGGCCATCCCCCACTCTTATTAACACCTAATATTTTATTATCCTAGTAATGAATGTTTTGCGTTTTGAATAAATTTCTTAAGAAATACCCCAAGGAAAATGTTACTCACTTTAAATAAAAATTAATTTTAAAATATCACTCTTAAGAAGCTTAAATTAATTGGATTTAATTACAAGTATTACTTGTTAGTGATATTTAACTATGGCATCCCAACACAACTTACATTTCTGGTTATAACTTAGTTGGTCAATAGAATAATCAGGTAACCATGTATGCAGAATTTATTCAAAATTTTAATAGTAAGAATTAAGAACAAAATAACTTTTATATTTATTTAACTAATACTGAATTGGAAAGTATAATACACATTTGTCAATACTAAAAGTATTATATGAAAATAATCAGAGACTAATAACTAAGTAAGAACGAATGAAATACAGTGAAGAAAGAAAAAAAGTTAAATTCAAAATATCTTAAAGAAATTTGAATGCATTAATAAACAAAATAACCTAACTTAATTTGAACAGGCAAGCAATGCTTATAATAATTCTTAACAGCTTGCAGACCAATGGGTTAGACACATACTTTTCTCATAAAGTTAGCAAAAAAAATTATAGAATTTTCTCTGAAGACATTTACTTACTCATATCTTAGATGGGCAAAGTTCTGACAGTAAGCCTTTGGTCAAATCAGTATATTTGCAATTTCACAATAAAAAAATGATTTTTATAAGCACATAAAAAAGCATAAGTCAAGGTTAAAAGTAAAGAACGGTTTTAGCTAATCATAAAAAAAAATTTGCATATTGCAGTGTACCAAACCACACAAACAGCATATAATTATTACTTAACATTATCAAAACACATTTCATGGTTAAATATATTGATATTAACCAAAATAGTATACCTACAGTTAAACCCAAAACAGGCTTACACAATTTTTTAATTGTCATTTTGGATTTGTGCTGTTCAAATTGCCCACTTAAGATATATTACACACAATATTATACAATTTTTATATGTAACAAAAAAAATCTTAAGTATTACATTCCATGTATGAAACATCATTTAATGTTACCAAAATATGTTTTAAGACAATGTACCAGTTTCCATTTTTGTAGTAGCTGGAAAATGGATATCTAAATTGCAAGAGACTTGCATCCATAAAAAAAAATCTTGAACAGTCCTTATTAGACATTTTTTTAATTTTATATGCACCAAAATGATCATTGAAAACACACTCATAATCTTCTAAAAGAAAAAAAACTTTATCACTATCTGTTATAATGAGCAAAATTTTTGAAAAAATTGGTTCTTCTTCAACTAATTTCCTAACAATAAATAAACCACTAACATATTTTAAAAAGTTAATAGTAAAGTGTGAAACAGAATATAGTTCCCTAGTAAATCCTTTGTCTTTCACAATAACCTGAGCAGCTTCTGGTTGTATAGAACTTAATTCAAGTGGTTTGGTAATCCCAACCGATTTATTATGCTAAAGGTATCCATTTGAATTACAAGCATAATATGCTTGACGTAATTGATGGCGATTTGCTAATGTGAGAGTTATATTTTAAAAATTTTTTCCTATTGCAGCAAGTCTCTTAAAATAATAATGCTTCGCTTCAAATCTCAATGTCCAACAGTGACGGAGAGGCCCAAAATTTAACATGTGAGAAGGGTAATGAATAAGAAAGTGCTGCTTTGGTATCATCATTTTATCAGGAAAAAGTTCTCTAAAAAAATGTAGGTGGTCATCAATTCTAATTTTTAAATAAGCAATATGGTCTACTGTGAGAACAAGGGCAAAAATAAGTTCAACAATACCCTTTAAATCTATAAACAATTTCCAATATGAATTGTCTTCAGGAATGACAGCAGCACACATTAACGGGAGTAATCTGACAAGTGTCCACATTCGAGCAGCTGTCTGATTTATTTTACATTTTTTATTTATTAAAGATGGTTTATCAATAGAATCTAAAGGTCCATAAGGCCACATTTCAATTTGTTTATTTATATAATCAATAGAAATTACTTTGTGTGTGTGTAAAGCTTCTAAAACTAAACCTGTTTCATATGGGACAACTCCTTCTAGCAAATCATGGGCAATATCAGGAGGGAGACCACGTGTAACATGAAAAAATTCTGAATTAAATGGAGAATTGTTTTTTATTCCATACTGAATTAACTTTGTGTCATCAGCAAGCAACTCTGTTACATGTTGTTTATAGTTTTCAGGAGTCCTCAATGTAATATGATCATCAGTATATGTGTTTTGTATCTCAGCCTTATTACACAAGCATGTTCTGCAATAACAGTTTACTTTATTAGAGAATGATTCCACAAAACCACCAATCATATTGCTTCCTAAATTGTCACCACTAATAAAAGACAGACAGCCAACAAAAGTTTCAGCTCTCACAGAAATTCCATCAGTTGCAAGAATATTCAAATCCTTAACTAAGGGTTCAACAATTTTACCAATACCAAAATATTTCACATCTGTACTTTTACAAATAATAACTAATTGAATTATATCAGTTGAAGATCTATACTGTGGATATACATTTCCTAGAACATAGTAAAATGCCAGTAATTTGTGAGTTTTTCTATGAACACCTAATGGGTTACAAATCTCAAATTCATCACAAAACAGATTTAATTTTAAGGAATGGAAGTTGGTAGAAAACAGGGGATGAGTTTTACAGAATTTACCATCATCAAAACTTGTTATAAGATTTTTGGCTTTGTCACACTTAGGGTTCACAACTTGTGTAAATACATCATCTTGCATCAACAAAAATTTCAAAGTTTTTAATATAGACACATAATGAAAACAACACGACTTGTTGAAACTATTATTTCCTAAAATATACTCAACAGGAAGAACCATTTGCATGTTTGTTTCATAGTACTTCATTCTCCTATAATTATTAGATAATGAATCAATGCTCTCAAAAATACAATTTTGTTTCAAAATTTCATTAATCTTTAGAAAACTCTCATTACTTATACTTAAATTAGAAGTTTCATTTTTAATTTTGTTAATTAAATAATCACTCTGCATTTCCAACAAAGAATTAAAATCCTGCAAGATTTTTTGGGTTGTGGACAGAGGTAGCATGTGTTTTTCCTGAGATTTTAATAATAATAAACTAACATGTCGTTTCATTTTTGAATCAAAATTTTCTTCAGTTGCACCTATATCATCTTCTACATTTATTGATTCAAAGTCCATTAACGGATCTTTACTACAATTAATGTGACTTAAAAATTCTTCATCGCAATTATTCAAATTATTTTTACTTTTATCAGTGTGCGTATAATATGTATGTTTTCTACTCAAATGTGATCGATAAGAGGAAAAACTTTTGAATTTGGCTGTACAGCTTATGAAAGGGCAAAATATTGTTTTATTTTGTTTTGTATGTACATTCAAATGTTTTGAAATATCTGGCAGATTTTTAAAGCAGCTTACTTGTGGACAGTTGATACATGTTTTACATATGTAATGGCCAGGAAAAATAGATCTATCTTGAGAAAATGTATTCCTGTGTTTTCTATAAACATGAGATTTATATGCGTGAAAATCAGTGAACGTATTTGGACAGGCATGAACAGCACATTGCAAAAAAAAATTGTTTTCTTGGCTATGAAACAAGTTTAAATGAGTAAGATACTTGGTAAAAACTGTAAATGTTATGTTTGGGCAAAAATTACAAATTAAAACCATGATTATAAAAAAGATAAAGCACTAAACAATATAAATTGACTTAAGTATAAAATGTCTTTCTAATTGTTATCCTTACATACAATTTTTAAGTTTTTGTGCAAAGTTTACAACAATTGATGGTAATTTCTTCTTGTCTGACTGAATGTCAAAGATGAACTTTTCTATAAAAATAAGGGTTTTGATGCAACGTTTTGGATACTCGCAATTAAATATAAAGTATGATGCTATCAGATTGGTGACTGCTTCCGATAATGAATTGCAGTGGAGAATAATTTCATGCTCAGCTAGCACATAGTATTTTTCTTGTTTAGTCTCAAACCCAATGATTCCTACATGAGGCGATGAATAACCTGCTTTCTTAATGTCATCAATAGAAGTAGTTGCCTATAAGAGAAATTAAAATTAAAATCAGTGCTACTCGATTTCACTGCATGACAAATACAATTTTAATTTTTTTCTTTAAATATAGCATAAACCTCATCATGCGGTCGATGCAGTTTTTTTTTTTTTTCTTGGGGCCCATTTTGTGAAAAATAAGTTATTATTGTGAAATTTATCATATTTTTGTGAAAAATAACATTTTGTAACAAAGGATGAAATTTAGCTAACTCAAATTCAAACGAAGCATTTAATAATAATTTCTTCTTTAAG